>CM061545.1:216372223-217051223 GCA_030864215.1 Capsicum pubescens | reverse complement strand
AATTATTTGAATTTTTGTTGGCTTATTTTTTCATTTTTTCAACTAAGCTTGACAATGTCGAGCTCATCTTTTACTATTTTTTGCGACAAAGATTTTTGATATTGTAAGTGTGGTCATGAAGCTCTATTGAAGACTTCTTGGACTCGACAAAATCCAGGTCGTAAGTTTTTTACTTGTAAGATTTCAAAGGCAATATTTTTTTTATTTAATTAGTTGATTACTTATTAACTTGTAATTATTTTGTAATTATGGTCTTATTTTTGTAGAAGTAGGGTTGATGTGTTTACTTTGATTGGTATGATGAATGACACCCTTCACAAGTAAATCTTATAATCTGGGGTTTGTTGAAGAAAGTCAAGGCTTTTAAAGAGAAACAAAATCGAGCAAGAAGAGACTACATTGTTGGCATTATTTCTACTGGTTTGGTGGTGTTGGGTAGATGGATATTCAAGCATAATTGCTGAAATTTTCATGGTGGTGTATTTATATTTGCTACTGATTTGGTATCGTTGAGAACATGGATATTCAAGCGTAATTGTTGAAAAATATCAAACAGATTTAGACATATGTTGCAACATGTAGGTCATCTGTTGAAAATTATCAAATAGGTCTTTCCACTGTTTCAACAGCTAAGACTATATCAGCATAATGCAACATAGGACCAACCAATTGTAATAGATAAACAATTTATCAAAACAGATAGAATATGTTTTACAACAGATGAATAATCTGTTGCACTGTGAAAAATTCAACTACCATCAGACAAAAAAGTTGCTCCAACATGTATGTATGTATGTAATGTAAAGTATGTAAACTTAATTGACTTGAAATAAAAAAATTATTATTTCACAGGCTCTTCTTTATACACAAGCTCCAAGCGTCCAGTTAGTACCCCATAAGCCCAAACCTCTTGCATGTTTGCCACAACATTATTGCACAGAAAGGTCGTTGGCTTGGCCATTTCTGTGCCAGTCAACAAACATTCGATGTGTGCAAAAGTGTGCGATCCGCACGCGGCAACGGTTTTATTTTTCGGAAGGTCCATGCCCTTATTTCGACCTTCAAAATCTTATGGCTGCTTCATCATCACTTCCGTTGGCAAACGATCCATCAGTTTACTCTACCTCAATAAGATGGGGAACAACTCCAACAGTGGCTGCATGGATAGAAAAAATTGACCTCGTCCAAGGCAGGTAAGTTGCAGTCATTAACATTGATCTTTCCCTCCTCAAGAAGTATCTCAACAACCCAATAATGTACATCGTCCACATTCAAGACTCCAAGAATCCTTTTTGCCTTATTCTAGCTCTATCCATGTGGATCTGGCCTCTCCCCTCTAATGTATTTTATCATTTCTTCATTCCATTGGAACCCAAAAAGTAATGAATGAAATTCCTCGCCACCAGGAGTTGACGCTAGGTTACTGAGATAATTGTACCTATCTTTGAGATTCCTGTAGAAGTCGAGGTCCATTATCCCATTGACAGCATCATACATTTTTGGGTAGGCTAATGCTTACCCTTATGAGGCAGAGAATTTCTTCAACATACTATGATATAAGAAGTCAATTTTTAAATAGGTTAGTAATTGTAAAGAAGGAAAACATAGTGAAAGATACAATGGATGGTCCATCTATTGTAGAGGGTTCTCTGAATCTATTCACAGATTTTCTATCTAACATAACTTATGCAAGAGATGGGTAATATGTTGCAACAGAACCACCATAATTTGCACCATATTACACATATGTTGCAACAGATGACAAGTAGATTAGAATGCTAGGTTAGGAAAAGTTTAACTTATCCTGTCCACGTACTGTGTACGTATATCTGTCATACTTATGAAGTCTTCGGTGGAAAAGTTATGGATAGGGTAATCTTTTTCTCCTTGCTTGGCCCATCGTAGATCCCTCTTCTCTTTGGCACCAAGTTCAACGTATATGTCCACCTTCTTGAATGGGCCCTAAACTTTAACTTTTGGAAAATGAGGAGTTGCAATTTTTTTAGATTTTTGATTGGAGAGTACTTGGCTAATTGCTCTTTTCTTCTTCCTAACCGACATTGTAGGGGTGTATGGCTCTCTCACCTTCTTAGATGGTATAACACCCCTCTTGGATTTTAATTCGTCAATAGCTTTAGTGATAGCCTCTACTTTTTTAAAGAGTTTATCCTGGTTGTCCTTACACTCCTCACATTTGTAATAAGAACATGAGGGTGAAGAAGGGTAAGAGGGACTGGTGTAAGGGTGAGATGGACTTGGGTAATGGGGAGAGGGACCTGTGAGAGGCTTGTTTTTAAATATGTTTATTTTTTCTCGAGTATCAACATCACGACTGGGAGTAGCATCAGTATTCCCGCCAACAACATCAACTCCACCAGCAACACCCCAGAAGAAGTACCCAGATCTATGCAGTAGTTTGGTCACGAAGAGCCTCAACACTACGCTGGCCTTGCTTAACTCCTCTTCTTATAGTTGTTGCTCCAGCCAATTCCTTCTTTATTAACTCCACCGTAGGGTCTTCTATAGTATCAACATAACCTACAGTAATAAAAAAAGTCATCCCCAAGTCCTACTCAGTAGGCACGATCCATGGATGCACAACCTATTAAAAAAGATAGATGCATTTAAATCATATAATATAATAATTTTCACAGTTGGGTTACATGTTAGCACAGACAACTTATGAAACAGCTAATCTGTATATCGCAACAGATTAATAATATGTTGCATCAAATAACCCATCGATTGTATAATTTGCAGTAGATAGTTAATCTGCTAAGAGTCGGGTTCAGCTAACCAAAGCAACAGATGGGTAATATGATGCAAAATATCAATCATCAATCGTAACAGATTACCCATCTGTTGCACCAATTGGCACGGGATGGGTAATTTGTCACAACAGATGTCCCATTTGGTGCATCAGATATAATATTTGTTGCACAAGATATAACATTTGTTCAATATCTTTCATTGAGTAAAATTATTTTACTTGAAAAAGACGTACTGCATCATCTGGAGGGTTAAAGAGATTGGCATTCTTAATTCTTGTGTTGCTCTTTGTAGCCAACCACCTAAACATCCTTGGATAAGAAACCACATCTTGGTAATCCATTACCTGCTTTTGGAAGGGAGGAATGGCTTCAAATGCCCAAGCCTAAAAAATGTAAACAGGAAGCAAGCAAAAAAAAGTCATATTAACTATATTCAATATAAATTAATGGATGAGTAAAAATAGTGATTAATTTTACCATGAAATTCCAAGGAAAGCCGTATAATGTGATCGTCCCTGGGCATAGCTTTGTCAGTAAATATATAACAGTCAAGTAGAAG
Organism: Capsicum pubescens; assembly: GCA_030864215.1. Taxonomy (NCBI): domain Eukaryota; kingdom Viridiplantae; phylum Streptophyta; class Magnoliopsida; order Solanales; family Solanaceae; genus Capsicum; species Capsicum pubescens. The sequence goes on along the minus strand of CM061545.1, from coordinate 217,047,893 downwards.
TTGTCAAATCCCTAGGTATACTTGTTGAATTTATCAAAATCCTCAGCACGTGCTAATAAATTATCTTCTATCACCTTCTTGACGTCTCTTTCTAATATAACAGAATGGGCAAACCAAACTAAGCACAATTTCTCCTTGTACTACTTTGGTTTGGTTTTATCCTTGAGATTTGTCATTAAATTCGATGCTTTGTAGATACGTCCAGCAATGTCTAACAACCCATCTATTTTTTCCTTGCATTTGTTGTTTTTGCTGGGTGGTCGCTGGGACAATGCCTTCCCTCTATTTACTTGTGGTGGTTTGGCTGTCCTGCTTGTCTTGGAGATAGGTTCTTCTGGCCGGTCGCATCTCAGTCCCATCACTATGGCAAACTCTTGCAAGCCAAAACAAATCGACATGCCACAGTAGTTGATCCAGATTTCATCCATTTTCTTGCCCCTCTCCTCTAAATCTTTATTATCCCCTACGTACTTATTCCTGCGCTTGAGAAGACCATATACCATCCTTATTTGGAAATGGGAAGGGAGGTCCTCAGGTAGCTCAAGAAAGCGTACAAAGTAGCTCCTCTTAAAAATCCCGTCTATGTTTTCCTTCTTCATAATATTCCTAAAATAATTAAAAAAATTCCCCAACTGACATTTAAGTACAAGTTCACTAGTTAGTTCTGCAGGGTCATCTATCGACATCGCAACTTAAAACCTATTAATACTAATAGTTTTAATAGAATCATGCTGGGATATTGATATTAATCTATGCCCCATTGGTGATCCATTATCATCATGTTGATGATCATCCTCTTATCACTCTATAATTCCTCATCCTCTTTATCACTCCCTAATTCCTCCTCTTTCTCACTTTCATTTTCTTCATCACCATTTACAGACCCTTGTCCACCTCCCTAAACATTATTTTCATATCTCTCCTCAACTTTGTTTTTCCCTGACTGAGATTATTCAAGAAGCTCCTCCGAATCCCTTTATATTATAGCCTTTGTTGTTGGGTGGTCAAAAGTTGATCTACTTTCACTTTCTTTTCTTTTGGGAGACATATTTTACCTACAAACAACAGAAAAACAAAAATTACATTACAATTAATGTATGCATAAATTTTAAAAAATACATTACAAATACCACCAATACCGATACTCCAATAGCCACCACCATAAACACTACCAACCAATACCACAAACACCATGAATACCGACACCACCAACAGCCACCACAAATACCACAAATATCGACACCACCAATAGCTACCACAAATACCACGAATGCTGACACCACCAACAGCCACCATAAACACCACCAACCAATGCCACCAATAACACCACAAACAGCCACCAACACCAACTATGCCAACCACACCACCACCAAACCACTAATACCAACACCACCACCAACAGCCACCAACAACACCATAAACACCATCCAATAACACCACAAACACCATCCAACAATACCACCACAGTAAATAGAACATTGTGATAAAAACTTGGGTTTTATCGGGTTCTTTCTATGATTTTACCATCAAAACTCAAAATTGTTAACCTATTTTTAAAGATAATACAACTAAAAGTCTTTTTTTCGTTATTAACTAAAAAAACCTAATTTTTAGAAAAAATAAAAAATATAGAACTCTTATTGAACTCTGTTACCTATAAATACAGAGAAAAATAATGGATTCAAGCAAAAATAAAGTCAAAAATAACACCTATGTGATCGGAAATGGAAAGAAAATTGATCTGTTATGAAGGGTTGAGCAATATGTTGAGTTGTTGTTCTCTGTATTATTGAGAGAGAAAGAAAAGAGAGAGAACTCAAGATTTGAAATGATGAAACTTTTTCCCGCAAATAGATGATTGGTATGGGCTGATTTGTATTTTGAAAAAGAATGACAAGTTTTGAAAATGTTAATTTGGTCTGAATTGATCTTAATTATTTTTAGCTAAATCAATTTAGATATTAGCTTATAATTGTAAGTTAATGTGAATTGTTTTATCTTAGAATGATCGATCTATCAACAACTCAAGTCGGGAGGAATGCAGCACCAACACCAAACTAATACCATGCAATTGCAAAAGACTCAATTGAAGTTGTAGTTGACCCTATGTATTTGTCCCTAGATCTAGCTAAATTAATTTAGGTATTAGATTATAATAATAAGTTAGTGCAAATCATTTTATCTTGAAGTGATTGATTGATCGATGGATGACTCGGGTCGATAGAAACGCAACACCAACACCATGCATTTGCAAAAGACTCAATTGAAGTTGTAGTTGACCCTATGTACTCGTCCCTATATATAGCTAAATCAATTTAGGTATTAGCTTATAATAATAAGTTAATGCAAATCGCTTCATCTCGGAGTGATCGATCGATCGATGACTCAGGTTGGGAGAAACGTAACACCAACACCATGTAATTGCAAAAGAATCATTTGAAGTTGTAGCTGACCCTATGTACTCGTCCCTAGATCTAGCTAAATTAATTTAGTTATTATCTTATAATAATAAGATAATGCGAATCATTTCATCTCAGAGTGATCGATCGATCGATCAATGACTCGGGTCAAGAAGAACGCAACACCAACACCAACACCATGCAATTACAAAAGACTCAATTGAAGTTATAGTTGACCCTATGTACTCGTCATTAGATATAGCTAAATCAATTTAGGTATTAGCTTATAATAATAAGTTAATGTAATTTGTTTCATCTCGGAGTAATCGATCAATTGATCGACGATTCGAGTCGATAGAAATGAAACATCAACACTAACACCATGCAATTGGAAAAGACTCAATTGAAGTTGTAGTTGACCGTATGTACTCATCCATAGATCTAGCTAAACCAATTTAGGTATTAGATTATAATAATAAATTAATGTGAATTATTTCATCTCAGAGTGATCGGTCGATCGATCGATGACTAGGGTCGGGAGGAACATAACACCAACACCAACACCATGCAATTGCAAAAGACTCAATTGAAGTTGTAGTTGACCCTATGTACTCGTCCCTGGATCTAGCTAAATTAATTTTATACCAAACACTAGTTTATACCATGCAACTATATAACAACAAATGTTCAACTTGTTGCAATAAGTGGAGAATTTGTTGGAATTTAACAAACAAATTACTAAATATGTTGGAACAAGTAGGTAATCTGTTGGAATATATAAAATAGATTATTGAATATGTTGCAACAGATGACTTAGCCACTAGAAATTTTCAAACAGAAATTGTCATCTACTGCAACATATTGCTTATATGTTTTAAGATCTCTTTTTTATTTGAAAGCAACTTCCTGTCCAAGATAAAAAAGATAAAATGAGGCGGTAAAAAATATTACTTGGATAACTCAAAATTTCCTTCTTAAGTAGTCTTATCTTGTCTTTTGAATTTCACCGTACCCTCGTGCCCCTCAAAGATATTAATGAATATTTAAAACCCATCTCTAGAATTCTCTCTCCTTCAGCCATAACTTAACTTAGCTCATCTCTCTCTTTTAGAACTCTCTCTCTCCTCTTTAGAGTAATCACAATCGCCTTCTTTTTTTCTCTCTTTTCTTTCCTCTTTCGCATGAGGATCCTTTCGGATTTTAACCGATCAATATCTTTTCTCGACTAAAATAGGTGTTCTGATCTCGTTGCTTTTTTAAAATTGTAGGTATGGTTCAGTATTGCTCTTTCCTTCTTATCTTCTTCTTTGTATGTTATTTAAATTAGATATCTGCATTTGTTGTTTGTTACTTTGTTGGTGGCACTGTTGTTGGGGGTGTTGGTGTTGTTGGAATATGTGGTGTTAGTTTTGTTGATGGTGTTGGAAAATATGGTGTTGTTTCTTTGTTGTTGATATTGTTGTTGATGTTGTTATTGGTGTTGTAATAGTTTTCTTAACTGTTGCAACTGATGAATCAGATGTTAGAATAGATGAAGCAACTAATGGAATAAATCAAACCAGTAGCAAGGCTAGTTTGATTTATTCCAATAGATGACCTATCTGTTGCAATATGTCATCCATCGATGGCCAAAGATATATCACCCGTTGCAACAGATAACTCATTTGTTGAACAAAAAAGGAATTTATTAGATCATATTGCACATCTGTTGTATCAGATTTGCTCATCTGTCGCATCAGATTAGTCATTTATTTAAATAGATTCATTATCTGTTGCAACGGATTTGTCATCTATTGCAATAGAAGATGCATCTATGGCAATTGATTGATGACATGTTGCATCAGATTGATCATCTATTGCACCAGATTATTGTAAGGTGTTGTATTCATTCAATTTTGTGTTACCCTTTTGTAATGTTCTTTTTGTTCTTTTCTTGTTTAATATCAAATATTTTTCTCTAGTTTGCAGATAAAAAGAACTGAGTGGATCAACTTTTGCCCAACCAGTATTAAAGGCTAGAGTAAAGATGGGTTAGGAGGAATAAGCTACTTGCATATGGAACTACTTCATATGTTGGAGGTATGTATTACTTATCAACCTATCATGAAAACACACATCCGGTACACTAATTTTGTGAATATTGGTTCTTTACCTATTAGGCATTAATCTTTCAAATGAGATCCTGCATTTTACAGTTAAGTTTGTTAGGTTTAAATTGATAAGGCCGAGGGACCAAGTAGGTGGTATCAATACCTTGTTACGATTTAATGAAGATTTTTCTTATGTTTATGTGTCAAGTTTGGGGAAGGGTTCAAGTTTTTGGCGAAGCTGTAAATATCCAATAGTGTTGGATTGATTTTAAGGGTTCAATGGACTTTTAAAAAGCCTCGCACTACCGCAAACAAGAATATAAAACCAATAGAAATTCCTATGGTCCAAATTTATATGGATGGGTTGCACGAGAAGACTATTACAACACAGAAAGTGATTGGAAGAATACCTGTGCATGAACAGAGGTGTGGAGAAGACTATATATCAACTCAGACCTTATGAAAGAAGAAACACAGGGAAGCAAGCAAGGAACTTCTGGCCAATCTATCCAATGAAATTGACTTAAAAGACTAAAAAACTTAATGAACTTCAAATATGGAAGTGTATCCAAATATTAAAATCCATTAGTCGTTCTTGAAAAGGAAAAATGGTAAAGAGGACTGGAGTTGTGCACTTTGCTAGGGACTGCAACTAGCAAGCGTGTCCTTAATGAAGACCCACAAAGATGTAGGATGAGAACTCCAAGGAAGAATCTTAGCGAACACAGAGAATTGGTAAGATTTTCAGCCAAGAATGAAACCTGAACCAACAACTCCTAAAGTAATAATAAAGGATCAAGCCAAGGTGGTAATTTCTCAAGTTAAACTTGCATCCCATGCCTCCTTTTTATGTTTATGACTCTGGTCTGGTCAAAGGATGTGGAAACAACAAGGCATAGGATTTCTGCCCAACTTAGGCCTTTTTGTTTCTACTGACATTGACCTGATCAAAACCACAAATAGAAGGCATGGGATGCAAGTTAGACTTCAGAAATTGATGCCTTGATTTGATCCCTTATTTTTACTTCTAGAGTTGTTGGTTTAGGTTTCATTCTTGACTGAAAATCTTACCAATTCTCTGTGTCCGCCAAGCTTCTTCCTTAGAGTTCCCATCCTGCATCTTTGTGGGTCTTCATTCAAACCACACTCGCTAGTTGTAATCTATAGAAAAGTGTACAACTCCAGTCCTCTTTACCATTTTTTTCAAGAACGACTGATGAATTTTAATATTTGGATGCACTTCCACATTTGAAGCTCATTCAGTTTTTTTGTCTTTCAAGTTATTTTCATTGGCCAGGTTGGCTAGAAGTTCCTTGCTTTCTTTCCTGTGTTTCTTCTTTAATAAGGTTTGAGTTGATATATGGTCTTCTCCACCACCCCCACCACCCCATCTTCCCGCACAAGTATTTTTTCAATCACCTTCTTCTTTATAATAGTCTCCTCGTGCAACCCATTAATATAAATTTGGATCAAGGGAATTTCTATTGGTTTTCCAATCTTGTTTGTAGTAGTTCAAGACTTTGGAGGCCTTTCAAAAGTACATTGAACCCTTCAAATTGGTCCAATCACTATTTGATATTTATACTTCTACTAAAAACTTGAACCCTTCCCCAAACTTGATACATAAACATGATCAAAAGCATTATTAAATTGTAACAGGGTATCGACCCTACTGTCTTGAAACCCTTTGGCCTTATCAGTTCGTACCTATCAAACTAAACTGTAAAATGCAGGATCTCATTTGAAGGATCAATGTCTAATCGTTAAAAAACTACATTTACAAAATCATTGGAATTTATGTGTATCTATCACGATAACCTGATCAGTGATACATAACTCCTATGCATGAAAGTTGACCCATTTATCTTCAAGCACCTTATTCTTCCTACCCCATCAATGTCGGACAATGTTTATTCTTCACTTCCCATCGTTAAGTAGTGTACAAGACCACGGAGGCTCAAAGGGTAACCATCTTCAATGTCAGAGGACTACATGCCCGTCAAGAAAAAACAACTTCTACAAGTCGTGAATTTTCACCTTTTTTGTTTTTAAATCTAATTATATAGTAAAATAGTCACCAATTTAGTTTAATTCCCCATCTGTTGCAATTGATGAATAAGTTGTTAGAAGAAATCAAAACATCTCCTCCAATAGATGGTCTATTTGACGCAACAAATAATTAATATATTATAACAGATGTATCATCTATTGCACATACAGACCATCTGTTGCAACTGATGGTAAATCTGTTATGACAGTAGGTTATCTATTCGGACAGATAGACGATTGATAACGCTCAATCTACAGCTCTCGTAGGAGTGTAAAGCGGTCGTTTAGCAAATATAGAACCCAACTGGGTTGGGTATCGATCCCACAGGGAATAGCTTGGTCAACAAGTAAGTAAAGATTACTAGACTTTTAGTGCAAGTCTCGTAAAAAGGGGGGAGTCTTGTCGAGCAAGTAATGTAACCAAAATAAGATCTAAAAATGGCAATAGCAAAGTAAAAAGAGAAAGAATGTTTTAGTGAGATGTAAACAATGAGAATTGAGAAGTTGGGGTTATGTCCACCTTCTGAGGTATACGTCTCTATTGGCTATGAGCGTGTAGAATTCTGACATGCAACTGCTTATAGAGAATTGTATTCGATGGTAAATCCAAGCGTCTTTCGACCTAAACAAGGATTATTTCACTTTAACTCTCTCGAGCTTAAAGCGTGTCTAACGGTACGAATTCTCCAAGAGGTTAGTCCAGTTACGGCACTAGCTTTTTAATAGGAAAGGGTGTCCTACTACCTTGACATTATCTCTTTTCCAGACAAATAACTTTTCTCTCGAACAAGTTAAATGTTAGACTGGCGTATTCTTGCGTTTGCAACCGCAAAGAATGTAGATTAAGATGAAGAGAATAATGATATAAGCAATATACGTGCCTCGAACTCACAAACTCACAGCAATAGATAGTAACTCATTCGGCTTCCATAACCCCAACAGAGAAGTTTAGTTACCCATGAATGCGAAGGAGATCACGATTGACATTGTTGTTATACCACAAGATTGAGTAATTTCGTGTAGCTTAGGTGGTAGGCGTGAGGCGTGAATTTCTAGGCAAAGTAACGATTCTCTTGTTGTGGAATTTAAGAATGGAGGAGTAGAAGAAGAAAAATAGAATTGAATTGTAAGATGAGAAGTTAAGAAGATTAGAAGTTATAAGAAAATGATAGAAGATGAGAGAAGATGAGAGGGATGGAAGGAAGTATTGTGTTCTCCCTCCTTCCTCCCTCCTTGTTCTAAATCTCTAGCATGATAGGGTATTTATAATACCCATATCCTACTCCTACTAAGCTAATGAAATAAATAACCAAATCCTACTAGACTAATGAAATCCTTAACCCAAATGTACTAGGTTAAGGTAACATTATCATAATCCACATAAAATAATGAAATACATAACCTAATTGTACTAGGTTAATGTATCATCGTCAAAATCCAGCTTTGTGTCTGTAAGTCCCCAAAGTCTTCAGAAATGCTGTTTTAGCCCGGGACAGATTTTCCATGCAGCAGTTTTGGTCCCCCAAAGTCTTCAGAAATGCTGTTTTAGCCCGGGACAGATTTTCCATGCAGCAGTTTTGGTCCTTAGGCGTGTAAACTCCCTTCCCTTCCTTCGTGAGCTTTCTTTAGCGTCAAGTAAGCCATAAAATGCTGAATTATGCATCATTTATACCTGAAACTTTACTAATCATGTTCGTTAGCTCACTTACAGGAAAAAGGACTAAAAGTGCATGAAATATATAATTTGTTCTCAAAACTAGGCTAAAATATGGGCAAAATATATTGATATAGGCGCGTAAATTCGCCTATCATCAACACCCCACACTTAGAGCTTTGTTCGTCCTCGAACAACATATCATGTCCTTCTAAGCATCAACTTAAGGTTTTTACAGAAACAACACAAAACATTCTTCAAGACAAGCACAACAATTATCAACAAAGAGTAGCTTTCCGATTATAAGTAGAAACAGTTTAACCTCTAGCGTAGACTCGTGATGGTGATCAACTCGCATGCAAACGTTAAAGTGCATAGAATCATATACAACTATCCAAAACTCATCAACCATGTGTGTCTCACCATATAGTACCCATAATCACTCATAAATATAGCATATTTTTCAAACATGGATATCAAAATGTCCTTGCTCTCACTCTCACAAAGAATTCATATGTAGCAACTGATGACCATAGGCTTGCCCTTAATGTAATACTCTACTAAATGTTGGAATGTTAAGATTAGGATCAAGTAGGTCTTTTGATGGTTGTAATGTAGGCTAAGGGACGGGTAGGACTATTTTGGCCAGGAATAGTGACTAAGTTCCTAAGCGCTTTAATACATCACTTTGTATCATTGACACTTTTTTCTTTCAACCTTTCTTCTTTCTTTTTTTCTTTCTACCACCCTTGTTCTCCTTTTTTTTCAATTTTAAGCACAACTCACTTTTCAGCTTTCTTTTCCTTTTTCTTTTCACAACATACCTCTTATGATAGCATTTTTTTTTTCTTTTTCATAACACATTCAAGAACCATTCCAATTTATAGCATTATACTCACCCAATTTCCTTTTATGTTGTCACATGACTTTTTCACTTTAAAGCACTTAGGGATTTTGGGATCAAATTACGGTCTTGAAAGAAATGGATTAGGCTTACATACAAGGTTGTCAAAGAAATAGGCTAAAGGCTCAAAAGGGTTAACTAGGATGATGTCCATGGGTAGGTAAAACTGAAGGTAAACATGTATAGGTTGCCAAAGAAATGCCTAAATCATATCCTAAACTTACACTCCTTATTTTCGCTTTGCATACATACCAGGCAAGTTCTAGCATCAGCCACACACATAGAATATACTATTATCTCACACACACAAGGCACATGGTCGACTTGATTGGAAGTAATATAGACTCTCGACCCAACAAGTGAAGGAATTGAATCACACAATATCACATATTGAGTCACAACTAGAGCCTAAACGTCTCAATAGTCACAATTGTAGCACATACTCTTGTTATAACCTCATGTTGCCTATCAAAATAATTTCATGCGAAGCTAAAAAAAATTTTCTACTAAAAAAAAAACTAAACAAAAACAACGCAAGCAAACATAGATGCGAGTAGAGAAGTATAGCATGAAATACCACCACCCCACACTTAGTCGGGACACTGTCCTCAGTGGAGAATAAATACGAAGAACCTGGTCAGTCGGACTCGTCCTCGGGGGTCATACCCTTTGCATCGAAATCATCATCAGAGTCGTCATTCTCAGAAGTTCCTCATAAGTATCCCACTTAATTCCAAGAGTGAGTCGAGGTATTTGCAACGAGGAGGGTTCTCCTTGCTCTTTTCGGCCTCTTTTCTTGCCTTTTTGTGAAGTGGTCTTGCTTTGGGTGCCATTGTACCTGAGACTTAAAAAAAATATTCATGTTAGCATCATCTCGATGGATACAATCTATAAACAAGCAGTAGTGGCACCACCCCACACTTAGTTTGTTGGTACAGACTAGTGAAGTGAAAGTGGTCGATTACTCAGACTTCATCGACATACGTTTTAGGGGCTATATTCCAACAAGAAATTCAGATATGTAACACTTCTTGCAATCTTTGCAATACTTTCATGTTAGGTATATCAAGACTTCTTCATAGGGATTACATCATGGTATAGTTTCTATCAATAATCACAATCTCCTATGTCGGTAGGCAACTATAAGTCTTATTCCGATGAGCGAGACATCCCAACATGTAAGTATTCAAGTGACAAGAGCATGCAATGTTCATGACTATAGCAATTCCGCAAGTAGTATAACAATGCATCAAAATCAATTTCTAGTTGGAAACAAGTTAAGAGTATCCTAACGTTCATGTTCACTCACTTGGTTTTGTATCAACAATTCAAACACATTAATATCACCAATATTTCTTCAAGATGTAGCAATTCTTAATAGACATAGCAACGTAGCACTTACGAAAAATAGATGAAGAACAAGAGAGTACTTACGTGATTGAAGCCTTTGGAGATGTTCTTGTGAAGTGGGAGAGCAAAAAGAAAAGTTTTGAGATGATTTGGAGAGTATATGCGGCGCCTAGGTCAAGTTTTCAATGTGTTTGTGTTTCAAGACTAAGTCTCCTTTATATAGGAAGAGAATGGGTCGGGTTTTGACCCATTTACAATCGGTTTTGGAGACAAAAATGCTACATATGCGGCGCATAATGCTTGGCATAGTCATGGTATATGCGGCGCATTGTCTATGGCATAATGAGACATATGCGCCGCATAGTCTATGGCATTTGTAGACATATGCGCCGCATAGTCTATGGCATATGAGATACTGAGACCAAATGCCATAGCATAGGCGGCGCATAGTCAAAAGCATACCTAGGAATAGGCGGCGCATAGTGTATAGCACACTAGATTCCGAGACCTTAGGCTATAGGATAGGTTGTGCATCATTCGTGGCCTAGTTTTACCAAGGCCTAGCCTTCCTCGAAGCCTATTTTGGCGTGAGAAAGGCTCAATCCATAGCCTTATGCATCACCCTTCCTAACTTACCAACTTTACCATACAATGCGTCCAAATCGTCAATTGAAATCAATCTCCTCGTTGACTACTTCTTGCACCTATATTCGCTCAAACAAATGAAAACGATTAGTACGATGGGTTGCCTCCCACCAAGCGCCTTAGTTTTGGTCGTGGCACGACTCTTATTTTTGGATTTTCATTAATTAAAAACAAATCAAGTACTAGAATGAAAGAAAACGATAAACGATAAATGAAAAATGATAAACGATGGGTTGCCTCCCATCTAGCGCCTTATTTATTGTCGTGGCACGACATGGTTACCTCGAGTACTCAGACTTCGTCGAGATAGATGGTGGATCGTTTTCTGAATGGATTCAGACGACAATGAGGCTTACTTGTAGGAGGGGTACCAATTATATCATCAATAGTCCAACCCATAGCTCTCATGTATCTCTTCAGAGCAGAGATGAGAGCCTCTACGTGCTGTTTACTTAAATCATCCGCACTCACCGGAAGTATCTTTATACTTTCCAAGAACACATACCTTAGATAATCGGGGAGCTCTTTCGATTCTTGCATTGGTGGCTCTTCAAGGGAAGTCTTCGCTGTAGGTGAAGGTTGATTCTTAAGATCACGGTCCGGTTGCTTAGGAGTATGGGAATAGGACTCTATTTCTGTTAGAGCACCCATAAGTTCTTCATAATCTTCATTATCCTCATGTTCAACTTTCAGTGGCGCAGCAGACAATGGATCAACAGTAGGTTGTTTCTCTATAGATAATGCTTTCATATCCTCATGATGAACATCAGCTACAGATAACTCATTCATATCGCTGGGCTGCTTCATGGCTTTGCATATATCAAAGCGGACCACTTCGTCATTAATTCGAAACAAAAGCTCATTATCTTTCATGTCAATAAGCACACTTCCAGTTGCGAGGAAGGGGCGTCCCAAGATTATGGGAACGTCATAATCCACCTCACAATCCAGAATAACGAAGTCTGCAGGAAAGATAAATGAAGATACCTTCACCAACACATCATTCAAGATACCCACAGGTCGTTTTACCGTCCTATCAGCCATCACGAGCCTCATATTGGTTGGTGTTGGATCTCCTAGCCCCAACTTCTTGTAGACGGATAGTGGCATCAAATTGATGCTAGCACCCAGATCGCACAATGCCTTGGCAAAATTCATAGATCCAACCGTGCAAGGAATAGTGAAGGCACCAGGGTCTGCCTTCTTCTGTACTAAGGACCTTGTGGCAATTGCACTGCAATGATGAATATTATCTGCCGGCTCATAGCTTACTGCCCTCTTCTTTGTCAACAGGTCCTTCATGAATTTAGCGTACCCAGGCATTTTTTCTAGCGCCTCTACCAACGGAACATTAATGGTCAGCTACTTCAACATGGTCATGAATTTGCTGAACTTTGTATCATCCGCCACCTTCTTCAATCTTTGGGGAAAAGGTGGTGGTGGGTATGGCATTGTTCTCTCCACGGCTTTCTTCTCCTCTTGCTTCCATTTTTCAGCTTTTCCAGGCTGCACGTCGTGAGGAGTGACGTTAAGGACATTAGGATCGGTTGCTGCGGCATCTTCCCCTTTTGCCTTATCATCAATTTTCGCCTCTTCGTTAGCCACTTGCTTGCCTTTTTCTGAAGTTTCCAGCACCTTACCACTTCTGGTAGTAATGGCCATGCATGACCCATCATTCCTTGGGTTTTGCACGGTGTCGCTAGGTAAAGTGCCAGCCTTTCTTTGATTGAGTGCTGCTGAAAGTTGGCTCAATTGCTGCTCTATTTTCTTGATTGAAGTGGAATGTGAATCAACTAATTGCTTCATAGAGGACAAATCATTTATTACCTCCGTTACTCCCGCGCTATTTGCTTCCACTCCTTTCAGTAATTTAGCCATCATGTCTTCCATACATCCAGAACTAGATGTGGTGGTGTCACGTCTTCCAGGGGGAACATACACACCACTATTGTCATTCTTGTTCTTCCAACTACCTTGGTCCTTGTTTCCAGATTTCTCATAGTAGTTCCGACCTTGGTTTCCTTGGGCATTGCCTCGGAAACCCCCCTGATTGTTCAAGTAGTTGGCCTCCTCTTCCGAATCAGATTCGTCTCTTCCTTTTAGCGCCATAACTTTCACTTTTTCGGTCTTCCCTGATAATAAATGCTTTGTAAGAAGATCCATTTGTGTTTTTATGTGCGTCATATCTTGATCACGTTCTTCTTGTCTACGCCTCTGCTCTGTGGTCATGCCAATAGATAAAGTGGAGCTTGCTACCTCAGAATCCCTGGTATGCCAAGCTCTACTTTGTTTCGTCATGCGATCTAACATATTGCTTGCTTGACCAAAGGTGAGGTCCATAAAAGATCCTCCAGCTGCGTTATCCACCACTGGTTTAGTTATTGAATTCAAGGATCTGTATAGTATCTCCATTAGGTGAACGTTAGTCATATGATGGTTTGGACACCTCGCTAGCTTTGTCTTAAACCTCTCCCATGTTTCATGAAGAGCTTCAGTGGGAAGCTGACGAAAGTTGCTGATTTCATCTCTCAATTGTGCTCTTTTGGATGGCGGAAAGAATCTTTCTAGGAAAGCGTCTCTCAATTGCCTCCAATTTGTAATAGAATCAGGAGTCAGCCCATTCAACCATAGTGTTGCCTCCCCAGACAGAGACAATGGAAATAGTCGTAATCGAATTGCATTCTGACCAACACCAGGATTGTCAAAAGACTTGCATGTAGAAATAAAGTTGATGAGATGCATATTCGGATCATCGCCTGCTAGTCCACCAAATAATCCCTTGAGTTGCAATAACTGAATCATGGTGCTTGTGATGTTGAACTTGGCTCCGGGCGCTAATGGTGGTGGAATTATAGCTCCAGTGGCTCCGGCACCATCAAGATCATCATCATCATCGTCGAAAGCTGGTTGCATGGGTTGGCAATCATACCTAAACCGAGCTTGTCAATCTCTTCTCTGCATGGGTGCCGCCATCTCAGCAGTATGCCGTGGGTTTAGTAGCTCCTCATCACCCAGGTCCTCCTCATCAAGATTTGTTGCACGCCCTGGGTTATCAATATTTTGCTGATGCGCTTGAGCATCCATCCTTTCAATTTCACGTTGTGCATCCATTGATGCACAGAACAAACCTGAATAAAACAAAAACAACAACTAAAAGTAAAAGTACGAGAATCTTCGACCAAAGGGTCTAGTAATTATTACGAACTTGATTGACACTTGTATTCCCCGGCAACGGCGCCAATTTTTGATAACGCTCAATCTACAGCTCTCGTAGGAGTGTAAAGCGGTCGTTTAGCAAATATAGAACCCAACTGGGTTGGGTATCGATCCCACAGGGAATAGCTTGGTCAACAAGTAAGTAAAGATTACTAGACTTTTAGTGCAAGTCTCGTAAAAAGGGGGGAGTCTTGTCGAGCAAGTAATGTAACCAAAATAAGATCTAAAAATGGCAATAGCAAAGTAAAAAGAGAAAGAATGTTTTAGTGAGATGTAAACAATGAGAATTGAGAAGTTGGGGTTATGTCCACCTTCTGAGGTATACGTCTCTATTGGCTATGAGCGTGTAGAATTCTGACATGCAACTGCTTATAGAGAATTGTATTCGATGGTAAATCCAAGCGTCTTTCGACCTAAACAAGGATTATTTCACTTTAACTCTCTCGAGCTTAAAGCGTGTCTAACGGTACGAATTCTCCAAGAGGTTAGTCCAGTTACGGCACTAGCTTTTTAATAGGAAAGGGTGTCCTACTACCTTGACATTATCTCTTTTCCAGACAAATAACTTTTCTCTCGAACAAGTTAAATGTTAGACTGGCGTATTCTTGCGTTTGCAACCGCAAAGAATGTAGATTAAGATGAAGAGAATAATGATATAAGCAATATACGTGCCTCGAACTCACAAACTCACAGCAATAGATAGTAACTCATTCGGCTTCCATAACCCCAACAGAGAAGTTTAGTTACCCATGAATGCGAAGGAGATCACGATTGACATTGTTGTTATACCACAAGATTGAGTAATTTCGTGTAGCTTAGGTGGTAGGCGTGAGGCGTGAATTTCTAGGCAAAGTAACGATTCTCTTGTTGTGGAATTTAAGAATGGAGGAGTAGAAGAAGAAAAATAGAATTGAATTGTAAGATGAGAAGTTAAGAAGATTAGAAGTTATAAGAAAATGATAGAAGATGAGAGAAGATGAGAGGGATGGAAGGAAGTATTGTGTTCTCCCTCCTTCCTCCCTCCTTGTTCTAAATCTCTAGCATGATAGGGTATTTATAATACCCATATCCTACTCCTACTAAGCTAATGAAATAAATAACCAAATCCTACTAGACTAATGAAATCCTTAACCCAAATGTACTAGGTTAAGGTAACATTATCATAATCCACATAAAATAATGAAATACATAACCTAATTGTACTAGGTTAATGTATCATTGTCAAAATCCAGCTTTGTGTCTGTAAGTCCCCAAAGTCTTCAGAAATGCTGTTTTAGCCCGGGACAGATTTTCCATGCAGCAGTTTTGGTCCCCCAAAGTCTTCAGAAATGCTGTTTTAGCCCGGGACAGATTTTCCATGCAGCAGTTTTGGTCCTTAGGCGTGTAAACTCCCTTCCCTTCCTTCGTGAGCTTTCTTTAGCGTCAAGTAAGCCATAAAATGCTGAATTATGCATCATTTATACCTGAAACTTTACTAATTATGTTCGTTAGCTCACTTACAGGAAAAAGGACTAAAAGTGCATGAAATATATAATTTGTTCTCAAAACTAGGCTAAAATATGGGCAAAATATATTGATATAGGCGCGTAAATTCGCCTATCATCAACGATCTGTTGCAAAGCTCAATAATAATGGTTGTTATTAAGTCTCAAGTCTCAAACCATTTTGAAAAGGTGAGAAATTTTTGTCGCAACAGATAATCCATATGTTGTAATAGATGTATCATTTGTTGCATATACAGACCATCTATTGCAACTGATGATAAATTTGTTACGGCAGTGGGCTATCTATTGGGACAAATAAACGGTCTGTTGCAACAGCTCAATAATAACGATTGTTATTAAGTCTCAAGTCTCAAACCATTTTAAAAAGGTGAGAAGTTTGAATGTACCTATCTTCCGGACAGAATGCCCAGTTCCATCTCTCGAAATCAACGCGTACGAGATGTTCTGCTGCCTTGGGATGCACATCCATTATTTTATTAAAATGGTCTAAAAACTTTTCTCTGCTATATGCTTTAGCTGCTCTATAAAAAAAATGATGACCCTTTCATTGTGATAGTTGGTTTGAATATTTTTTCTAAGATGTCTGATGCAATAACCAAAGTAAGCTGAAGTGAAGAAAATTGAACCCATCTTTGGAATACTTGGATGCCTATCCAAAACAAAACACAACTCTTCAGTATCTTCGATGCAGTTTTGTAGTTGTTCAAAAAAATCCATAAGAGGCATGGCATTCCTTGTCCGTACACAAAAAATGACATGAAAGATGTGATTCTCCGCATCCTGTGCCACCGCCGCAAGAAAAACTCCATTATACCTACTTCTCAAAAATGTACCATCGACGGCTATGCCTTTTCTCATGTCAAAAACCTTGAATCCAAGCACCATAGGATACAAAAAAGTACTTGAACCTTCCATTTTCATCAACATGCAATGTCGTCTTACTTTCGGGATTTATGGACTCAATCATGTAATGGTAGGCATCCAAGACTGCATACCCATGCTAGTGTGTCCCCCTAACCAAGTCCTTGGAAATCCCTATATCTGTATATATCTTCCAATAACTGACTAGGAAACCCAATTCCGTATGGAGTTTCTTGGCAATAACCCTTGTAGAAGGGCCTTTTCCATCGGGGAAACTATTCTTGGAATATTCACCAAGGACTTTTATCGTTGCCTGAGGATTTTGGCCCGAGATGTGCTCCGAACCACATGTGTGATACTTTTCATGTTTATTAATGATGAATCTATCAGAACTTACGTACTTCACCGCTCTCAACCACCACTTGTTGTTCGGATTAGCACATTTGTAGCAAAAGAAACTGCCAGACCTTCTTTATTCTGAAATTTTTTTCAAGCAAGAATTATACAAAGTGGTAGATAGTTCTTTCTTGTCCTTGAATGACATTCCATTGAAAAAGACGATCTTGTCGTCTTGAAGATTTCCCGACTGTGTCGATCGAGAAGAAATACCCACCGTATTGGTCACATCAATGGGCGTAGGTGTTGGATCATTATCTGGAATATTCATGTCTAGATCATCCAACCTATCATCAAAGATGTCTTGTTGTTCTTCTTCAACGTTCTGGTTCTCATTATCTCTCATCTTTTCAAACATGTACCTACGTACACCCTTAACACCAGCCTGGATGAATCACTAAGGTAAGTATGCAACCGAACCTAATCGGTTATCTTGAAAGGTAGTACTCTCTAATTTTCAAAGAAGTTGTGCATGTAGCTAATGACGAGTTATTTCGGTTGATAATTTAGTCCATAATAGCTAATGATTAAGTTCACAAAATCATCATACGAAACATCACTTTGGACTATCATAGCTATCCTCTCTAGCATTTCACCCTCCTTCCAATGCCATATATATTTATTGCTCTTCTCGATCCATTGACCATGACAATCCACTCTTATTGTTAATGATCCCTCCATTAGTGGTACCTAAATAAATTTATTTGTTACAAAAATTAGTAGTGTTTTCATAGTGTCGTACATGAATCCCAACAGATGTATAATCTGTTGCAACAAATAAGTGATCAGTCGCAACAGATTACTTACCTGTTGGGATTCATGTTACGCCTCTGAAGTTGATTTCAATTGATGAGTCATTTGTTGTAACAGGTGAATCATATGTTGCAACAGACTATATATCTGTTACAGCAGATGAAGCACCTGCTGGGATAGATGTTAAAGTACTAAGGCACCTTTGAAGCTGATTTTAATAGATGAGTGACATATTGCAATAGATAATTAACTTGTTGCAACAGATGACTTACCTATTACAATAGACGATGCATTTGCTGGAATCAAGGTCAGGTTCTATCGCAACAGATTACTAATATGTTGCAACAGATATTTACCATCTGTTGGAATCGAGTTCAAGTTCTGTTGTAATAGGTTAATAATATGTTGCAACAGATATTTACCCTATTGCAACAGATGACACGTCTGTTGGAATCTAGTTCAAATTCTATTTCAACAGTTTACTAATCTGTTGCAACAGATATTTATCATGTTGTACCAGATAACTAATCTGTTACAACAGATGGATCATATGTTGCAATAGATAACCTATATGTTCGATTCATGTTATGGCACTATAGAACCATAAACATGAATCCAACATATGGGTCTTCCGTTGAAACAAATGTCTCATCTATCTCAATAGATGATTGATCTTCTTAAACAGATGGCTCTTATGTTACATTCATGTTCGTGTGCTATTTATTATTGAAAAATAACACAATAGAAGTTACCCAGATGATAAATTCAACTAAAAATTATAATATGACTTACCAAAGTCTCCTATCAAGTAATGCCAAGTAGAAAGTTATGTACGAAACAAAATTTGACCTAAGAAATTGGTCAAATAACAACAGTAGTGGTAACAACAACAACAATGACAATGGTCAATAAGAAGAAGATGAAGATGATAATGAAGTAGAAGATGATGATAATGAAGCAGAAGATGATGAATAAAGCAGAAGCAATAATGAACAACAAAAATCGCTAAGAGAGAAAATAACATCAACAACAATGGTCAACAAGAAAAAGATGCAGATGATAATGAAGTAGAAGATGATCATAATGAAGAAGAAGATGATGAATAAAGTAGCATCAACAATGAACAACAAAAATCACTAAGAGAGAGAAAACGACAATGGATGAGAAGAGAAAGAGACACATCTTTTTCCCTCTGTTTCCCGTTATATTAGGTAAACATTTGGATCAAAGTGTAAATTTAAAAATTTATGGGTTATTCTCAAACTTACCCAACTTTCTTAATTAATAATAAAGTAATTGTCACCTTCACTCAATTATTATGACTTGTGTCACCTGCACCTCATTTTAAAACTCTTTTATCACTTACAGCTCAAAGCCCCATGTTAGCTCATTAACAATCAATATATATATATATATATATATATATATATATATATGCCATGCTTGAGAGGCCTCTAATACTATTTATCTTTTTGTGGATTTTTTTGGCTATTTTATCATATTTCTTTCATTTATATGATATATAAAATGCCTCCAAAAGACACACAATAAATCTCTTTAATTTGACTAACTTTCTTAAACATTACATAATTACAAATTAGTTATTATCTCTTCACCATTCCGTCTCTTTTCATATTCCCATAAAGTTTTATTTTTTTAATATTTTCTCATTTATTTAAAAAAATAATCAACCAACCAATATCTATATATATAAAGAAAGATTGTAAGAATGATGATGTAGCACCTCTCAATTGCCTTCAATTATATTTATCTTTGTTCTTATTTTATAATAAAAAAATTCACATTTTAAAATTAATAATATATTGTATGATAAGTACTTCAAAAGCCTAATTCTCTTAATTACACATTTTATTTACCTACTTAATATTCGTATTTAAATTGTAGTTACGGATCTTGAACCTAAGGAAGATCAACAGTCACTAAAAATAGTAATGCTTAATAATGAGGGTTACACTAATATTCATTATTCTCAATTTAATAGCAAAACAATAATTATATAGAAGATTAAAAGTCACCTAAATAATATTTTGTATTTAAGGATACAGTACAATATCATTCATGATTGATCAACAAAGGACATGGGCAAAGGAGCGACAACATCAACATCAAGAGCTTAAAATTCAACTTCATCATGATTTTTCTAATAAACTTTGAAGAGGAACATTTTTTTGTATTCATGCTTTTAATGGAATACGATAGTACTCAATCTTAGTTCTTATAGAGACATTTGGCAATTGAATTCAATTTTAACCATTATTTTCATATGTGTAATAGTGCCAAAAAAAAGTCCGGCTTCAAGTTGTTCAAGAATAGTGACGTTGAATTTCTTGACATTTGCTTAGGATTAATCAGTTCTATTCTCGATGAGATGGGGACGGAATATTATACACTTTGCCAAAGACATTTTATTAACCAATTATCATATTTTGACAATTTATATATTGATTTAAGTTAGATTTATCAGATCAATTTTTGTGTGTTTGTTGGGATGGAAAGGGGAGAGGGGGGAGGGTAGAGAAATATTATTTCCTATGTTTATACATGAATATATATAGAATCAGATAATAAATTCAAAATATGAGATATGTGGCATAAATATTTTCTCCTTATAAACATATCGTGTAATTTTTCCATTTAGCTTTTATGATACGTTATAATATCTTTTCATTGGGAATGCATTACAACTTAAGTGTCATTACATTCATATTTTTTTATCCTTGCATTATTATACTCTAAAGAAAGTGACTGAGTAATGACATCTTTTAGTGCTTTCATAATACGTCGTTATGGGTATTTCTTTTTACTTGCTTATATATGTAATGCTTTATTTTTTTTATGCAATTGATTATTCTCTATGTATTGGTGGTTTCACAAAAGAGTTGAAAGTAACAAAAAAGGATCAGCTCAGTAGTATTTTGGGTCTATTTAGTCAAGTACCATCATTATTTTCTCAATAGTATTTTGGGTCTATTTAGTCAAGTACCATTATTATTTTGCCCGTCGTTATTATGTTTGAGTCTTTTGAATTATCTATTTTTATATTTGATATGTTAGATTATAAGTCACATCTAATTACATTTTATTTAGTCTTCTTTTAAAAAGTAAAATAAAAATGAGATTCGTAGACCTCATATATTAAAACAGAAGACAAGTGAATTGCCCAAAAGAAAATAAGATTCAAAAATAAATTTCATGTGCACTTTTGAATTATTTTGCATTTTTCTCTTCTTTCTCTTCATTTACTATATTGAATAACTCACTCTTTCCTTTTAATGGAAATTGAGATGTACGTACATGTTTTTTCCTTAACAAGAATATCATTTTTTTTTTCATTAATACTAATTACCTATATTGGATTTTGGGATGCTCTGGCACCCACTAAACTCGACATGGAATAGATATAATTACATAAAAATATATAAAAATAGGTACAAAATATATAAAAGCACCACTATAACAAAAAGTTGGTTGGGTGCATGGCATTTAGGTTGATCTTAAGGTCCTTCATTGGAAAGAGTGCCCTTGGTTCGAACCTCATTGAGGTGATTTTTTATTTCTTTCAGCTTTTAAATTTTTTAAACACTCACGATCCTTAAATCCTGAGTCTGCCACGGCCGACAAATCAAGTGACGAGCTATCTTTTGTGTACTAAAATTGTGAGTGTGTTTATATCTCTTTCCTATAAAAGTAATGCAATGAGTTGCATGTGTTTCTTAACTTCGAATACATGTTACCTTAGAGATATTTTAGTAGCCATTTGGACATGAAAACTAAGAATTTTTGAAGTTGGATTTGTGTTTAGCCATGTCTTTTTGAAAGTTTTTTTAGACTTTTGAAAAAAAAAAAAATTAATATGATTTTATGCCCCCAACTTTTAAAAACTATCAAAATCACCCAACTACTAATTTACCTACTAACGTACAATCAAAGTGATTCTTATATATAGACACTTCCATTACTCGAATCAAGTTTGCATTAACGAAGAAAATAGCACTCAAGAACAAAGATTGACAATTAATGACTCTCTTAACAAGCATCAGAACTACAGGTGATAGAATGATTGATTTGGATCATTTGTTTAGATGCATCATTTGTTTTTTGATTTGGATCTTCAATAGGTCCTCACTTGTTCTCAAATAACTTTTCAGTTTTTCCAATTGCAAGAATTAACTCAAGCTATTGAAACAAAATTGAAGAAAGATAATGCAAAAATGCAAAAATGTTCAATCAGCCGAAATGCAAAAATTGAAGAAAGATAATGCAAAAATTGAAGAAAGATAGAGTTGAAACAAAATTGAAGAAAGATAATGCAAAAATGTCTTAGATACAATTTCAGCTGCAAAATGTTGATATTTTTGTATTAATCACTGTTCAATCAGCAATTATGAAAAAAAAATCATTAGTAATTGCATCAGTGACTAAACACTTAAAACTTTTAAACTTTATGAGGGCTTTGTGTAAAAATTTATAAAATTAGGGTTATATGTAATAATAATAAAAGTTGAAATTAGAGTTGGAAAATAGTGAAAACAACAAAAATCTATTTTCACTTTTCAGAAAACAATTTTGGAATAATTTTTGAAATTTTCATGACCAAATACCACAACTTTAATAAAGTGAAAAAAAAAATTCTGAAAA
Organism: Capsicum pubescens; assembly: GCA_030864215.1. Classification (NCBI taxonomy): domain Eukaryota; kingdom Viridiplantae; phylum Streptophyta; class Magnoliopsida; order Solanales; family Solanaceae; genus Capsicum; species Capsicum pubescens. The sequence continues at coordinate 217,025,412 of CM061545.1, read as the reverse complement.
AAAGAAAATATTTTTTATGGTCAAATGGTCTCTTAATCTTTGGTCTGATTCTGCTATAGGATTTGAAAAATGATTGCATCGCTGGCCATCTCCTCAAAGAAAATTTAATTTGTTTTCTTTTTTAAAAGATCAATCTTTTGAATATTTATTGTTAGAGTATTATAAGATTTTTTATACAATAAATAAGAAAAGTTTATTACTTAAATTTACTAGTTAAAAAGGAAAAGAAACGAAACTAAGCAATTCTCCATTAATTAATCATAGTATCAATTTAATTTTTATCTAAAACTTAAACCTACGTTACTGTCACCAAATTGTGTTTAAATTTTTTTTTTGTTTCAACCGCTCACTAAATTCTGAACACATTCACCAATATAGCAGTGATTGGTATTAAAAGAATAGTAATGAGAAACATATTATATCATTTAACTTAATAAACCTTCCAATAAGGACAACAAATAAGTAACAGGAAATTTGTCAACTTAGGCAGTAATCGAAAGAGAAGGTTTCACATAAATAATCAAAATTTCATAGAAATATATATGAAACAAAAATCTGCCTAACTTTTCATGCTTCGATTCATAATGAAATTTACAAAAAAAAATAGTACAGAGATCGAATAAAAACTTGTGTGACAAATTAAACAAAGTATAGAAGCAAGAATGATGTCACCGAAAACTCGAACAGGACCAAACTCAACTCGTCGCCTTTTTCCTCTCTTTCTCTCTGTTTTCTTCCTACATTTCTTTCATTGTTTTCTCTTACTTTTTTCCACTGTTTTTCTTGTTTCTCTCTTTGTTTTTCTCACTTTTTCTTCCCTTTGATCCTCGTTTTCAGTCCTATTCCTTGTTTTACTAAGTTTTACCCTATCTTTTCTTTCTACTCTTTTCTTTCTCCATCCGTGTGTTTCTCTCCCTTTGTTGTCCTCCGTCTTCCCCCTCTTTTTTTCCGTGTTATATATTATACTTATGGAGGATACCAAGCTTTGATAGCCCTCACAAAAAAAATTTATTCATTCATGTAGCTCCATGTGGCTCTTTCTTTTGTCTTTTTTATTTTTCTTTTACAATCATTTCATTACTTTGTCTTTTCCTTATTTTTTTTAATTTCAATTCTTGTTTTTCTAAAAAAAATTATTTTTACATGTATATTTATAGTCGGTGTATTTTGAGTTTTTGGCATTGTACTCCTTTCATTTCAATTAAAGTTTTTAAATGTTGTGATTTTAAATTAAAGGTACACTCCTTGTATCTCATAGTAGTTGTCCACTTTCTTCTTCACATGCCCTTCCATAAATAAGAATAGTAGTTTTATGATTTAAAAAAAAAATATTATAAACTTGCATACACTTCAAAAAGAATTTCAATTGTAAGGGTAAAATAGAAAAAATTAATCAATTCTCTTTTATTTTGCAAATTGGCAAATAATTTGAGCTATTATTTTTGATAATGTGGACAACTAATGTGAGATAGATGAAATAGGCAGTTTTTAAATCTTGTGATCTTAAACTTTTCATGTAGAATGTTAAAATTATAAAAACTTACTAAATGTAGAAAAAGCCTCTCTTTAGGGGACATATCAAAAAAGAAGTAAAGACATTAAAATTGCTATGAAAGAGTAGCAATTTTTTGATGAATTCTTTTGCTCTTTACTTTCTTTGATTTATATTAACTCCATCCAGTTTTTAAATTTTGTGGTTTTAGACTTGCCATGTAGAATATTAAATTTTAAAAATTTATTAAATGTGGAAAAGGCCTCTCTTTTTGGGACATACAAAAAAAGAAGTAAGACATTTAAATTGAGATGGAGTAGCAAATTTTTATGAATTTTTAGCTCTTTACTTTCTCTAATTTATATTATATTTTATTTTTAACGTTTATACTTAATTTGTAATATATTTTATATAATGATGATGATCTTAATAATACTTTTTAAAATTAAGTTTAAGACAACTGAATTCTTACATAATCAAAAATTTATATTAAATAAGTACTATTTAATTAAGGTAATGTAATGAGGATTACTTTTTTATTTTATGGAGGAAAATAATTTTTAAGGAGTATGACAAAAATAAAAATATCATAACTATGAATAAGAAAACCAATTAAATTACTCCTTATATTTTTTTCATTATAAATTTTTGACAAATTTAGTAATAATGAAAATTTATGAACATTATTACTACTATATATAAGTAGAGCTGTCAATACGGGTCGGTCCAACCCATCGGGGCCAACCTACACGGGCTTCGAGTTTGACGGGTCAGGCTAGGCTGGCCCATCAAAATGATGGACTAAAAAACACTAAGCCCACACTATTATTTTGTGGGTTGCAGGCCTCACGGGCCAGCCCATTATTTAAAAAAATATATATTTTATAATTAAATTTTGGAATGTTAATAAACATAAATATTGTCAGACAATATAACATAGTGTTAATACTTGTTAATCAAGTCTCTAATACCCCAAAAGATACTCCTAATAGAGAAATCAAATAATTTTTGACATGATATCCTTCAAACCAAATAAAAATACTAATAAGTAATCTAAGTTGCATGTATTTGACTTACGAGACGGCCTACGGGCTAGCCCAACCCATATTGCTCAAGCCCCACAGGCCACGGGCTTATCCGGGTCTGGCTAAAAAGTCTTGTTCTTAAATGGGCTGTAAAAACTGAAGCCCAACTCCATTAAATTACAGGCCGGGTATTAATGACTCTATATATAAGGGAGAATCTCAAATTTTGGTAGTCCTCACAAGGACATTTTAGGCATTTCACTTCTTTAGTTAAGTAAATTAAGTAATCACACATGGCAATTGATGATGCCTTTTTGTTAAGTATTTCTATTTTTGCCCTTATTATTTTTGTTAGAATCATTTTCACTTGCATGCTTGTAATTAGTCTCTTCTTGCTACCTAATAGATGACCTTTTAATTAAAACTCTATTTTAAATTAATAAACATTTTAGCTGAAAAAAATTGTTTTCAAAATAACTTTAATATGAAAGTAGAGTTTGCAATAATTTTCATTTAGAACCTTTATAGTTCTTTTAGTATTGTTAAATTCTTAAAAATCATGTAATAAATAAGGTAACGTAACAAATAATAATAAATAACACATTATTTTTATTATGTTTCTGATCAGTGGGTATGAGAAAGGATAATCAATAGTTAAAAGGGAATAAATAAAATATTCTTTTATAGTGAGTGTAAAAGATAAACACGACAAGTAAATGGATCGAATGAAATAATTTATTAATTTAATTTAATTGTTATTTAATATCCTTATAGATCACCATTAAGTTAATTTGAGTAAAGGCTCTAAATTAAGGTCGTAACTATTCGTATATATACTTGAAGTCATTGAAATATTTTGTTGTATAAGACAAAAGAAATTGAATTTTTCAAAAAGTCTTGCCACATTAAATTATGAATGAATTAAAACTCAATAATTACTAAAATAAATTTATTTTTATCTATAATTAAGAAGTTACATATCCACAAATTCATAAAAAAACAATATTTTATATTTATAACCTTCACCGAATTGTAATTATTAATATATTTTAAATCATGTTATTTTACAAAATATTGAATTACTTGTGGTATTTTGATTTATTCTAATTCTTCGGTAATATTTTCTTCCGCATAAATCAAAATTTTATTTACAAATATTCAATTATTTAATTAATAACTTTAGTAATTATATATTGACCTAAAGAAAACATTTTTAACATGTTCGTCACTAGATTATGTTAATTATAAAGTAAAAAATAGTATGATATGAATTATATTTTAAGATTTTAATTATTAGTTTTATATTTTGAGTTTAGGTTTGGGCTTAGCACGGGCCTTGTGAAACTAGTACTTATATATAAAGGAGTATACCAAGTTTTGGTAGTCCTCACAAAAAAATTTATCCATTCATGTAGCTCCATGTGGCTTTTTCTTTTGTCTTTTTTATTTTGCTTTTAAAATTATTTCTTTATTTTGTCTTTTCCTTATTTTGTTTCCATCTCGATTCTTATTTTTTTAAAAAAATTATTTTTACATGTATATTTATGATTGGTGTATTTTGAGTCTTTGACATTGTACTCCTTTCATTTCAATTAATGTTTTTGAATTTTGTGGTTTTAAATTAAAGATACCCTCATTCTATCTCATATTAGTTGTCCACTTTCTTCATCACATGCCCTCCCATAAATAAGAAGAGTAGGGCTAGGCATATTTTGGTTTAAACCAAAAAAAACCGCAAAATCGAACCGAAATCTAATTTTGGTTTGGTTTTTTAAGTTTTTATATTGATTTCGGTTTCAAATTTTAGAAATTTGGTTAAACGATTTGATTTTTGGATTTTAAAAGAAAAGTTTGGATATATCAAAAAATTGAAATTATATAAATAATATATTATAATATATATATATATATATTATTATATATGTAAATATACTAAAAATATAATATAATCTGATATAACATATAAATATATAAATTATAATGATTTAGTAACCCTAAATTCTAATATACTTTTTTGCTTTAGACCCTAACATTAACGTGAAGGTTGCAGCGACGCCCAGTCATCCTCACTTCGTCAGTTCATTTGAAATTTCAACATCGCCAACGACAGTCGGCAGTCGTTTGTTCAGTTCGTCACTGCCGTCGGCAATCGCTTCCGAGTGCGGCCACTGCCGTCACACCAATGATGATGACTCAGCGATGTCGATATTTATGATTATTTCATGTTTGTTGAATTAATTATATTTGGGAATGAAAAATACCTTTGAAAAAAGATTATTTTTCTAGAAAAATCACCAATTTTTAATGCTCACTACTTTAATCTTTAAAATCGAAATAAAAATTCAAAATAACCGATCGAATTTGTAAAAACCGAACCAAATCAAAATAATTTTTATTTGGTTATGGTTGTCGTTTTTGTCAATTCGAAAACCAAAAAATAGAATCGGTATTCAATAGTCAAACCGAACAAACCGAATGCCCACCCCTAATTGAGAGTAGTTTTGTGATATTTTTTTAGAAAATTATAAACTTGCATACACTTCAAAATAAATTTCAATTGTAAGGGTAAAATAGAAAAAATTAGTTAATTCTCTTTTGTTTTGCAAATTGACAAATAATTTGGGTTATTATTTTTGATAATGTGGACAACTAATATGAGATGGATGGAATAGGTAATTTTTAAATTTTGTGGCCTTAAAATTTTCATGTAGAATGTTAAAATTATAAAAACTTACTAAATATAGAAAAAGAGTCTCTTTTTGGGACATATCGAAAAAGACGTAAAGACATCAAAATTGAGATGAAAGAGTAGAATTTTTTTATGAATTTTTTTTGCTCTTTACTTTCTTTGATTTATATTAACTCCATCCTGTTTTTAAATCTTGTGGTCTTAGACTTTCCATGAGAATATTAAAATTTTAAAAAGTTATTAAATATAGAAAAAGTCTCTCTTTTTGGGACATACAAAAAAAGAAGACATTTAAATTGAGATGAAGGAGTAGCAAATTTTTATGAATATTTATCTCTTTACTTTCTCTGATTTATATAATATTTTATTTTTAACGTTTATACTTAATTTGTAATTAATATATTTTATATAATGATGGTGGTCTTAATAATATTTTTAAAAATTAAATTTATGAAAGTTGAATTTTTACATAATCAAAAATTTATATTAAATTAATACTATTTAATAAAGGTAATGTAATGAAGATTACTTTTTATTTTATGGAGGAAAATAATTTTTTAAGGTGTATGGCAAAAATAAAAATACCATAACTATGAACAAGAAAACCAATTAAATTAACCTTTATATTTTTTTTCATTACAAATTTTTCACAAATTTAGTAATAATGAAAATTTATGAACCATTCATTTTGACGTGTCATTAGATTTTATTAATTTTGCAGTAAAAGAATATGATACAAATTAATTTTTTTTAATTAAAACATTATTTTTTATATTTAGAGTTTGAGCCCGAGCTAAGCAGGAACCACGGATAGCTATATATATATATATATATATATATATATATATATATATGGGAGGGGTCGTGGATAAGGGAAATAGGGATAATGGGGTGTACATTTTGAGAGGACTTGGGTAGTTTTATGATTTGTTTTTCTTCCCTTTTTTTTGAAGATTAAATACTACTACTACTACTAATAATAATAAAAATAATATTACCTAATAATTTTTATATTAAGAAAATGTAAGAAAAAATTACAACTAGATTAAAATAAAATATAATTAATAGAATAATAAAATTACTAACTTATTTATTAAAATCTAAATTAAAAGAAAAAACATATTTTTGAATATTCTCTTATTATTTAAAATAAAAACAAAACATATCCTGAAATGTAACTTTATTTTTTGAATTCTTTTTCACAGTATTTATAATTAAACCTACTAAAAATAAAAATAAAAACTAAAATAAACATTAGTCAAAAGTAAGTTTTTGATGCTAAAAATAGGTAAAAGTTAGAGAAGGGTAAAAAATTATGTGTCTACAACAATTACTATGGTGGATTCCGCTGATATACCTACAATTATGGACAACAAAGATACTGGTCAATTACAACTTGATATTGACAGTGCAGACAAAGCACAAACACAATTAATAGTGTCAGTTAAGGAGGTAGACCAATGTGTTGTTGATAAGTAGCTACTTTATATGGCAAATAAATAGAATACACCAATAAGGTCACTTTATGACCTGGTGACCCATCAAGTAAAGGATAACTCTGTAACCTCTTCAAACACAAAGGAGAATCTGGTAGAGGATGGAAAACACGATGATATAAGAGTTTGGGAATATGTGGGAAAAGAAACAAATCTATCACCTAGGGACATAAGAAAGAGCGAGGCAAGAAGCAGAATGGTATAGATAAGTGCAATACCCCGAACTTTCTTTAAGTCAAATCTAGTCTTCAAAAGAGTTAGTGATGACTTCCTAAATGATTAATGTGTAAATCAGATAGAATTTCCCTAATTTCAACTTTTTATCATGTGGGAAATTAAATTAGTTTTCCAACGATATCAATTTCGTCCAAATTCGGTATCAGACTAAAAAGTTATGAATATTTTACAGAGAGCTATCAGAACTACCCAGAAGTGACGGTCAGACCGACGGATCGTTGAGCTAGCGACGGACCATCGCCCAAACCATCGCAGATGAGGCAGAAAATTCAGGTTCTGGCCAAGTACGACGGTCAGGACCAACGGACCATCGAGTCAGCAACAGACCATTTCCCAAACCATCGCCACTTCCGATCAACGATTTTAAGCTATTTTTAAAAGGGTATTTGGGTCTTTTCAACCCATTTTAACCCCTAATTATACCATACCAGAGCTCATAACTTTATTATTCATCCACAACATCAAATTAGGGTTTCTCTCAAAGATCAATCCTCAAGAACAAGAAATCCTAGGTGTCTAATTCCAAGTCAAGAATTCAAGCTCTCTTCCACCAATCTTCAAGAAATCATACGCCCAGGTATGTCAAGTGTTGATTCATGGGTTTCTTTCACCCATGAAGCACAAGAAACCCTATTTGAAATATAAACTTTGGATTCTATGGTATGAATTGAAATGTATCCATGTTTATGTTGTTGTTTGATTTCCAAGTTGAAGTCTTTAATGACTATCATGAAAATATGTTAGCATGTGGTTGAAGTTCTTTCATTGGAAGTGTAAGACATTTCCATAATGTATTATTTCAATAATCATGTCTAAGCCTAAAGATATGCATGCAAGGTGTTTGATAAAATGCCTAAGAGAATAGGAATTATGTCTTATGACTCATTTGTGACCAAAATTGATGAATCTATGTTTCCCCATTATGTTCGATATGACTCCTACGTTATTGTTATACTTTGTAATGGATTGACGTAATGCTCATGAGATTAGGCTTATGAAATTATGATATGTTTACATGCATTCCTATTCATGTGTAAGCTTATAGCATGAGAATACTTCATGAAAATCCCCAATGATTGTACTATGAATTGTTGACTATGGTCATGTGTCAAGAAGTGTCATGTCTTGTCAGTTTCATGCTATTAAGTCCTGGGGGTACTTGTACCCAAAAATTTAGCTGTGTGCCTAGAGCCAGTGTCATGGTTTCAAAATACTCTCAGTCAAGACACGATCCATAGAACTCAGTCAGTCATGTGACTCAGGAAAACTCAGTAAACTCAGTAATTCCAGTAATCTCAGAAAGCTCAGTAATTCAGTAATCTCAGTAGTATTCCATCAGTCAACGGAACTCAATGAACTCAGTCCAGATCAGTTCAGTTAATCATGTTCAGTGTCTATTCAGATAGGAGTAGGATTTAGCACCGAGTGAACCCAAGGATGAGCACACACACTGAAAGATGAGGGTGTGCTCCTTAGAAGCAATCCTTGAATTCTAGAACTATGTAGCCAACATAGGTTGAGATATCAATACTGTTAGATGAGGGTTGATGAGGTGGATAAACACTGTCAGATTAGGGTCCCACCATTCTCTTTTGGGGACACTGTCAGATGAGGGTCACCCACAACTTTTCTTTACCAGTGGTGCGGTATTGACACCCTTCCTGGGTTACAAATTGGACCCCAACTCAGCTATATTATTTTATTTGGGGCATGTCGGTTAGATGACTACTTCCCACAGTTACATTCTCAGTCTCAGTCTCTGTAATAGAACTCAGATAGTTCTACAAAATTTAGGACTGTCAGATACAGTCACCCACTTTAGTACGAAACTCAGCTTGTTTCATCAGAAATAGGACTGTCAGACACAGTCATTCAGATAATAGTATATCAGTTATACAAAACTTATGTTATCAGTATTCAGATTTAGTGATGTCATGATCTCAGTTACAGTTCACGTATTCATCCATGTATTCTCATGTTCATGTTATTCAGTCAGTTAGTATCGTTCATGCATATAAACCCCTTGCATTTAGCCTACCTCACTTGCATGCCAGTACATTCAATCGTACTGACGTATTTGCACTATGGTGTTTTCATACTATAGGTTCAGAATCACGAGCTCCAGAGCATCCTTAGTAGATCAGACGTTCTGTAGCCAGACTAGCAGAGAGTCCTCATTATTCGAGGATAATATGATTATTTATTTCATTATTTCATCTTAGTTTTCAGTAGATGGAGTTAATTAGAGACATGTCCCATCAACTCCACAATTTTTAGATAGTTTAGAGGCTTCCAGACTATAGCATATTCAGGCAGTTATCTCATTTTTATTTTGGTATTGATATACCGTATTTTCAGATATTACGTTTTATCAGATATTTGAACCTTATGGTCTTTCAGCCTTTTTCCGTATTTATACAGTATATTATACGCAGATATCAGTCATGGGTTAGCTTGTGGTCCTTCGAGGTCATGAGCACCGTGTAGCATTTCGGGTATCAGATTTGGGGCATTACAAACTTAGTATCAGAGCTAAGGTTCAATAGTGTCCTAGGAAGTCTAAAAGCCACATCTAGTAGAGTCTTATGCGTGGGTGTATTGCGTGCCACATTTATGTACAGGAGGCTATAAGATTTTTAGGAACGTTTCCCTTCTTTCAGTATTCATATCGTTCCAGCGAGCATGAGCTCAAATTTAACCCCCGGTCTAATCTATTTATCCCTTTCATTTATAGAACATGTCTTCCAGAAAAAGAAACAAAAATCAGTCTGCCCCTCAATCCGTCCAAGAAGATCCCTTGGAAGAATACGTCTCTCATGCAGAGTTCATAGTTGTATTCACTACTCTTGCTAATTCAGTTACTGCCCAGAATAAATGACCAGCTATCGTTCCAGTCAATGCAGTGGCTAATTCAGCTGTAGCTAGGATTTGGGACTTCACCCGAATGAATCCTCCATCTTTTTTTTGGTCTAAGTCAGAAGAGGACCCTCAGGAATTCCTTGATCAGGTTCAGAAGGTTATGAATATCATGGGGGTTAACACTAGTGAGAGTGCTAAGCTAGCTGTATATCATCTGCAGGATGTTGCTCACACTTGGTTCAACCAGTGGAAGTCAGAGAGGTCAGTTGATGCATGATCCATAGAGTGGGAGGAGTTTGTCACTGCATTCTTAGATAAATTCTTTCCCCAAGAGCTGAGAGAAGCTAAGGTGTTAGAATTTATCAACTTCAGGAAGGGCAACATGATGGTGAAGAGTATTCTCTTAAGTCTACTCAATTATCCAGATATGTTCCTTATGTGGTTGCAGATAGCAGGGCCAAGATGAGTAAGTTTGTTTCTGGGGTGAATGATAGCATGGTCAATGAGTACAGGTCCGAGATGTTGAATAGTAACATGAACATAGCCAGGATTATGACCCATGCTCAGTAGATAGAAGAAAAAAATATTAAGATGAGAGAGAAACAGAATAAGAGAATAAGGATAGGTAGTTTCAACTTTGCTCAGCCTAAGTCAGAGGGAGGAAACCGTTCTCAATTCCATCCTAAATCATTAGTTCCAGATCCTTCTTTAGACAGTGCTCTAGCTCTTAAGTTCAAGGATGGTAATAGAGAAAGGGCGCCAGGCTCTAAGTCTCAGGGCAGTGTTAGCAATGCCCGAACTAATCCCCTTTGTCAGACTTGTGGTAAGAACCATAAGGGTGTTTGCAGAGCTGTCAGCGATGTCTATTTTGGATGTGTCAAGCCAGGCCACAGAGTTAGAGATTATCCCCAGTCAAGTTATTAGGGTCAGCAGAACCGTTCCTCAGCTCAATCCGATTATCCAAATCAACAGGGTGCCACTTCCAGTGCCACTAGTGGGCAATGCCCAAATAGACTTTATGCTCTCCAGTCCCGACAGGATCAGGAAAATTCTCCTGATGTGGTTATTGGTACATTACAAATCTTTCACTTGCATGTTTACGCCTTGCTAGATCTAGGAGCTTTTTTATCTTTTGTTACTCCTTACATAGCAGTTGATTTTGGAGTCAATCTCAAAATTCTAGCAGAGCCCTTTTCAGTCTCTACCCCAGTGGGTAAAACCATCATAGCCCAACGGGTATATAGGAACTGTCCAGTTATGATATTTCAGAAAGTCACCTTAGTAGACTTAGTCGAATTAGAGATGATTGATTTTGATATCATTCTCGACATAGATTGGCTTTATTCCTTATATGCCATAGTTGACTGCAGAAACAAAGTTGTCCAGTTTCAGTTTTCGAATGAACCCGTCCTAGAGTGGAAGGGTAGTACTTCAGTTTTCAGAGGTCATCTTGTTTCCTACCTTTGGGCACGAAAGATGATATCTAAGGAATGTGTCTATCATCTTTTTTGAGTTAAGGACTCTAGCTCCAAAACTCCTAATCTCAGATCAGTACTAGTAGTGAATGAATATTTTGATGTCTTTCCCGAAGATCTTCCTGAAATTTCTCCCGAAAGGGAAATAGACTTCAACATAGACCTTCTTCCAGATACTCGGCCCATATCTATTCTTCCATACAGAATGGCACCAGCAGAACTCAGAGAATTGAAAGGTCATTTGAAGGATCTCCTAGATAAGGGTTTTATCAGATCTAGTGTCCCCGTGGGGCGCACCAGTCTTATTCATGTGCAAGAAAGACGGTTTTTTTAGAATGTGTATAGACTACCGTCATCTCAATAAAGTCACCATCAAGAACAAGTATCCACTTCCCAGAATTGATCACTTGTTCGATCAACTTCAGGGTGCCAACTATTTTTCTAAGATAGACCTCAAATCAGGCTATCATCAGCTCAGGGTCAGAGAATATGATATTTCAAAAACAACTTTCCGTACTCGGTATGGTCACTTTGAATTCTTAGTTATGTACTTTGGTCTTACCAATGCCCCAGCAGCCTTCATAGACTTGATGAACCATGTGTTCAAGTAGTACTTGGACATGTTTGTCATAGTCTTCATAGATGACATTCTTGTCTATTCCCGCAGTGAGCATGATCATGCAGGCCATCTCAGAATAGTATTGCAGACTCTTAAAAATCATCAGTTATTCGCCAGATCAGTAAGTGCAAATTTTGGATAAGGTCAGTAGCATTCCTTGGTCATATCATCTCCAGTGATGGCATTAGAGTTGATCCTTAAAAGAGAAAAGCAGTGAGAAACTGGCCCAGACCTATCTCTCCATCAGATATCAGGAGTTTCTTGGGTTTGGATGTCTATTACCATTGGTTTATTGAAGGATTTTCATCTATTGCATCCCCTATGTCCAGATTGACTCAGAAGAAAGTTTAGTTTCAGTGGTCAGATTCATGCGAAAAGAGTTTTCAGGAGTTGAAGACTCGACTCACCTCAAATCTAGTTTTGACTCTGCCTGATGGTTCAGATGGATTTGTAGTGTACTGTGATGCATTTAGAGTAGGCTTGGGTTGTGTCCTCATGCAGCATGGTAAGGTCATAACCTATGCCTTCAGATAGCTTAAACCCCATGAGAAGAATTATCTGACTCATGATATTGAGTTAGTAGCTGTAGTTTTTTCCTTAAAGATTTGGAGACATTACTTGTACGGTGTTTATGTAGATGTATTCACAGATCACAAGATCCTTCGGTACATATTATCTTAGAGATATCTTAACCTTCATCAGAGAAGGTGGTTAGAGCTCCTGAAAGATTATGACAAGAGTATCCTTTATCATCCGGGAAAGGCCAATGTAGTGGTCTACGCTCTCAGTAGACTGTCTATAGGTAGTGTTGCTCATGTTGAGGACAGTAAGAAAACGTTAGCTCAGGAAGTCCATTAGCTTTCCCGACTAGGTGTCTACTTAGTCGATGCAGCAGAAGGTAGTATATGGGTTCAGAACAGCTCAAAATCATCTCTAGTATCCGAGGTGAAATAAAAGCAAGATAGAGATCCCAGTCTTATTAAGTTAAAAAAGTCGGTCAGAGATCAGAAGGTAGAGGTTTTCTCCCAATAGAGAGATGGCATGTTGCATTGTCAGGGTCGTCTATGTGTTCCAGGTGTAGATGACTTGAGGCAACGAATTCTTGCAGAAACGCATGGTATGTGCTACTTTATTCATCCAGGGGACACTAAGATGTACCGCGACTTGCGGGAGATCTATTGGTGAAAGTTGGAAGAAGTGAACATGGACTTTGTGACGGGTTTGCCTCGTACTCGTTGTCAACATGATTCAGTTTGGATTATTATAGATAGGATGACCAAATTAGCTCATTTTCTTCCAGTCTATACCTATTATTCAACTGAGGATTACGCCAGACTCTATATCAGGGAGTTGGTCAGATTGTATAGTGTTCCATTGTCTATTATTTCAGATAGAGGTACCCAGTTCACCTCTCACTTCTGGAAAGCATTCCAAAAGGGTCTTGGTACCTATGTTTATCTTAGTACAGCCTTTCATCCTCAGAAAGATGGTCAACCATAAACGACCATTTAGACCTAGGAATATATGCTAAGGGCGTGTGCAATTGATTTTAAGGGGAGTTGGGATAACCACTTGCCTTTGATTGAGTTTTCATAAAACAAAAACTATCATTCCAGTATTCAGATGGCTCCATTCGAAGCTCTTTATGGTAGGAGGTGCATATCTTTAGTCATTTGGTTTGAAGTTAGTGAGGCCTCAGTTATAGGTCCTGACTTAGTATTCGATGCCTTAGAAAAAGTCCAGTTGATCAGAGAAAGACTCCGGGCTGCTCAGAGATAACAAAAGTCTTATGCAGATGTATGCAGAAAGGATCTTAAGTTTGAGATTGGTGATTATGTCTATCTAAAGATCTCTCCCATGAAGGGAGTGAAGAGGTTAGGCAAGAAGGGAAAGCTCAGTCCCTGAAATATCGGTCCCTTTAAAATTCTCAGTTATTTTGGCAAGGTAGCTTATGAGCTCGAATTGCCTTCAGATCTAGCCTCAGTTCATCCAGTGTTCCATGTCTCCTTGCTAAAGAAGTTAATAGGTGACCCTGAAGTTGTAGTCCCAGTAGAGGGCTTAGATATTCAGAACAACCTTTCTTTCGAAGAGATCTCAGTCGAAATTCTTGACTACCAGACTCGTAGACTGAGGAATAAAAAAGTCCCTCTAGTCAAAGTTCTTTAGCAGAATTAGTCCGTTGAGGGAGATACATAGGAAGTAGAAGCATACATGCAGACCAAGTATCCTCACCTCTTCTTCACAAACTCAGACTCAGCCCAAGGTAATATCTTTCCTCAAGCTAATTCCGTTTCATGTTCAGATTTCAGTTATAAACTTGGTATCAAATTCCTTTGCATATCCAGTCATATGTTCATGTATCATGTCAGTCACATATTCATGCATCATATATGCATTCTCATCATGAGAAACTCAGCTTCTCAGTAATTTTAGTCAGGCATTCATGAAGAATATCCGTCACATATCCATGCATCAAACATGCATATTCAGTATGAGATTTCAGTTTATCAGAAGTTCCAGTCACATAAACATACTTAAATTTTCATGCCCCTTAAGTAAGATCAGTCTATCAGCTTTCCCAGTCTAGTCAGTCCCATTCGAGGACGAATGTTCTCAAGGGGGAGATATTATAATACCCCAAACATTTTTTAAGTCAAATCTAGTCTCCAGAAGAGTTAGTGATGACTTTCTAAATGATTAATGTTTAAATTAGATAGAATTTCTCCAATTTCAACTTTTTATCATGTGGGAAATTAAATTAGCTTTCCAATGATACCAGTTTCGTCCAAATACAGTATCGGAATAAAAAGTTATGGACATTTTATAGAGAAGTGTCAGAACTGCCCAAAAGTAACGGTCAGGCCGATGGACCGTCGAGCTAGCGACGGACCATCACCTAAGCCGTCATGACTAAGGCAGTAAGCCCAACTTCTGGTCACGCGATATGGCCAGGATCGATGAACCATTGAGTTAGCGATGGACTGTCGCCCAAACTATCGCAGACGAGACAGAAAGTTCTGGTTCTGGCCAAGTGTGATGGTCAGGATCGACGTATCGTCGAGCCAGCGATGGACCATCGTCCAAACTGTCTCCACTTCCGATCAGCAATTTTAAGCCATTTTTAAAAGGGTATTTGGGTCATTTTTCATCCGTTTTAACCCCTAATTATACCAGACCATAGATCATAACTTCATTATTCATCCACAACATCAAATTAGGGTTTCTCTCAAAAATCAATTCCCAAGAACAAGAAACCCTAGGTGTCTAATTCCAAGTCAAGAATTCAAGATTTTGTCCACCAATCTTCAGAAAATCATCCGCCCAGGTATGTCAAGTGTTGATTTATGGGTTCCTTACACCCATGAATCTCAAGAAAACCTATTTGAAATATAAACTTTGGATTCCATGGTATGAGTTGAAATATATCCATGTTTATGTTGTTGTTTGATTTCAAAGTTGAAGTCTTTAATGAATATCATGCAAATATGTTAGCATATAGTTGAAGTTCTTGCATTGAAAGTGTAAAACGTTGCCAAGATGTATTATTTCAATATTCATGCCTAAGCCTAAAGATATGCATGCAAGGTGTTTGATAAAATGCCTAAGAGAATAGGAATTATGCCTTATGACTCATTTGTGACCAAAATTGATGAATTCATATTTCCCCCTTATATTCGATATGACTCCCACGTTATTGTTATGCTTTGTAATAGATTGACGTAATGATCATGAGATTAGGCTTGTGAAATTATGATATGTTTACATGAATTCCTAATTATGTGTAAGCTTATAGCATGTTAATACTTCATGAAAATCCCCAATGATTGTACTATGAATTGTTGACTATGGTTATGTGTCAAGAGGTATCATGTCTTGTCAGTTTCATGCTATCGAGTCCTGGGGGTACTTGTACCCAAAAATTTAACTGTGTGCCTGGATCCAGTGTCATGGTTTCAAGATACTCTGAGTCAAGCCACGATCCGTAAAACTCAGTAATTCCAGTAATCTCAAAAATCTCAGTAATTCAGTAGTCTCAGTAGTATTTCATCAGTCAACAAAATTCAATGAACTCAGTCCAGATCTATTTAGTCAATCATATTCTGTGTCTATTCAGATAGGAGTAGGATTTAGCATCAAGTGAACCCAAGGATAAGGACACACACTGACAGATAAGGGTGTACTCCTTAGAAACAATCCTTGTGTTCCAGAACTATGTAGCCAGCATAGGTTGAGACATCAACATTGACAGATGAGGGTTAGTGAGGTGGATAAACACTGTCAGATGGGGGTCCCACCATTCTATTTTGGGGACACTGTCAGATGAGGTCACCCACTGCTTGTCTTTAGCAGTTGTGCGGTATTTACACCCTTCTAATTGGGGTTATAGATTAGACCCCAACTCAGCTATATTTCTTTATTTGGGTCATGTCGGTTAGATGACTACTTCTCACAGTTATAGTCTCAGTCTCAGTAATAGAATAACTTAGATAGTTCTACAAAATTTAGGACTATTAGATACAGTCACCCAGTTCAGTACAAAACTCAGCTAGTTTCATCAGAAATAAGACTGTCAAACGCAGTCATTCAGATAATAATATATCAGTTATATGAAACTTATGTCATCAGTATTCAAATTTAGTGATGTCATGATCTCAGTTACAGTTCACATATTTATGCATGTATTCTCACGTTCATGTTATTCAATCAGTTAGTATCATTCATGCTTATAAACCCCTTGCATTAAGCCTACCTCACTTGCATACCAGTACATTCAATCGTACTGACGCATTTGCACTATGGTGTTTTTATACCATAGGTTCAGAAGTACGAGCTCCAGAGCATTCTTAGTAGATCATACGTTCAGCAGCCAGACTAGCAGTGAGTCCTCATCATTTGAGGGAGATATGATTATTTATTTCATTATTTTAGCTTAGTTTTCAGTAGTTGGAGTTAGTTGGGAACATGTCCCATTAACTCTACAGTTTTTAGACAGTTTAGAGGCTTCCAGACTATAGCATGTTCAGACAGTTATCTAAGTTTTATTTTGGTATTGATATACCGTATTTCCAGATGTTATGTTTTATTAGATATTTGAAGCTTATGGACTTTCAACCTTTTTCCGCATTTATACAGTATATTATGCAGTGCTCAGTTACAGATATCAGTCATGGGTTAGCTTGTGGTCCTTCGGGGTCATGAGCACCGTATAGCATTTCGAGTACCAGATTTGGGGTGTTACAATAATCAACTCCCTAAGAGGCTAGTGCCAAAAATAAAGGCTTCAAATAAGATTGTTAAATGATGAAAAAATCAATATCTTGGAATATAATATCTGTTCATACATAACAAGCTTTGAAAAGAATACAAATGTTAAACAAACATCACAAGTTTTTTATTATTTCACTTATGGAACCTTTTCAGAATGGGAGATACTTGTAGACTACAAAAGAAGATTACATATGCAGATGACAAGGGCTAATATGAATGGAAAGATTTGGTTTCTAATAAAGGTTGATTTAGAAGTAGGAGTTATCAGTAATACTAAACAATAAAGTACTATAAAGGTATTTTTCACAGAGAAGAAAATATACATGGTGGTTATAATGGCTTATGCAAAATACACAGAAGGGGGAAAAATAGATATATGAAATACCATTTATGGGAAATTAGCATCTAATGATTTGGCATGGTTGATTGGGGATGATTTTAATGTTATTCTTTATAAAGAAGAGAAATAGGGAGTTTCCTATCACACAACAAGAAATATAAGATTTTGCCTTTTATTTAAACTCACATGAACTTGAAGATGTCTTATTTAAAGACATCTCTTTCACTTGGTGTATTAGTAGAATAGGTTCTAATTGTATATTTAAAAGACTTGATAGGGTGTTAGTTAATGCTGGGGTGCAGGATTGGTTTTCTAAGATTAAAGTGGAGCACCTAACTAGAACTGTATCAGATCATACTCATTTATTTCTTACTCTAGAATAGATAAATTAGAACATTATAAAATCTTTTAAGTTTTTAAATTTCTAATTGGAAGATAAATCTTTGAGAGAGGTGGTAAAAGAACAGTGGGTAACAAAAGAAGTTGGAAGAAACTTCTGAATTTTCAAACATAAGTTGAAAAACTTAAAAAAAAACTTAAGGTCATGGAGCAAGAACATGTTTGGAGATATTTTTCAGCAATTGGCCATTAGGGAGAAAATTATGCAGATGAAAGAGCAATTATTTGAAGAGGTTCCTTCTCAGAAAAAAGGATGGTAATGCAAAAAGCCTAGCTAGAAATGAAGAAATATCTTTATTATGAGGAAGAATTCTGGAGGCAAAAGGCTAAACTTACATAGTTTGAGAAGGGGTACAGAAATACTAGTTTTTTCATTACATTTTCAAAGGGAGGAGAAAGAGGATACAACTTAAAAAGATTAAAAACTCAAATGGAAACTGGATTGAGGATAAAGTATTGGTGGCAGAAAACAAAACACAGTATTTCAAGAATTAGTTCTCACAAGAGGAGGTGACCAACTTTGAGTTACTTAGTCACCTTCATAAGATGATTACTATTGAAGATAATTCACTGTTGGGTAGAACTCCTACAATAGAAGAAGTTATAGTGATCTTTAGGATAAAAGGTAGTTGTGTTTGTGGGCCTAATGGTTCTTTAGGAAATTTTTATCAGTATTACTAGGAGGTTGTGGGACAAGATGTTTTTCATATGGTCAAGGAATATTTTTAGGGTAATACACTTCCTAAAAGTATAACTCATACCAATTTATTGTTGATTCCAAAGAGTGAGATAATTGAAACATACATTGATATCAGACCTATAAGTCTAAGTAATATTATCAATAAAGTAATTTCCAAAGTGATTCATAAAAGATTAGAGGTTTTTCTTCCAAAAATAATATCTAAAAATCATCAGATTTTTGTAAGGTAAAAAGTATTTTTTAGAAGGTGTTACTTACTCTGGAGATTGTTTCAGATATTAGATTACGTGGCGATGTAACCATCCATTTTGTTGTTACTAAATAGTAGTGATAAAGACATAATATTATTATTTGTCATAGGTTATAAGATCAATTCCTTAGTATGGGAGTGCATCAGACAAGAAGTAATATCATACAATACCCTTAGCACAAAGTTAAGTTGAAAGTGCTCTTACCAATTGAGTTTCAAGCAAAGTTTAAACTAGGATCAACATCAAATAATCATTAACCTAGAATTTAAAGAGTTATAGGGACCAATACCCACCAAATAAAATATCTTTGATTCTTCTTTTCCAATGCCTCCAACCATCCATTAATCTACTTTTGGAGTAAAAAGTTATGGCTATTTTACTAAAGACTGTGCGTGCTGAAAAACTACTGTCACAACAGTGATGATTTACCACTATAGTGATGCCATGGAAGTGATGAACATTACACTACAACAACAAATAGGTAGTACATAACCTTATTTTTGACAGATTTTGGGTTTTTGACTCAAAAACTTTGTTCCCAAACCCTAGGGAGGCAATTTTCAAAGTTCTAGAATGGAAATTCTTCGTTGAGGTAAATTCTTCTATTATATTCTTAATATTTCAATCTAATAACATCCTAAAATCATTAGAAGGATCTTCAATGGTAAAATAATAAGGGATTAGAACTTTAAGTTCATGAGATTTCGGGAAGAGCCTATGGGTTGGGATAATATCACCTAGAATTACTTCTATATTGTTGACTAACAATTCCTAGCATGAATTTATAATTCTATAATAATAAGTTTGATTATTAGGAACCTTGAATTTATTATAAGTGGAATCTGCAACTTTAAAACTCCACTAATGGAGATATATTGAGTATGATAAAACTAGTTAATAGTTAATTTATCTTGGGTAGTATTTTAGATTATGAATAAGGATAAAATTAGTGGGTTAAATTCCCAATGTAGTTATTCAAAGAGTAATTAATTAATTACTTTTATAATTGTTTGATTTCTAGATGATTGGACTAATTAAGACATGAAGGAAAGAAAAGAGCAACCTTGGCATGGCTTGCTTATTCCAAGATCTTTGGTTGAGGTAGATTATGATTTAATGTGTATTAGAATTGGTTTAGATATGTGTAACTGCAATAGTTTCATGGGACATTTCATGTCTAGGCCTACAAGCATAGATTTTGGATGGATAAAACATAAAATAAATGTAATAAAGATATAATTGCATGTCATTGTGTTTTGTATGGATTTCTTGATGGGTTTTTATATTTGAATGATTTACTTGATGATTTACAAGTATAACATATGAAATGGATAACAATAGAGGAATTAAGTAAACTTGTAATCTATACAACTAGCCTTTGATACCTTAAGAGGCATGAATTTAATGTTTTATGTGTTTGAAGTATGAGATATTCTTACTGAAAGATAGTTAGAAGGATTAATTGTTATAAGAGGATGTGGTGTTATAACTTAAGAACCTAAAGTAAAGTTTGGCGAAGTGCTACGAAGTAAAATGTGTAAAGATATATGACTCTAGCTAGAATTATAAGTGGAATAGAGCCGAGTGGTTGATCAATTGTCTAATGGATATAGTGTCGTGAACTTAGTGATGACTTGAGTGTACAAGTTATGAGTTAGTAACTTAATTTACAGGATTCGATGGGAATAAAAAAGGGTTAGGTTGGTGAATAAAATAGGTACACTAAATTAGAGTGTAGATATCAATTTTAGTGGAATATTTAATCTTAAAATAGATACTTGATTGATTAGTGTTCGAACATACTGTAACTAATGAATATAGTTTGATAAGGCCCATCTTATAAGTTTTGTGAATTGGCCTTCGGTTTTACTTATGATTTTATATGTTAGTTTATATTTATTGTTTACTTCAAATGATGAACTTGATGTGGAATAAGTGTCTAAAAAGGTATGTGCTTTCATAATTGATGGATTTGATCTCATCGTGATTGACATTTGATGATGAAATCCATACATTATGATATTGGGATTGGGTGTTACACTAACACTGTTCTTTGGATCGGGTGTAATATTAACACTAGTATAGGGACTGAGCTCGTCCACTAGAGATCATAGTTGAGAGCCTCTACTAAATCTAGTATGTGTGTATACCTTGCATTGCATATGCATTCATGGTTGAATTGTGCATGCATTCATTGATTATTATTGACTAGACTGCTTGAGTGTGAGTAATTTGATATGGATAACATGTAATGGAATGATGAAGGGAAGAGTAAGCACTAGGTAGATTGGGTAAAGACGTGCCCTAAGAAAGAAGGAGAAGTTGGATTCAAATCATTAATTGATGTTTCAAAGGCACTATTTGCTAAATTGTGGTGGGTTTTCAAAACAACTAGTTCTTTGTGGACTGATTACATGTGAAATAAGTATTATAAAAAAATTATTTCACCAGTAGTTCCCTGGAAGAGTGGATCTCAGATATGGAAGAAGATGCTAGAGACCAGAGATTCAGTAGAGTAGGATATTTGATGGGAACCAACTTCTAGTTCTTCAAATATTTGGTTTGGTAATAAGTATAAATTGAAATCTATGTACTATGTAGAAGATCGAGATTTTACTACTGGAGAATGCTAGGAAAATTGATTCTTTGATGATAGGGGAGAATTGGAATATTCAAAAAATAAAGGAAATGTTGCACGTTGATATTATGGAATTTGTTTATGAAAATATTCCTACTTGTAAATCATCATCACCACGCGATTTACCTTGGTGGATACCAATGACAAGTGGTAAATTCTCTATGTTTAGTGTTTGGAAACTAGTAAGGCAAAAAAAAACATACCTTCTGATGATATGTTGAAGATTTGGTCTAAAGGTGTTCCTTTGAAAATCAACTTTTTATGTGGAGAATGTGGAAATATAAATTGCCAATTGATGGTGCGTTAAAAAGCTATGGGATCAATCTAGATTCAAGATGTCGGTGTTATCTTAATCCTCAACTAGAAACAATACACTATTTATTCATTAATAGTGATTTTGCTTCAAATACTTGAAAGACAGATTGTGTTGGTAAGCTTAATCCTAATATTCAAGTTATTCTGGGGATGATATGTTGGCATCTTTGGATGATAAGAAATAAGATCAATCATGGCGGTTCTACCTCTTGGAGAAGGTTTACTTATAAGATTAGCATAAACCTTCAGAATTTAACCTTATTTTTGGTTAAAAGAAGTGTCCCAACCTTGACCCAGTTGGTGGACTTCATACAAAATTATTGTAATGACCATTCAAGTCATTTTTTGAATTTCCAACTTTTTTGTTGTTTAGATCTTTCCTATAGCTTCCCCAACTCATTTGTGACTTGCTCGAGCTAACAATTTGATTATTGGGTAGTTTATTTGATTTTTAGAGTCAATTCCCTATTTTAAAGTCTTCACTGATAAGGATTGACTATCAATGCTAAACTCAGGTTAACAACCTCGTATTCTAACTCTGATAGCTTCATCACGTCTGGAACATCGATTTTAGGATATGAGGAGCTTTGGTTTGGTCACAAGGTTTTCAGATTCATTTTGGGATATTGGATGGATTTTTATAAAAGAGGCCTTTGGGCGTAGGGCTCATATTTCATTAAAATAACTCTGGATAGAAATTTTTATTGTGCCATTGAGTTTGAGATGTTGAATTTGATAGGATAGAATAGCTTGTTTGCGTTCATGGGATTCTGAACGAATCCCGGGAGGTAGATGGAAACTTGGCAAAAAATAAGTTTTAGCTGGTGTATGGACTCAACTGGTGAAACTGCTAAAATGGTGGTCTCTTAAGCGGTAGTATCTTAAGTGGTCAAGCAAGTCGCTTTAGCATCTAAGCAGAGTCCCTGCCTAGTCGCTTTAGTAGAGTCCTGACCACTTTAGCGAACATCGCTTAAGTCACGTATTGTTAGATTTAGTAGAGGTCATCCTGGGGCAAGGGTCTCTTAAGAGAAAATGTTATGCTTTAGCGCAGATTGCTTAAGCGGTTAAATGGTTGCTTAAGCAGTATTTGTAGAGGCATTTATTTCAGCCTTCACCCATTTTTCTCTCATTTCTCTCAAACTCCAAGTTTATCAAAACTCTAAAAAGCTTAGAAAATCGAGAGATTGATCCTTGGGTGATTGTGGACTGTTGGTGAGCTTGGGAAAGTCATTTTCTCATGTAATCCTTGAAAGTTTCCGTCTAATTCTTGATTTAATTCTCTGATTTAGTCTTAAATCCCTATCTTCTTGATGGGTTGATATCGGTGTAGTTTGAACTTAGAATTTACTCATTCTTGGGAGTAAATAATCCTTGATCATAGAGAGATGTGTTGACGATTTCAAAGTTGTGATTCTATAAGTGGGCCCCATATGGGCTTTTGACCGATTTTGGATCCAAAACAATAAAATATGATATGGATATCATTATTCTTGTACTAATGAGTAGATCATTATTTTGATAGTATGGCATCATATAGAAGCTTATTGGAAGGGAGAATCTCCAATTTAGCATACTTTAGCAAACATTCTTCGGCGTCTAGGTAGGCCAAGCTTACTTTACTCATATATTGAGCTTTATTGTGGTATTGGTATGATATTATGCTAGTCTAAGGTTTGGAAATTACCATTTGATTGTTTATTTAGCAAAAGTTTTGATTATTTAGCTAGTAAGTCGTATTTAGGTGGATTTGACCTTACTACCCGTTCCTTGGGTTAAATTGCTATCTTAGAACCTAATGATAATTATTTAGCACCTTGTAGAGAGATTTTGGGACCTTAGTGTAGTTTGGGATAGAAATTTCCTCAGAATGGACTTTTGGGGTTAAAATTGGGCCCCTCCGGCTCACTTTAGGTCAACATTATATTTAGCTCCTGACCTAAAAGGTTTTTTTTGACATATCATTTATATTTTTGAGTCTTAGGAAGGACTTAGACATTTCTTTTTTATACTTAAACTTGTACCACAAATTTATACTAAGACCGATTTGAGTTTGGTAATTATGATATTAAGACTAAGTCAAGTCTGGCACCTGTGATACTAATTTCGATTCAAGTCTGGTATTTGAGACATTATTTCCAATTTGAGTCCTACATTAGGGGTTACCTATGATGACTAAGAAATTGGTACGAGTTCGTTGTTTATGGTATGTGAGAATTCACAGTTACAGTATTGAGATTTGGATATTTTATGAGTTGCATTATGGTCGATATGCCTTATTAATTGCAACCATCTCACTTATAGGGGCTCGATTGGATTATTTATATTTGATTGCATTTTCTGGGCTTATGGGGGCCTAGTTATGCGATAGTTAGTCGTGTTCTTCTCAATATTATGTACTCGATTATGTATTTTCAGCATTTGGAGCATTATACTAGGTTTGCCCCTTTTCTTGACTAGAGTTTACTATCTCAGGTCTTATTATGCTTATATTATGATTTAGTTCAGTTTGTCAATGATTCCTATTTATTACCCATTGTTTTGATACTCAAACTACACTTTGCATCTTTTTTTAATGTATATCCCAGTACTAGCTATTATCGATGACATCTGTACAAGTGCTGGTGAGAATTAGAGATAGGGTGAGTTTTTAGAGCCAGAACTGACTTTCTCTTCTTTTATTTTGGATGGTATTCCTATTTGAGACTATTGTACATTTGATACTTATAGTACTCTGATTAGTTTGTTAAAGGCTCTTGTACCGACTTTACTAGGCGTGGGATATTTTACTCATTCTTTTATTTATCTTCAGTTGTGATATCATCCTTATATTTTATGGCTTATAATATAATTACTTGAATAATTTTGGTATTTACTCTAATTTCCACCAACTAGACCATTACTTGCTATTCTGAGCTACATTTTGGCTTACCTACTGGCGGGTTAAAGTAGGTGTCATCATGACTCAAATTGAATTATGACACTTATAGACCTTAAATTAGAGTGATTCCAGTTAAATGGAATAAGCCAAGTTAGGGGTGGTTCACAACACAAATGATATTCTAAAGGAAAACTTGATCCTAGTTCTATTGTATTCTGCATTAGGAAGTATGATGGAGATTTTCAATATACCAAATGTTGCCAACTCACTGAATCTACAAGAATAGAAGCTAAAGCTTGGGCCATAAAGAAGGGGTGTGCATTGGGTGTAGAAAACCAGTATGTTCCCATGATTCTGGAAACTGATTCTCCTGCATTGACAAAGATGATTAAGAGAGAGCGGAAATGTCCTTGGAGTATTGTTAGATACATAAGAAGGAATAAGGAACTATATGAATGGGTACTAGTACAAGTATACAAGTACAATATACATATATAGAGGGAAACTCTTTGACAAATTTTTTAACTAATTGGTGTTTTAGTTTTGCATGTACACATGAATTCAAATTTTTTGAATCATTATCAAGGGAAGCAAGATGTATACTAATCCTAGATAATTAGGGTACTCCCCATACATAAGAATGAGGATAGTCAAGAGTCAAGCACCGAATTGATTACAAATATATGCAACAATAATACTCATAATCAACAATATTTTTAGTTCGAAATAACTATGAACCACGGTGGAGTTGATATAATAAATCAAGTACATACAATAGCATGCAATACTGATTATTATGGTTTTCTATCCGGGTTGAGCGGTACAAATACTTAAACTTCTAAGAAAATGGTATTAATCTTGTATAGATTCATTCCTTTTTAGAGGGATAGGTAAAAGTGTTGCTCATACCTTAATACGCCTTGACATCAGCTTGTAGATATAAAACATAATAAGTCTGAGTGAGATGCAACATCAAACGCTTGCAGAAAGCTCTATTTAATAACAATTATACAACACCTGGTGAGAGATTTAGATGACTTGAGGTGTAATCGACCTAAAGAAATGATGTGTTATCTTATATCTCAAAGTAGCTAATTTGCTGAGGATTATAAAAAGTTAATAACAATTGGATTCATGAACGGTTCTTACCTAAAGAAGTTAGAGTTCACACTGTCAAATGAGGAGAAGCTCAGTGACATTGAGTTCTAATGGTGTCTTCGAGATCAGCTGAAGATGTGAAGAATAGATCTTCCCAAATTCCTCTTTCCTTGGTCGATTTTGCTACTTTTCATTTTAAATATTTTCTTTTCTAGTTTCTTTTATTTGCTTGCTTTGTTTTAGTTTTTTGGGGCCGCTTAGACTTTAGATTTTGTACATATTTATTTTATTGAATAAATTTGGACTTTGGTCTATTTTGACAAAAAAAAAAATCCCATACATTTAAATACTTCAAATGCTATATTCACTTCCTTAACAAAACAACGAAATATGTCAAAAATGTATTCTAATGGGGTAGCTGAACGAAAAAAATAGACACTGAAGAACATCTCTTTTTCAACTTTACTTTCAACTCCACATGTAAAGGCACTTTCCTTTTCTTCTGTTGCACACCTACTTGTTTGAAAACAAGGAAAATACAAACTTTCTAGGGGCTTTGAGCTAAAAGTGATAAAAGAGTTTGAAAATGAGGTGTAGGTGACTCAAGTCTTAATAATTGAGTGGAGGTGACAATTACTTTATTATGGATTAAGAAAGTTAGAAAAAATTGAAAATAACCCACAAGTTTTTAAATTTACACTTTGATCCAAATATTAGTTAATATAACGGGAAATAGAGGGGAAAAGACGCGTTTCTCTCTCTTCTCATCTATTTTCTTTCTCTCTCTTCGTGATTTTTGTTGTTCATTGTTGTTGCTGATTTATTCATCATCTTCTGCTTCATTATCATCATCTTCTACGTTATTATAATCTTCATCTTATTGTTGTTGACCATTGTTGTTTTTACCGCTACTGCTGCTACTTGACCAATTTTTTAGCTGAAATTTTATTTTGTACGTCACTTTCCACTTTGTCATTACTTCATAGGTAACTTTGGGAAGTAAAATTATGATTTTTAGTTGAATTTGTCATTTGGGTACACTACTACTGTTGTTTTTTCAACAATGGTTTTTTTCAACAATGGATAGAGTTCGTTTATGAATACAACATAAGAGCCCACAATTTAAATGATTACTCAGTCTGTTGCAACAGATAATTATTTTGTTGCAACAGAAGACTCATATGTTGGATTTATGTTTATGATCCTATAGTGCCTATAACATAAATCGAATAGATGGGTAATTTGTTGCAATAGAATAATTATCTGTTGCAATAGACTAGTTATCTATTGCAACATATTACTTATCTGTTACAACAGACGATTAATCTCTTGCAACAGAATATTTATCTATTGCAACAGACTATTTATTTGTTGCAACAGATAATTATTCTATTGCAATAGATGAGTAATCTATTTGAAACAACACAATACATCTCCTTCACAAACCCAACAGATAACCAATATGTTTCAACTCATGCAATTTCTACTGAATTTAAATTATTCCTTAATCGTCGACATGTTTGTTGAGAAAAGAAAAGACATAATAAAAATTAAATAAGAATTAAAACGTCAAAGTCGATCAAACATAATTTTTTTTATTAAACAAAAACAAATAAAAATACATAGGATAAAAGAAAAAAAATAATCAAATTATCATTATCATGATCATTATTATGATTGTCAGTCGCCCTCCTCAGCCTGCGGATCTCCTGAAGCATCTTTTCTCTCATGGCGCCCAACTCCCACCGTAAGTCATGAACCTTCCTCCAAAGTTCCCACACGGCATCTTGAAGAAAAGAAACATCCTACAGTGGATCAGCCATATCTAGAACACACATAAATTGAAAAAAATATAAAAACAAAAGTAAAGAAAAAAATTCGAATGCAATACAGCTTATGCTAGAAATTGGGTATATTTACACAAAAAATAAGAAAAAAACTTACCTGAGTGAGGAAACAGATAGTGGTTGAACGTGTAATATGAAAGATAAGGAGCAAGAAATAAATAGAGTGTAGTAGAATGAAGAAGTGAGTAAGGAGGGACCTATTTATAGAGAATTGAATTTTAATGAGTTGGGCAAAAAGGTGTGACTGTTCACCTCCATTTATTAATTACATACAAACTGGTGACTTTTTAATTACTGTGTAAAGTTATGACTTAATTAAATCAAGCTGCTGACTGACTTTTTGATTATTGTGAAAATTCATGACTTTTCAGCTTATTATTATAAATTAGTTCTTTCCAATAACCATTTTTATTGAGTTGTGACAACAGATTCTATATCTGTTGCATCAGATAACCCATCTGTGACAATAAATATACCATCTGTTGCAATAAATCGACAACCTGATGCATCAGATAATCTATCTGTTGCAACATATAATCTATATTTTTAATAATCATCATATCATTAATCCAAATTTGGTGAATTTTTTATTATATAAATTAAAAAACCAGATTTGTCACGACCCAAAAACCAGGGTCATGATGGCACTTGTCGTGACATACCTTGACAAGTAAGCCTATCACTCAAACTGATACGAAAAGAAAAAAAAGATAGAAATATCCCAAGGTAAGGCTTCTAGAGCGAAGCCGAACCATATAAATAATCATAACAAGGAGGAAAGAACTTATCCAAACTACCAACATGCCCAAAATCA
The DNA here is from genome assembly GCA_030864215.1 of Capsicum pubescens. Classification (NCBI taxonomy): domain Eukaryota; kingdom Viridiplantae; phylum Streptophyta; class Magnoliopsida; order Solanales; family Solanaceae; genus Capsicum; species Capsicum pubescens. Next base: position 216,996,972 of record CM061545.1, on the reverse strand, counting down.
AGTGTCAATAGTGTAAGCACTACTAATACAATCCAAGAGTCAAATGCATCGGAAATAACCACAAATGAATAATATTTTCCTCAGAATACTAATAAAGACATAACTAATGTAGAAAAATAGAGGTGAACTTCGTACGCATGAATGTCCAACCGCTACATTGGAAGCTCCAACAATCGCCCGGGTCAAGAAAGCAGATGCGCACTCGAGCTAGGACCTGCACCGAAAGGGTGCAGTAGGCATGAGTGTGGTCCACTTGTACCCAGTAGGTATCATAGGCCGACCAAGCAAAGTAGTAAATAAAGCATATAAAATATACACTAATGGCACGTTACCTGCAATCAGAAAATGTCCTACAACGGTAGCCCACACCGCTTACACTAACAGTTCTAATATATCTCACATATATAGCAACATCACGCCAAGATAGAATAAAAGTACGTATTATATCACATTTAAAAAGAACAAGGGGAACATGCATATACAAGATCATCAAATACAAGTAAAAGAAGTTACGATAAATATATAGATGACAAGTCAATATGCCAATACAACATAGTATAACACAATAAAGTAAGTACAATGTATATGATGATGATGATGATGATTCATGAGATCGTAGCACATCCTCCGGGATCATCGCACAATCCCCGTATACACCTACAGAGGCAAGCCTCCCAACGCAGGACCCATGGGGGGTTTGTCAACCCGTATACAATCCATATATCTCATATCTCCTTTCTGGCACATCCCTTGGAAAAGGTTTTATAAGGTGTTACAATATCTTTTAAGAAGGTGTTGCTAGTGTTTCTCAGATGTTGACACGGTAGTACCAATGTTTCATGAATTAGTATGAAATAAACATTTAATGCTCACAATCGATCATAATGAGTATTTCCACAAAAAAACCACATGATATATCTCCACAACCAACCACATTGATACATTTCCACAACCACATGTGTCAATATTCACTCATTATTTTTGTATCATCCATGAATTTTCACATGTCTCATTTGCTAATAAAGTATGAATATAATCACAATACACCAATGGTACCACATTAGTATTTTAACAACACAATACAATTATTCATATGTATTCAAGGTTATCAATATCACATATGACCCCATACGGTCACACATATCACATAATATCTCAATTTCGACAATTACATCACATATAAGCATCCACAATGGCACAACACATAGATAGACATTTATCATGATTAGTTCCCACCCTTAAAATGCATTTTGTATTATCATTTACTACCCAGCCCAGTCTGAAAGAGTTAATCCATAGCCTACCTCGAAAGCCGAAATCGGTTCGCTACACTTGAACTCGCGACCTTACTTTTCACGAATGATCCCGAAATCCACTAAGAATATCAAATATGAAATCTATGCATCAAAACAAAATCAACGACACTCATATTGACTACTTTTGGTTTGGGATCAACACGGAACCCCAAAATAGATTTCCGAAAAAGAAGAGCAAAATCAAAACTTTACTTCAAAAACATATTCCCCATATTTTTAGGAACCTATGGCTGAAAACCCAAGTTAAATCGAGTCAAAAATGGGGTTCAAATTGAAGAAAAGTCATTTTTGAGCTTTACAGGGTAAAATCTTTGAAATCCGGGTTAAAATCAAGAATCAGAGTTGTTTTGAAGGTTAAATTGATGAAAAACTAGTAATTATAAGATAAAAATATTATTCAAGTGAAAAAGAGTGAAAATAGGGTTTAAAATGAAGTCTTAAGATTTTTGGAGTTTTGAGAAATTAATCAAGAAATTACCAAGAAAGGGATGAATTCTTACCTTTAATCCATAATAAAACCAAGAAAAATGTGTTAATCAAGTTTTCCAAGCTCTCACAAACTTTTCTTTTAAACTCCCACAATATTTTAGGGTTTAACTCTCAAGAGCCAAGATGAAAAATGAGCAAAATAGGTCAAAAAAGTTATTCATTATTACAGATTATGTTGCAGTTGTAGCAAAAAGTTATTTTTTTAAGTCCAATTCGTACTATGATTGGGTGCCCGAGATTCGTTCAGAGTCTAATTTATGTAAACAAACTATGCAACCATACTAAATTCGACGTTTTGGATGCGATGGAGATATCAGATTTTCAAAAAAAATACTATTTTCACAAAGTTGACCCTCAAAATCTGAAATTACAATTTTCCATACCATGGGTCAAAATGAGATTTAAAAGCCGTAAAATCATACCAAACATGCTCACACCCTAAAATCGACATTTCAGATCTGCTGGCAAAGTCGGATTTTTCATCCGAGGTTTTTTTAATCAAATATGGGTCCCAACTCATATTTTCAATTTTCCAACTTTTTGATTAATAGGTCGAAATGAGCTCGAGTGCACTGGGACCCGAACTAAAGGTCTACCTAGCCTAAAATCGATATTCCGGAGCTTCTGGCATAATCCGTTAGGCCATACATCGTATGGATTAAAATATATCCACATAAGTTCAAAATAAGGCTCTCAAAGCCATCAAAAACCATAATATTGCATAAATGATACCAAAATGCATCGAAAAATCATGCCAATCACTCTACACCGTAGAAATATCATAATGCAACTACGGGGAGGGGTAAAATAGTCAAATCACCCAAAATCACAAATTTCACATATTTCATCAAATTTTTAGGTCGTTACATCATCCACCACTAAAAATCTAGTTCGTCCTAGAACTAAGGCAAAGAAATACCAGAATCAATGAAAAGTTGGGGATAGGAACTACACATATCAGACTCAACCTCCTAAGTAGCCTCATCTATAGGTCGATGTCTCCACTGAACCTTAATCACAAGGATAACTCTAAAGTTCAACCGCCTACCATCTCTAGCCAAAATAGAAACTGGATCCTCAACAAAGGACAACCGCTCATCTAACTGAACTGACTCCCAACGAATGACATGAGACTTATCAAAAATATAGCAACGAAGCATAGAAACATGAAACCTGATGAACAACTGATAGATCAAGGGGCAAAGCCAACTTATAATCCACATCACCAACAGTTCAAAGAATCTCAAATGGACCAATATACTTGGGGCTAAGCTTTCCCCTCTTCCGAAACCTTATCACACCCTTCATGGGTGAAACTCGAAGGAAAACATGATCACCAGCACCAAATATCAAGGCATAAAGTCTACGATCAGCATAACACTTCTGTATACTCTGAGCCGCTCTAAGTCTATCTCAAAAGACCTGAACTATATCTAAAGACTCACGAAGCAAGTCTGTATCTCGAGGTCTCATCTCTGAAACAACAAACCAACCTACTGGGAGCGCCAATGCCTATCATACACCTTCTCAAAAGGAGCCATATCAATACTGGAATGGTAACTATTATTGTATGCAAACTCTGTTAAAGCCTAATGTTTCCCCCTAATGGCCACTAAAATCCATCACGCATGCGCGAAATATATCCTCCAAAACCTGTATAGTCAGCTCTGAGTGGCATCAATTTAGGTGTGAAATGTTGTGCTAAGATCCACTCGAGTACCCAACTCATCCTGAAAAGTCTTCCAAAAGTGAGATGTGAACATAGGACCTCGATCTAAAATAATGTACACTGGCATACCATGAAAACATACAATCTCACAAATGACAATGTGGGCTAACCTCTCAGTACTGAATGAGACCCGAACCAGAATAAAATAAGCTGACTTGGTCAATCGATCCATGATAACCCAAGCACTATCAAAACTATGAGATGTACGAGGCGAACCAGTCATAAAGTCCATAGTGATTTATTCCCACTTCCACTTAGGAATAGGTAACCTTTGAAGCAATCCACCAGGCCTCATATGCTCGGCCTTCACCTGCTGAAAATATAGTCAACGAGCCATAAAATTTGTTATATCTCATCACATAACACTCCAGCATTAGTGCTGCCTCAAATAATGATACATCTTAGTCACACCTGGATGGATAGAATATCTAAAACAATGGGCCTCCTCCAAGATCAACCTAATCCGATCTCCCCTCTCTGTACACAAACTCAGCCCCCAATCTTCAAAACTCTATCTGAATTAATTGAGGCTTCCTTAACTCCCTACTCAACATAATTGAGGCTTCATTAACCTCCCCACTCAACATCTTATATCGAATCAACCTCAATCAAATATCATCAAACTAATGAGCTCGAATCTACTCTATCAAAGAATATCTAGCCTCAATAAATGCCAAAACGCACCCCAGTGTCAAAATATCAAGCCTAACCATTAGGTTATCCAAAGACTAAACCTCTAAGGCCAATAGTCTCTCCTGAGTCAAAAGATACACCAAGCTACCCATGCTAGTTGACTTTTGGCTCAAGTCATCCACAACCACATTAGACTTTCCCTGATGGTAGAGAATAGTCAAGTCATAATCCTTAAGCAACTTAAGCCGATGGCGCTGCCTCATATGAAAATCTAGCCGGTAAAGATGTACTGAAGGCTACGATGATCTGAGAAGATCTCACAATGGACTCAATACAAATAGTGCCTCCATAACTTCAAGGCAACCATAACTGCACACAGCTTCAAATCACGGGAAGGATAAATCCTATAATGAGGCTTCAATCTTAATGAGATGCATACGTAATCACCTTGCCCTCCTGCATTAATACAACACCTAGCCCAATACCTGAAGCATCACAAAAGATAATAAAGCCCACGCCCTCCTTGGACAAAGCTAATATAGGATCTGAAGTTAACAAGTCCTTGAGCTTTTGGAAGCTCACCTCACAAGTATCAAACAACTAGATGGAAATCTTCTTCTAAGTCAACTTATTCAAAGGGGCTGCAATAGAAGAGAAACCCTTAACAAAACACCGATAATACCCGGCCAAGCCAATAAAACTTTGAATATCGATGGGAGAAGTAGGTTTAGCCCAATCACGAACAGCTGCAACCTTGGATGGATCAACCATAATACCGTCCTTAGTTAACACATGACCTAAGAAAGAAATAGACTCCAACTAAAACTCGCACTTAGAGAACTTAGCATACAACTTCTCATCCCTCAATCTCTAAAGTACAATCCACAAATGCTCCTTATGCTCAACCTCACTCTTAGAATAAATCAAGATATCATCTATAAATACCATAACAAAGGAGTCAAAATACGGTCGAAACACTTGGTTCATCAACTCCATGAATGCGACAGAGGCATGGGTCAACCCAAAAGACATGATGTAATACCCCAAACTTTCTTAGCTTAAATTCATTCCTAGAACGTTAAGAGATAGTTTCAAAAATGTATAATATTGATTATATGTGGAATTTTCCAGATTTAGACTTTCCATTGTGTGAAAAACTGAATAAGCTTTCTATCGATATAAGATTTGCTCAAATACGACACTCGGTGAAAGAGTTATAGCATTTTTAAGTTGACAGTCTGTCGCCTGGGCACTTGGCGCGTCGCGGGAAAGGTAAAATTCGTAATTGTCAAATTATAGTGGATCTCTGTGATAATGGCGCATCGCGGAGAGGGCTAATTTCCCATTTGTCAATTTCCAGTGAGCCTTTGGGATACTAGCGCATCGCGCCAGTGGCCAAATGGCAAACTAAAGGGCACCACGATTGTGGCACGTTGCGGTGAAAGCCCAGTTCCCATTCGTCCACTTTCCAGTGAGCCACCACGATAGTGGCGCATTGCAGTGGCCACCCAGTTCAGAAAATATTGTATTTTCTAATTCCGTTTAAAAGATTAAAGGGGGCATTTTGGTCAATTTCCAAGCCCTCAATCCATCCAAAACACAAGATCTAACGTATTCCAAAGCACTTTATTCTTATTTCGTCCACTTTCTCTAAAAAAAAATCCTATATCATCAAAGCACCTTCTCCAAGAAACTTAATTTCTCCATTAATTCTCCAAGGTAATTCAAGATTTATAACCCCCAACTCAAGGACTCTAAGAATTCATCTCCAAAGAATCAATAGAGATCCAAGATTCAAGTTTTAGCATCTAAGATCATCAATTAAGGTATGTGGAATTTTGAACAAGGACAATCCTTTTCGCCTTGTGCCCAAAACTTATTTTAATTCCAATTTTACTGAATTTTATATGATTTTCCATGAAATACAAGTTAGGGTTTATACCCATTATTATTATTTACAAGCTTATGAGATTTCAAGTGATTGAATATTGAATTGCATGACTATTTTCATATAATTATGTGTATAATGCAATTTTTCAGATTTTTTCAATTGAGTTTAAGAATGATATTGAGATTCTTGATTTTATTATTTTGATATTGTTGAAGTATTTTCAAGAAGCATATTGAGTATGATGTTTTGCTATGATTTTACATGAGTTTGAAGCATGGGTCATTAAGCCCTACTTAACGATTGCTATTTCAAGATTGTTTGTGCCATGAGCACCCTATGATAAGATTATTCTCAGATTCCACATTATTAAAGAATTGATCTTTTTGTCCTAAGCTAAGATAAAGAATTCACATTGTTCATATGACTTGAGATTTAAAGAAAGAAAAGCATAATTGGTTTTTCTTATAAACCCTTGTGCTATATTTTTTTGAAATGGATTTCTTAAGATCCTGAGCATAAGAATGGGAGTAGTATTTAGCACCGAGATGGGTATGTTACCAAGGTTTCATGCCCCAGAACTACATGCCAACGTAGGAGTAAGATTATTCCCACTTCTACGTGGATGACTAAGATTGTGATCACTTAAGATAAGAAGTTTTATTTCGATAGCAAGGGTAGAACAGCTCTCCCCAACGTGGGTAAGATGTTGGAATCCATGAATGCTCACATGGTTTATGCCAGTTAGAAGAACCTCCCAAAAGAAGTTTCCTACTCTTAAAATAGTCTACTGGTTGAAGGCCTTAAGATAAAAGTATATGTTTTGAAAGTTATGGATTTTAAGATTTCCTAAAGTCTTGACATAAAGTATTCCCCTTACAGTTGACAAGATAATGTGGTAGTTTTCAGAAAAGAACAGGTTTTAGAACTGAATGTAATGGCTCACAAGATTCATATTATATGCTTTATTGTTTATGATTTATGATCTTCAGATTTCAGATTACTCAAGCATATGTGAGTCATTTACATTTAGCATGCATGATTTTATAAATTGTGATGATATTATTTACTTATTGAATTCACCCCCACATACTCAGTACATCATCAAAGTACTGATCCACATATACGTCTATGTGCTATATTGTCTCATAATGTAGGTTCAAGTGCTCAGTCTCAGTAGCGTGAGTGATTTTTGAGCAGCTCATTTACATCTCTGCAGTTGGTGAGCCCTCATAGTTCGGGAACTTAGCTATTCGGATTTCCTTTTTATCTAGTAGATGATTAAGTATTCATTTCAGACAGTTGAGTCAGTTGGGGCCTGTCCCAGTGACTTTCTAGATTCTGTCAGTAGAGGTTTCTCGGACTACTAGATTCAGTTTAGACTTTTCTGTATCCAAATTTTTCAATATTGTTTTACCAAGACTTGTGAGATTAGTATGCTTCAGATAAGATTTCCACATTTATTATGTTTTCCTTTCCATTATCCTCTATTTTGAGATTCAAATTTAGTAGAAAGCAACCAGGGTTAGCTCAGGACTACTTGTAGTTCGGAGCATCGTGTGGCATCCTGAGAATTAGATTTTGGGGCGTTACAATGACCAATAACTCATAATGACCTTATTGAGTCCAAAAAATTATCATCGGAATATCCAAAGCTCTAATCCTCAATTGGTGATAACCGAACCTCGAATCAATCTTTAAAAACACTACAACTGTAGTTGATCAAACAAATCATCGATGCAAGGAAGAGGATACTTATTCTTAACCGTCACCTTATTCAACTATCGGTAATCAATATAGATCTGCATAGAACCATCATTTTTCTTCACAAATAAGACAGGCACATCCCAATATGAAACACTAGGTTGGATAAATCCCTTATCCAATAACTCCTGCAAGTAATCCTTCAGTTCTTTCAACTCTGTTGGGTCCATCCTATAAGGAGGAATAGAAATAGACTTGGTGCCCGACTAAACATCAATAATAAAATTAATATCTTGCTCTGAAGGTATACTAGGCAAGTCCGAAGGGAACACCTCTATAAACTCATGGACAACACAGAAAAAATCTAAAGAAGGAGATGAAATAACACTTGTGTCACAAATATGGGCCGAGTAGGATAAATATCCCCTCTCAACCAATTTATGAGCCTGAACATAAGATATGACCCTCTTAGGACCCGAATGAAGTGTACCCTTCCAAGCTATCCTTGGCACACCCGACAAAGCTAAAGTCATAGTCTTAGCAAAACAATCTAAGATAGCATAATAAGGAGCCGACTAATTCATGCCTAAAATAACATCAAAATCGACCATATCTAATACAAGCAAATCTACTAAAATCTCTTGCCCAGGAAAAGTCACAACACAAGATCGGTACGCCCGATCCACCATGAAAGAATCACCTATCGAGGTAGATACACAAATAGTCATGGTAAGAACATCACTAACAGAATTAAAGCCCAAAGCAAAATATACAAATACATAGGAGAAAGTCGATATGGGATCAAAAAATACAGATGCAGGTTTGAAACAAATGGGGATGATACCTATGATCATAATATTTGAAGTCTCTACCTCTTGTCTGACTGGTATGGCATAACATTGACCACGACCACCGGCTGGATGAATAGCCCCATGACCCCCACCTCGAGCTCCACTACCTTTGCCTTTCACACCTCTGGAAAAACCCTTACATGTCATAGCTAAAATAGGTGTAGCTCTAAACACTCAACGAGGACAGTCCTTGGCCACATGGCCAGTCTTATCATATACATAGTAAACTCTAAACTTTCCCTGACGGCCACACTGCACTACTGAACTAGAAGACCCATGAGAACCTCTAAAATCTCTGCCTCGTGGAGTCTGACCTATGAACTTACCAAAATGATGCACCCTCTTGGCGTCTCCCTGAGATACCCAAGGAATATCCTTTTTCACCTTAACATGATCCACAATACTCTGAAAAAAACCCTCAAACACATCCATCTAAGACGTGGCTAGCTGAAAATCTTGAGGCATGAAAAGTCTAGCTGGCTGAGATCCCACTTGAGGAGGTAACACAGATAACGGCTGAACTCCTGATCTTAAAACCCCATAGTCAAATGTCGGCACTGAAGGTGGAATAGTACTTGGGGTCTGAGGAGTACCAAAACCAAAAGCAGGTGCAACGGGAGGATCCACACTCTAAAATGGGGGAACACCCGACGTAACCAAAGGAGAACCCTTTAGACGGGTCAGTAAATGCACCAACAATCCCTCCAACACTGGGGTAGACGAACTCTAAAGAAATAAAGTAGGACCTACACCTCCAACCTGCCCAACATGAGGCTCAGGAGAAAGTCCCCTAGTACTTCTCCTAGACGAGGCTGCACCATGGGCCTATCCTCTCCCTCGAGTCCGTCTTAACCTCTGGGAGAAGGTCCGCATCTCTACTCTCGCAAGACCTAGATAAAACCATCTGCGTAGAAAGAGTGAAACACAACTCAAAACACAAAGTATGAAAGAACTTTGCACGATAAAGAGTAAAATAAGGGAAGTTTCCTAAAGACATCCTATAGCCTTTTAAAGATAGATACGGACGTCTACGTATCGATCCGCTAGACTCTACTAGATATTCCATTCTTACACCGTTGAGACCAATGAAACCTGACTGCTCTAATACTAATTTGTCATAACCAAAAACCACAGTCATGATGGAACTTGTCGCGACGTACCTTGACAAGTAAGCCTATCACCCAAACTGATACGAAAAGAGAAAAAAAAATAGAAATATCCCAAGGTAAGGCTTCTAGAACGAATCCGAACCATATAAATAATCATAACAATATGGAAAGAACTTATCCAAAATACCAATTATGCCTAAAACCAAATGTTAATAGTGTAAGAACTACTAATACAATCAAAGAGTCAAATGCATCAGAAAAATAACCATAAATGAATAATATATGTCTTCGAATACTAATAAGGACATAACTACTGTAGAAAGATAGAGGTGAACTTCGGACGCATGAATGTCCAATTGCTACCTTGGAAGCTCCAACAATCACCCGAGTTAAGAAAGCTAAGGCGCACTCGAGCTAGGACCTACACCGAAAGAGCACAGTAGGCATGAGTACGGTCCACTTGTACTCAGTAGGTATCATAGGCCGACCAAGCAAAGTAGTAAATAAAGCATAAAAATATACACTAAGGGCACGTCACCTGCAATCAGAAAATATCCCACAACGGTAGCCCACACCGCTTGTACTAACAGTTCTAATATATCTCACATATATTGCAACATCACACCAAGATAGAATAAAAGTACGTATTATATCACATATAAAAAGAACAAGGGGAACATGCATATACAAGATCATCAAATACAAGTAAAAGAAGATACGATAAATACATAGATAACAAGTCAATATGCCAATACAACACAACATAACACAATAAAGTAAGGGCAATGTATATGATGATGATGATGATGATGATGATGCACGAGGTCATCGTACAACCTCTAGGGTCGTCGCACAATCCCCGTATACACCTACGGAGGCAAGCCTCCCAACTTAGGACCCATGAGGGGTATATCAACCCGTATACAATCCACAAATCTTATATCTCCTTTCTGGCACATCCCTTGGAAAGGGTTTTATATGGTGTTACAATATCTTTTAAAAAGGTGTTGCCAGTGTTTCTTAGATGTTGTCACGGTGGTACCAATGTTTCATGAATGAGTATGATATGAAGATGTAATGCTCACAACCGATCACAATGAGTATTTCCACAAACAACCACATGATATATTTTCACAAACAACCACAATGATACATTTCCCATTTCCACAACCACATGCGTCAATATCCGCTCATTATTTTCGTATCATCCATGAATTTTCACATGTCTCATTTGACAATAAAGTATGAATATAATAAAAATACACCAATGGTACCACATTAGCATTTTAACAACACAATACAATTATTCATATGTATTCAAGGCTATCAATATCATACAGAACCCCACACGGTCACACATATCATATAATATCTTAATTTTGACTATTACATCACATATAAGCCCCCACGCGGGCACAACACATAGATAGCTATTTTTCATAATTAGTTTCCACCCTTAGCATGCATTTTGTATCATCATTTACTACCCAACTCAGTCTGAAAGAGTTAAGCCATAACCTACCTTGAAAGCCGAAATCGGTCCGCGACCTTAATTTTTATGAATGATCCCGAACTCCACTAAAAATATCAAATATAAAATCTACGCATCAAAACAAAACCAACGACACCCATATTGACTACTTTTGGTTCGGGGTCAAAAGGACACCCAAAATGGGTTTTCAAAAAAAGAAGAGAAAAATTGGAACTTTAATTCAAAAACATGTTCCCCATATTTTGAGAAAGCTACAGCTGAAAAACCAAGTTAAATTGAGTCAAAAATGGGGTTCAAATCGAAGAAAAAATATTTTTGAGCTTTACCGGTAAAATCTTTGAAATTCGGATTAAAATCAAGAATCAGAGTTGTTTTGAAGGTTAAATTGATGAAAAACTAGTAATTATAAGATAAAAATATTATTCAGATAAAAAGGAGTGAAAATGGGGTTTAAAATCAAGTCCTAAGATTTTTGGATTTTGAGAAATTAATCAATAAATTACTAAGAAAAGGGTGAATTCTTACCTTTAATCCGTAATAAAACCAAGATAAAAATGTGTTAATCAAGCTTTCCAAGCTCTCACAAACTTTGATTTTAAGCTCCCATAATATTTTAAAGTTTAACTCTCAAAAGCCAAGATGAAAAAAATGAGCAAAATAGGTCAAAAAAAGCTATTTATTATTGCAGATTGTTCTGCACAGCTGTAGCAAAAAGCTGTTTTTTTAAAGCTCAATTCGGACTTCGATTGGGTGCTCGAGATTCGTTCGGAGTCCGATTTATGCAAATGAACTATGCAACCACACTAAATTCCACGCTCCGAACAAGATGGTGATATCAAATTTTTTAAAAAAATATTGTTTTCACAAAGTTGACCCCCGAAATCCGAAATTATAATTTTCCAAATCAAGGGTCGAAATAAGATTTAAAATCCGTAAAATCATATCAAATATTCTAACACCCTAAAATCGATATTCCATATCTGCTGGAGAAGTCGGATTTTCCATCTGAGGTCGTTTCGATCAAATGTAAGTCCCACACCCATATTTCCAATTTTTCAACTTTCCGACCAATAGACCGAAATGAGCTCGAGTTCACGGGGACCCACACAAAGATCTACCTAGACTAAAATTGATATTCCGAAGCTACTAGAACTGTCCGTTCGGTCATCCATCGCACGGATCAAAAGATATCCTCATAAATCCAAAATAACACTCTCAAAGCCATCAAAAATCACAATATTGCATAAATGATACCAAAATGCATCGAAAAATCATGCCAATCACTCCCACACCCTAGAAATATCATGATGCAACTACGGAGAGGGTAAACAGTCAAATCACAAAAAATTACAAATTTTAAATATTTCATCAAATTTTTAGGCCGTTACAAGATGTAAAAACAAAAATGGCAAAAAGTCACTACTTGTTGCCTATTTAATATTAACATCAATTATTTAAATTAAATAATTATTTTTTTACGGTTATAAATTGTGTTTGTCATTTATTTCCTTATTGTTTGCAGTGAAAAGAAATGACTTAATTAAATAAAGATGGTGAGTTTTTATTATTGTGACAAGTCATGAGTTTTCAGCTTATTATTATTAATTAGTTCTTAAATTTAAATAACCTTTAACTTAATTAAAAAATCGAAGACTTCTCACCTTTTTAATAACTGATTATTTAATAAAATAATAACCATTTTTTGTTGAGTTGTGACAACAGATTATATCTCTGTTGCATCAGATAACCCATCTGTGGCAACAAATATACCATCTGTTGCAACAAATCGTCCATCTATTTTAGGAGCTTTTTAGATTTCTTCTAACAGTTGATTCATCAGTCGCAACAGATGGAGAATTTAATGCATCAGTTGTTTTGAATGTGTTAGACAAAAAGTCACGATTGTTCATTTTTTTTTAACAATCATCATATACCTCAATTAATCCAATATTGTGACCTTTTTATAATATAATAAATAAATAATTTTAAAAAACAGATTTAAAAATAAAAATGGTGAAAAGTCACGATCAGTTATTAAAATTAAATAACCGTTCTTTTACGGTTATAAATTGTGTTTATCATTTATTTCCTTATTATTTATTTACGAACCATTTTTCATATTAAATAATCGAAAAGTCATGACTTTTCACCCTCTAAATAACAATAACCCTTTTTTATTAATAACCACCTGTTGCAAGATATGATCCATTTGTCACAATAGATTAACCATCTGTTGCAACATATGGTTCATCTGTTGCCAGAAACGCTCAATCCCTACATCCAATCATCGATATATTGAGAATAAGGAATAAACAAAATAAAATTTCAATATTAAATAAGAATTAAAAATTCAAAGTCAACCAAACATAGATTTTTAAATTTATATATTACTTTCCTCCCTTAGGTAGATCTGATATATTAAAAGAAAATACATACGCTCAAACAAAAAATATAACCTAATTATTATTATTACTATTATTGTTATCATTATCATTATTATTATTATTATTATTATTATTATTATTATTTTCAACCGGTCAATCGTCATCCGGCAGCAGCAAGGCCCTCCTCAACCTTGCTTTAATGTCGCCCAATTCCCACCGAAATTCATGAATCTTCCTTTGAAGTTCCTGCAAGGAGTCGCAAAAAATCACCTTATTGTAACGCCCCAAAAATTTGTCCCGAGACGTCCCACGGTGCTTAGGACCACAAGTGATCCCAAGATAACCCATAAGCTGGCATACTGTTAAGCAATTGATTAAATATGTATAAAATAATTGAATTTACTGTGCGAAAACATAGAAATGATGGAATCTGGGAAAAATACAATACCGATACCATTTTACATTCTGATAAAGTCTAAAAAATAGAAATAAAATTACATAACTAACTCTAACTGACATCTGTGAAGCCTCTACTATACTGACTATAGAGAGCTGGAGCGCTACTCCAACTACCACTAATCAATGCATATGAGTAAGAAAGTAAAGTACATAAATAACATCTAACTAAAGTCCCCGAAGTAGGAGGACTCATCATCTGCTGGATGGAATCTGGAACTGTCTGATTCTGTCTGCATATACTACAACTTGTAGCTACATTATGAGACAATGTAGCACATAGACGTATATATGGATCAATACTTTGAGGATGTACTAAGTATATGGGGGTGAAATGCATAAGTAAAACATCATCTCATAATCATCATTTATTAAACAATGCATGCTAAATGTCAATGACTCACATAAGCTGAAATATCTGAAATACTGAAATCTATAATCATGAATATCAAATCATACTTTATAAATCTAGTGAGTCATAACATTTAGTTGTAAAATTTGTACTTGTATTCTCTCTTTAAATCATACTGTCTAAGTGTAGAAAGGACTCACTCTTAAATCTGAAATCTGTAAGCTAATATCTTTCTGTAAAGCATAATCTGAGTAAAATTTGTGATCCTTTACACTTAGTTTTCTAAAAATTAGTCCTTTTCTAAAAACTATATTTTAAATTCAAGAACTTTAACGTTGTAGAGAAAATACTCTATCTTAGGGGTTTAGAAATCTGAAAAGTTATTCTGCATGGGAGGCTCTTCTAACCGATATAATCCATGTGAGCATTCATGGAGTCCAACGTTCTTGTTCCCCTAAGGAGGTATCCTCACGTTGGGGAGAGGAGTCATACTTTTGCCAGGGAGTATAACCTATCTAAGTGATCACATATCTATCATCCACGTAGAAGTGGGAACAATCTAACTCCTATGTTGGCACGTAGTTCTGGAATATGAAACCATAGTAACGTACCCAACTCGGTGCTAAATTCTACTCCCAATAAATTTGTATGCTCATTCTGATGGAAATCCACTTTAAAATAGTATAATGGTTTATAATGAAAACCAACAGTATATTCGTAAAGCTAAATCTATAATCTGAATCTTTAAAGTGGATTTCATAGCTATTCTGAGATCAAAAGGTCAAATTTTTATCAATAATCTGAAAAGGAATCTAGTCATAGGGTTCTTATAGAACAATAAATCCTAAAATAGCAATCTTTAATTAGGGCTTAATGACCCATGCATCAAACTCATGTTAAAATATCATAATGTTCATGCTTGATAATGTAAACATTGATAAATTAATTTAAAATCTGAAAATTTCTGCAATATGCATGAAAATATGAACATAATCATGTAATTCAACTTCTAAATCACTGGAAATCTCATAAGCTTGTAAATAACAATAATGGGTATAAACCCTAACTTGAATTTCATGGAAAATCATATAAAATTCAGTAAATTTGTAACTAAAATAAGTTTTGGGCACAAGGATGAAAGGATTATCCTTGTTGAAAAATCTCACATACCTTAATTGATGATCTTAGAAGAAAATCTTGAATCTTGGACTCCTATTATGTCTTTGGAGATGATTTCTTAGAGTTCTTGAATTGGAAATCCTTAATCTTGAACTATGAATCCTTGGTCTTGAAATATTTTGGAGAATTAATGGAGAAATTGGATTTCTTGGAGAGAAAGTTTGAGCTTCAGGGTTTTATTTTGAGAGTGAATGGATGAAATTGGGAATAAAGTGCTTAGAATGGGTTTAATTCCTTGTTTTGGATGAATTGGGGCCTTGGAAATTGACCAAAATGCCTTTTTTAAACTTTAAGTAGGAACTGAAAAATGCAATATTTTTCTCGATTTAGTTGGCCACCACGACGCACCACAATCGTGTTGTCTCACTTGAAAAGGACGAGTGGGAACTGGGAATTCTCCGCGATGCGGAGCTATCGCGGTGCCCTATAGTTTTGCCATTTTGGCTACTGGCGCGACGCGCCACCATTGCGTTGGGCTACTGGTTTTTGACAAATGGGAATTTGAGCTCCTCCGGATTGTGGGGATATCGCGGTGGGCCACTGGAATTTGACGATTATCATTTTTCCCTCCTCCGCGACACACCAAGTGCCCAAGTGGCACACTGTCAACTTAAAAACATCATAACTCCTTCACCGAGTGTCGAAATTGGACAAATTTGGTATTGATGGAAATCTTATTCAATTTTCCACATAATGGAAAGTCTAAATCTAAAAAATACCACATGAAATAAAAAGGTATTCATCTTTGAAGCAAATCTTGGACATTCTAGGGACGAATTTAAGCTAGAAAAAAGTACGGGGTATTACACTTGTCCAAATTTGGATCAGTGATATCTAGAAGTCTGAGTTATGTATAATTATATCCCTTAATTAAATAAAATTGGTGACTTTTCAAATATGTAAATTAAAAAAATAAATCTAAATACATCATTTTATCTTTTATTGTATTTCGAAAAGAAAAGAAAATTATTTTAAAATAAATCTAACAAATAGGAAATCTGTTGAAAAATATATTCTATCTGTTTGATAATTTACAACATATCGATAATCTTTTGCTATAGATACATATATATTTTTATTATTTCTAACAGATAAGTCATATTTTGCAGCAGATTGATCATCTGCCGTAACAGATATCTATAATTGTTTGATAATTTTAACAGATATGTCATCTATTGCAATAGGTTAGTCATCTATTTATTCAAATTAATCCATAGATGGGATAGGAATAATAAGGTGTGTGCAGATGGATGGATTCACTTTTATGTGTGGGAGTTATGTATTACTGATAAGGTCATCGGGATAACACACATAAAGTACAATGTTTATGTGAATGCAATTTTTAACCGATTAGGCATTTATCATTCAAATAAGATCCTGCATTGTACAGTTGAGTTTGATAGGTTTGAATTGATAAGGCTGAGGGTCCCATAAAGATGGTGTTGATACCTATTATGAATTACTGACGGTTGTTGCTCATATTTATGTGTGTCAAGTTTTGAGAAGGGATCAATATTTGGTGTCATTGCAGAGATCCAATAGCGATTGGACTTAACTTTAAGGGTACATTAGACTCTGAGAAGGCTTTAAGGGTACATTAGACTCTGAGAAGGCCTTCAAAGTCTCGCACTGAATCAAACAAGAATGAAAAAACAATAGAAATTCCCTGGCCCAAATTTATATGGAAAGGTTGTTCGAGAAGATGATTATACTCTAGAAGAAGCCATAAGAGAATGCCTACGAGGGAAAATGGAGTCTTCAAGTTAGGGTGCAATATATTCCTAATGAGGTATGACCATTTTGAGTTTGTGGTTATGTCAGTTGGACTAACAAATGCACCTGCAGCCTTTATAAATTTAATAAACAGGGTCTTCAAGCAGTATTTGGACGTGTTTGTCATTGTATTTATAGATGACATACTGGTATATTCCAGGAGTGAAAAAGAACATGCAGACCATTTAAGAATAGTGTTGCAGAGACTCAAGGACCTTCAATTGTATGCAAAGTTTGGTAAATGTAAATTTTGGTTAGAATCTTTTACCTTCTTGGGTCATATCATTTTAGGGGCTGGTATTCATGTAGATCCTTAGAAGACTGATGCAGTGAAGCACTGGCCTAGACCCATCACTCCATCCGATATCTGGAGCTTCCTGGGTTTGGCTTGATTCTATAGGAGATTTATTGAATGGTTCTCATATATAACCTCACCATAGACTAAGCTAACCCAAACAAAAGTGAAGTTTATATGGTTAGATAAGTGTGAGAAGAGTTTCCAAGAGTTGAAAGATAGATTGACTTCGGCACTAGTGTTAGCTTTATCAGAAGGGTTAGACGAATTCGTAGTGTATTGTGATACTTCCAGAGTTGGGTTAGGTTGTGTGTTGATGTAAAAGTGGAGAGTGATTGCCTATGACTCAAGGCAACTTAAGGATCACGAAAAGATTTACCCAAATCACAATTTGGAGTTAGTTGTTGTGGTTTTAAGTTCAAAGAAATTGTTTAAGGTTTCCAAGTTAAAAACTTTTATTAGGATATGAAATCATTTACCTTCAGTTTCAATATATGTTGGTTCACTTTCCATCTGAGTTTAAAGCTAATTAGATATCATGGGTTAGATTAGGGCTCTCAATAGTCTTGAGCACTGTGTAACGTCCAAGTGGTACTTTCAAGGCATTACAGGCGATCACTGGCACTAGATTGACCTCTGTTAGTAATTTGGAATGATCCCTGAATAGGTCTACTAGGCTGACTCTGAGGTTGATACTGTGGCCACGGAGGGTATTTACCATGGGAACTACTATATCTGAATCAGGAACTACTACGACTCCCACTGAATCTACCCCAATACCTAGGCCTCTTATCGCTTCCCCCTTAAGCATGACGATGCATCTCTTCCATCACCAGAGCATGATCTGACACCTCATCAAAAGACCTATCCGCAACAACCACACTCTGTGTAGAAATACGAATGGGAAGTCTCAACCCTCTAATAAAGTAATGAACTCTCTCATACTCAAAACTCAGAATAGAAGTAGCATACCTAGCCAACTCATGAAATTGAGCCTCATACTCCACAACTATTATAAAGCCCAACTCCAATCACAAGAAATGATCTCTCAAACGATCCCTAAGGCTGCAAGACATATACTTCTCTAAGAAGATCATGGAGAACTCAATTCATGTAAAAGGAGAAGATCCAACTGAAATGGAATCAAGATGACCTCTCTACCAATTTCCAACAGCCATGTCAAACTAAAAGGTAGTGTAGTCCACACCACGAGTCTCAACAAGGCCTAGATTATGGAGCCTATCCTCACAAGTAATTAAGAACTCATACGTATTCTCGCCCGATGCACCAGAAAACTAAGGTGGAGCCAATCTTAAGAATCTTCCCAATATCTTCTGTACCCAACACACATAGAAGGATGGGCAACCACTGGTCAAGTAACTACCGGCTGAGCAATTGTCGGTGTAGGAAGGACCTCAATTCTAGGAGTCGTAGCTACTGGCTACGCCCTCGCTTTAATACTACTATGATCTGTAGAATGTTCACTATCAGACGACATACCACCAACCAACCCTAAAAACTAAACTAAAGCATCTCTAAGCACTGAAGAAGAAATAAACCCTGATGGATCCTAGGCTGGTCCTTGGCCCACCGTTAACTGGGGAAAGAAAATATCTAACTCAGGAGCGGTAAGAGGGTCTAGTGAAGGCACCCTATCCTGGACCTTAGATAGGGAAACATCTTGAGGTTGTCCATGACGAATAACAAGATCCCTGGGTCCGATCTCGGGACCCTTATCTCATGTAGCGGTAGCATGTGTCCTAGCCATCTGTGAAAGAGTGAAATCAAATGAATGCTTTATAAACCAACTCAGGCTCTTAGCAAGAAATGAATGAAATAAGTGAACTCCTAACAATGTCTTATAGCCTCTCGAAGATAGAAAATGGATGCCATCGTCTGGATTAGCTAGACTCTACTAGGCACTTGCTCTTGTACTAACAATACCGGTGAAACTTATGCTCTAATACTAATTTGTCACAACCCAATTTACTAATCATGATGGCACTTATTTTATCCTGTTAGTAGGTAAGATGAACCGTAACCCAGAGGCAAATACAATGGGTTAACTTGGTGGAAAATACCCCAAAGGAGGCAAAAATCAACAAGTATAGTGCATAATTACGCAAAGTAATAGAAATAATCTCAAAACATAGTCATAACATAGAAAACCATCCCACGACCTGGTAGAACTAGGACAAGAGCTAATATGAATACAACTCAAGTCTAAAATAGTTAATACAACCCTATCTCAAAACTAAAGACTAGACATAAATAAGATAGAAAAAATGGGGCGACTCCGAATCTAAGAGCTCACCCTATCTCAAGAGTCCAACTCAGCACGATGATCGATTATCGGCGGCAACTAGTACTAGGATCTGTACCAAAAAAGTATAGAAGTATAGTATGAGTACCAAAACATGGGTACTCAGTAGGCATCATCGACTGACTGAGCAAAATCATGATATAAGTATGATAAAATGCAACAGAGCATAACTAAGTAAAGGTACAAAAACAAACCTAGAATAATAACATAACATAACATAAAGAATCAACACATGCAATTATAACTACAAAATTGGCCCCCATAAGCCAATAGGTGAGGAAAAGTAAATAACTTAATGCACTCTCTCATAAGCCCTGAGAGTTCAATCAAAGATAGTATAACCTAATCATCCATCATTTACCAACTCATCATCATTGTCATCCAACCATCATTTATCAAGTAACCATCATCTATCAACTAACCATCATTCATCAATTAACCATTATTTATCAACTAATCATTATTTATCAACTAAACATCACTTATCGACTAACCATTATTTATCAACTAAACATCACTTATCAACTAACGATAATTGATCAACTAAACATCACTTATCAACTAACGAATATTTATCAACAAAACATCACTTATCAACTAACCAATATTTATCAACTAAACATTACTTATCAACTAACCAACATTTATCAACTAAACATTACTTATCAAGTAACCAACATTGATTAACTAAATATCACTTATCAACTAACTAGCATAAATCACTCACGGTACCACTAGAATCGATTCATGTCATGCCACACTATAACTATTTTCCACTTTCGAGCTTAAGTTGGTACCCCTATTACCAACATCACACCCCAATATTCAAACTCAATCTAGTAATCAATATATATATAATCATATCATAGTGACTAGTCGAACTTGAACCAATAATTGTGTACATATATATATATATCATCAATCTCAAAACCATCCTCCGGTCTTCAGTCGGGCATATATATTCATCATCATAATCATCCTATGAACATGAACCGGGTATATATGTATATCATCAATGTCATCATCAATATTCAAACTTGAATCAGTAGTTGTAAAATAAATAGCTTATTACTAACATAATCACTAGCATAACCAATAGCATACTCTCTAGCATAATCATTGGCATAACCAATAGCATGCTCTCTAGCATAATTAATAGCATAATCAATAATCATAATCTCTAACCTAATCGATAGCATAATCACTAGCATAACCTATAAGCATGATCACTAGCATAACCAATAAGCATGATTACTAGCATAATCAACAAACATGATCAGTAGCATCATCAATAGCATGATCATTAACATAGTCAATAGACATGATCACTAGAGCATGATCACTAGCATAATCAATAGGATGACTATTAACATAGTCAATAGACGTGATAATTAGATCATGATTGTAACACTCTGAGAGTACACCCTAGGCGCCACACGATGCTTACAGTCTCAGGGGACCACAAGCTAACCCATGAACTGGTACCTTCTGTGAGCACTGAATAATATAATAATAGATGCAGAAGAACAATTGATAAGCCATAAGGTTTTAGCAACTAAAAACAATACTGAATCATGAATTCTGGAAAATAATTTTCTGAATCTGATAAAACAAAGATAAACTAACTTACTATCTGAAAGCCTTTAAACTGACTGAATATGAGTTGATGGGATAGGCCCCAACTAACTACTGTACTGTAAGCATGAAATAAAATAGTCTATTGATCTTAGGTGTATTTATACGCCTAAGCACCATAACTTATCCATATTTTAGCTAAGTTTAGAGAACAAAGTGCCAAGTTTATTATGTTTTTACTCTACTTCTATGTAATTGAGATAACCGATGTGATTAACATAATTCCAGGTATTAATGAAGTAGATAAAGACATAATAGGACTATGAAATGTGGATGGCATATGACACAAGAGATAGTATCAGTCTGGACCAAATGTGGGACCTAGAAACTATGTCCAAGACTAGTTTGTCATTTATAATTAGTTTAGGTATTTAGAAGGCAATTATGAGAGAAAGGATTATTAAAAGGCTTAATGCTGAATTTTTATTCATTATTCATTGTTCTGTATTATTTTTTAGAGAGGAGAGAGACGGCTTACACCAAGAGAAAAACCTTATTCATCTTCTCCACCAAGATCGTTCTAGTTTTTGGTATGATGAATATTTCTATTGTGATTACCATTTTACCCATGAGTAGCTAAGTTTATTAGTTAGGGTTATGGAAGCCTTGTAGCATACAATCTATCACTTTGGGTTTTGAATTCATTATGCATTAATTTTTTTACATCATACTCTCTTTGCTTATCTTGAATTCTCACGATTGCAAACATAGAGGATATGCCTTAAAACACAACTTGTTCGAAAGAAAGGTTGATGTTCCAAAAAGAGAGTAGTGACAAGAAAATAGGATTTCCAACCCCTATTTCATATGTTAATGCCTTAATAGGATTAACTACTTAGAGATTTCGTATTGTTTTTGGTAAACGTTTTTTATTCGAGAGAACTAAAGTGAATTAGTCCTTGATGGTTGAGAAACACTAGAATTATGTTATTAAATACAATACGTTTCTCTGTAAGCACGATGCATGTATGAATTCGTAAAGCCCATAGTTAGAAAGTATTAAAAACTACAAGGTGGACATAACCCTAGCTTGCTATTTCTCTGAATTTGAATACTACTATACGTATTTCATCTTGTTAAACTGAAACCATTAATTTCTGAACTGAATCAAATCCCCCTATTTATTTTACAGGATGATTAAAAGTCAACTAATCTGCATACAACTTAATTAGAACCATATTCCTTGTGGGATTCGACCCTAACTTAGTTGGGTTATATATTTGACGACGACCGCTTACTCTCTCATAAGAGAGATGTAATTTGGGCATATCAAATTTTGGCATCGTTGCCGGGGAATACGATTGTCAATTGAGTTTATGTGTGTTAATTGACAATTAGTCAAGTTTTCTTATTTTACATTTATTTGTTGTTTTTGTTCATTACAGGCTCATTGTTGTTTATGCCACAATCCAGAAGTTCAGGAGAACCATTATTACCCTTCAATCCTGAACCTCATCTCATTAAAAGAATGGCTAACCAACAGGAAGCTGAAAGATTAACCACTTTGGATAATGCTTAATTAAATCAACTAAATGCAGATAACTGAGGTCGAGTACCTAATCTAGATAAACAGGACCTGATTGACCTAGCTAATAGAAGGCGTGTAGCAGGGGTAGTTGCACCTGTAAATTGAAATCATCCATTCAGAGAAAGACTAGACCGCCAAGTTACACAGTTTGATGTTGACAACAATGAGGAAAATTTAGATGGAACTGGATCTACAGGGGCAATCATTCTACCACCACTAGATCTTGGGGTGAAATTCAACATCACCAGCACTATGATCCAACTATTGAATCTGAAAGGACTCTTTGGTAGATTACCTGGTGATGATCCAAATCTATATTTGGTGAATTTCATCAGTATTTGTAAGTCATTTGATAATCCTAGAGTGGGACAAAATTCTATTCATTTAAGATTGTTCCCACTGTCTCTGTCTGGAGAGGCAACTATGTGGTTAAATGAGTTGACTTTTAATTCTATAACAAATTGGAGGCAATTGAAAGAAGATTTCCTAGAAAGGTTCTTTCTGCCCTCCAGAATGTTACAGTTGAGGGATGAGATCAGCAACTTTAGGAAATTGGCTAATGAAGCTTTGCATGAGACTTGGGCAAGATTTAAAAAGAAGTTGACTCAATGCCAAAACCATAAGATGACCGTTGAACACTTGATGGAAATATTCTACAGAGTTTTGAACTCACTTACAAAGCCAATAGTGGATAATACTGTAGGATGAGCTTTTATGGAGCTCACCTTTACTGAGGCTGCAAACATGTTAGAAAGGATGAGTAAGACAAGTAGAGATTAGCATACTAGAGATTTTGTGGTAGCAAGAAATACTGGGTCTAGTGTAATATCATCAGAGCAACGTAGGAGAGAAGAGAAGCGTGATTAGGATATGGCTCACATGAAAACCCAGATGGATCTGCTTATGAAATATTTGTTGTCAGGGAATGTAGAAAAGGTAAAAGTTGTGGGGTCCCATGGTAAGAGAGCCGAATCAAACACTGAGAAAGAGGATAACTATTTGCATAACCAGGGGGGTTTTCGGACTGGTGGTCAAGGAAACTAAGGTTGGAACCATCAATGATATTGGAAGAAGAAAAGTGACAAGAGTGGACTGTATGTACCTTCTGGAAGCCATGATAATGCTGCCACCAGTTCAGGCAAAATGTCCATGGAGGACATGATGGAGAAACTATTAAAAAGAGTTGAGGCGACCAATTGTGGGGTGACTACTATAAAGAGTGACATATCTTCCATGAGTCAACTAGTAAACTCGCACTCAATTACTATTAAACAACTGGAGCAACAGATGAGCCAATTATTCGCAATATTCAACCAAAGATAAAATAGGACTCTACTAAGTGATATAGTTCAAAATCTGAGGAATGATGGATCGTGTATGACTATTACTACTAGGAGCGGTAAGATGTTGTCTAGTCCAGTATTGGAAGCATCCTCTCATACCGATGCAGTTGAAATAGATTGGGAGACGGTTGATGAATCTTTAGTAGTGCCTGCGGAGTTAGAAAGTTTGAAAAATAAGAGTGCTGAAGTGGAACAACCACCTAAGATGAAGCATGTTAGTGATGTGGAGCAAGGCATAAGAAAGGAGGTAAAAGTTGCTCCAACTAAAATCCCAAGGCCACCACCCCTATTTTCACAATGATTAAAGAAGAAAGAAGATGATGGTAAGTTTAGAAAATTCATGGCTATGTTAAAGCTGTTGACAGTGAATGTGCCCTTAGTTGAAGCACTGGAACAAATGCCTGGATATGCTAAGTTTATGAAAGACCTGTTAACGAAAAAAAGGACTGTGATCTATGAAATGGTAGACAATCTTCATCATTGTAGTGTTATTACTATAAGATCTATTGTCTAAAAGAAAGCTGATTCGGGAGCATTTACTGTTCTATGTACGATTGGTTTGCTAAAGTTTGAAAAGGCCCTTTGTGATCTTGGGGCACGTATACATCTTATGCCATTGATGGTTTTCAAGAAATTAGATTTGGGAGATCCTACATCCACCAATATGTGGCTTCTAATGATGGGTAGATCAGTAAAAAGTCCGATTGGGATTCTACATGATGTACTTATAAAAGTTGTGAATTTTATATTTCCTGTCGACTTTGTAATTATTGATTGTGAAGTGGATTTTAAAGTACCCATAATTTTGGGCAGGCCGTTCTTAGCAACTGGGAGAGTGTTAGTTGACATAGAGCTGAATGAGCTAAAATTTAGGCTCAATGAGAAAGAAGTTAGTTTTAAAGTATGTCGGTCTATGAATCAACAAAAAGAGATGAGTATCTTCTCGATTGTTGATGTATTCTACGAAGATGAGCAAGATGTACCAGTTAAGGATAGGTATGTTGTGGAGACCATAGTTGGCTTGGTTGAACCTCTAAGTAAGGATGTGAGTGACTTCAAAGTGGTTGGACTAGGAATAAAGCATTTTCTTAATCCAGCAAATAAGGTACAAATGGTATCATCGATGTATCTTAACAAAGTCTGAGTAGTCAAGATAATTGAGTCGTTCCGCGATGTTAAATCAGGCATTACATGGGAGGCAACCCATGATTTTATTTTTATTTTATCATGTTAAATAAAAATACAAAAATAAGAGTCGAGCCACAATCGAAACTATGGCGCTTGGTGGGAGGCAACCCATCCTTCTAATCATTTTTATTGTTTTTGATGAAGTGTAGATGCATAAAGTACTAAGGAGGAGATTAGTACAAAATTTGGTTTGGAACTGAGCCATGTCAACAGTGGTAAGTTTAGGAGTAATGGGAACATTGCAGGTAAGTTAGAGTGGTCAAGTGTGTAAGGCTTAAGTATGATTCGTTCCCCGATTTATGTTAATCTGACCCAAAAAATTTCATAGTGTGACTTTATTTTGTGACTTTCAATGAAGTCTGTGGTGGTAGCGTAGGGATCGGGCTGATAGGCCCGATCCCGAAGACCACCACTGACCTCGATGGGGATGCGGGGGTGAAGCCCTTCGCCCCCGCGGTACGGACCTTTCTCAATGCCTTATATGAAGAATAGGGTGCATAGCATCCAAGTTTAAGTGTACTTCAGGGTGTGTGGTGCCCAATATTACATAGGCCATGGAAAAGGCGTCGCCTAAGACATAGCCTAAGGTCACCCTCACGTATGCTATATCTTATTCATTGCACACCTTTACTTTGGTGATGGCTAGTGCGTCGCACACCCAACCGCACACCCTCACTATTTTACTTGTACGATAACTAATGCGGCACACACCTTAATGTGTGATATACCTTGTGCGACGCACACTTACCCTTGTGTGATAACATGTACGATACACACTTAAATGCACATGCCCACTGCCTCACTTGTGCGATGCCCAATGTTCCACACACCTTAATATGTGTGATACCTTGTGCGGCGCACACTTAAACATTTGACTTCCCTTGTGCATTGCATACCCTTCCCAATTTAGCTTAGTACCCGACTTCTAATTAGGTCAATCCGATCTGAATTTCACCCTTTAATAGAATCCACACCTATGCCCAAATTATTCCTTATTTTACCTTTAATCCGTACAATATTGAGCTTCCACCATTCTCTTTGTCCTTCACTAATCTTCCATCTTCAAGGTAAGTTTTACTTTCTTAATCCTTAGTTATTGTGACTCTATGTTATAGCTAATTAATTTCTTAAGGATTATGAATTAAATTCTTGCCATGGCGATGTTGTGAAAGTGATGGTGTTTTGTATATTTTGATATGGTTGAAAGTGTAGAGCATGGTTCTATTAAAAAAGTGCTTCATTGAAATAGAATTGGGAGAATTAAAGTGAGTGAATTGTATTGTGACTAATGTTAATGAAACATGTCAGTGTATGTCGGCGAAGTCTGAGTACCTGACAACAATACTTAATTGGTTGATAAAGTGTAGGGTGGTGACTTCACCACCCTCGTCTTAATTATAGTTAGTTTCATTATGTGTGGATAATGTAGATGATATGATAAACACAGGAAAAATGGCTCTGATAATGATCCCAACGTAGGTGGCATGACTCCTAATGAGGATGAGGAGTACTACTAACCAGGTTCTTTATCTTATTATTTTCACTGGGGACAGTGCTTAGCCTAAGTGTGGGGTGGTTGGTTACTTAGCTACTTGTTTTGTAAGAAAATAGTACCTACTCCTTAGCATTCTTCTGTGATAGGATTAGTTATTTTGTTTATTTTGTTTCTTGTTAGATGTTTATTCTATTTAGTCATAATTAGGTGTTTTTCTCGATGATGGATGGATGACGACCGTCTTAAGAGAAAATTAGTCATTTAATTGCATGTAACTGTTCTTGTGGATTACATGATGACATTATAACATAATTATGTGATGGATCATTACATTTGAAACACCTAGGCTCTAGTTGTGACTCTTGTTACGATTGTTGATTTTATTTGAATTCATATAATTATTGGGTCGAGAATCTATAATGCTCTTAATTGAGTTGACCATGTACCATGAGTGTGTAAGACTATTGTATATTCCCTATTGCAACTGATTCTAGAACTTATCTGGTGTGTGTGCAAAGCGAAATAAAGATTGTGAGTTTAGGAGATGATTTAGGCATTTCTTTGATAGCCATTGTTCATACCTTATTTTGACCTACCTTTGTACATTATCTTAGCTAGCCCCGTTGAGCCTTTAGCTTGTTCTTTTGTTAGCCTCATATGTAGCCTTATCCGTTCTTTAATAGACCATAATTTGATCCAAAAGCTCCTAAGCGCTTTAATGTAAAATCAATTTGAGTTAGGAGTTTGACAATAAGAGGAAAAAGTGAAATTGATGCCCCAAAGTCTAGTTATTGGTGTGTGAAATTGATGTGGTTGGGAGTAGCAAAAATTGTTAAAAAAAGTTCTAAATTTTATCTCGGATATGTTACAATGAACCTGTTTTGTCCCTGGTCCTTCTTGGACATTGTGCACCTCAACTAAGGCAAATCACTTAAGTTGAGGGTGGCTATTATAGAGGTGCGTAACGTGAAAGGGTGTAAAAAAAATATTTGAAAGGGTTGTATACTCCCACCATAGTGTTATTAATTGAGCTTAACGAGTTGGGGTGAAAAGCAAATCTGTGAAGATAGAAGAAGTGGAAATTGGTTGTTAGAGATTGGTCTTAATTACATAATGTAGTGTATTAAAGCGCTTAGGGAAGATAGTCGCTATTTCTGACCAAAATAGTTCCTACCCATCCTTTAGCCTGTAATACAACCCGTAAAAAACCTATTTGATCCTAATCTTAACATTCTGATATTAGTGGAGTATTGCACTAAGGGCAATCATATGGTCATCAGTTGTAATTTGAGAATTCTTTGTGAGAGTGAGCGCAACTTGATTCTTGTACCCATTTTGTTGGAAATTGCATGATTGTGAGTGATTATGGGTAACTTTCTTGTTGTGAAGGCACATGATTGATGAAGATTGGGTAATTTATATGATTTCTTTGCTTAAACGGTATGCATGAAATTGCCAACTTAATGAGTCTATTCTTGAGGGTAGGTTGTCTCTAGTAATGATTTCTGAATCTACTTCTTGTTCATAATTGTTGTGTAAGCCTATTTGAGCATCTTGTCTTCCTTTTTGGGTGCTAAGGCTTGTGTAGTATGCATAAATGGATATGTTGTTCGAGGAAAAACAAAGATTTAAGAGTGGGGTGCTGATCTTGGGTGTATTTATACGCCTAAGCACCATAACTTATCCATATTTTAGCTAAGTTTAGAGAACAAAGTGCCTAGTTTCTTATGTTTTTACTCTACTTCTATGTAATTGAGCTAACCGATGTGATTAACATGATTTTAGGTATCAATGAAGTAGATAAAGACATAATGGGACTATGGAATATGGATGGCATATGACACAAGAGAGAGTAGCAGTCTGGACCAAATGTGGCGCCTAGAAACTATGTCCAAGACTAGTTTGTCATTTATAATTAGTTCAGGGACTTAGAAGGAAATTATGAGAGAAAAGATTATTAAAAGGCTTAATGCTGAATTTTTATTCATTATTCTGTATTAGTTTTTAGAGAGGAGAGAGGCGGCTTACACCAAGGGAAAAATGCTATTCATCTTCTCCACCAAAATCGTTCTAGTTTTTGGTATGATGAATATTTCTATTGTGATTTCCATTTTATCCATGAGTAGCTAAGTTTATTAGTTAGGGTTATGGAAGCCTTGTAGCATACAATCTATCACTTTGAGTTTTGAATTCATTATGCATTAATTTTTTTACATCATACTCTCTTCGCTTATCTTGAATTCTCACAGTTGCAAACATAGAGGATATGCCTTCAAACACAACTTGTTCGAAAGAAAGGTTGATGTTTGGAAAAGAGAGTAGTGGCAAGAAAATAGCATTTTCAACCCCTATTTCATATGTTAATGCCTTACAGGATTAACTACTTAGAGATTTCGTATTGTTTTTGGTAAACGCTTTTGATTCGAGAGAACTAAAGTGGATTAGTCCTTGATGGTTGAGAAACACTAGGATTATGTTATTAAATTCAATACGTTTCTTTGTAAGAACGATGTATGTATGAATTCGTAAAGCCCATGGTTAGAAAGTATTGAAAACTACAAGGTGGACATAACCCTAGCTTGCTATTTCTCTGAATTTGAATACTACTACACGTATTTTATCTTGTTAAACTGAAACCATTAATTTGTGAACTGAATCAAATCCCCCCTATTTATTTTACGGAAACGGATGATTAAAAGTCAACTAATCTGCATACAACTTAATTAGCATTATATTCCCTGTGGGATTCGACCCCAACCTAGTTGGGTTATATATTTGACGGCGACCACTTACTCTCTCGTAAGAGAGGTGTAATTTGGGTGTATCATCTATCCTTGAAATATGAGGACTCACCACAACTACGGATGATAGTCTGGGAAGTCTATGTGCGATTCGGGAACTGGGCGTCCGAACCTCTTATATGATACATCATAGTACAAAAAAATAGTGTATAATCAGTACTTTGAATGTACTAGTATGCTAAATGAGGTAGGCTGATATGCATGGTTTCATCAACATGAATAGTAATTGTCCGAATATATATATATATAGCATAAATTACTGAATGGAGTGCATAAAATCTGTAGATACTGAGGATACGTGAAATATGTAAGTATTTATAATGCATGAAATCTGTAAGTCCTGAGGATGTATGAAATTTGTAAGTACTTAGGGTACATGACCAAGCATATAACATGTTCTCAATATAATCTATAAATACTGAAATTTGATAACTGAATCACTGATATCTATATGCAATGGTCAAGTAACTAAAACTGAATTGTTGAACAAATTACTGGACTGAGATTGAGGGAGGTATCATTTAACCGACATGCCCCAATCTGAGCTAATCGGGGTCCAACTTGTAACCCAGTTGGAAGGGTGTTATTACCGTGCCATGGGTACAAACACTGGCTATATGGATCTACTATACTGATGTACTGTCCAAAAGGACTAAGGATATCAAGCCTAAACTGATGGGTGACCCCTGCGATGTAGTCAAGCCTTATCTGACGGGTGACTCCTCATATCCTATTCTGTCTATGTAGGTTTGAAGTATAGGGACTGGTACTAATGACTTGACCTATCTGATGGGGAAGCCACTATCTCTGCACTCGCTCGGTGCTAAATCCTACTCCCAACTGAACTGACTTAAAATGTTGAACTATTCTACGTTTAATTAATTTTGATGACTAACTGAACTGATAATGCTCATAACATATTCTGAAATTATTCTAAAAATACTGAGACTAGGTAAACAGCTAAGTTTTTGGGTATTCATAACCCCCAGGACTCAATAGCAATAATAGTAAAATAGTACTTAAGCTTGGAGGACATAACATGAAAGCTTTTACCAAATATTCATTCTTGTAGGCATTTTATCAAACACTTGATATTCATAGTTTAAGTTAATCATGGGAATAGTATGAAACTTGGAGTAATAGCATGATTTCAACATCAATAACACTTAATTATGATTTAATTCGGTAAATAGCAACATTAAAACATGTGGGGTCTGATAAACAACCTCAAATTCGTGTAAACATGGTATAGAATTTCGATTCGCGGGAGTTCATGGTTAAAATCACATTTAAAATCATAATAACTTGTAAAAATCACAACTTTAAATTTAAAAGAGGATACTTGGACTCCATTGGTGGAAGGAACCCATGGATGAACAGTTAACATACATGGGTTGATGAATTCGTGAGAATTAATGGTGAGTTATTGAAATTTGATCTTGAATTTTGAAGGCTAGGGTTTTTGTTCTTGAAGGGAGATTAATTTAATTTGAGAGAATACTGAAATTATGAGCAAATAATGTTTTCTTGGGGGTTAAATCCCGTGTTCTATGGATTAGGGGCTCTGAGAAAAGACCAAACAGTCCCTGAAATTTAAGTGGTGGAACTGAAAATCCCAATTTTTGGCTCTGGCTCAACGCGGTACAATTGCGTTGGGCCACTGGAAGACTGATGAATGCCATTTTTTCCAGCGGCGCGACATGGTGCTATCGCGTTGCACCACTGGAAATGGACAATTCCCAACAGTACTTTTGACGCGACACGATGGTTATCGCGGTGCCTCACTGGAAATTGACAACTATGAAAAGGCCCCTTGGTGCAACATGCTATATCATGGTGACACACTGGAAAAGGATGAACGTGAAAATGGCCATCACCGTAACGTGGTGTTATTGTGTTGGGCTACTGTTTTCACTAAAAGTACCATAACTTCTCATCCGAGTATCGTATTTGGGAAAAATTCATATCGTTGGAAAGATAATTCAATTTCCTACCATTTTTGGGGTCGTTATCTGGAAAATTCTGAGTAGAAAAAAAGATATGCTCATTTGAAGTTGATTAAAGCAACATTCTTATACGAAATTCAATCGGTAAGGATTATTTTGATTCCTCAAACAGATGGGAGTTATTTAAGACCTTATAATATACATCAAACAAACTTTTAAAACTATAAAAGAACCATAATGTACTATGCATGATCTTGAAACATGACTCTAGCATTGGCTTAGATTTTTGGGGTATTCCAATATCTCCCTCTTGGGAATATTCGTCCTTGAATGAAACTGATTAAGCTAAAAATACTGAGGGACTGAGATTACATGTCAAATATAAGTGATGAAAACATGAGTACATGACTGAGTCATAAAAATTATTCATGACTGAACTGGTTCTGTGAATGCATGATTGACATGAGAATGATAAGCAGCTGAAACTGAGCATGGAAAAGGGAAATTCTAAGGAGATTGTTACCTTAAGCTGAGTATGAGTTTGCGGAGAAAATATGAGGGTACTTGGTACGCATATCTGCTTCTGCTTCCCAAGGGGCTCCCTCAATGACCTGATTCCGCCAAAGAACTTTGACTAGGGGAATTTCTTTGTTCCTTAGTCTAGGAACTTGTCAATCAAGAATTTCGACTGGAATTTTCTCATAGGAAAGACTGTTCTGAACATCTATGCTTTCTAAGGGAATAACTACAGCTGGGTCACCAATATACTTCTTCAATAAGGAGATATGGAATATTGGATGCACTGATGTTAAGTCTACAGGCAACTCAATCTCATAAGCCACCTTTTTGAAATAACACAAAATCCTGTAAGGGACAACATACCGGGGACTAAGATTTCCCTTCTTACCAAAACTCTCCACTCCCTTCATGGGAGATATCTTCAGATCTATGAAATCACCAAACTCAAACTTAAGTTCTTTCTTTCTCATAGCTACATAAGATTTCTGTCAGCTCTGGGCTACCTTAAAACTTTCCTTGATCAACTGAACTTTCTCTAAAGCATCAAACACCAAGTCAGGACCTACTAGAGTGGTTTATCCTATTTCAAACTAACCAATTGGAGATCTACATCTCCTTTCATATAGAGCCTTAAATGGAACCATCTAAATACTGGAATGATAGCTGTTATTATACGCGAACTCAATTAAAGGCAAGTGATTATCCCAACTGCCCTTAAAGTCAACTACGCATGCTCTCAATATATCCTTAAGGGTTTGAATGGTCCTTTCTGCTTGACCATCTGCTTGAGGGTGGAAGGTTGTACTAAGGTGAACTTGGGTTCCAAGACCCTTCTAAAGAGATTTCCAAAAGTGAGAGGTAAACTGAGTACCTCTGTCTGAAATAATGGATAACAGAACACCATGCAACCTAACCAACTCTCTAAGATAGAGCTTCGCATAGTCCTAGATGGAATAAGAAGTATGGACTGGCAAGAAATGAGCTGATTTGGTCATTCTGTCCATAATGACCTAAATTGAATCATGTTGCTTATGAGTACGAGGCAAACCTGTTACGAAATCTATGTTTACTTCTTCTCACTTCCAAGTGGGAATACTAAACTCCTGCATAGACCCACTTGGCTTCTGATGTTAAATCTTATCCTATTGACATGTGGGGAACTTAGCTACAAAATCTGCAATATATCTCTTCATCCCACTCCACCAATAGATTTCCCACAAATTATGGTACACTTTCGTGGCCCCTGGATGAATAGAGTAACGCGCACCATGCACTTCTGCAAGAATTTGTTATCCCAACTCATCAACACATGGCACATATAGTCTACCTTGGCAGGCTAATACACCATATCCCCCTTGGGAGAAAACCTCTACTTTCTTGATATGGAACAAACAAGGGAACACAAAATCACACCCCAAAACAGTCCACAAATCACAACAAATTGTGGACCAAATGGGGACCTCTCTCGGATTCACTATCTAGAAAAAAAAGGATACAAAGTGTTAATACACCAAAATAGCCAGCCAACAACAAGTTTAGCAACACAAAATGAAGTTCCATAATATTACAATAGCAACAAGAACAAACGGGTTACATTAACAACACAAGAAGCCGAAACTAAAATAAGATACAAGATAGATCGTTAGACAAGTGTTGATGTAGTCTTAATAACCCAAGAGCATATTCCACTCTTGGACCTTTAACACTTCACACAACAAAAACCTAACTCTTACAATTGACACAAGAGAGGCGTCCACCACCCAAGCACCAACGTATCAAGCAAAATACAACACACAAAAGAATCCACCCTTATGTTATTCCCTAGTTTCGGTTGTGGACTCTCTCTCTCTAAGAGGAGTGTTATTTTCTTCAACATTCATAAAAACTACCAACTAAAACCCTACAATGTTCAATTTATATTACATTACAAAATAAAAGACAAAAGACTAAAAGACCCTTTAATGAAAAGGGCTCCAAAAACAGCCCATGGAGTGTGCTTGGGACGGTTTTGGGCCTCCTTCACACTTAGACTTGTGCATTCTTTAGGTGGTCTTCAAAATACTCAAAAAGTATCCATGATCGTGATCATACTCATATCATCCTCTCCATCTTGAGAGGAATTTGACCACAAATTCATGGCTTCACCTCATGCAATTGGCCCTCCAAAAGAAACCACCCAAAACAGTCTGCAAAACATCAAGAAATTGCACAAAATATTCCACAAAAAAAAACAAAAGGAACCTGAGGATACAATGAGAACAAGTCTCGGCTAATATCTTCATTTTGAACCTCGGCTTCCTCTCCATCTTGAGCCTTTTCTTCAATCTCATCCGAAACAAGTCTCCTACCATCATACAAGAATTGTCATAGACCCCATATCCTTCATGTTACTTTCTACCATTCTCCTCTATATGGACATATCGGGTTTGGTGTAGTGGAGCTTCGGTTGAGAGGCTTGCTTTGGTTAAGTGGGGTTTCAGTTGTGGAGTTTGGATGGGAGAAAATTGGCTTCCAAGTCCTCCTTATTGGACATGATCAACTTGTGGGGGAAGTGGTCTATCTTTTTCTTGGTTATGAGGGATATTTGGAGCTTGGATTGTGGCATTATGTGGTGGTCTTGGAGGATTGGTCATTGGAAGTAAATTTTTGGGAGTAAAAGAACGAGAATTCCTTCGACTCTCCATTCGATCCAACCTCTCACTCATAGTTACCACATCCGAGTTAATTTTTTTAAGACCCACATTTGCCCTAGCAAGGTCTCGGGAAAAAGCATCAAGGAGGGCCAAAATGGTTTCCATTATGGCCAAAAGTTACCTACAAAACAACAAACAAGTTAGTTGTACTCCTCACACTCCCTCTCTATTGTTTTGTATCTCGAATTTTTCACACTTTGATCTCACAAGTGTCGTAACCTTGCTTGTACTCCATGAGGAATTGAGAGGTGGACCAAGTATTACAACGAGTTAAACGAATAAGACACACAAAGGAACGTATACACAAAGAACAGTTTCAAAACTAACTTACATTCTAGTACTAGCTTGTAAGTTAGTAATGGAATCAACAAACGAAACTAAAGAAACAATAAAATGAAACTAAGAAATCTAAAATTTGAGCTTAAAAATTGTCAGTGAACAGTAAAAATGTGATGATGTGGCAACCCTCAATTGGTCACGGTTTTGTCAAGTTTTATTGTCCAAGGTTCAAGTCTTGACCAATTTTTGATCTGGATTGGTGGAATTGTTTAAGGAGGGAAAGAATAAGTCTTGGAAATCTTTTTCAACTCAAGTTTCAATACTTGGACTTTTGTAGTATTTTCCCTTAAAACAAGGCCCTCAAAACATGGAAGTTGGTTGGAAAAGGGTTGTAAAGTCTTTGAGTGGTTGGAAGTGGTGGTAAGAGTCTTTGATGACTAACAAATACTACACCTCCTTCCTTCACCCTCTTAGATCTAACATCCACTTTTTTCAATAAAAGATGAAGATTGGTAAAGAACACCAAGAACACAAACTTTTGAATCTTGGAGTCTAAGGTTCAAGTTAGTCTCACACTTCAATCAACACTTTGTCAAGTTCCACCTTTCAACAACAACTTCAACAAGAAGTTCTTAAGCCAACAATTCACAATAATAACGCAAGGTTAAGCTCAATAACTCAACAACAACAACAACAACCTTCAACAATAAGGATCAACACATGACCACTTCAAGTTCACAACAACAATGTCAATATTATAAGCTCAACCTCTA
The DNA here is from genome assembly GCA_030864215.1 of Capsicum pubescens. Taxonomy (NCBI): domain Eukaryota; kingdom Viridiplantae; phylum Streptophyta; class Magnoliopsida; order Solanales; family Solanaceae; genus Capsicum; species Capsicum pubescens. The sequence continues at coordinate 216,960,799 of CM061545.1, read as the reverse complement.
GATCTAGAAACTTCTAGTATTGGTGAGAAAGAACCAACACTAGAAACACACTAGAAAAACAAAAGAACTACAAGATATAGTCAAGAAAAACAAGAAAATATCAGCCAAGACAACAACACAACACAATTTTTGGCCAAGAACACAAAAATGGATAGATTGCTATTTTCTGGAATTTTTCAGTTTTTATCAACTTTTTTTTTTTACTAATGAAACCCAAGATTGACTTTGTGGGAACAAAAACCAGCCTTTCTCTGATACCAAATGATAACGGGACCAACCCCCAATACATAAATAAGACACAAACACAAGAGAAACTGAGAGCTCAACAAGAACACTCTCTTGGCAGTAGCAAAATCACAAGAGAACCGAGAACACCAAGGGGATCACAAGGTGTATTTCTACACCAAAACAGTAGTGATAATACGTGATGAACACAATATAACAAGAACAACAACAAGAGATAACAACAACCCACATTTTTCACTAGAACAACAACAAACAATTACAAGAATGAAAGGGATAGGATGTGAGACATCAACTCTCACAAGAACTAAGAACCTAAGTATATGTCACACACTAAGACCCTTAATACTTGTAATTGGAAACACCAACACTCTTACAATGACACAAGAGGGCGTGAACCACTCAAGCGCCAAGGTTTCTAACAATGTTTGGCAATACTAGCGATTTCACCCTAGCATCACCCTCATTTCGGATTTGGTGGCTTTTCCAAGCCCTAAACTAAGTTGGTACACTCCTCACACTAGAGAGAGTTTGGTTCAAGTGTTACAACTTTCAATATCAATAAACAACTAAAGAAATAAAGACCTAATACTAACCTATTTATAGACTTATTACAACATAAGTGAAATGTCCAAAAAGGCCTTAATGAAGAAAAGACAAAAGGCGCCTATGGAGTGTAGTCCAAGTGTAGTGTATGGACGGTTTTTGGTGAATAATTAAGTCCTCTTTGTCTCTTCAATTGCACACACCAAGTCTCGGGTCCAAGCGTACTCTCATAAGACCATATCCGTGATTATTCTTGTATCATCCTCTCCATCTTGAGAGTAATTTGCCCAAAAATTCACAGCTTCACTTTATGCAATTGGCCACTTTAAGGAAATCACTCAAAACAGTCCACAAAACATGAAGATGGCACAAAATAGTCCGCAAAACACATGAGGAAGTTGAGGTCTCAATAACACAAGTCTCGGCCAACATCTTCATTTTGAACCTCAGTTTTCTCTCCATCTTGAGCCTTGTCTTCAATCTCATCCAAAGCACATCCCAACTTATTTCTTGGTGGAGGGTTCCTTGTGGTTCCCTACATCTTCCTCAACTTTCCTTCCATCATATAAGCATCATTGTAGACTCTATGTCCCTCATGTTCCTTTCTACCATACTCCTTTATATGGAAATATCGGTTTTGGGGAAGTGGAGTTTTGGTTGAGAGAATTGTTTTGGTAATATGGATCTTCGTTTGTAGAGATTGGATGGGAGGAAATTAGCTTCCAAGTCCCTCTTGTTGGACTTGATCAAATTGAGAGGGAGTGACCTATTTAGGTCTCGGGTTAGAGGGCATTTGGTGGCTTGGCTTATGTCTATGTCACTTGGTGGTAGTCTTGGAGAATTGATCATTTGAGGTAAGGTTTCGAGAGTAGAAAAATGAGAGTTCCTTTGAATCTCCACTCATTCCATCATCCTAAGTATACTAGACTTATACGAGCTAATTTTTTCAAGGCCCGCATTCGCCTTAGCCATGTCTCGGGAAATAGCATCAAGGTGGGCCAAAATGGCTTCCATTATGGCCAAGAAGTTACCTACAAAATAGAAAATAAGTTAGTTTTACAAAGGGGTGATGTGTCAGCCTTTGATTGGTTGTGGATAGTGATGTGGCAGCCTTGGAATTATTGTGGAAATCTGGAAAAAAAAATTGTCTTCAATTTGGATTTGTCAATTCACTTTGGAAGAGAGGAGTTTCGGTTTTGGGAGGAAAACAAGAATATTTGGAGCCTTTTCAAATTCAAAAGGGCTTTGACTTTCCTTGCACCCTTTTAGAAAAACACCTTTTTGAAAGCTTTTTGGCTCTTTCCTCTTTTGTTAGTCTTGAAAAGTGCCCTTTCTCCCTTTTGATAACAAGACTTTTTGAAAGTCTTTTGGTCCCTTTCCTTTCTTGGAAGAGTCTTGGAATAAGTTTCAAGACTAACAAGACCACACTCTCTTTCTTCATTCACTTAGATCAAACAAACAACTCTGAAGACTTTTTGTTCAACAAAATATGAAGATGGTGAAGAACACCAAGAATACACTTTTGAATCTTGGAGTCCTAAGGTTCGAGTTGGACCTACCAAATAACAACAGAACCTTTTCAAGCCTAAGACCACAGAACAATATCCACAAGACACGTTCAAACCTTGAACCAACAACACATCACACTTCCAAGAACAATAAGAACTTCAACAACTCTAGTCGGCCACAACCTTCAACAACAATCTTGTCAAGAGCTCATATCTTGGACTTTGACTCAACAAGTGTTAGTGAACAAGAAGCTAACACAAGAAACTACTAAGACAAACAAAAACACACCTAAATCTAGACACAAATCTCAGCCCAAAAAACAACAAGACACAATTTCGGCCAAGACAACAAGAATGGACAGATTTGCTTCTTTTTGGAATTTTCAGTTTTTCAACATTTATTTTTTTGATTTTTTGACTTAGAGAGACCAAGATTGGTAGTGTAGGAACACAACCAGACTTAGATCTGATACCAAATGATACGTAAAAAACAAGGGAACATGAAATAACACCCCAAAACAGTCCACAAATAACAAGAAATTGTGGACCAAATGGGGACCTTTCACAGATTCACTATCTAGAACAAAAAAGAAGAGGATACAAGGTGTTAATACACCAAAACAGCCAGTCAACAACAATTTTAGCAAAACAAGATGAAGTTCCACAATATTACAATAGCAACAAGAACAAACGGGTTACATTAACAACACAAAAAGCTAAAACTAAAACAAGATACAAGATAGATAGTTAGACAAGGGTTGATGTAGTCTTAATAACCCAAGAGCATATTCCACTATTGGACCTTTAACACTTCATATAACAAAAACCTAACTCTTACAATTGACGTAATAGAGGCGTCCACCACCCAAGCACCAACGTATCAAGCAAAATGCAATACACATGAGAATCCACCCTTATTCTATGCCCTAGTTTTGGTTGTGGACTCTCTCTCTCTCTAAGAGGAGTGTTCTTTTCTTCAACATTCATAAAAACTACCAAATAAAACCGTACAATGTTCAATTTATATTACATTACAAAATAAAAGACAAAAGACTAAAAGACCCTTTAATGAAAAGGGCTCCAAAAACAGCCCATGAAGTGTGCTTGGGACGGTTTTAGGCCTCCTTCACACTTAGACTTGTGCACACTTTAGGTGGTCTTCAAAATACTCAAAAAGTGTCCCTGATCGTGATCGTACTCGTATCATCTTTCTGATCTCTGACTGACTCCTTCAACTTCACTAGACTAGGATCCCTATCTTGTTTTTCTTTCACTTCAGCAAACAAAGAAGATTTCGAACTATTCTGAACCCAAACACTACCCTCAGCTGAATCAACCAAATGAACACCTAATATAGCAAGCTGATGGACTTCCTGAACTAACTTCTTTTTATCATCCTCAACATGAGCAACACTACCCATAGACAATCTACTTAGGGCATCTGCCTCTACATTAGGCTTGCCCGAGTGGTACAAAACACTCATATCATAATCTTTCAACAATTCTAACCACCTCCTCTGGAAGAGATTAAAATCCTTCTAAACAACAAATACTTTAAGATTTTATGATCTGCGAACACATCAACATGCACCCCATATAAATAGTGTCTCCAAATCTGTAAGGCAAACACAACAGCTGCTAACTCAAGATCATGGGTAGGGTAATTCTTTTTATAAGGCTTAAGATGCCTAGAGGAATAGGACACAACCTTACTCATCTGCATCAAAACACATCCCAAACCAACTCTGAAAGTATCACAGTACATAAAAAACCCATCTGAACCATCTGGCAATGTCAAAACTGAGGTTGTAGTGAGTTGAGTCTTCAACTCCTAAAAACTCTTCTCACAAGAATCGAACCACTGAAACTTAACTTTCTTCTGAGTCAATATGGACATGGGGGATGCAATAGATGAAAATCCCTCAACAAACAATCATTAATAGCCAACCAAACCCAAGAAACTCCTAATACTAATAGAGAGATAGGTCTATGCCAATTTCTCACTGCCTCAGTCTTTTGAGGATCAACTCTAATGCCATCACCAGAAATAATATGGCCAAGGAACGCTACTGATCTTATCCAGAATTTGCACTTACTAAATTTAGCAAACAACTGATGGGCTCTAAGAGTCTGTAATACTATTCTGAGCTAGTATTTTCATTATGGGAGTAGACAAGGATGTCATCAATGAAGATTACGATGAACACGTCCAAGTACTACTTGAACACTCGGTTCATCAAGTCCATAAATATTGTTGGGGAATTCATGAGACCGAAGGACATAACTAGAAACTCGAAGTGACCATACCAAATTCTAAAAGTTGTTTTTTGAATGTCATATTCTCTGACTCTGAGCTGATGATAGCCGAATTTGAGGTCTATATTAGAAAAATAACTGGCACCCTGAAGTTGTTCAAACAAGCCATCAATTCTGGGAAGTGGGTACTTGTTTTTTATCGTGACTTTGTTCAACTGACGGTAGTTAATACACATTCTGAGAGAACCATCTTTCTTACGCACGAATAGAATTGGTATGCCCCATGAGGAAATATTGGGCCTGATGAATCCCTTATCTAAGAGATCTTTCAACTATTCTTTTAATTCTTTGAGTTTGGCTTGATCCATTCTGTATGGAGAAATAGAGACAGGCTAAATATCTGGAAGAAAGTCTATTCCGAAGTCAATTTCCCTTTTGGGAGGAACTCCAAGAAGATCTTCAGGGAACACATCTTGAAATTCCCTCATTACTGAAACTGACTCAAGGTTAGGAGTCTCAGAATTAGAATCTCTGACTCAGACAAAATGGTAAATACACCCCTTGGATATCATCTTTCTCGCTTTCATGTACAAAATAAGCTGACCCTTAAGAGTTATAGTACTACCCCTCCATTCTAGGATTGGTTCATTTGGAAACTAAAAATGAACTACTCTATTTTTGTAATCAACTGAAGCATAGCATGAGTGGAGCCAATCAATGCCGACAATGACGTTAAAATTCGTCATCTCTAACTTCACAAGATCAACTAAAGTGAATTTTTGAGATATTGTTATCAAACAGTTCCTGTATACCTGCCTGGATACAATAGAGACACCTACTAGGGTAGAAACTGAGAAAGGCTCTACTAAGATTTTTGGATTGATTTCAAAGTTGATGGTTATATAAGGGGTTATAAAAGAAAGAGAAGCTCCAGGGTCTAATAAAGCATAAACATGTAAATAAAAGACCTATAACGTACCAGTAACCACGTCAGGAGAATTTTTCTTATCCTTTCGGGACTGACGGGCATACAATCTAGTTGGATGCTGACCACTGGTAGCACTAGAACCGGCACCCTGCTGAGTCGGCCTGTTGACTAGAATTGATGACTGATGGGACTAGCCCTGTTGGCACAAATTCCTACCTCTCTGTGAAACTACCCAACACTCTCGAATCTAATGGCCTGGCTTACCATACCTAAAGCATACATTACTACCATCTCTACACTCACTCTGATAGTTTCTACCATATTTCTAGCAAAGGGGGTTTGTATGAGCACTATTCACACTACTTTGGGACTTAGAGCCTGGTGCCCAATCCCGATTGTCATTTCTGAACTTGGGTATTGGGGCACTAACTGATGATGGAGCTGGGACTGAAGATTTCTGATAAAACTAAAGATGGTTACCACCTTCTAACCTTGGTTTTCTAAAATTAAAGCTACCCGTTCTAGCCCTTTTGTTCTTTATCTCTCTCTTTTTAGTCTTCTGCTCCTCAATATATTGAGCATGGACCATCAACCTAGACAAGTCCATCTCCTTAATCACCATTGTAGTCCTATACTCCTTGACCATACTGTTAGATATACCATACACAAACTTACTCATCTTAGACCTGCTATCAGCTACCACATAAGGAGCATACCTAGCTAACTAAGTAAACTTGAGGGAATACTCCTTCACACTCATGTTTCCCTGCTTCAAGTTAATAAACTCTAACACCTTGGCTTCTTTTAGCTCCAATGGGAAGAATCTATCTATGAAAGTTGTATCAAATTCTTCCATTTCTATAGGCCCTGCATCTGTGCCTTTATCTATCTTTCACTACTTAAACCATGTATGAGCCACATCTTGCAACTGATAGGCAGCTAACTCAGCACTCCCACTAGAAGTTCCCCCATAATATCTGTTACTTTCTGGACCATGTCTAAGAACTCCTGCGGATCCTCTTTAGATTTGGATCCCAAAAATAGAAGAGGATTCATACGGGTAAAGTCCTGAATCCTAGTTGGGCAGTAATGGCCACTGGATTGGCCAGAACAGCGGTTGGCTGAGCATTCTAATCCACTATAGAATGGGCTAGAGTAGTGAATGTAGACTTGAACTCTGCATAATAAACATACTTATTCAGGGAATCTTCCTGAACGGATGGAGGTATTGGATGGTGTACGTTTCTTCTTTCGTTTTTCTTTTTGGGAGGCATGTTCTGTAAATAAAATAAAGAATAGATTAGACAGAGAGTTTAACATAAGCTCATGCTCAGTCACATGACATGAACACTGAAAGAAGGGAAACTTTTTCTAAATGCCTCGTAGCCGCTTGGCCATAAGTGTTGTGCGTTTTACACCCATGCACAAGACTCTACTTGACATAGCTTTCAGACTTACTAGGACACTTTAAAAACTTAGGCTCTAATACCAAGTTTGTAACGCCCTGAGAGTACACCCTGGGAACCACACGGGGCTTATAGACCCAAGGGACCACAAGCTAACCCATGAGCTGGTACCTGTTGTGAATAATGAATAATATAATAACATATGAGAAGAAAAAACTAAAAATCCATAAGGTTTTGGCAACTAAAAACAATATTGAATCATGAATTTTGGAAAATAATTGTCTGAATCTGATAAAATAAAGATAAACTGACTGAATATCTTAAATGTTTGAAAGCTTCTAAGCTGACTGAATATGAGTTGGTGGGATAGGCCCCAACTAACTACTGAACTGAAAGCATGAAATTAAATAGTCTATCCTCAAAATATGAGGACTCACTACTACTATGACTGATAGTTTGGGAAGGCTATGGACGATTGGAGAACTGGGCGTCCGAACCTATGATATGATACATCATAGCACAAGAAAAGAGTATGCAATCAGTACTTTGAATGTATTGGTATGCTAAATGAGGTAGGCTAATATGCATGGTTCATGAACATGAATAATGACTGTCTGAATATATATATAACATAAAGTACTGAATAGAGTGCATGAAATCTGCAAATACTGAGGATACATGAAATCTGTAAGTATTGAGGATGCATAAAATCTATACGTGCTAAAGATACACGAAATTTGTAAGTACTGAGGATGCATGACCAAGCATATAACATGTTCTCAATATAATCTATAAATACTGAATAGTCGAACTTTAATCGATGTACACCTTGGGCACCACACGGTGCTTACGGTCCCAGGAGACCATAAGCTAACCCATGAGCTGGTACCTATTGTGAGCACTGAACAATATAATAACAGATGCGGAAGAACAATTGATAAGCAATAAAGTTTTAGCAACTAAAAACAATACTGAATCATGAATTTTAAAAATAATTGTCTGAATCTGATAAAATAATGATAAACTGAATGACTATTTAAAATGTCCAAAAGCCTCTAAACTGACTGAATATGAGTTGATGGGATAGGCCCCAACTATTTCCAACTAACTACTGAACTGTAAGCATGAAATAAAATAGTCTATCCTCAAAATATGAGGACTCACTACAACTAAGGCTGATAGTTTGAGAAGTCTATGTGTGATCCAGGAACTAAGCATCCACACCTATGATATAATACATCATAAAGCAAGAAAAGAGTATCTAATTAGTACTTTGAATGGACTGGTATGCTAAATAAGGTAGGCTGATATGTATGGTTTCATCAACATGAATAATAATTGTCTGAATATATATATGTATATATATAGCATAAAGTACTAAATAGAGTGCATAAAATTTATAGATACTAAGGATATGTGAAATTTGTAAGTATTGAGGATGTATGAAATTTGTAAGTACTGAGGATGCATGAAATTTGTAAGTACTGAGGATGCATGACCAAGCATAAAACATGTTCTTAATATAATCTATAAATACTAAAATTTGATAATTGAATCACTGATGTCTGTATGCTATGGTAAACCAACTAAAACTAAATTACTAAACTAATTACTAGACTGAGACTGTGGGAGGTATCATTTAACCGATATGCCCCAATCTGAGCTAATCAGGGTCCAACCTGTAACCCTAGTTGGAAGGGTATTAGTACAGTTCCACGGATACTAACGTTGGTTGTGTGGATCCACTATACTGACGTTTGGATAGAAATATTTGCTGAGGATTTTTTAGAAGAAAAGGGAATTGTGGATTTTTCAAAAATTGCCCTAGTGTCGGATTAAGACGGCACTGGGGATGACACTAATAATTATGAAAATGAAAACTTAAGTCGAGTTGAGATGAGTTTCTTCGCCGGAGTCCTTGACGTAGCTAGGGATGCTTGACATTCCGCTAGCTTGCCTCAATTTGCTGCTAAGAGAGTAGTTCCACATTGTACTGCATGGTCCTGCAAAACAGGTTAAAAGGGTGAAAAGTATCTATTATTCAAAAAATTGTAAATTGAAATTGTAATGTAAAGAGTAGAGTCAGATATTCAAACTAGTATTGTGATCTTCATTTGTGGAGGCCTCCGATTGGCAGGGCAACGACTGAAATATAATGAGCCTCCGTCGGCTGAGCAGTTGTTGAAAAATAAAAGCCATCCGACTAGAGAGCAGTTGAGCTATCCGAATGGCGAACAACTGAAGAATAAGCCATCCGACTAGTGTATAGTTGTTGAAAAACTAAACGTCATTCGACTGCCGAGCAATTGGAGAATAAGCCATCCGACTGGTGTGTAGCTGTTGAAAAATAGACGTCATCCGACTGGCGGGCAGTTATTAAGAAGTAAGCACCATCCGACTAACGGGTATTTATTGAGAAGTTAATGTCATCCGACTGGCGAGTAATGTTTGAAAAGTAAGACCTCCTGCGGTGGAACATTTGCCTAAAAGTAACTGCCTTGTCCTGGCAAGGCGACCTTCGATTTGAACCGGATGATGGCATTACTATTGGGATTTGATGTTACTACCCTTATGGCTTTCTTGTTGCTTGCTGTTGACACCCAATTTTGACCTCTCGATATCACTTTTAGGCTGCTATTTTTTATCAAAATTATTTAATTTTAATTATTAATATATTTTTTTTTACACATTATTCTTACATTAAAACGTGTCGCATTCCAAATTTGGAAAATGCATAAATTATTTTATCAATTTTTTTTTGTATTTTTAAAAACAAAATACGACATTTTTTTATACATCATCTAGATTTCCATTATTTAATTATCATTTATTAATTATTACTATTATTTATAATTTATTACTATTATTATTAGTTATTATTTATTATAATTTGTTATTATTATTTATTATTTATTATAATTGACCAAAATAAGTCTTAAGTACATATTACTTGTTGTGCTGTGTTCGATTGTGTCGATGTGCCTGTCCATGTATGTATTTGTCCCATGCTTGTGTTGCTTTCTATTATGTTCAACAGGTGTTATTAGAAAGGGGGTGCCGAAGAGTCGTCGGGATGTTTAAATTGACTATGTATTCTTTGTAGATAGTTGTTTTTCTTCTTATATTTTGGTTTGTAATATTATTGTAAAGACACTATTGTTATTGATGTAATAATAAATTTGGGGGACTTCTTCGGGGGCGGAGACTTACATGCTCTATGAATGGTATAAATAGGCACAACTTAGGTTTATGTGCAATACGTGTTACGTGGATCATTTAGGCACACAAAAGTAGGATTTATTAACACATGAAACATTTAGATGCTTTCAAATATTGCTCAAGTTTCTTTAATATCCGACCCATTAAAATAAAGTCTAAGCATGCTAACACCTTCTTAACAGGTCTACATTGATTTAAAACATGACAGGATGTTAGGCTACTGCATTAATTTCTCCCATGTTAAGACACTTAGATTTGGTATGTCATTCCATGTTTTCAGCATATAAACAATATTTAAGTATGACAATCTGGTATGCATGTTAACCATTAATTTTTTGCATATTAGTGAACTCTTCAACATGATAAAAAATTGTCAAAGAATTAAATTAATTAGGTTATAGCGCATTTTCAGCATGTTAATATTAAAGTTCCTGCACATTTAAACAATTTTCAGCATGTTACTACATAAATTTCAGCACGTTTCTGCACACTTAGACAAATTTCAGCATTTTAACATTTTAGTATTCGGCATGTTTCAACTTGTTAATATAAGTTCCTGCACTACTGACATATAATTTCACCATTTTAACATAATTTCCTACACAACTTTCAGCATGTTAATTTTCTGCACTATTTTCAGTATGTTAGCATAATTTTCTGCGTTATCTTCAGCATGTTAGCACTATTTCCTGCACTATTTTCAGCATGTAAACATAATTTTCCTGCACTACTCTTAGCATGTTAAATGTTAGATTTTAGGCATTCTCAACATGTCAAATGCTCGACTAGGTACATCATTGCATCCTTAGCATGTTAATACATTTTTTTTGGTTAATTTTTTTATATTCTCATGAGTTCATAACACTTATCTCACGAGCACAATTTCTTGACACATTTACTACACTTTAGACACCCTCTTTTAACAACTTGACGATGCATTGTTACACACACGAATCACATTTGTCTTTTTCACACTAAATCTTGTTGAACACTTAGATATCATGTTCATAGGTTTAAACATATAAAAACGAATAATTATTTGTCTTCGTATGTTAATCATATTAATCAAGAGGGTAACTTGGGATTCTTATGTGCTACATGATGTCCAAAGTGTTACGCATTTCGAGTCCTAGGCAACATAGCTTTCTGTATGTCTAGAACACAAATCTAAAATAGTAAAGTCCAATGCCTCTTAGACGATAGGCGGGACGCTAAGTATTACTAAAACGTTAGTTTTATCCTTGTCATAGAACGCCTTTAGACTTGACATCCAGTTTAGGTGGGGGTGGGACAGGTAGTCATTCGAAAGTGATGATCCCAACGGATAATTGAAGGTGAGGCTAATGACATTATTACTTGTCTAAGAGTTCGGCCCTTGGGTCGAATGATGATTAAACAATTTGGGGTTCTGATCCGAATAGGACAAAAACATTTCTTTGTTTGATTTAGATGACTTTTTTACTCTCTATTTAGTTTACATGCTTATTTATTTGGGGTAGTTAGTTTATTACATAAGCAGTCCTCTTTATTGTATGTTTATGTCATTTCTTTCTCCTTGCTTATCTTATTATGTTTTTATCAATTAGATAATTAATAATTAAAATTAATAAAATAATATTTTTTTCATTAATTGTTTTTTCACTTAGTCAAACATTAAATTAATAATAAAACAAGAGACCTATTTGATCACATAGAATCCTCACGTAAAGTATGAATTTGGCCGAAAACCATCTTTGTGGACCTTGAAAGGTGCCTAACACCTTTTCTTTCAAGGTAATTTGAACCCTTACCCAAACTCTGGTGAACTAAGACAAAACGACAAAATAGATTCGTAGTTAGCCTAGATCGATGCCCTAACGCACCTTAATACGTTAGGTGGCGACTCTTCACATTCACCCTCAAACAAATCCCAATAAGAGTTTGTCACGTCGAATCTCGCTTTCCGCCAGGAAAATGGGGCGCAACAAAATGGCGACTTTGCTGGAGATATTAGGTTCTAATCATTACAAATTTATTCTTTACGTGAGATTCTTTCTATTTATATAAATTTTGTTTTGATGTTTACCTATTGCTTTTAACAGCGCGATTTATTTTCTACATGTTAACCTTTTTCCCTGTCCCTTTACATGTTTTTATATATGTCCCTTCATGTTTATCATTTTTTCCTTTTTATGTTCGACTATATGTTATGTTATTTTGTGGAATACATTATCGTATTTTTTCTATGTGCTATGTGTTACCGCTTTATATAACTGTCATTCCGTTCATACTTTTTCTCTACTTGGAAACCTCCTTTTTTTCCTTTACGAACGGTTGCGTGTTTGCACAGACTTTCTTTCCTAAAACACCCTTTGGGAAATGCCTAGTGTATCGATCGATCAGCGGTGCATTGATAGCCACAAGCTTTTCCACTCTTGAGTTTTCCACTCGAGGGAACCATATCATAAACCCACTCTTCTTCTTTAGATCCTGGCTACATATTTTTTTTACTAAGTAACATGTGTCCCATTCAATGTAGGATGCCTTGGCATCCTTGACACGTTGAATGTTAGTCTCATTCAAAGTCCAAAGAGGTTCACGACCTCAAAGGGACTTACAATTATTTGCTATGTGTTGCATTTCTATGTATGTCTTGTCTATCTTGTTGTTTTCGTTCTTGCCTTAGTTACTCCTTACATTTAGTGTTCCTCACTTTAGAGCTCGTTACTCTTAAAATTCTTTTTATACACTTTTAGGGCCTATTCAAAATCCTCCAACTTATTTCCACTTGCTATTCAACTTCTACAACTCTCAAAATTCTGAACTACGTCTGACCTGATTCTTGTTCTAACAAGATACGTAGGCAATCCTTTATAAGGATGTGGTCTTCCTCTTCCTTTTCCCTCTCTTTTACAAAATCTCCTAACATTTGAAAATGTACAACAATCTTTATCATTCAAATAGTTTTTCTATCAGATTATATCCACCCTTTCTTTAACCTTCCCATAATGTCATTAAAACTCTTTTTCAAATGACTTTTCACAATCTTTCAAACTCTTGAACAACGCTAGGCCTACCTCCATCTCAAAAGAGGCTTCCACAATAGGAAACGTCAAACAATGTGCTTGCTATGTTCTAATGTGATTCACCTTTTTATATCACTAATACACTAATTTCTTCACCTTTTGTTATTTTTATTTTTGTGTTGTTTTCCCCTTCCCTTAGGTTGATTTGTGCATCCTGGCCTATCACACCTATTCGAAAGGGGCTCCTCCTTATCCTCCTCCTCTACCTACAAGTTCCAGAGGAAAAGAAGCAATGGGTGACCGCCACATTTTTGGGGAAAAAGAGGGTACTAGTTCAGAAGGTGACAGTGTCATTGGTCAAAACGAAATGATAATGAAAATGGAACAAAGGATCTTGGAACTACAAGCAGAATTGGTGCAAGTGTGCAACCTTGCTAAGATTTCCCTTAACCTGAACACTCCGAAACTACAAGCCAATAGCTTTGCCGTTCCAAAATCCCAAGCTCCTTCCGACCATCTAATACCTCATCTCCAGCCCCAAATTCCTACCAAAGCCCAAAATCTCCAAAATACCACAACTCCTCTATATATGCCTACTCAAGAACCTAAAAACTCTACTTATCCTTCTCCACAAAAGCCTCTACATCCAAACATGTACCACCATCATACATTCGGAAGCTATAACCTGAACCCCATCTATGTTGAAACCCTTCCACTTAACTGTCCTCAACCCGCATTCGAGAACATAAAGAGTAATTATTCGATGCAGGCCATCGTTGAGAAGCTGAGACATTTGGAGGGAAACAAGGGTATGAAGGGTCTCAATTATGAAGATTTATGCATCCACCCATACGTAGAGCTGCCGGAGGGGTACAAACCTCCCAAGTTCGAGTTATACAATAGGACTGGAGATCCTAAGGCGCATCTGCGTGTGCACAATGACAAACTAGCGGGTGTAGGGAAGAATGAAAAAATTCAGATGAAGCTGTTTATGAGAAACCTCACGGGAGAGGCTCTCACGTGGTATATTGAACAAGATGTGAAAAAGTGGGCAGGTTGGCTTGACTTGGCCTCTGGCTTCGTTGAGAGATTTAGGTACAATATTGACAACACTCCTAGTCGGACCTACATGCAGACAATAAGGAAGAAACCAAATGAATCCTTCTGTGAGTATGCCATGAGATGGAGAGCTGAGGATGCAAGAGTTTGGCCTCCAGTCGAAGAACAACAAATGAAGGAGTACTTTGTCAAGGCACAAAAACCACAATACCTTAATAAACTGTTGACAGTTATAGACAAAAGTTTTTCCAAGATCTTTAGGATCACAGAAATATTTGAAGATTGCCTAAAAAATGGGAGTATTGTCAGCTTGGAGTCTCTGCAGACTACCGACAAAAACACTCAATTTGGAGAAATTGCGGAAAACAAAAAAAAAGTGGTAGGGACTGTGATGGCGGCCTAGCCTTTGGAGAATGTTCTGATCCACCAAACCTTTGTTCCATCCCCTCCACCTTACCCACAAACTCCAACACCGTATTCAACATCCCCCTACCCACTACAAATGCCATACCAAGCTCCACCATACCAAACACCTACTCATTACCAAATGCACCCACAATTCTCGAGCTCTGCTTACCCCATATATAATGCCCAACCTATCCAAGTCTAAACTTCCCGACCTACCTACACCCCCTCTACTAAGCCTGCTGCTCCCAAACCCAAGGGAAATATTGAAAGGAGACAATATACGCCTAAGTTGAATCGATAGCTCAACTGTATGAAAGGCTCAAAGAAGCGGGCTATGTCACGACCATTCCTGTTGTACAAGTTGACATGAAGTCACCACGGTATCGACCTGATCAAACTTGCGCCTACCACTCCGGGATGATAGGGCATCCCATTGAGGTGTGTTTTGCTTTGAAAAATAAGATTCAACAATTGATCGATACTAAGGTAATTCAGCTGAAGGTTTTCAAACCAAATATTTCCAACAATCCTCTTCCATACCATCACGTGAATATGCTTGATGTTGATGAACATGCAGACTTAGAACAACGATAATTCTGACCAAGAAAAAAATTGTCATCATCAACGAGTAGAGAGGATCCCCCCTAGGGAAGACAATAGATCGAAGACTGCTTCGTCTAGACTCCGCCGGGCACTTGGGTTGACAATTTTTTTTTGGCATGATTTTTAATTAATAAGCTCGATGTTCGAGAAAACTTGCAGCTCCAGTTTTTCTTTAACTATGCTTTGAGACATTTTGGCATCATTAATAATGGCTTTCTTTTGAATTATTGATATTTTCTATTTTCTGTTACAATAAAATTACTTTTTAAATTGTTGAATCTGAGTGTGTGACACATAATGAGATCATACAAGTTTGGAAGAGGATAAGACCCTGAGGAATTTTTTAGTAAAGTTAGTGATTTGGAAGATCAATCTAGGAAACTCACACCTGGGAAATTGGCTTGGAAACAAATTTTCTCGCATCAAGACGAAGCAAAGGGCCAATACTTTTATTCAAAAGAAATTGAACCAAACAAAACTAATGCACCTTTGACAGAGATTGACTGCAGTACCATGAGAAAAATCAATTAGAATAATCTGGTTCGAATATTGAGGTTCATGACAAGGGTGATAAAGCTCCTAATGCATGTATTGAGACACTAATAAAGTGATCAAGAACTTTTTGCAATTAGCAGGTATACTAAACAAATAACATGAACTCTTAGGACTTAGCAGGTATGAATTGCGCAAACAACTTTCCTATCAAAGCATCACTGAAGTGTTGACTAATTATGAATTTAGTTAAGACATGACAAAATATAATAACCTTTTTTGCATAAATTCTTACCAGGAGAAGATTAATATAAAAAAGAAAAATATTTTTTCAAAAGGGAAATGGATTGAAATTCATCTTTATAGATTTACACTCCAAAGCAAAACATGATTCTAGGGACGGAGGTTGACGAACTAGAAATACCCATTCTCTATTTGACCAACTGAGAATGCTAATTCTCTTATGGGGAAAATTTGAACCCCATTTAAACGTAATCACCAAACTTCTATTTACCAAACTCAAGAAAACTCATGGAACATGTATGAACCTAATCCAAGAATAAACACCCGTCCCCTATTTACAAGTTGAAATTTAACCAAACAATCATGAGTATAATGCGTTACCATGAATAGTGAGATCACAGATGAACAAAAAGGGTTAAATCAATGACTACAGAGACTAAACAGTAATTCAGACAACTATGCAAGGGTATTATCTCAGCGAAAGTAATATAACGATTACATAATCCTGTAACCTCCGAAGCTCTCTACAGCAAAAAAACCCAAGAAACATTATTGCTAAAATATTATTAAAGCAAGAAAGAATTAGTATGAAGGGTAAGACGAACGAGAAAATGATAGATAAAATTAAAAGGGCAAAATATGTTTACCTCTTTCTTAGAAGAAATTTCCTCTCAAATTTTTGAACCTAGGAACTTTCAGACCCCCTATTTCGATGCAGCAAATGGGACTCGAGCTATCAGCAAAATTTCACCACTGGGAGCTGATGTTGTCGACTCGGGAACTTCCAGTTGATCGACTAGCTTCCCAGAAAGAATGGACGAGAAAATTTTTGCAAAATACACTCTTTGATTTCGGAGTTCCCAACCCAACTTTCAAAAAAAAAAGTCGTCTCTTACGACTTCTATCTTCCACCTCAAAGCTTCGACCCCTTCCCCCCTCAAAAGAGAAGAGAGCCCTAGAAAGAAAGAAGACAAATTCCCCAAAATTTCTCTGAAAGAAAACTAACCCTCCAATTTCCAATCCCTTTCTCGACTCTCTGTGAGCTCTTTTATAGAAGGGATTAAGGGAATTCTAGGGATTTCCAAAAATGGCCCATTTGAATTTCAAATTCCCCCCCTCCAGCTCCATTTTTTCCTCAATCCGCCCAAAATTGGGTTTGGTGGACCAATAGAAATGGGAGAAATGAATTCTTTCATAGACCCAATGAAAAATTGCCAAATATGTAAGTAATCCGTATCATTATCCTAAAATATTCAGAATATAGACGTTAGACGAGCCAACTCACGCTTTTCTAGAAGTTTCTCGGATCATCCATGGTACAACATCGCGTAGGACGCGCGAAGAGGATAAAGACGAGCTAGTTGCGGGTTGACTCGGGGCTGGTCGAGAAGGGTTTGGATTTTGGATTGACTGGTTGTTGTTGTTGATGTTGAATATCGGGTGTTTTTATGAAGAAGGGGGGATAAAAGGGATTATTGATGTGGGCCGGGTTAGGGGTTTTGGTTGGGCTGATATTGGATTAGTTTTGGGCTGATGGTTTTTAAAATAAGAAATGGGTTGCTGGGCATCTAACTGTTGGGCCGAAATTGATATGTTGTTGGGTTATAGTGGGTAGATTAGGGATTTGGTCATATAGGGATTTAGGCTATTTATCAAATAGCCAACGAATTATGAGTTTAGACAATCATATTTAAATCTTAGCCTAATTCAAATTAGATTGACCAATTATATTACAATTATGGTCAAATTAATTTCAATAAAGGTCTAATTTAATAAATTGACTAAATCAAAACGTCATTTGAAATGAATTAACAACCAATTCAATTCTGAAGTTTCTTGATCCGATAAAATCAAACTCCTGTTCATCCAAATAAATTATTTTTGCGAATAAATTATAATTAAATTAAGATTTTAACCATTATAAGCTTACTTCAACATAAGCTTTGATCATAATCCGCTATTTGTAAAACCAATATTCAAGCCTCAAAATTGTATAATTTCGTATAATTCAATACGATAATATACAATCGCTACTTAAAAATGACAAAATTACGTCTAGGAAATGTTTTGAAAATCCTTTATTTTGGATAAGATAAATGTTGTAATTTTATTTGAGAATCGAAGAAACTCTGAATTAAACTGAGTTATGGAGGGCAAAAATTAGATGCCAACAACTGCCCCCTCCCTTTGGGTAGGGTGGATGCAAGTAACCCTGGGCAAAGGGATGTTGACGCTCTAAATTTTTGTTCGACCACAACTTCATATCTAAAAAGAGGTTGGCTTTTGCAGGAGTTTATGGAGTTATGGCCGGACCTCGGTATCAGGCTTCCTACATATCTCAGGTTACATGAGAATTCAGGACACTTGTAGTTCATGAAGCTTGATTTTAAGCACGATTTTCAAGAAAATTCACCAACTGTCACGGTTTTAGAGTTTTTGGTTAAACCGAGAAGTTGTGGAATAAGGGGATTTGGGGGAGGTTGGAATGCATTCAAGTTTTCTACATAAAACCCAGCCTACATATCCCCAGGACTCAGGGAATCAGACTGTTTGTAGTTCGACTCAATCGGTAGAAAAGATAGTCTTTTATTTCAGACGATCTTTAGCTCAAGATGAATGACAAGTTGATTGAGTTGCGGAAAAGAGGCTTGTAAAATCTTAACCATGAACTTGGAGATCTTCACATCCATAGGTAAGAATTTACCTGGGCATAATTTCCAAAACTCTAGGAGTCTTATCACTCGAATTTGAAAGAAAGAAAAGGTTACCCTCGGCATGAGTTTAGAAATATCTCGAAGGTGAAGCTGATATCAGAATATCCAAAAATACCCACATGTCTTCTAATAGAGGTATGGTTAGATGGTGGTGGTGATCATCATTTAGCTCGCATCTAGAGAGTTTGACATCTCTCTCCAGACTATGTCCCATTTTGCTGCTAAGAAAGAGTTCCACGTTGAGCTGCATCCTATTTGAAGTCGTCCGTACCTATGGTTTTGATTTGAGATTTTTATCCTCTTGGATGTTCTCGACAATGCTTCAAGCAAAAAGTGTTAGTGCTAAACATAATTCATGAAAGAGGTATGTAGTCTTTTACCATATCTCCTCGTGAGTTGTGGCTTGAAAAGCGAAGTCATCTCTTCCCGTACCTGTTTGAAATGAAATAACCGGCGATAACAAACATAACAACCCTCTTAGTTGTTTTATAATTATGACATTTGTTGGTTGAATATGTCTTCAAAGTGGGGTGTCCCTTTTGGACACTGGCGATACTTTATGCAAAACGGTCCCTACAACCGTGTAATCTTGTGCTGGTGTGGCAACCCTTTTGGTTACCTATATCACTTGTTGTATGTGGAATGATAACCTCTCCAATTATAGACGATGATTGATTTATAAATTTTCCTTAAATTGTCAATCTTTGGATAATCTTGCGCACTATTTAACGTTGGATACGAGGCAACTTATAGATATCCTTTGAATTGTTAGCTTTTAGGTAATAATTCTCATTATCCGACTTTGGATAAGAGATGGCTTACATATATCCCTCCAATCGCTAGCTTTCAGGTATTTCTGAGTATCATCCGACCTTGGATACAATATGACTTATAGATAATCTCTCAGGTTGTTAGTCTTTGGGTAATCCTGCACATAATCGATATTGGATATGACGCATCTTATAGAGAACCCTTGGACGTATCAATTTGATAATCTTGCATATTCTCCGATAAGAATTTAGTTGCGACTTACGGATAACCTTTGAACTATCGATCTTTGGGCGATCTTGCACACTATTCGATTTGGATGTTGTTGTGGCTTACGGATGACCTACAGGCTATCAACTCATAGGTAATCTTGCACACTATCTTATTTCAAATAATATGACTTATAGATGACCCTCAAATTGTTAATTTCTAGGAGATCTTATATATCATTCATCCTTAGATAGCGACTTAAAGGCGTCCCTTCAAATCATGTGCTCTTGATGCATTTAGATGTTGATTCATAAAATGATGAGATATCCTTGATGCCAGCGTTTATGTCTTGCGTGTCAACAGATATAAAATGATGATGATATCCTCAACGCCAACGTTGTGTCTTGCGTGTCAATAGATATATTGAATGCTGATGTTATCCTCAACGCCAGTGTTGTGTCTAGCGTATCAATAGATATTGAATGATGATGATATCCTTGATGCCAGCGTTATGTCTTGCTTGTTAACATATATATTGCTAATGATATCCTCGACGCCAGCATTGTGTCTCACATGTCAACAGATATATGAATGTTGATGATATCCTCGACGCCAATGTTATGTCTCACGTGTCAACAGATATATGAATGTTGATGATATCCTCGACGCCAACGTTGTGTCTCATGTGTCAACAAATATATGAATAGCCTTCTTGGGCGATGGTATGAGATGGCCCTCTTGACAATGATATACAATGGCCCTTGCAGCAATGATATGTGATGGCCCTTGCGGCAATGATGTGCAATGGCCCTTACAGCAATAATATGGCCATTGCGGTAATGATATGTAATGGCCCTTGCGGCAATGATATGCAATGGCCGTTGCGGCAATGATATGCAATGGCCATTTCGGCAATGATATGCAATGGCCCTTGTGGCAATGATATGTAATGGCCCTTGCGGCAATGATATGCAATGGCCCTTGCGACAATGATATGTAATGGCCCTTGCGACAATGATATGCAATGGCCTTTGCGGCAATGATATACGATGGCCCTCTTGGCAAATTTTAAAGTAATTTTACCTGACTTCATTTGTCAGTGCCTTACTTTCTGCATGTACGTGTACTCAAGGTAGACGATTAGTAGACACAAAGTCACTTTTACTAGGGACTATTTTTAGGAAACTTCTAAATACAATATTTGTGAAGAAGACAAGGCGCTTTTGTTTGTCGCCCATGATCTCAAGAAATGAGATGGACAAATTAGAAGGTCCTCAATAAATGGGTATTAAACCTATTTTTAGGGCTACCCTAAAATACCGTTCTTGGGCATTAATGCTCTGTTGTGGCTCCCAATTTGCTTGGGGCTTTTTGAAAGAGACCTTCACTTTCTTGTATTGATCCCTGCATCCACAGAAAGATGATTAGTTTGAATGAAATTACTCCGTGTTGTCCTTCTTCTATCCTTGATTTGCTGCTTGCCATCTCTTGGGCATTCCGCCATGTCGGAACTTCCATCCTGACACTCCATCCCAAGTGATGTCTAGGCAAGTACTAAATAAGTGAGTTGTAAGAATTTTTTTAAAAATAGTCTTAATTTTTAGAAAATAATTTTGAAAGCTTCTGTTAAACTTTAGAAAAAATCTCTGCCAGTCATGTTATTTACTAGCTCAACAAACGTCTTCCTCGTGGTTTTGACTATATCCATCGGATGATTTCCAAAGCTCATGATCATTGTTGGAGGTTTTCTTCAAGTAGTTCTATCATAGCAAGAAATTGAGCTTGCCTAGACTTTGTCGCAGCTGACTACTTTAAAAGCTTGGCCTTAATCTCTGGTGCTGGGGAAATTTGAAATATGTTCCAACTTCTGGTGGAAATTTTGAGGTTTTCCCTCAAAAATTCTGCCCCAGTTTAGAGTTGTTTGAGATGATACCAACTCAAGTGGATCTGAAGTCTTTGCTGGTCTTCATTCTCTTTGTTGGGTGTCGATCTTCTCTTGTGAATTTTTGAGATTCCTTCTCAAAAATTCTGCCCCAGTTTCTATTTCCTGGGATTATATGACCGAGCCGTTGGGGTGCCTACGTATTCCGTTGAAGCAGGAATCAGGTCAAATGTAGTTCAGAACTACGCTAGGGATATACAAAAGAAATTAATTGGTTGACCGAAGCCAACATGGGCCGCCTACGTATCCCTTTTATTAGGAATTCAGGTCATCACGTAGTTCCTACATAAAGGGAAAGGATAAATTATCCTAAGGCGTTAACCGAAGCTGACATAGGCCGCCTACGTATCCTTTTCTTGGGAATTCAGGTCAAACGTAGTTCGTACATAAAGGGAAAGGATTCTAGGCAGTTACACATTAGAAAAACACATTATTACAAAGGCGATTACAGGTAAACTAAAGAAACACGAAAACTAGAACGCCCTTCAAACGTAATATCTCTCTCCTCCAGATAATACCTTGCGAACTATGTATGGCCCTTGCCAGTTTGGAGCGAACTTGCCCTTGTACTCCTCTTGTTGAGGAAATATTCATTTGAGAACCAGTTGCCCCACTTCAAATGTCCGAGCTCTCACCTTCTTGTTAAAGGCACGAACCACCCTGTGTTGATACAACTGACCATAGCATACGATGACCATTCTCTTTTCAACAATCAACATGAGTTGTTCATAGCGAGCACGAACCCATTCTTCGTTACTTAGTCCGACTTCTTGGATAATCCTTAGAGAAGGTATTTCAACCTCAGCAGGTATCACCATTTTATTTCCATAAACCAATAGTTATGGAGTTTCCCCAGTGGAGGTTCGAACCGTCGTGCGATACCCTTGCAAGGCGTAAGTAACATCTCATGCCATGATCTATCATTTTCGTCCATCTTTCTCAAGATCTTCTTAATATTCTTGTTGGCAGCTTCCACGGCTCCATTCATTTGAGGACGGTATGCAGTCGAGTTGCGATGCACAATCTTAATTGATCACAAATTTCATTCATCAAGTAACTATTCAGGTTTGCCCTATTATCAGTAATGATCGATTCCGGCACTCCGAATTGGCAAATTAAGTTATTCCTGCCGAAATATGCAACCACTTTTTTAGTGACGGATCTGTATGAAGCAGCTTCGACCCACTTAGTAAAGTAATCAATGGCAACTAAAATAAATCTATGACCATTCGATGCTAGCGGCTCTATTGGTCCGATAATATCCATACCCTAAGCTACGAAAGGCCACGGTGAATTCATTGCATGAGGTTCATATGGAGGCATTCGGATCAAATCTCCGTGTATCTGGCATTTTGGACATTTCTGCACATACCTGCTACAATCATTCTCCATAGTCATCCAAAAGTAATCGGTTCTCAAGATCTTTCTGGCAAGGACAAACCCATTCATGTGGGGTCCACAAACCCCAGTGTGTACCTCTTTTATCAATTTATTGGCTTCCGCAGCATTGACACATCTTAGGAATCACAAATCACGAGTCCTCCTAAAAAGAATTTCCCCACTTGGAAAGTTGTTCTTTGCCAAATGCCAGATTGTCTTCTTTTGGTTGTTACTGGCCTCTTCAGGATATATTCCAGATTCCAAATACCACTTAATGTCATAGTACCAAGGCTTTCCATCAGGCTCCTCTTCCACGTGTGCATAATGCGCGGGTTGCTCCTTCAAGCTTATTTCCAAAGGATCAATATAACTCTGATCTGGGTGCTGAATCATGGAAGATATAGTGGACAAAGCGTCCACAAATTTGTTTTGTATCCAAGGGATATGTCTGAAATCAACTTCTTTGAATCTTTCGCATAATTCTTGCTCCAGCTCCACATAAGGAGTAATTTGGGGTTTTTTACCGCCCATTCTCTCCGTACCTGGTGAATCAGCAAATCTGAATCCCCGATGACTAACAATTCACGAACACCCATATCAAGTGCTAATTTGAGACCCAGGATGCAAGCCTCATATTCAGCCATGTTATTGGTGCATGGGAAACGCAACTTAGCAGTTACCCGATAATGTTGGCCCATTTCTGACACTAAAACTGCTCCGATTCCTAAACCTTTGAAGTTGACCGCCCCATAAAAAATAGCCTTCATCCAGGGTAAATTTCTGTAATGTCTTCTCCCACGAATAAAATTTCCTTATCTGGGAAGTAAGTTTGAAGTGTATCATATTCCTCATCAACTGAATTCTCTGCCAAATGATCTGCTAAGGCTTGCCCCTTGATTGCCTTTTAGGTTACATACACAATGTCAAACTCGCTTAGCAACATTTGCCACTTGGCTAGCTTCCCTGTAGGCATGACCTTCTGAAATATATACTTCAATGGATCTATTCTCGAGATGAGGTATGTTGTGTAGGACGACAGATAATGCCTCAACTTTTGTGCTGCCCAAGTCAAAGCACAACATGTCATTTCTACAAGAGTGTAACGGGCTTCATATGGCGTGAACTTTTTACTCAAGTAGTAAATGGCCTTCTCTTTCCTACCGATCTTATCATGTTGCCCGAGGACACACCCAAAAGCATTTCCTGAGACTGACAGGTAAAGTAACAATGGAATTCCTTCTCTTGGTGGCACCAAAATCGGCGGTGCAGACAAATATTCCTTGATACGGTCAAAAGCTCTCTGACATTCTTCTGTCCACTCATTCAATGCATTTTTCTTTAGCATCTTAAGAATTGGCTCACATATGACTGTCGACTGAGCGATAAACCTGCTAATGTAATTCAAACGACCATGAAACTCATAACTTCCTTCTTGGTCTTCTGCGGTGGCAATTCCTGAATCGTCTTGATTTTGGATGGGTCTAGCTCGATGCCTCTTCTGCTGACTATAAACCCCAACAATTTCCTTGATGGCACACCAAAAGCACACTTAGCAGGATTTAACTTCAAACTGTACTTTCTTAATCTATTGAAGAAATTTTCTAGATAGGTCAGATGATCCGAACTCTCGCGGGATTTGATAATTACATCATCCACGTACACCTCAATTTTTTTTGGATCATATAATGGAAAATCATCGTCATAGCCCTCATTTATGTTGCACCTGCATTTTTGAGACCAAACGGCATCACCCTGTAATGATAAACACCCTAAGGCGTAATAAAAGCCATTTCTTCTGCATCTTCCTCGTCCATCAATATCTGATGATACCCAACAAAACAATCAATGAATGATTTCATTTCATGCCTTGCACAGTTGTCAATAAGGATATGAATGTTGGGCAACGGAAAATTATCTTTAGGACTGGCTCTATTCAAGTCCCTATAGTCAACACAAATTTGAATCTTGTCGTCCTTCTTCGACACTGGGACAATATTGGCTATCCACGTCGGATATTTTGTGACCTCCATGACCTTAGATTGGATTTGTTTCATCACTTCTTCCTTGATCTTCAGACTTAAATCTGACTTGAATTTCCGCATTTTTTGCTTGACTGGATCAAACTGCGAATTTATCGGCAACTTATGCGACATAATACTGGTGCTCAATCCCGGCATATCATCATAGTACCAAATAAACACATCAATATATTCCCGCAACAGGTGAATGAGCTTTCTCTTTTGTGCTTCCGCCAGGTGAACACTGACGCTTGTCTCCTTGATTTTATCATGATCTCCCAGGTTGACTGTTTCAGTTTCCTCCAGGTTGGGTTCTTCCCGATTCTCAAACTCCTCCATATCTTTAACTAATTGTTTCTCATCACTGTCCTTCCAATCATCATCATTCCCTTTATTTTGTTTGTTTAAACATTGACATGACATGACATTGATAGATTTTAAGTTGCTGTTACTGTAAGGGACAAACAAACCAATTTAGATGATAACAAGATAATAACAAAATATATGACTAGGAGTTTTTTTAGAAATAATATAATTTTCTAAATAAATGAAGGCCTTTTCATTGAAATTTGAGAGATAATTACAAAACCATGGCTCATGACTTGCGCAAATACAAGTCCATGCCTTTTTAAGGCAGTAAAATATGAAAAGAAAGTTTTGAGATATAAAAGGTGGATTGTGGGGCCTCCTTCGGATCATCACCAATTTTAAAAACTATTAGTAATTGCCCTTTCATCTACCACGACGGGCGATGGGTTATGAGTGGAGTGGAGGTCCAGTTTTGCAAGGCCTCCCCTGGCGCAATCTGCTTCACCCCGCTGGACTTTGGGAAATCTTCTGGTACAACATTGCATCCCTCGAACAAATCTCCTATCCCATCCCCAAGACCATCATTATCTGTCACCTCTCATACAGGAAATGACTGGAACAGGAGTGGCAAAGGCCTAAACAGGCTCTTCTCTAACTCATCCTCAATCCTATCCTTCTTGGTAGGCTAATATCCTAACCCATACTTAGATCCATTCTCTGGGATCATAATAGGCTCGATAATTCCTTATATATCCTTACCCAAACCTCGACCAGGTTCGAACCTATTTCTTAACATCACCGTCGCAATTATTTTGTAGACAGAAGGCATTGGCACTTTGGACATTGAATCCCTGTCCACAGCATTTACAATTTCCACTGTATAGAAACTGCTACCTTTTGGAACATCTTCAATCACCGGCACATAACCATTAGGACGATCCGCTCGACTTCCTTCTCCTTGGATGACTACTTCATGATCCTCCCAAATGAACTTCAATAATTGATGAAGGGGTGATGAAACTGCCTTTGCACCATGTATCCATGGTCTTCCCAAGAGAAAGTTGTAGCTAGGATGGATATCTATAACATGAAACTTAGTTTTGAACTCAGCAGGTCCTATTTGGATGTACAAATCAATTTCTCCTATGGTATCTCTCTGCCCTCCATCGAATGCTCTCACATTTACGTGGCTTTGATGAATTTTCCCCAGATCATAGCCTATTTGAACCAATGTAGAGAAGGGGAAAATATTCACACCAGATCCATCGTCTATTAATACCTGATTAATTGCATAATCTAGGCAAATGAAAGTGACATGCAAGGCTTTGTTGTGCATCGCTCCTTCAAACGTCAACTCTTCATCACTGAATGATATGCGATGATTCCCCATAATATTTCTTATCATCGCAGCTAGGTTCTCAACACTCGTTCCTGCGGGAACATACGCTTCATCCAAGACCTTCGATAAAGCTTGTCGGTGGTATTGCGAACTCATTAATAGTGCCAAAATGGAGATTTGGGCTGGTGTCTTCTCTAAATATTTCACAATTGAGTAATCTTTTGGTTGCATATGCCTCTAAAATTCCTCAGCCTCTCCTTCAGTGATTGGCCTTTTATGTGAATCCTTTTTGTTTGTCAACTCCTCAGGGATATATCATCGTCCCAACCGTGCCATCCCTTGGGCAACAACGATCTGTACAATGAATTCCTTGCTTGATGGGGGAGGGTGCACAAATAACGCCCAAACTACAGCTCTCGTAAGAGTATAAGTGGTCGCTGTCAAATATAGAACCCAACTGGGTTGGGTGTCGAATCCCACAGGGAATACTTGGTCACTAAGTGTTGCAATTATTAGTAGACTGTTGATTGAAAATTCCACGGAAAAGGGGGGATTGGATTGTGGCGTGAATTAATGCTATCAAAGTAACAACAGAATGCTTTGTTTAGTAAGATTTAATCACAGAGAAAAATACGTTAGGGTTATGTCCACCTTATGAGTTCTACGTATCTATTAACTATGAGTAATGCGGAATTCAGACATGCATGCACTTATAGAGATTCGTATTCTAATGGTAAATCCTAGTGTTTCTCAACCATCAAGGATTATTTCACTTTAACTCTCTCGAACTTAAAGCGTATAACTAACGGTACGAACTCTCCAAGAGGTTAACCCAGTTACGGCACTAACGTGTAAATAGGGGTTGGTAGCCCTATTTCCTTGTCACACTCTCTTTTCCAAACATGTAACTTTTCTCTCGAACAAGTTAATGCTATAATGGCCTATTCTCTATGTTTGCAACCATGAGAATTAAATTAAAACGAAGAGAGTAATGATATAAGTAGCATACGCATCAAGAATTCACAAACTCATAGTAATAGATAGTATATCAAAAGGCTTCCATAACCCTAACAGAGAAGTTTAGTTACTCATGATTGTAAAGGAAAACAACGAAGACATCATCATCATCATACCAAAACTAGAACAATCTTCGCGAGAGGATGCTTTTAACGTCAAAGAGTGATGACGTTTTTCCTCTTAGCCGTCTTCCCCCAAATATATAGCGTGTTTCTCTCTGTTAAAGTTACAGAATCTGTAACGTGAATAAAATAAAAAGTGTCGACTGAATTATGAAAAGAAAATCTGAAAAATTCAGCAAATAAGGTTTTTATAACATTCTTGTCCTAGTTCTACTAGGTTACTGCTGCACCTCTAAGTATTAAGAAATACTGATTTTGCCCGGAACAGATTCTCTATGCATCACATTCAGTCCATAAGCTTCCAAAAGCTGCCTTCCCTCTTCTATGAAGTTTTCCTTTGCTGCCCAAAGGTCCACAAAGTGCTGAAATCTTCATCATTAATACCTGAAAACATGCTAATCACGTAGGTTAGCTCACTTACAGGAAAATGGACTAAAAGTGCAGGAATTATATATTTTGTCCTCAAAACATAGCTAAAATATGGGTAAATTATGGTTCTTAGGCGTGCAAATTCGCCCAACATCAACACCCCACACTTAAAGCTTTGTTCGTCCTCGAACAAAATATTACGTCCATGTAAACATCTAACTAGGAATTCACAGCAATAACACGAAATTTATCCTCAAGACATGCACGACAATTATTCACAAAGAGTAGGTTTCTTGATCACTACTAGAAACAATTCAACCTCCAACCTAGACTCGTGAGGATGGTTAATTCGCATCCACAAGTTAAGTCACAAAGAATCATATAAAACTACCCAACAATCATCAACCATGTGTGTCTCACACAAGATATCACCCATAATCACTCATAAGTTTTGCATTTTTCGAAACATGGGTACAAGATTCTCCTTGCTCTCACTCTCACAAAGAATTCTTATGTTGCAACTGATGACCATAGGCTTTCCCTTAGTGTAATGCTCCACTAATATCAGAATGCTAAGCTTAGGATCAAGTAGGTCTTTACAGGTTGTAATGTAGTCTAAAAGACAGGTAGGACTATTTTGGCCAGAAATAGTGACTATATTCCCTAAGCGCTTTAATACACTACGTTATGTCATTAACACTCTCTTTTAAACAACCCTTCTACCTTTCTTTTCATCTAACACCCTTTTTCACCTATTTTGTTATTCATTTATAAACACAAAGATGAGAATATACAACTTATTTTTTTTTATTTTTCTATTTTTTTTAATTTTTTTTTATAAAACACCTCTATGATAGCTACTCCTTTTCACAACAATTTCAAGTACCAATACACTCTGAGGCATCACTCTCACCCAATTTCCTCTTATTTTGTCACATGACTCTACAATTTAAAGCGCTTAGGAATTTGGATCAAATTATGGTCTTGAAAAAAAATGGATTAGGCTACATATGAGGCTGTCAAAGAAAATAGCTAAAGTCTAAAAGGGAGTTAACTAGGATAATGTCCACGGGTAGGTAAAAAGAAGGTAAACAATCACAGGCTGCCAAAGAAATGCCTAAATCATCTCCTAAACTCACACTCTTTATTTCGCTTTACACACACACCAGGCAAGTTCTAGCATCAGTCACAACACAGAATATACTATAACCTCACACACACAAGGCACATGGTCAACTTTATTGAGAGCAGTATAGACTCCTGACCCAACAGGTGAATGAATTAAACCACACAATTATCACACAGTGAGTCACACTTAGAGCCTAAATGTCTCAATAGTAATGATTTTGGCACAAACTCTTGTCATAATACCATGCCGCCTATCAGAACAATTTTATGCAAAATCTAAAAAATCTAAAATTAAACTAACTAATTAAAACAAACAAGAATTAGAATAAATGTAGGCAAAGAAGTACAAGAAGCATACAAATACCATCACCCCACACTTAGACGGGACACACTGTCCTCAGTGGAAAATAAATAAGGAAAACTTGATTAGTTGGACTCTTCCTCTATGTCTGGGGTCATGCCCCCTGCATCGAAATCATCATCAGAGTCGTCGTCATCAGAGTTATCCTCCATGTCTGAGTCTGGCTGTCGGTGATCATCGTCAGTCGGTACGTCATCATCGAGAGGTTCCTCAAAATTTACACCTACTCCACACATAGCCCGTGCATGCTCATTCATCGGGTAGTCATAATCCAACTGCTGGAGCTCTGCATCAGTTGGAACACGTCCCCCACTCATCATGGTAAACCTCATCATGCCATATAAATGGTGGAAGAAGCTTTCGTCGTGAGCATGTCTTTCTGCAGTGGTCAGGTTGACGCCATGCATAGTTTCAGGATCTTTAACCTTCGTAAGATCAACCTTATTCGGGTTGTGTGGAAGCTTATGATCTGCAGGTTCCTCTTCAATGTCCTTCTTCCTCAATATTGCGGTCAACAAATTGCCAAAGCTGAAGTGGGACCTCTTCTGCAGCCTAGCCTTACGTATTGACGACCGTATAACCGCACCAACGTGGATGGGAATATTAGTCATCAGAGCGTACACCAAGCATACTCTATCACGTGTGATCTTTGTGTATTGTGTCCCTGGAATCAGGCAAGAGTTGACTATCTGCAACCATATCCGAGCTTCTCTGTTCAAGGAAGCATACGGGAAGGTATTGTGCCGACCGGTATCCTTGTGATGACTCCAATGTGCCATTGATCTTGTTCCGCACAGTGTGTGTCTGATTGCCCTGTATGGAGGTCTGTGATAAAGCTCCTTGAGCGGTGATGGATCCACAGATGGAAGACCCAGAAAAGAGTTGAAGAACTCCGCATTCAGTTGCTAGACTTGGCCCCGAATCTTCACTTCACTTCCGGTAGTCTTTGGGGACCAATTGGCATAGAATTCTCGCGTTAGATCAAGATTGCATTCTCCCATATCTTGGAATATGAAATCAAGATGTAGCACCATGATTTTAGCCAAAATGCGAGGTTCTCTCTTCGCTAGACTCTCCTTTTGTATCAACTCCATGTGAACATATTTTTTCACTTTGTTGTTCTTGTACCACTCTTCTCCTTGCTCCTCTAGGACCCATTTTATCCCGAACATGCGGCGAGGTATTTTCAGCGAGGAGGATTTAGCTTGCTCTTTTCTTCCCCTTTTCTGACCTTTCTGTGAGGTGGACGTTTTTTCTTTTCCTGGTCGACCTTTTGGTGCCATTTTACCTGAGATTAAAATAAAGTCATGTTAGCTTATCTCGGAAGATTTGATCGACAAACAAACAATAATGGCACAACCCCATACTTAATTTGTTGGCACCAACTAATTAAGTGAATAATTATCGATTACTCAGACTTCATCGGCATACATGTAGGCGATATGTTCCAACAATATGTTCAGCACAGTCCACTTTCACGTCATCTTAACTATCCTTTTCAGCTCTATGTCATGTAATCTTGACTATACTTTATGGTTTGGATTAATGCACATTTTGAACAAGACTACTACGTAGAGATCGAATCAAGTTATGGCATAGAAATAATCACAACATCTCAGGCTTGTATTCAGTCATGATCTTTATCTCGGTGAATGAGTCATTCAAACATTCCAACTTTCAACTTACAAGATTATGTAATTAACTTTACCATTTCGATTCCGCAAAAAGATGACAGTGTATAACAATCAAATAAAAATTGGAACAAAGTCAAGAACACCCATACGTATTCTTTCACTCAACTAGATGTATCATAGCAAACCAACCTCATTCAAATCACCAACACCACTTCAAGCTTTAACAAATCATTATAGGCGTAGTATTGTAATAACTACGGAATATAAAAGAAGAACTTACTTGGTGATGGACTTGGAAGATGATCTTGCAAGGTTAGATGAGCAAAAAGAAAAGTTTTGAGAGATTTGGGAAGGTTAGGCGGCGCCTAGGTTGAGCAAACAATATGATTTTGTCTCAAGGTTGAAGTTCTATTTATAGACCAAGGCTTGGGTCGGGTTTGACCCATGAAAAATCGGGTTAGGAGACCAAAAAGCATAAGTAGGCGGTGCCTAATGCTTTGCCTATGCTTAGCATAGGCGGCGCCTTTAGCAAAGCCTAGTTGAACATAGGCGGCGCCTATGCTATGGCATTGTAGATTCAGAGAGCAAAGGCAATGGCATAGGCGGCGCCTTTAGCTTTGCCTAGTTGAACATAGGTGGCGCCTATGCTATGGCCTAGTTGGGTATAGGCGGCGCCTATGCTATGGCCTTGTAGATTCAGAAAGCAAAGGCAATGGCATAGGCGGCGCCTTTAGCTTTGCCTAGTTGAGGATTGTCAATTCAGAGAGCAAAGGCAATAGCATAGGCCTTGCCTTGTCCGTTGCCTAGATTTACATAGGCCTTGCCTTGTCCATTGCCTAGATTTGTATAGGCAATGCCTAACCGAAAGCCTTTTGCTCCTTCATTACTCACTTACCACCTTTAACATTGCTCACTTTCAAATCAAAATTTGAGACCAAGCTCCTGTTTTATACGTCTTTCCCTACACTTAATCAAAAACAACAAAAATGATTAGAAAGATGGGTTGCCTCCCACCAAATGCCTTAGTTTTGGTCGTGGCTCGACTCTTCTTTTTGGATTTTTACTTAACAAAACAAACTCCTAGGAAAACAAAACGACTAAAAATGATGGGTTGCCTCCCATGTAGCGCTTGATTTATTGTCGCGGCACGACATAGTTACCTCGATTACTTAGACTTCATCGAGATAGATGGTGGCCATGCATTTTATCGAGTCAAGAGGACCGATATATGGCTTCACACGTTGGCCATTCACCTTGAAGACACCACCATTTTTGTCTTCTAACTCTACTACTCCAGACGAGTAGACTTGTCTAATTCTGAACGGACCAGACCATTTAGACTTTAACTTACCTGGAAATAGCTTCAGTCTGGAGTTGAAAAGAAGTACCATATCACCCTTCTGAAAGTTTCTTTGGATAATCCGCGGATCATGGTACTTTTTCATCCGTTCCTTGTAGAGGTCTGCCCTTTCATACGCATGTAGACGGAATTCATCCATCTCATTCAGCTGTTCCAATCTCAGATTAATAGTATCATCCCAATTCAGGTTAAGCCTCTTCAACGCCCACAATGCTTTATGTTCGAGCTCAATCGGCAAGTGACAAGCCTTCCCATAAACTAGTTGGTACGGGGACATGCCAACTGGTGTCTTGAATGCAGTCCAATAAGCCCATAAGGCATCATCCAGCTTTCGGGACCAATCCTTCCTACTAGCATTTACAGTCTTAGCAAGGATCAGCTTGATCTCCCGATTAGAAACCTCTACCTGCCCACTAGTTTGTGGGTGGTAAGGTGTAGCTACCTTATGTTGCTTGACCCCATATTTCACCAATACAGCTCTGAACAGCTTGTTACAAAAGTGTGATCCTCCATCGCTTATGATGGTATGTGGTACCCCAAAACGAGAGAAGATATTTCTCTTTAAGAATGCTACAACACGCTTACCTTCATTATCAGCCAGCGCTACTGCTTCGACCCATTTGGATACATAATCCACAGCAACTAGGATATATTTCATCCCAAACGAACTCACAAATGGGCCCATAAAATCAATACCTCATACATCAAATAGCTCCACTTCAAGAATTTTAGACATGGGCATCTCATGGTGCTTCGAGATAGAGCCTTGCCTCTGACACTGATCACATCTTCTCACAAAATCGTAAGTATCCTTGAATAATGAAGTCCAATAATAGCCGCTTTGCAATACCTTCCTGGCTGTCCGATCACCTGCATGGTGACCCCCAACTTGGGAAGCATGACTTGCTTCCAAGATGCTAGGCACCTCTATATCAGAGATGCATCGCCTAATAACACTATTAGCACATCGTCGAAAAAGATGCGGTTCATCCCAGAAGTAGTGTTTCACATCATGCATGAACTTTCTCTATTGATGAAAGGAGAGATTCTCAGGCATCACTTTACTTACCATGTAGTTCGCAAAGTTTGTATACCACGGTAAGTCTTCCACCCTAGCGGCTAGGATCTCTTCGTCGGGAAATGCATCATCAATCTCAAGGTCGGGTTGCGCTATGTGCGCACTCTCAAGTCTAGATAGATGATCAACTACTTGGTTTTCGCAACCTTTTCTATCCTTTACCTCGAAATCAAATTCTTGAAGCAATAACACCCACCAAATTAGCCTTGAATTAGCATCCTTCTTTGCCATTAAATATCTCAGAGCCACATGATCTGTATGAACCACCACTTTGGTTCCCAACAAGTAAGCACGAAACTTTTCAAAAGCATAAACAACTGCTAGAAGCTCTTGTTCCGTGACGGTATAGTTCTTCTGGGCTCCATTCAAGGCCTTGCTCGCATAGTATATTGGATGAAATAGCCTTTCTCTTTTCTGACCATGTACAACACCCAAAGCTACCCCACTTGCATCACACATCACTTCAAACGGTAGAGACCAATCGGGTGCTACAATAATAGGAGCTTCAACTAGCTTCCATTTGAGGCATTCAAATACCTTCAAGAAATCTTCACCGAAGTCAAACTTTGCATCCTTCTCCAAGAGTTTGCATAATGGACTATCAATCTTGGAGAAATCTTTGATAAACCTTCAATAAAAACCTGCATAACCGAGGAAACTACGAACTCCCTTTACAGACATAGGAGGTGGTAGTTTCTTGATAACTTCAATTTTGGCTCGATCAACCTCAATTCCTTTTTCGGAGACTTTGTGCCCAAGAACAATGCCATCCTTAACCATAAAATGGCACTTCTCCCAGTTCAGCACCAAGTTGAACTCAACACATCTCTGTAACGCCATACTCAGATTCGCCAAGCACGATTCAAATGATTCACCCACAACTGAAAAATCGTCCATGAACACCTCCAAGGTGTCTTCAACCATATCAAAAAAAATAGACATCATACAACACTGAAAAGTGGCAGGTGCGTTACATAACCCAAATGGCATACGTTTGAAGGCAAACATACCATATGGGCATGTAAAAGTGGTCTTCTCTTGATTCTCAGGAGCAATACAAATCTGATTATAACCGGAATAACCATCTAAGAAACAAAACCATCCCTTCCCTGCCAATCGATCAAGCATTTGGTCCATGAATGGCATTGGGAAGTGATCCTTAAGCGTCCACGAATTCAGCTTCCGGTAGTCCATACACACTCTCCACCCTGTGACAGGTCTGAGTGGAATCAGCTCATTCTTTTCATTCGCAACTACCGCCATGCCCCCTTTCTTGGGCACACACTGTACCGGACTTACCCACTTACTATCGGAGATTGGATATACTACCCCAACATCTAACCACTTAATATTTTCTTTCTTCACCACCTCCTGCATGGGTGGATTCAAATGTCACTGATGCTCAATAGTAGGCACACAATTTTCCTCGAGCTAAATCTTGTGCATACATATCCCAGAAGGGATACCAATAATATCAGCAATAGTCCAACCGATGTCTCTCTTGTATCTCCTCAGAACAGAAATAAGAGACGCAACCTGCTGCTCACCTAAATCATCCGCAACAATAACCGAAAGTGTATCACCACTTCCCAAAAATGCATATTTCAGGTGACTGGGAAGGTCCTTCAATTCTAGCACTGGTGGTTCTTCAATGGATGGCTTTGCTGGTGGTGAAGGGAAATTTTTACGATCCAGATCCAGCTTCTTAGGAGCATGAGAATAGGATCCAATTCCTGTTAGAGCACAAATAGTTTCTTCATACTCTTCAACATCCTCACGCTCAGAAATCATAAGCACAACAGCCAATGGATCAATAATAAGCTACTTCTCTACAGATAATTCTTTCTCATCATCATAATAAACATCAGCTACAGAGAACACATTCATATCTTTGGGCTGCTTCATTGATTTTCATACATCAAAATGGACCACTTCGTCATTCATCCGAAATAAAAGCTCATTAGCTCTTAGATCAATAAGCACACTTCCTGTTGCAAGGAAAGGACGCCCCAAGATTATGGGAACTTCAGAATCCACCTCGCAATCCAAAATAACAAAGTCTACAGGAAAGATGAAGGTGGACACCTTCACCAATACATCATATAAGATACCAACAGGTCGTTTTACCGACCTATCTGCCATCACGAGCCGCATATTGGTTGGTGTAGGATCACCCAACCCCAACTTTCTATAAATAGATAGTGGCATCAAATTAATGCTAGCTCCCAAATCACACAATGCCTTAGTAATATCCAAAGATCCAACCGTGCAAGGAATAGTGAAAGCACCAGGATCTGCCTTCTTCTGAACTAGCGATCTTGTAGTGATTGCACTGCAATGATGAACATTATCTGCCAGCTCATAGCTTGCTGCCCTCTTCTTTGTCAAAATGTCCTTCATGAATTTAGTGTATCCGGGCATCTGCTCTAGCGCCTCCACCAAAGGAACATTAATAGTCAGCTGCTTCAACATAGTCATGAATTTACTGAACCTGGTGTCATCGGCTTTCTTCTTCAGTCTCTGAGAAAAAGGTGGTGGTGGAAGGGGAATAGTTTTCTCCACCACTTACTTTTTATCTTGCTTCCGATTGTCGATCTTTTCAGGCTACAGACGTCTAGGGGTAACGTCAGGAACACTATCTTCAGCTTTTACGGCATCTTCACATTCTGCATCAATAACATTATCTGCTATATCATCAATCACCTGTTTGCCTTTGGATGGATTTTCCAACGTTTTACCACTCCTGGTAGTAATAGCCATACATAATCCATTATTCCTTGGGTTTCACACAGTGTCTCTAGGTAAGGTGCCAGCCTTTCTTTGATTGAATGTCGTTGATAGTTGACTCAATTGTTGCTCCAGCTGTTTTATCATGGTAGAATGTGAATCAACCAATTGATTTATTGATGACAAATCATTCTTTACCTCAGTAACACCTATATTGGTTGCCTCCACCCCTTTCAACAGCTTATCCATCATATCATCCATGGATATCTTTCCAGAGCCAGACGCCACAGCCTCACGGTTTCTAGGAGGAACATACAAACCACTCTTGTCAGTCTTATTCTTCCAACCACCTTGATCGTGATCCTTGTATCAAGATTTATCATAATAGAACCGACCTTGGTTTCCTTGGGCATTGCCTCGGAAACCCCCTGATTATTCAAATAATTTGCTTCCTCCTCAGAATCTGATTCATCTCTTCCCTGTGACACCATAACCTTGAATTTTTTGGTCTTCCCTGATAATAAATGCTTGGCAAGAAGATCCATCTGTGTTTTCATGTGAGCCATATCCTGGTCACATTCCTCTTGTCTTCGTCTCTGCTCTGCAGTCATGCCAATAGATACAGTAGAGCTCGCTACCTCAGAATCCCTGGTATGTCAAGCTCTACTCTGCTTTGTCATACGATCTAGCATATCACTCGCCTCAATAAAATTAAGGTCCATGAATGACCCTCCTACAACATTATCAACCACTGGCTTTGTCACCGAGTTCAAAGCCCTATATAATATTTCCATCAAGTGGATATTCATCATCTGATGGTTTGGGCACCGCATAAGCTTTTTCTTGAACCTCTCCCATGTTTCGTGGAGAGCTTCAGTTGGAAGCTGTCGAAAATTATTGATCTCATCCCGTAATTGGGCTCTCTTGGATGGCGGAAAGAATCTTTCTAGGAAAGCGTCTTTCAGTTGCCTCCAATTAGTAATAAAATCAGGAGTTAGCCCGTTCAACCATAGAGTTGCCTCCCCAGACAGAGACAATGGAAATAAGCGCAGCCGAATTGCATTCTGCCCAACTCCTGGATTGTCAAACGACTTGCATGTTAAAATAAAGTTGATCAGATGCATATTCGGATCATCGCCTGCGAGTCCACCAAATAACCCCTTGAGCTGCAATAACTGAATCATGGTGCTAGTGATATTGAACTTAGCTCCGGGTGCCAAGGGTGGAGGAATAATAGCCCCTGTGGCACCAGCTCCATCTAGATCATCATCATCATCATCAAAATGAGCCTACATAGCTCGGCGGTCAAGTCATATTCTAGCTTGACGATCCCTCCTGTGCATAGGTGCTGCCACTTCATCAGTACGCCTGGGATTCAGTAACTCATCATCACCCAGGTCTTCATCATCAGGATTTGTTGCTCGCCCTGGGTTATCAATATTCTATTGATGTACTTGAGCAGCTGCCAGTGCAGCTAATCTAGCCTGCTCCTGCTGAGCAGCCCTTCTGTCAATGTCACGTTGTGCATCCATTCTGCCAATAAGTTGAGGTTCAGGAATTATGGGTAATAATGGCTGACCAGAACTACGAGTATTTGGCATGCACTCAACAGAACCTGAATAAAACAAAAACAACAACTAAAAGTAAAATTCGAGAATCTTTGACCAAAGGGTCCAGTAACTATCACAAACTTAGTTGACAACCGTATTCCCCGGCAACGACGCCAAAATTTGATAACACCCAAACTATAGCTCTCGTAAGAGTATAAGCGGTTGCTGTCAAATATAGAACCCAATTGGGTTGGGTGTCGAATCCCACAGGGAATACTTAGTCACTAAGTGTTGCAATTATTAGTAGACTGTTGATCGAAAATTCTACGGAAAAGGGGGGATTGGATTATGGCGTGAATTAATGCTATCAAAGTAACAACAGAATGCTTTGTTTAGTAAGATTTAATCACAGAGAAAAATACGTTAGGGTTATGTCCACCTTATGAGTTCTACGTATCTATTAACTATGAGTAATGCAGAATTCAAACATTCATGCACTTATAGAGATTCGTATTCTAATGGTAAATCCTAGTGTTTCTCAACCATCAAGGATTATTTCACTTTAACTCTCTCGAGCTTAAAGCGTATAACTAACGGTACGAACTCTCCAAGAGGTTAACCCAGTTACGGCACTAACGTGTAAATAGGGGTTGGTGGCCCTATTTCCTTGTCACACTCTCTTTTCCAAACATGTAACTTTTCTCTCGAACAAGTTAATGCTATAATGGCCTATTCTCTATGTTTGCAACCACGAGAATTAAATTAAAACGAAGAGAGTAATGATATAAGTAGCATACGCATCAAGAATTCACAAACTCATAGTAATAGATAGTATATCAAAAGGCTTCCATAACCCTAACAGAGAAGTTTAGCTACTCATTATTATAAAGGAAAACAACGAAGACATCATCATCATCATACCAAAACTAGAACAATCTTCGCGAGAGGATGCTATTAACGTCAAAGAGTGATGACGTTTTTCCTCTTAGCCGTCTTCCCCCAAATATGTAGCGTGTTTCTCTCTGTTAAAGTTACAAAATCTGTAACATGAATAAAATAAAAAGTGTCGACTGAATTATGAAAAGCAAATCTGAAAAATTCAGCAAATAAGGTTTTTATAACATTCTTGTCCTAGTTCTACTAGGTTACTGTTGCACCCCTAAGTATTAAGAAATACTGATTTTGCTCGGGACAGATTCTCTATGCATCACATTCAGTCCATAAGCTTCCAAAAGCTTCCTCCCCTCTTCTGTGAAGTTTTCCTTTGCTGCCCAAAGGTCCACAAAGTGCTGAAATCTTCATCATTAATACCTAAAAACATGTTAATCACGTAGGTTAGCTCACTTACAGGAAAATGGACTAAAAGTGCAGGAATTATATATTTTGTCCTCAAAACATAGCTAAAATATGGGTAAATTATGGTTCTTAGGCGTGCAAATTCGCCCAACATCATGCACCTTACTTGGAGCCGCCATCACTATAAATGGGGCTTTCTCGTTGACACTTAGGGAAGCTACAACCCTCTTTATCTTTCCTACCTCTTCTGCCCTTTTGGGTTTTTTGGAGTTCACCTTAGTAATGGTCTTTCCAGATGCCCATTCACCCTCGATTTCAATCATATTAACTGTAGGTCCCCCATGATTGGGCAATGGATTACTGTTAGCATTTGGTGTAGGTCCCTGAAACGTGATGACCTTCTGATCGATTAAATCCTGGATCCTATGTTTCAGGTATATACAATCCTCAGTACTGTGCCCCACTGCTCCTGAATGATAGGAAAAATGTTGACTTGCATTAAAAAATTGAGAGTTGGGATTGACAGGCCTTGGCTGTATTGGTTGCAAATGACCAACATTCTTCAATCTTTCAAACAATTGGGTGGGACTTTTATCTAGTGGGGTGAAGTTTCAGGGAGGTTTCTTTTCGTGGTTTGGACGTGGGGGGTTATAATGTCTTTGATTTGTAGGAGGACGTACTTGGTGATAATTTGGAGGCGCTTGGGAATTTGTTCGGTTATTTGAAGGAGTGGATTGGAAATGAGACTGATAATTTGGATGTGGAACTGGGTATTGGGGAAAGATATTTGGTTGTGGACCTTGGTATGAGGATTGGAGGTTTGGGAGTGAAGCTTGGTATTGGGGGGAGATATTTGGCTGTGGAACTTGCTATTTGGGGTGGTCATAGAATACATGTTTAAGGCTTGGTGACGGCGGAGAAGAGAAAACATTCCTAGAGTTGATCTTCCTTTTTGTTTTTGCAACAGGATTAGCAGAAATCGTGCCTACATCTTTCTTTTTCTTCTTCGAAAACATGGCAGCCCCAGACGCTGCCGGGGTCTTTGCAATTTTTCCTGTCTGAATGCCCTCTTCCAATAATTCTCTTATTTTTACCAAAACCCCCAAAGTTGCCCTGACAGTTGACACCATCCTGGTATAATATTCTCCTTCTTGCGCGTGAGAGAACATGGATATCATTTCTTTCTCGGACATGGGGAGTTGCACTTTGGCAGCCTCTTTCCTCCAACGAAAAACATAGTCTCAAAAACTCTCGCAATTCCTCTATTTGATCCGATCTAGTGAATATCGATTAGGGACTATTTCAATGTTGAATGCGAACCTGTCAGGGAAAACCTTTGCCAATTCTTTCCAACCAGTCCATCTTTTTGGCTTCTGAGACATAAACCATTCTAAGGCTTCGCCGCTTAAACTTCGACTAAATAGGCTCATCAATAACGCCTCATTTTCCCTATCCCTACCAGTTGCTCACAGTACCTTCTCAGATGGGCCATTGGATTTCCGGTACCGTCAATTATTTCAAACTTAGGGACTTTGTACCCATCTGGTAGGTCTACTCCAGGGTGAACACATAAATTGTCATACCCCAAACCGTCGTGGTCCCTGACTCCATGAGACTCTTTGATCCTCATGATATCTTCCTTCATAGATAGTAAATTCCTTTCATTCTCGGTCCTCCACTCTTTCTCCTTCTCCTTGTAATGGTCCATCTCGAGATTAGGAAGGGGTTCATAGATATCAGGGGATACGATGGCCTGAGGGAGATTTGGAAGGAAGGCTTGATTTTTTGGATGAAAGGAATTTGGTTGGTAAGTAGGGAGGATGTTTTGGAAATTGGGAAGGTTCTGCGGACTTTGTGAGTAGTTTGGCGGAATCTGAGAAGGATTTTGCGGATTTGGAAATGAATTTGGGGGATTCGAAGGTAGGTTTGACGTATTGTGTGGGTTTGAGAGTGAATCTTACGGATTTGGGAATGCATTTTGTTGATTTGAAAATGTGTTTTGAGGATTTGGGAATGGATTTAGAGACGGGTTCTGTGGGGTCAGAGATGGATTTTGCGGATGGTAGGCGTCTGGGTTATTTTCATGATTGGTATTTTGGACAAATGAGGGAGCGGAGACGGACGATACGTTATTTGGCTGATCCCCAAGAGTAGGGGTGCTGAGGGGAAGAATTTGGAGTGAAGTTCCGTGTCATCCCGGAACGGCAGCATTGACGGTGATGGACAAGTTAGCCAAATCCCAAGTGCGATTTATTTCTTCCCGAAGCATTTCTAAATTTCTTGCAAGTTCCGCAATCATCTCATTCTATTCCGCTATCACATTGTCCCGGATAGTCAGTACGTTTTCTTTGTCATATCCTATCATTTTTTAATGATGGTTAGAGGATGGGATTTTGTGCGCTTTCGATCGGGTGAAGTAGGGATATTCTGCCAGGTTATATCAACACGGATTAATTTCTATTATCTGTAAAGTAAAACAACTCAAAGGCAGATGTTTTAGTTTCCGTATGTGATAAGTAATGCAAAATATTTGACAGGAAATAACCACATAGAGTCTTTTGAGTCATAGCCAAATTCATCCATAGGACATAGTGGATAAACTTGCCTTTGATCCAAGCAAACGCACATAAGCACATAAAATAGTTATATCACACAAAAACATTAAAATAACGCATATCCTAGCTGGGGTGACCCTTTTTGAGCCAAGGGTTCACGGCTAACAATTTTTGAAGAAAATATATGCTTCCTCGAAGTCAATCCATTAAACCCCAACTTATATAGACACAAAAAGGGCATAAATGCCTACAAAAGATAACGAAAGAGGGATATAATCTTTAGGGAAAAAAAGGAAATAACATGAAAGAAGATAAGTTCCCGCGCAGGGGAAATAGAAAACTATCTACCGGAGGCTCCTTCGTCTGCCTTTGCCTTCTTTGCCTTGTTTACCTCCTGTGCTATTTGATACCTATTGATGATATGATTACTCCCGCATAATTGTGCCTTGCTGTCATAAGTCATTTTTCCTATACTATCGAGTTGAGAGGCCATGCTATCATCCAAATTGATTAGACACTGCCTAGCATCATCAGCCTCTTGCCTAGGTCTTTTCAACTCTTCCCTCAACATACGTATTGTTAAAGCATCTTCTACATGCATCTATCGGTGCATGATTTCACTTTTCTGAAACTCATCCTGAAGCCTGTGGAGTTGGATCTGATGCTCGGATTCTACATCCACGACTCGAGTGGGCACGTTTGGCCCCAGAATTAATGCTCCGGCTAGGCTCTTTTTTAACCATTCTTTGTAAGTGTCGCTGACTTCAGGTTCAAACTCTATACGGAAAGAGACTTCCGTCCACCTTCTCCTTCTCCACCCGTTTATCATGTAGTCTTTGAGCGGGGGCTCTCTTTCATCATATTCGATGAAGAATCTGAGCATAGAATTGATTTTAGGCGTCTCCTGCTTGATCTCGAATTGCCTAAGAACTCGGCCAGAATTGTAGGGACGGGTTCCCCTGAGACCCGAAAGCACTAGAAAAGGCCACTCGCCTCCTCGAATAATGTATTTCCCTTAATGAAGATAGTTAATGGACCATTGGATATCATCATCTCTTAATTCTCCAAGAGTCTTAAACCAAAATTCATGAGATGCTTCCCTTTTGAATTTGTGTAAAAATAACCACATGTTGTGCGATTCTAGTAGATTCCACCTTGTTTTGTGGTTAGGTTGTGTCATTCTAGGATTTTTCACCAAATGCATCATCATCCACCATTGTAATATAAGATTCCAGCCTTGAAAGAAACGATTCTCGACTTGACATCTTCCCAAAGCTCGATATATGTCGGCGACAATCATGGGAGCTAAGTTATGGAATACCTTTTTAGAATTGTACTCCATTCCAAAGAAGAGTGCATGGGTCACTGAGACAACCCTCGGATGAATTGTGCCATTTCCCCCCTGTGGGAACAACATGGTTCCAAGTAGGCCTACCGCAAATGCAAAGGCTCTCGTCTCCTTCCATTTTGCTTCTGACACAAATTTATGCCCAAATTTGTTAAAAGCATTAAATCTTCCGAACCGACGATACAACTCACGAAAAGTGATATTTTCTCCATCACGTTCTCCTAGCCAGGTGTTTTCGTCAGTTAAAAATACCTCCTTGATCTTTTGACGATCCCACACAACCGGGACTAAAATGTTCTTATCAGGTTTCTCTCTTCTCTTAAAACACATTTCCGTACTCTTGTAACAAATCAATACCTCTTCAATGGTGGGAGTCAATTCAATATCCCCGAAGCAAAATACCATATTCTGATCATCCCAAAAGGTTGTTAGTACATGGATCATTTTGGGCCAAGCGTCCATCTCGATCAAAGAAGGAAGATACCCAATGTGTGTTCTAACAATCTTTTTCTCTTCTGCGCTCATGTGGTCCCACCATAGTTTCAAGAAATCACCAGGTTTAGTAACCATCTTAAACTTTTTGTGGGAATTTAGTTGAGCCATATCCTACATGAAAGCAGACAAAGATAAGCCTTCCCCCGACCCAAAAGGATAATGGATTGAATTTAGACAAACATGTATTTTTTTCAACACATAAATATAATTCGTCTGTAATTGAATCGGGGTCAATAGATGCAGGGCAGGTTTTATAATGGGCCCAATACCCCGCTCGGATATAATACCCCACTCGAGTATTGGGTCATCCTAGGCTCATGCCTAAAACAGGGTTTTGGTTTCATTCTATCCTTGGTGTCTAGAGTGGGTTTGAACACTGGTTCTCAAGTAGACAACTTGAGTTTGAAAATATGAACAGCGTCAGACGACTCATGTGCTAATAAGCCGTTCGTATTTCCAACACATTTTGGAATTGAACAACAGGGGCCGGTACATCCACGAAACCCCAGAACAGTTTAAATAATGCAGGGATATGCCATAAGATACGATAGTTAATATTTACAGAATCGAAACATATAAACACATAAACGGTTAATCAAAAGACAAAATCAAACATTTGGTTAGAACCTAATTGAAGATCCCCAGCAGAGTCGTCATTTCTGTTTTGCGGAGAAATTTTGACTTTTGAAAGAGAGTCCCCACTTAATTTTGAAAAGGAATTAAGAAATCTTTATAAAACACTTTAAACGATCTAAAATAGAAAAATCGTTAAGTTAAGAGATTCTCGATAAGGGGTTCCTATTAATATTTTAGGAAGGTGTTAGGCACCT
The DNA here is from genome assembly GCA_030864215.1 of Capsicum pubescens. Classification (NCBI taxonomy): domain Eukaryota; kingdom Viridiplantae; phylum Streptophyta; class Magnoliopsida; order Solanales; family Solanaceae; genus Capsicum; species Capsicum pubescens. Next base: position 216,916,333 of record CM061545.1, on the reverse strand, counting down.
AAAACGTCCGCTAACTTGCGGTTATCCGGACTGTTTGAAAATCGTCTTTGATTAACTTTGAAAAAAGTTTATTTTTTGAAAATAAAGCAATTTTAGAAATATTTTGACGTTTATGCAAAACTAGTTTTTAACGACTTGACTATGGGATTAACTAGGTTCGCAAGAAATATGTAAACAAGTAAGCAAAAAGGAAAGAGGAAAGGGGAGAAGGGATTCAGGCCATTGGGCCCAAATCGATGAGACCTGTCCTTATCTAATAGGGCCTTTGACCCATTTCACCTGTCCTAATCTATCTCTCGAGCCTTTAGCTCGAATCTTGATCCACCTGTATTAGATACAAATTTGGCTTTGAGGCCCAAATGAATATTTAAAAGAAATGAATAAAATGAATGACGACTAATAAAACAATAAAAGTGAGATTTTCTCGAATCTCCTAGCTACAATAATAATGGATATCAGCTACCTTCCTTCCATCGGCAACTTCTTTCTCCAAAATCAATCTCACTGGAAGGACACGAGGGGGTGACTCGAATGCAAAGTGAACCATGACAAACCATCATTAAAATGCACATGGAAAAAGTCCCTTTTGGGACTCGACATTTTTGCATGTCAACATAAGAAGGAAAAGGAGAAAGATTAGAATCTGTTCAAATGGACGATAATTATTTAACAGTCAAGATTATTAACCCAGTTATCAAAACAAAACATAATAAAGGTCAGCGATAATTCAGAAAAATACAATCCCTATTCACCACAAAGAAACCATAAGACTATAATTGCTAAAAATCGAGATGCGGTTGTTTCAAGCTCTTTTAACATATTAATGCGATCGAAGCTACAGAAGAACTCATAGATGACACTCAGAGTGCAACAAGATGTAATTATTTTTTACAAAGAGAATATGTATGCAATTTGAGAAGCTAAAACAGATTCTCTTAACTAAGAGACAAATGATGTCTTCGAGAATAAAGGCAGATTCAGAGAAAAGATGAAGAAAATTGCATATTTCTAACCATCCCGAGACAAATTCTAATACATACAGGTATGGGAGCAAAGAGAAATCATGATCGATTGGTACGGGATCAAAGACAAATACACAGGAAGGCAAAATTATGAACTTGCATAAATTTTGGATAAGCTTCCAGCTACTAGTTTCCGAGATAGTGGCATCCATTATTATATGTAAAAGCTAAGTCCAATACTTTTATTCAAAAGAAATTGAACCAAGCAAAACTAATGCACCTTTGACAGAGATTAACTGCAGTACCATGAGAAAAATCAATTCGAATAATCTGGTTCGAATATTGAGGTTCATGACAAGGGTGATAAAGCTCCTAATACATGTATTGAGACACTAATAAAGTGATCAAGAACTTTTTGCAATTAGCAGGTATACTAAGAAAATAACATGAACTCTTAGGACTTAGCAGGTATGAATTGCGCAAACAACTTTCCTATCAAAGCATCACTGAAGTGTTGACTAATTATGAATTTAGTTAAGACATGACAAAATATAATCACCTTTTTTACATAAATTCTTACCAGGAGAAGATTAATATAAAGGAGAAAAATATTTTTTCAAAAGGGAAATAGATTGAAATTCATCTTTACAGATTTACACTCCAAAGCAAAACATAATTCTAGGGACGGAGGTTGACGAACTAGAAATACACATTCTCTATTTGACCAACTGAGAATGCTAATTCCCTTATGGGGAAAATTTGAACCCCATTTAAACGTAATCACCAAACTTCTATTTACCAAACTCAAGAAAACTCATGGAACATGTACGGACCTAATCTAAGAATGAACACTTGTCCCCTATTTACAAGTTGAAATTTAACCAAACAATCATGAGTATAATGCGTTACCATGAATAGTGAGATCACAGATAAACAAAAATGGTTAAATCAATGACTACAGAGACTAAACAGTAATTCGGACAACTATGCAAGGGTATTATCTCAGGGAAAGTAATATAGCGATTACATAATCCTGTAACCTCCGAAGCTTTCTACATCAAAACAACCCAAGCAACATTATTGCTAAAATATTATTAAAATAAGAAACGACTAGTATGAAGGGCAAGACAAACGAGAAAATGATAGATAAAATTAAAAGAGAAAAATATGTTTACCTCTTTCTTAGAAGAAATTTCCTCTCAAATTTTCGAACCTAGGAACTTTCGGACCCCCTGTTTCGATGCAGCAAACGGGACTCTAGCTATCTGCAAAATTTCACCACTGGGAGCTGATGTTGTTGACTCGGGAACTTCCAGTTGATCGACTAGCTTCCCAGAAAGAATGGACGAGAAATTTTTTGCAAAATACACTCTTTGATTTCGGAGTTCCCAACCCAACTTTCAAAAAAAAAAAACCTCATCTCTTACGACTCTTATCTTCCACCTCAAAGCTTTGACCCCTTCCCCCCTCAAAAGAGAAGAGAGCCCCAGAAAGAAAGAAGACAAATTCCCCAAAATTTCTCCGAAAGAAACCTAACCCTCCAATCTCCAGTCTTTTTCTCGGCTCTCTGTGAGCTCTTTTATAGAAGGGATTGAGGGCATTCCAGGGATTTCCGAAAATAGCACATTTGAATTTCGAATTCTCCCCCTCCAACTCTTTTTGTCCTTAATTCGCCCAAAATTGGGTTTGGTGGACCAATAGAAATGGGAGAAACGAATTCTTTCCCAGACCCAATGAAAAATCTCCAAATATGTACCTAATCCATACCATTATCCCAAAATATTCAAAATATAGACGTTAGACGAGCCAACTCACACTTTTCTAGAAGCTTCTCGGATCGTCCATGGTACAACATCGCGTAGGACGCGCGAAGAGGATAAAGACGAGCTATTTGCGGGTTGACTCGGGGCTGGTCGAGAAAGGTTTGGATTTTGGATTGACTTGTTGTTATTGTTGATGTTGAATATCGGGTGTTTTTGTGAAGAAGAGGGGATAAAGGGGATTATTGATGTGGGTCGGGTTAGGGGTTTTGGTTGGGCTGATATTGGATTGGTTTTGGGCTGATGGTTTTTAAAATAAGAAATGGGTTGCTGGGCATCTAGTTGTTGGGCCGAAATTGATATGTTGTTGGGTTATAGTGGGTAGATTAGGGATTTGGTCATATAGGGATTTAGGCTATTTATCAAATAGCCAACGAATGACGAGTTTAGACAATCATATTTAAATCTTAGCCTAATTCAAATTAGATTGACCAATTATATTACAATTATGGTCAAATTAATTTCAATAAAGGTCTAATTTAATAAATTGACTATATCAAAACGTCATTTGAAATGAATTAATAACCAATTCAATTCTGAAGTTTCTTGATCCGATAAAATCGAACTCCTGTTCATCCAAATAAATTATTTTTGCGAATAAATTATAATTAAATTAAGATTTTAACCATTATAAGCTTACTTCAACATAAGCTTTGATCATAATCCGCTATTTGTAAAACCAATATTCAAGCCTCAAAATTGTATAATTTCGTATAAGTCAATACGACAATATACAATCGCTACTTAAAAATGAAAAAATTACGTCCAGGAAATGTTTTGAAAATCCTTTATTTCGGATAAGATAAACGTTGTAATTTTATTTGAGAATCGAAGAAACTCTGAATTAAACTAGGTTATGGAGGGCAAAAATTAGGTGTCAACAAGGACCTCAAAAATTCTACATCGGCATGATATCAGCATAAATTACGAACTGGGGAAGAATTTTTGAGACGACCTCAAAAATTTCTATAAGCAGATTTTGGAATTCTTACAACGAGTTAGTTCTATACTGGGGCAGAAATTTTTGAGTGATCCTTAAAAATTTCTTAATAAAAGAATAAGGATCTGCAAGATGTTGTATCATCTCAGGACATGTCACAATCAACGATTCAACAAAGTTTTTGTGTTTATTCTAACGAATTTTACTTATTACTTTCAAAAGACATTTTTTCTTTTCAAAAATGATTTTTCTTTTAAAACATCTATTCACTATCTGTCTACCCGAGTGAAGGCCCGGACGAAACTCATCGACAAGATGACGACCTCAAGAGGAAGGCACTTCAGTCAAAGGCGGAAACACAAATCAACCTCCCCCTTTTACAAACTCATAATTTCTCTTTGAGTACAGGATTAACAGGTACAGGTGACGGGAATCACTCCATCACGAAGGAGCATAATAGATAACCAACATCATTAACGAGAAACCTCACATTCGATCTGACAACAAGACAGATACACTTTTTTATCTTCCATTATCTTTACCGTTATGGTTGTTTGCTACAATTTTCAATCTTCTACACACATATATATCCGGAATAATCATTTACGCCGAGACAAGCTAAGAATTACAGGTACAGATCATGATTCCACAATACATGGAGAAGCCTAAAAGTTGATCCCACTATGAGAAGCCAAGTAGCTGATCACACGATTCCACGATACATGGAGAAACCCAAAAACTGATCCCACGATGAGAAGCCAAGTAGATGATCACATGATTCCACGATACATAGAGAAGCCCAAAAGTTGATTCCACGATGAAAAGCCAAGTAGCTGATCACACAATTTCACGATGCGTGGAGAAGCCCAAAAGTTGATCCTATGATGAGAAGCCAAACCGCCGATCACACATGGAGAAGCCTAAGAGCTGATCCCACGATGAGAAGCCAAGCTGCTGATCACACAATTTCATGATGCATGGAGAAGCCCGAAAGATGATCCTACGATGAGAAGCTAAACAACCGATTACACAATTCCATAATGCATGGAGAAGCCCAAAAGCTGATCCCACGATGAGAAGCCAAACAACCGATCACACGATTTCATAATGTAAGGAGAAGTCCAAAAGCTGACCCCACGGTAAGAAGTCAAGAAGCTGATCACACGATCTCACAATACATGGAGAAGCCCAAAAATAGATCCCACGATGAGAATTCAAGCAGCTGATCACACGATTTCACGATACAACAAATATGTTTTCTTTATTTCCGCATTCACGTTACGTTTATCAACTGTTTACTTCTTACATGTCTAACCTTTTTTATTTAGTGATGTAAAGACGCAGGTCACAAAGAAGGAATAACAAATAGAAATAATTTTTATTTCTGTTTTCAGTAATATTATCCCATCTATTCATTCGTCGCCTCACGTACCTCAATATTTTCAAACCTCTCCATACATCATCATCCTATCCATTACCATCTCACCGACCCACGATACCATTGTTGATGACCCTATCATTTATTATTAACACTCTTTAGGAATATTGTTCATTCCTAAATCTAGAACTACAAACGGCCAGATTCTCGTAAAACCATATATAAGTGTCTTGAAATCGAAGTCTCGGCCACACTATTTTTAAAACCACCTCCTGTTGTTTAACTCCAATGAATCTTCCTCAATCGGACAAAATTGGCTACTACGTCAACTTTCATTGCTTGACAATTCTATTATCATTCTCAAACAACGAAGGGGCAGTTGTTGACACCCAATTTTAACCTCCCGAAATCACTTTTAGGCTGCTATTTTTTATCAAAATTATTTAATTTTAATTATTAATATTTTTTTTACACATTATTCTTACATTAAAACGTGTCGCATTCAAAATTTGGAAAATGCATAAATTATTTTAGAACTATTTTTTTTATACATCATCTAGATTTCCATTATTTAGTATTATTTAATTATTACTATTATTATTATTTATTATTTATTATAATTTATTATTAGTATTTATTTATTATAATTTATTATTATTATTATTTATTAGTTATTATTATTTATTATTTATTATTATTCCCACTATTATTTAAATAACAGCCTATTTTTAAAATCAATTTGTCTAATTTATTTATCTTATAGCCTGATTTTTTTTCCAATTTATTATAAACATAGCCAATTTACATTTAATTCATGTCAATTTTAGCCATAAATATTTCAATTGTAACCCAAAATTGAAGTTTCAAGTGTTGACCCTATTTTAATCTCAGTCGTTGATCAAAATTGATCTGACGGCTGAGATAGCCTCAACCTTTTTTTTCCTATTTAATACTCCAAAACCCTAAGTTCCTAATCATCCGCCTCCAACACCCCTTTCTCCATTTTCTCTCTCTACCTCTCTTCTCTCTCTAAATCCCTCTCTATCGTCAGCCATGGCGGCTGACCACGCCATCACCGGCACTGCCCCACGCCTCTACCCCTGTTCTCCTCATCACATCGATGACTCGCTGGAGTTGATGACTGGCTAATCCAAAATAACCACATCCCGCTCCAGTGCCACCAGTCAACAACGACCGTCTCCCAATAACCATCTCCGAACAGCCACGGGATGATACCTGCCGCATACGCTAACCATTCCACTCTCCCCGCCGATGTACCTCCTTTCTCTTTCCAGCTATGCGTCGTACACCCCTGCTCTGGCGAGACCGGATCCACCACCCCTAACTGTCGCCTATCTCCTTCTCTGTCAACTTCCGCAGTCCTACTAGAAATTACATATGTTTTATGACGGATTCTTAAAAATCCGTCCAAGGTTTGATTTCTATTTCTATTGCATATTTGTCTACTCGTTTGATTAAAGGTTGTGAAGTTTGACTTTGAATTCGTGATTCAGTTTCTTTATTTTCATGTTCATATATGTGAAAATGCCATAATTTGCATGCGTTGATGTTAAGCCTTTGATTTTATTCGACCTTAAGTGTTATTATTTTAATCTAAGTCTGTGGTTTTCTTGGCTTTGTTGATGGATCTGCAATTTGGTCTGTCAAGTATGGTAGTCTGAGGACCTTTAATTAACCCCAAATCATTGGTTAATTGTATGAATCTAGCATCGAGATTGATAAGTTATGGCATCAGTCTCGAATATTTATTTGCTTTGACGTATTTTTGGTAAATTTGAATCTAATTTTACACTTAGTTAATTTAAATTAGGGAGTAATTTTAATTACTCCGACTGGTTTTATCAAATATGGTAAGCATTGACGTTTGCTATTTTCACACCCTTACTTTTTTACTGATTGCCGATGTTTTGGTATGCAATTGTTGATATTGCTAATATTGTTGTTGAGATTATGTGGGAAAGGAATTTTTTTTCCTTTTTTGCTTGTTGGTATTATTTCTTGACAGTTAATTGACATGAGTATATTTTTTTTATGTTATGGAAAATTTCCTTAACTAATTTCGATTAAATATTCTCCATCTCCTTAATTGATTCTGATTGATTGCAAAAAAAAATTCTTCCTTTTACCCCCTAACCCCCTTTGCTATATTAACCCCTCCCTTTTCATTAACAAACAGTTCTAAAGTTCTACAATCACAAACTATTACTCTCTCTTAAACAAAATATCAGCTATTATTAATAAAGCAATTAGATACTCTAAAGGTTCTTCGGCTTTTTAATTCGAGGCTTACGGAAAATACCTTGTTGTAATACCCCACATTTTGGACTAGAATGAAAATCCATCATTCCTATGTGTGGATGTTTCAAAAGCCTCAAATCCTATGTAAATTTAGTGTGTTAATCAATTATTTAGTGTGGGAATATATTTGAGCATGAATTTAGATCATATAGGTCCCCTAACTCAAGTACAAGTTGAAAGATTTCCTATCGTTCAAGTTTTAGTGAGAGTCAAAACTTGGGTCAACTTCAATCGTCCATAACTAGTTGTATATGATGAACTGGGTGGTTTACTATATATAAAATGAAAGCTCTTTGAATTATCTTTCCAACGATACCAATTTCTCCTAAATCTGATATTAGAGAAAAGAGTTATCCCCATTTTATTCTAGCATGTCAAGCTGGAAAACGGTGACGACGTTTTTGATGGGCTATCAGGTTTCTGACGACCTTTTTGAAGACGTCGTCACATTCTGACGATATTTTTGATGACATTTCTGACGATGTCATCAGCCCTGGGCAGAAAATCAAGAATTTTGACCCCTTTTGTGACGACCATTCATGACGGCCTATCACGGACCTGACAGCCTGTCACGGATGGCGTCAAGTATATTTTTTCAGCAATTGAGGGACATTTTAGTAAGGGTATTTTGGTCTTTGTTCTTCACTTCCCATGACTTATAACCCTCAAGGAGCGTATTATCTTCCATTCTCTTTAGTTAAACATCTCAAAAAGCTCTCTCATACACTCTCAACCACAAGATTAGGGTTTCCTCTCAAGATCAAAACTCTCAAGAACAAGCCCTAGGGTTTTCATAGAAGAGTCTATTTCAAGGAAATTTCACCGTCAATCTTCACGAATTCTTAATCTAAGGTATGTGTGTGTTCATTCATGGACTCCTTTCGTCCATGAAGTTCAAGAACCCTTTTCTAAAACTATATATTTTTGTTTTCATGTTATGAATGGATTGTTGATCATGTTTATGTGTTGAATGATGCCAAGATAGAATCTTTATGTGTTATTATGAATCTATGACATCATATGAGTTGAAAACATATAAGTTTGATTATTTATGATGAGTAATTGTATGATTTACACCTATGCCTAAGTTATGCATGTAAGGTGTTTGATAAAATACCTAAGAGATTAAAAATCATGCATTATAACTAAATAGTGACTAAGTGAAAGATTCATGATATGCCCCCATATTCCAATGATTTTCATGTTGATATTGTGTCTTGTAAATATTGTTGGAATGTTCATGAACTAGTCTTATGAGATTATGCCATGCTTATTTGCAAATCCTACTTATGTACAAAATGTATGATATTCATGCACTTCATGGAATTCCCCAAGTTATGATATTATGGGTTGTTGATGTTGGTCACGTACTCAAGTCAGTCATGTGTGTCATTTTCCTTCCATCGAGTCCTGGGGGTATTCGTACCCGAAAAATATAGTTGTGTGCCTAGAGCCATGTCATGTTATCACGATACTCTCAGTTAAGCCATGATCTACAGAATTCAGTCAGTCATGTGACTCAGTAAAACTCAGAAATCTCAGTAGTCTCAGTAGTTCAGTAATCTTAGTGATCTCAGTACTCTATCTGTAACTTCAGTATTCACAGTCAATCTCAGTAACTTCAGTACTCTCAATCGGTCCTTAGAACTCAGTATATTTTGTTAGTCATCAAAATTCAGTAAACTTAGTTTAGCTCCGCTAAACAATACCACTAGTATCAGTTCAACTAATCAGTTCACTTCATCTCTGCTATTCAGTTTAGCGTATTTCAGATAGGAGTAGGATTCAGCACCGAGTGAGCCTAGGGATGGGGACTCAGCCACCAGAATAGGACTGAGATCCCTAGAAGCAATCCCTAAGTTCCAGAACTATGTAGCCAGCGTAGGTACGAGATGTCACCCGTTAGATAGGACTGACATACTCAGGGGTCACCCGTTAGCACATTTATATGTATAGGAATGGTCCCAAGAGTTACCCGCTAGATTAGGACTGACTCCACAGCAGATGTCTTTACTGGTGGCGCGATACTGACACCCTTTCAGTCAGGGCAGAGATTGGACCCCAGTCAGCTCAGCTTGGGGCATGTCGGTTAGATGAACACATCCCACAGTTTCAGTTATAGAATCAGGGATTTCAGACACAGTCAACTCAGCTTAGTAGTAGAGATTCAGTACTGTTAGATACAGTCAATGCTTATCATTGTAAATAGACTTCAAGATCACCCATTAGCTAGGACTGATCTCAACTATGATTAATCAGTATCAGAATCATTAGATTTAAAGATCACCCGCTAGATAGGACTGATCTCAGACTAAGTCAAATCATCCTTATTCTTAGTATCCTCATGATCACCCGCTAGATAGGACTGATCTCAGACTAAGTCAAATCATCCTTATTATCAGTATACTCATGATCACCCGCTAGATAGGACTAATCTTAGACTAAGTCAAATCATCCTTATTATCAGTATACTCATGATCACCCGCTAGATAGGACTGATCTCAGATTTAGTTACTCCAAGTAGAACGGAACTCAGATAGTTCCATCAGAACTTAGACTGTCAGATATAGTCGCCCAGTATCAGTTATATCAGTTAGGCCGATCATCACAGTTATATCAGTTATATCAGTTTTTTGAACTCATGTATCAGTCATATCAGTTATCAGAATTCATGATATTTGTATTCAGCTTCAGGACTGTCAAACACAGTCAACCAGACCAGTTCTTCATAATTTGAACTATCAAAAATAGTCGTTCATCTATTCAGTATCTCAGTATCAGTACACTCATGTTGTCAGTATTCAGACTCAGTAGTCAGCATCTCCACAAGTTCAGTTATAGTTATATATGCATGTATGTATTCTCACGTTCATTTTAGTCATCATTGTTCATGCAATAACCCTTTGAATTTAGCCTACCTCACTCGTATACTCAGTACATTCAGACGTACTGACGTATTTACGCTATGGTGCTTTCTCTTATGTTACACCATAGGTTCAGAGGCATGAGCTCCAGATCAGCAATAGCATTCCAGTGTTCAGAGTTTGCAATGAGTCCTTATTCGAGGACGATATGATTATTGCTACATTTACTATTCAGTTGCTAGATGGAGTTAGTTGGAGACATGTTCCTTCAACTCCTTATTCAGTTCAGTTAGAGGCTTTCAGACTAGATGTCAGATTAGATATTCAGATCTCATTATTTTTAGTATTTATGACTTATTTTGGTATTGTTATACCTTTTTTAGATATTTTGTTATCAGACGTTTATTCAGTTCGAACCTTATGGCCTTTCATGTTCATGTTTCTGAATTTTATGATATATTATGCAGTATACAGGTACAGATATCAGTCATGAGTTAGCTTGTGGTCCTTTGGGGTCATGAGCACTGTGTAGCATTCCGGTTCAGAAAATTGGGGTGTTTCAAACTTGGTATCAGAGCCTAAGGTTCAATAGAGTCCTAGGAAGTCTGAAAGCCGCATCTAGTAGAGTCTTGTACATGCGTGTGTTGTGCACCACACCTATGTGCAGGAGGCTATGAGATGTTTAAGGAACAATTTCCCTTCTTTCAGTATTCATGTCGTGCCAGTGAGCAGTCAGATTTGTATAGCTTGTTTTCTCATCCTTACATCTATTCATACTATCCAAAATCTCAGAGAATGTAATTATTTCAAGGTAGAACCTTCTAGTAGTTGCAAGTTCAGTCCATCTCATGCATTAGTTTCAGACCCCCGAAGTTTAGTTATAATCTAATTCATAGATGCCCTGTGCATCACCCAGTATCTCCGTAAGGTAAGCGTTCTTAGAGGGACATAGTGTCCCAAGGGGGAGATACCCCACTTTCTATTAACGCTCTCATTCCTTAGATCCTTCAATTTCTCCTTGCATAACGAATTCAGTCTAGAATAGAGGGTACTCATAAGTTGACCTTCAAGTTAGACCTCAGCTGTAAGTCAAGTATTCAGAGGTTCAGTTCAGTTCATGATGTTCAATCCATATGTCACGTAGAAGAATCAGTCATGTTCTCATGTTTCAGTTCAATCTTAGTGCCTTTACCATTACATGTTCAGTCCCATGTTCGTGAGTCAGTTCAGTCATGTATTCACGTATCAGATTTGCGTGGTCAGCTTATCAGTACTATCAGTCATGCATTCACGTATCATGTCAGTCATATAATCATGCATCAGATATGCATGGATTCAACTTATCAGTTAAGCATCAGATATGCATTCTCAGTTTGAGAAACTCAGTTTATCGGAACACTCAGTCCTACATTTATAAATTAGCTACCCATGCATCAGATATGCATGTACAGCATGATATGCTCAGTTTTCAGTCATGCCAGCTATGAAATCATGATCAGTTATTCATGATATATATTCGTGTATGTTGTATTTTCTCTCATCTCAGCCAGTATCATTCGAGGACGAATGTTCCCAAGGGGGAGATATTGGAATACCCCACATTTTGGACTAGAATGAAAATCTGTCATTCCTATGCGTGGATGTTTCAAAAGCCTCAAATCCTATGTAAATTTAGTGTGTTAATCAATTATGTAGTGTGGGAATTTATTTGAGCATGAATTTAGATCATATAGGTCCCCTAACTCAAGTACAAGTTGAAAGTTTTCCTATCGTTCAAGTTTAAGTGAGCGTCAAAACTTGGGTCAATTTTAATTGATCATAACTTACTCTATATGATGAACTGGGTGGTTTACTATATATCAAATGAAATCTCTTTGAATTATGTTTCCAATGATACCAATTTCGCCTAAATCTGATATCGGAGCAAAGAGTTATCCCCATTTTATTACAACAAGTCAAGCTGGAAAACGGTGACGATGTTTTTGACGGGCTATCACGTTTCTGACGACCTTTTTGACGATGTCGTCACATTCTAACGACATTTTTGATGACTTCATCAGCCCTGGGTAGAAAATCAAGAATTTTGACCCTTTTTGTGACGACCATTCGTGACGGCCTATCACGGACCTGACGGCCTGTCACGGATGGCGTCAAGTATATTTTTCCAGCAATTGAGGGACGTTTTAGTAAGGGTATTTTGGTCTTTTTCCTTCACTTTCCAAACTTATAACCCCCAAGGAGCGTATTATCTTCCATTCTCTTTAGTGAAACATCTCAAAAAGCTCTCTCATACACTCTCAACCATAAGATTAGGGTTTTCTCTCAAGATCAAAACTCTCAAGAACAAGCCCTAGGGTTTCCATAGAAGAGTCTATTTCAAGGAAATTTCACCGTCAATCTTCACGAATTCTTAATCTAAGGTATGCGTTTTTTCATTCATGGACTCTTTTCGTCCATGAAGTTCAAGAACCCTTTTCTAAAACTATATATTATGGTTTTCATGTTATGCATGGATTGTTGATCATGTTTATGTGTTGAATGATGCCAAGATAGAATCTTTATGTGTTATTATGAATCTATGACATCATATGAGTTGAAAATATGTAAATTTGATTATTTATGATGAGTAATTGTATGATTTACACCTATTCCTAAGTTGTGCATATAGGTGTTTGATAAAATACCTAAGAGACTAGAAATCATGCATTATAGCTAAATTGTGACTAAGTGAAGGATTCATGATATGACCCCATATTCCAATGATTTTCATGTTGATATTGTGTCTTGTAAATGTTGTTGGGATGTTCATGAACTAGTCTTATGAGATTATGCCATGCTTACTTGCAAATCCTACTTATGTACAAAATGTATGATCTCCATGCACTTCATGGAATTCCCCAAGTTATGATATTATGGGTTGTTGATGTTGGTCGCGAACTCAAGTCAGTCATGTGTGTCAGTTTCCTTCCATCGAGTCTTGGGGGTATTCGTACCCGAAAAATATAGTTGTGTGCCTAGAGCCATGTCATGTTATCACGATACTCTCAGTTAATCCATGATCTATAGAATTCAGTCAATCATGTGACTCAGAAATCTCAGTAGTCTCAGTAGTTCAGTAATCTCAGTGATCACAGTACTCAATCTGTAACTTCAGTATTCACAGTCAATCTCAGTAACTTCAGTACTCAAAACTCAGTAAATTTTGTTAGTCATCGAAATTCAGTAAACTCAGTTTAGCTCTGCTCAGCAATACCACTAGTATCAGTTTAGCTAATCAATTCAGTTCATCTCTGCTATTAAGTTTAGTGTATTTCAGATGGGAGTAGAATTCTACATCGAGTGAGCCTAGGAATGGGGACTCACCCACTAGAATAGGACTGAGATCCCTAGAAGCAATCCCTAAGTTCCAGAACTACGTAGCCAGCGTAGGTACGAGATGTCACCCGTTAGATAGAACTGACATACTCAAGGGTCACCCGTTAGCACATTTATATGTATAGGACTGATCCCAGGAGTCACCCGCTAGATTAGGACTGAATCCACAGCAGATGTCTTTACTGGTGACGCAGTACTTACACCCTTCCAGTCAGGGCAGAGATTGGACCCCTGTCAACTTAGCTTTGGGCATGTCAGTTAGATAAACACATCCCACAGTTTCAGTTAGAGAATCAGGGCTTTCAGATACAGTCAACTCAGCTTAGTAGTACAGATTCAGTACTGTTAGATACAGTCAATGCTTATTATTTTAAGTAGACTTCAAAATCACCCATTAGATAGGACTGATCTCAACTATGATTAATCAGTATCAGAATCATTAGATTTAAAGATCACCCGCTAGATAGGACTGATTTTAGACTAAGTTAAATCATCCTTATTATCAGTATACTTATGATCACCCGCTAGATAGGACTGATCTCAGATTTAGTTACTCCAAGTAGAACGGAACTCAGATAGTTCCATCAGAACTTAGACTGTCAGATACAGTCGCCCAGTATCAGTTACATCGGTTAGGCCGATCATCACAGTTATATCAGTTATATCAGTTTTCTGAACTTATGTATCAGTCATATCAGTTATCAGAATTCATGATATCAGTATTCAGCTTTAGGACTGTTAGACACAGTCAACCAGACCAGTTCTTCATAATTCGAACTGTCATAAATGGCCATTCATCTATTCAGTATCTCAGTATCAGTACACTCATTTGTCAGTATTTAGAATCAATAGTCAGTATCTCCACGAGTTCAGTTACAGTTATGTATGCATGTATGTATTCTCACGTTCGTATTAGTCAGCATTTTTTATGCATATAACCCTTTGAATTTAGCCTACCTCACTCATATACTCAGTACGTTCAGACGTACTGGCGCATTTGTGCTATGGTGCTTTCTCTTATGTTACACCATTAGTTCAGAGGCACGAGCTCCAGATCAGCAGTAACATTCCAGTATTCAGAGTTTGCAGTGAGTCTTTCTCATTCAAGGACTATATGATTATTGCTACATTTACTATTCAGTTACTAGATGGAGTTAGTTGGAGACATATTCCTTCAACTCCTTATTCAGTTCAGTTAGAGGCTTTCTGACTAGATGTCAGATTAGATATTCAGATCTCATTATTTTCAATATTTATGACTTGTTTTGGTATTATTATACCTTTTTCAGACATTTTTTTATCAGAAGTTTATTCAATTCGAACCTTATGGCCTTTCATGTTCATGTTTCCGCATTTTATGATATATTATGCAGTATACAGGTACAGATATCAGTCATATGTTAAGTTGTGGTCCTTTGGGGTCATGAGCACCGTGTAGCATTCCGTTTTAAAAAATTGGGGTATTACACTTGTGCATTTTGCTGTGCTTGGCTTTCTCTTTATTCTTATTATCTCGATTACTGCTGCTCACTGGTAAGTCCCTTGGCGATGTATTTACATATTAGAAAGAATGTCCATAGGATTATTTTGAAATAATTACTTGCTACTTTCTTGTTATGTTGTGTTCGATTGTGTCGATGTTCCTGTCCATGTATGTATTCATCCCTTGCTTGCATTGCTTTCTATTATGTTCAACATGTGTTATTAGAAAGGGGGTGCCGAAGTGTCGCCGGGATGTTTAAATTGACTATGTATTCTTTGTAGATAGTTGTTTTTCTTCTTATATTCCGGTTTGTAATATTATTGTAAAGACACTATTGTTATTGATGCAATAATAAATTTGGTGAACTGCTTCGGGGGCGGGGACTTACATGCTCTATGAATGGTATAGATAGGTACAACTTAGGTTTATGTGCAATACGTGTTACGTGGATCATTTAGGCACACAACAACAATAACAACAACAACAACAAACCCAGTGTATTCCCACATAGTGAGGTCTGGGAAGGGTAAGATGTACGCAGTCCATACCTCTACCTCTAAAGAAGTAGAAAGGTTGTTTCCGATAGTCCCCCAGCTCGAGACACAGAATAATAAACAAATTCATAGTAAAGCATGGAACAAGATGGCATAACATAAATACGACACCCACAAGTAATAGTAAACAGAGAAAATTAAACAGATTCGTAATAAAGCATGAAACAAGGTATCATAACAAGAATAATACCCCACCAAGTAATTCCCTACACTAGCGACCCAAACTGACCCTAGCCTTCTTCCCTAATTCACGTCCTCCAGATATTCCTATCTAGGTTCATGTCCTCAGTGAGCTGTAACTGCTCCATGTCCCGCCTAATCACCTCTCCCCAGTACTTCTTCCGCCTACCCTTACCCCGCCTAAAACCATCCAAAGCTAGCCTCTCACACCTATGAACCGGGGCATCCATGCCCCTCCTCATCACGTGTCCGAACCATCTCAATCGAACTTCCCGCATCTTATTCTCCACTGGAGTCACACCAACCTTCTCCCTGATAGTCTCATTTCGAACTCTATCCCCCCTAATCAGTCCACACATCCAACGCAACATCCACATTTCCGCCACCTTTATTTTTTGAATGTGGGAGTTCTTAACTGGCCAACACTCCGCTCCATACAACATGGCCGGACGGACTGCCACCCTGTAGAATTTGCCTTTAAGCTTGGGCAGCACCTTGTTATCACACAACACCCCCGAAGCGAGCTTCCACTTCATCCATCCCGCCCCAATACGGTGAGAGACATCCTCGTCAATCTCACTGTTACCCTGAATCACGGACCCGAGATACTTGAAACTATCCCTCTTACATACCACCTGTGATTCCAACTTTACTATTACCTTATTCTCCAGCCTCACGTCATTAAACTTGCATTCCAAATACTCTGTCTTGCTCCTACTCAACCTGAACCCTTTAGACTCAAGAGTTTGTCTCCACACCTCTAATTTATCATTCACACCCCCTGCGTCTCATCAATCAAAACTACATCATCTGCAAAAAGCATACACCAAGGCATCTCTCCTTTAATACGCCGTGTCAACACATCCATCACCAAAGCAAACAAATAGGGACTAAGAATAGATCCTTGATGCAATCCTGTCAAGATAGTAAAATGCTCTGAGTCTCTTCCCTCCGTCCTCACCTGGGTTTTAGCTCCATCATACATGTCCTTAATTTCTCTAATATATGCCACCGAGACTCCACTCACCTCCAAGCATCTCCAAAGCACCTCCCTGGGGATTTTGTCGTATGCCTTCTCCAAGTCAATAAACACCATGTGCAGGTCCTTCTTTCTTTCCCTATACTGTTCCACCAGCCTCCGCACCAGGTGAATTGCCTCCATCGTCGAGCGTCCAGGCATAAATCCAAACTGGTTCTCCGAAATAGACACTATCCGTCTCATCCCCACCTCGACCACTCTCTCCCAAATCTTCATAGAGTGACATAATAACTTAATACCCATATAGTTATTGCAACTCTGAATGTCACCCTTCTTCTTATAAAGAGGGATCATAGTACTCCACCTCCAAGCCTCGGGCATTTTCGCCGTCTTGAAAATTCTGTTAAACAATCCAGTCAACCACCTTAAACCAGTTTCACCAAAAAAATTCCAAAAATCCACAGGTATCTCATCAGGCCCCGTCGCCCTACCCCTTCGCATCCTGTGAACAACCTCTCTAACCTTCTCTACCTTAAAACGTCTACAATAACTAAAATCCCGACACTCCTCTGAGTGCTCCAGCTCTCCTAACACAATAGCTCTATCCCATTTGTCATTCAAGAGACTATGAAAATACGACTGCCATTTATTCTTAATGTGGCCGTCCTCTACCAACACTGTACCTTCCTCCCCCTTAATGTACTTCACCTGATCGAGGTCACGACCCTTCTTCTCCCTAGCCTTAGCGAGTTTAAACAACTTTTTTTCCCCTCTTTTCTCCTGTAACCCCGCATACAAGCTCTCAAATACTGCTGTCTTAGTCGCCGTAACTTCTAACTTAGCCTCCTTCCTAGCTAACTTGTACTCTTTCCTGTTTACCCATTTCTCTTCTTCGTCCTTATTCTCAACCAACTTAGCATACGCCCCTTTCTTGGTCTCCACTTTCTTCCTAACCTCTTCATTCCACCACCAATCCCCCCGATGATGCCCGGCCCGGCCCCTAGAAACATACAACACCTCACTAGAATTCTCCCTGATGCACCTAGCCACCCTATCCCATATACTATCCATGTCCCCCCTACACTCTCATACCCCCATTACCACCAACTTCTCTCCTATCTCCCATGCATTCACTGGTGTCAAGCCGCCCCACTTAATTCTACGTCTACACTCCTCACCCGTTCTCTTTCAATCCTTCTTTATACCCAAATCCATAACCAAGAGCCTATGCTGGGTCAAAAGATTCTCACTCGGGATGACCTTACAGTCCTTACACAACACCCTATCCCCTTTTCTAAGCAACAAAAAGTTAATCTGGGTCTTGGCTATCGCGCTTCGGAAGGTGATCAGGTGATCGTCCTTCTTCGGGAAGCCCGAGTTCACCACCACCAGCCCAAAGGACCTCACAAAATCCAATAGAGTAGCCCCCTCTTCATTTAGGCACACAAAAGTAGGATTTATTAACACATGAATCATTAAGACGCTTTCAAATATTGCTTAAGTTTCTTTAATATCCGACTCATTAAAATAAAGTCTAAGCCTGCTAACACCTTCTTAACAGGTCTACATTGATTTAAAACATGATAGGAAGTTAGGCTACTGCATTAATTTCTCGCATGTTAAGACACTTAGATTTGGTATGTCATTCCATGTTTTTTGCATATAAATAATATTTAAGTATGACAATCTGGTATGCATGTTAACCATTAATTTACGCATATTAGTGAACTCTTCAACATGATAAAAAACTATCAAAGAATTGAATTAATTAGGTTATAGCGCATTTTTAGCATATAGATTGCAGCATGTTAATATTAAAGTTCCTGCGCATTTAAACAATTTTCAGCATTTTACTACACAAATTTCAGCACGTTTCTGCACACTAAGACAAATTTCAGCATTTTAACATGTTAGTATTCGGCATGTTTCAACTTGTTAATATAAATTCCTGCACTACTGACATATAATTTCACCATGTTAACATAATTTCCTGCACAACTTTCAGCATGTTAATTTTCTGCACTATTTTCAGCATGTTAGCATAATTTCCTTCATTAT
The DNA here is from genome assembly GCA_030864215.1 of Capsicum pubescens. Taxonomy (NCBI): domain Eukaryota; kingdom Viridiplantae; phylum Streptophyta; class Magnoliopsida; order Solanales; family Solanaceae; genus Capsicum; species Capsicum pubescens. The sequence goes on along the minus strand of CM061545.1, from coordinate 216,897,421 downwards.
CTTCAGCATGTTAGCACTATTTCCTGCACTATTTTCAGCATGTAAACATAATTTTCCTGCACTACTCTTAGCATGTTAAATGTTAGCTTTTAGGCATTTCAATATGTCAAATGCTCGACTAGGTACATCATTGCATCCTTAGCATGTTAATACATTTTTTTGGGTTAATTTCTTATATTCTCATGAGTTCATAACACTTATCTCACGAGCATAATTTCTTGACACATTTACTACACTTTAGACACCCTCTTTTAACAACTTGACGATGCATTGTTACACACATGAGTCACATTTATCTTTTTCACACTAAATCTTGTTGAACACTTAGATATCATGTTCATAGGTTTAAACATATAAAAATGAATAATTATTTGTCTTCACATGTTAATCACATTAATCAACGTTAATTAATCAAGAGGCTAACTTGAGATTCTTATGTGCTTCTTGCTGTCCGAAGTGTTACGCGTTTCGAGTCCTAGGCAACATAGCTTTCTTTGTGTCTAGAACACAAATCCAAAATAGTAAATTTCAATGCCTCTTGGGTGATAGGAGGGACGTTAAGTATTACTAAAAATATTAGTTTTGTCCTTGTCATAGAACGCCCTTAGACTTGACATCCAGCCTAGGTGGGGTAGGACGGGTAGTCATTCGGAAGTGATGATCCCTATGGATAATTGACGGTGAGGCTAATGACATTATTACTTGTCTAAGATTTCATCCCTTGGGTCGAATGATGATTAAACAAGTTGGGGTTCTGATCCGAATGGGACCAAAATATTTCTTTGTTTGATATGGACGACTTTTTTACTCTTTATTTAGTTTACATGCTTATTTATTTGGGGTAGTTAGTTTATTACATAAGCAGTCCTCTTTATTATATATTTATGTCATTTCTTTTTCCTCGCTTATCTGATTATATGTTTTTATCACTTAGATAATTAATAATTAGAAATAATAAAATAATATTTTGCTCGTTAATTGTTTTATCACTTAGTTAATTATTAAATTAATAATAAAATAATAGACCTATTTGATCACATAGAATCCCGACGTAAAGTATGAATTCGACCGAAAACCACCTTTGTGGACCTCGAAAGGTGCCTAACACCTTCCTTTCGGGGTAATTTAAACCCTTATCCAAACTCTGGTGAACTAAGACAAAATGACAAAATAGGTTACTAGTTAGCCTAGATTGGTGTCCTAACGCACCTTAATACGTTAGGTGGCGACTCTTCATATTCACCCTCAAACAAATCCCAAAATGAGTTTGTTACTTTGAATCCCATTTTTTGTGAGGAAAATAGGGTGTGACACTTGCTATGGTTCAAGTCTCTGATTGGCCGACTGTGTTCTGTTTGCTGAAATATGATTCTCTGATATGGCGGAGCATTGCTTTACTTATGTACATTCTTTGATTTGTGGCGGGGCGTCTCCTTGATAGTGCCTGCTTCCGATATAACAGAGTGTCATGTTTCTCATTTGCATCCTCCGATATTTCAGAGGGTCTCTTTGCTTGCTTATGTACAATTTTTGAAATATGGAATTCGACTTCATTTGCTTATATACAGTCCTCAAAATGCGGAAACTTGACTTTGTTTGCTTATATACAGTTCTCAAAATGCAGAAGCTTGACTTTGTTGAATCCAGATGGCACTCTCCAACTGGCAGAGTTATTCAATGCAATTAGACGATGATTCTTCGATTGACGAAGTTATCTGATGTTGTCAGGTTGTTGGCTCCGATCAGTGGAGTTTATTAATAGAAGTAAATTGCCTAATCTTCCTTTGAGTAGCCCCTTTCTTTATTATCTTGACTCGAGTCTTCAGTGTACCTAAAAAAAATTAACCAAAATTCTTAGAACTTGTGAGGATAAATATATGTGAAAATAAAATAGGGGAAGGGTATTTTAGCTCATGTTGTAGTGATAAGTTGCATGATGTCTCTAATTCTGTTCCAAGGCTTGACTTGATGTTGTCCTTTCCAATTTCTGTGTTTTTGCACTCAAAGAAAAATTCTTAGTTGGGATGGGGTGTTGATTTGTGTTGACTTGGGGATCTTGGCTTTGTTTATGGAATTCTCCAACACTTCCTTGGCTGCTCGATCATTCCCAAATCTGGAGTCTCAGTAGGTCAGGAAGTAGAAAAGTATAGTGAAAACTATATCTATGTATATATGTTTTCGCAAATATATTATGTATATATTAAGTATACTAGTTTAAGTGTACGCGCTATGCGCGTTTACCTCATTTTAATGAGTTCAAACATTACACTAAATAGGATATTTGTTTAAATAATAAAGATAAATATAATAATTAAATTTAATATCTTTTGAGTATGTAAAGATGTAGAAGATTTATCTATTAAACCTAACCTTTACCAAAAATATTTTAAAAGTCGATCCATATTCATCTACATCTATAAATTGCAACAAAATAATACAATGACAAAGACGTCAAAATAATACAATTAATCTAATATTTACACACAAAAATTCTCTCAAAGTCGTCTGATACTCATCTACCACCTGTAAACAATAACAAAATAATACGATAATAGAGATATCAAAATAATACAACTAAATCTAACCTTTACATAAAAGAATTCTCAAAGCCAACCAACATTTATCTATCACCTGTAAACTGCAACAAAATAATACGATAAAAGTGATATCAAAACTATACAATTAAACTTAAATTTTACACTCAAAAATTTCTCAAAGCCGATCGAGGGTCATCTATGAACTGTAAAATATCACAAAATAACAAACTAATAGAGATATTATGATAATACAATTAAACCTAACCTTTACCTAAAAAAAATTCAAAACCGACCCACATTCATCTACCATCTATAAATTAAAATAAAATAATAAGATAATAAAGATATCAAAACAATACAATTAAACCTAACCTTTACACAAGAAATTCTTCAATGCCAACTAACATTCATCTACGACCTATAAACTATACAAAAACAATATAATTGTGATCATAAAGCTTAAATTTGATCCAAGTAATTCTCGTCTGAGCGAAAATTTTGACCCTAAAGAATGATTTTGAATGAAAACAAAGAATATATATATACACACACACACACACACACACACACACACACACAAATGTTGAATTCTATTATGCTGACAAAAACTGTGAAGAAGTTGAGGGTTAGATAATCAAGCATCCACCAATCTAGACATGCAATCGAATCAAGTTAGATGAGCATCAATCATATTCTCCCAATAGACAAATCGGTATGTTCTCTAGTTTGACGTACATCTCAATATTTATAGACGTATTTCCTTAATAGAGTCCTATTTTAAGAGTATTTTTCTAACTAAACAGTAGAAAGAAAAATATTAATTAATTTTCCTACCATATATTTTAGAAGTATCATATATTTTAGGAAGTCTAGTAGAAAGAAAAATATAAATTAATTCTCTTACCATATATTTTAGAAGTCCCGTATGTTTTAGGAAGTCTAGTTAATATAATAAAAATAATTAAATAATAAATTTTAAAAAATAGTGAAAAGACAGTTTTGTTTAAAGAAAAGTCTTTTAATGAAAGACAAAAAGTTCAAATCACTTTTCTAAGGATCTTCACACTTTTAATATATTTTAGATTAGATATAGTAATCCTTTATCATTTTTAGATTATGACACGTTCAAAAATCTATTAAGCCTCCATCTGTCGATTGTGATCCTCACAGCTTCATCCTTCGAGTGGGGCTCCTCTAACTTTGTCAATGCTATGGTGATTTTGGTGATGAGATAGCTTATATTCTGGGGCTATACTATGGCGAAAGGGGGTTTTCCTAAAGGTGAGACCGAACCTTTTCAGGTTGCCTATGTATCCTTAAAATATGAATCAGGTCTGTACGTAGTTTGAGGATAAAGAAATAAGTATGAAATGCAATGATCGAGTATGACTCAGACTGCCTACGTATCCAAATGGAATTAGGTCGTGGCGTAGTTGTAAGATAATAGGAGAAATGAAAATATGGAATGTAATGACCGATCCTGACTCAGGCTTCCAACGTATCCCAGAAAATATGAATCAGGTCATAACGTAGTTCAATACATGAAATGATGATGTTTTTGGGTTTTCTAAGGGAAACCGAACCCTACATGGGTCGAATACGTATCCCACAGTGGGAAGTCAGGCTAATACGTAGTTCTGTTACATTAGATAAAAATACAAAAGTACAAAGAAACAACAAGTCCTAATGTCTTCAAATATAGTACTTCTTGATAGCGTCGGAATTGATCGGCTTTGTTCTTACTCTGTGGGTCAGTGTACATAGGTGTCTTTGGGATGTGAGTGTATGTCAGTACTTGATGGGTGTCCTATTTTCTATTTCTTAGTTCCTATTTTTCTTATTTCGTGTTGCTCTTATTTCCCGTATTTCATATTCCTGTGACTTTATTCTATTATTTCCTATTCTTTATTTCGGTTACGTCATCCACCCCCTTGTTTATTATCCTTATCTTGAGTCGGGGGTCTATCGGAAACAACCTATCTACTTCTTCGAAGGTAGCGGTATGGACTGCGTATATCTTACCCTCCCCAGACCCCATGTTGTGGGAATACACTGGGTTTGTTGTTGTTGTTGTTATTGTTGTTCTTACTCTATCGTCCAAATCCGCAAGTATCTCCGCCCCTCCTAAAAGTACTCGGTGAACTATATAAGGACCTTGCCAATTTGGCGCGAATTTCTCTTTGGATTCATCTTGGTGAGGAAATATTTTCTTCAATAACAATTATCCTTGTGTTAATCGATGAGGCATGATCTTCTTATTGAATGCCTTGATCATTTTATTTTGGTAGAGTTGACCATGACAGACTGAATCCAATCTTTTCTCATCAATTAGCATCAATTATTCGATCCTGTTGCGAATCCATTCATCATCGTCTAGACCAACCTCCTAGATAACTCTCAATGAGGATGTCTCTACTTCCGCAGGTATCACTGCTTCCAACCCATAAACCAACATGTAGGGGGTTGCTCTTTTCTCATTAATAGAGGATTCAAAATGAACAATAGATTGTTGTATCGTTTTGGGACTGCTCTTTTCTTCCTCTTCAGATTCATGGGCTTGGGAGCCAAAAATGGGGGAATCTCAAAGGGGAGCCACAACTATGGCGGTGACTCGACTGATGTAGGGTTCTAGTTTAGGGTGGTAGAGAAAGGTGGAAGAGAGTAAATATGGTTTGCGTTCTTCTTTTGTGGAAAATATATGGAGGCTCATCAAATGACTCCTAGGAGAAAGGTCACATGTGACCTGACTCCCTTCTTTTGTGGTGAGAAAAGCTATTATCATACAGACATTGTTGACTGAAATATGGGTAAATATAAAGAGTTGATTGAAAGTGACTATTTTTTATCAATCTAATCTTTGATCGAATGGTTCAGATTTAATTGAAGGATAAAAGAAAGAAAGGGTGAAAACAAATAAATAAGCAAATGAATAAAATAAACTATATATATATATATATATATATATATATATATGTAAAGATAACTGAAAATGTCGGGATCTATGGATAAAAGTAATCAACATATCGAGTTAATTTGTGGATGAATTTTATTTTTTCGTTGATGAAGGAGCGTGTGATCGGTTGATATTGCGGAGGGAATTGATGAAATGGACATGCATATTGGACTGGGTTTTAGGCTAATTTTGGGCCTCTTGGCTGAAATTTATGAATAAGAGTTGGGTTTGGGTGAAATAAAAATGAAATTGGATTATTTATTGCTCGAATACTCTTTTTCTACTGAAATTAATTTTATCGATGCTTCGTACTATCCTAAAAATTATTTTAGTATGTACATATATAAATTACAGACATAATTTGTATAAGCGTCTAATTTAATATCGTTTGCAATTTAATATTGATAGAATACACATATCTATAATCTATAATCTATAATATATTAAAAGTGTGAAGGTCTTAGAAAAGTTATTTAAACTTTTTACCCTTCATTAAAAGTTTTTGCTTTAGACAAAATCGTCTTTTCACTATGTTTTTTAATATTAAGAATTAAAAATTAATTAAATATATTTATAGTAAAAAATTTCCTTATTAAAATTCATCAAAATTAATTTGAGGAAAAATCACATTAATAGAGGGTAATTTAAAAAAAAACACCAAAACAAGAAGTAATAAGTGGCTTTAGAAAAGGAACTAAAAGCATCAAAATTTAAGGGGAAATCCGGTTAATAGAGAAAGAAAAAGTCCCTTTAAAATTAATGGTATCAAATATTTAGTGAGGACAGAAAGTCCACGTACTAAAAAACCTAGGCATGAAAAGGAAAAAAAATTAATAATAATTAAAAAAAACTATGGATGGAAAGAATACTATAAATAATAATAATAAAAAAGGAAAGAATTAACAATTTTTAACACTTCTAAATAAATTAGAGTTTTACTTCGTATAAAAAAAGAATGTTTATAATTTTAATTAAATTAAGGACTCCTAAATATATATAAAAAGAAATTAATGACTCCTAAAATATATGAAAATAATACTATAAATAAATATATGTAAAAAAATTAATGAAAATCCTTATTTGATGTAAATAAGAAATCATAATAATTGACACTTTTAAATCAATCAGAACTTTACCTTATATAAATAATTTTAAAAAAATACAATTCTATTGAAGTATAATTGTGACCAAACTTTGAAATAACATAGTATCCCGACTACTTCTTCGTCTCTCTACAAACTTTGGTAGATAGAGACCGAATGCAACCACGAATAGGTGATAACATTTCTCGCAGGGACGCTAGGGTAATTTCTCAACCTACTCAACCTATTGTCTTATTTCGTGCCAAAGTCTAGCACAACTATTTACCTCTTACTTTATCTGTTATTCTATTATGTTTTGTCAACCCAGGACTACTGAAAACAATCTCACTTTCATGCAAAGATAAGAATAAGATGTGCGTTCATCCTATCCTTTTCAAACCACACTTATGAAATTATTGTTATTGATTTTGAAGTTTGATTGGTGATTCATAATTGATATTGTGATTGTATGACCTTCAGCCCCTCTTTTCAGTTTTAAACAAATACAACACAATTATCTTTTTAGTTTTAAACAAATACAGCACAGTTGGAATATAGGCTTACCCTTAATACTTTCAAACTCGAGCGCTGCTTTAAAGTAGGTTATCTCTATCTAGAAGTGAAGATATTATACTACTTTTAACTTCAGGTGACCATTAAAAACCACTAACCTTGTCCCCCTATTTCTTACGTATGATAATCAACGGAAAAGAAATTCAAAATTTTTGTATTTTAATTTTAGACGAAATCATCTTTTCACTTATTTACTCAAATATTAAAATAAAAAACTCCAAAATTAAAAAAAAAAAAAAAAACTAATAAGGCATGAAATTTTTCACTTAATTTTATTTTGTATTAGGACTCTCTCCTAAATAAAAACAAAAAATGTAAATACCAGAATTTTAGGATTTATTTCTTTTACCAAAATTACTTCATGCTGCAAAAGGAAAAGAAGACCCTTGAATTAATAGTTTTTGAGAATTTGTATAGGTATATATATAATCATACGGTGCATTTTTAGCACTAACTGCAATTATGAATTTAAAAGTTTTTGTGAAGAAATTTAACAGGTCTTTCTTTAACGTGACTATTGAGTTTCTATAGAAATATTTAGATGAATTTCTTGGCTTATCTTATAAATATCTTTGTGTTATATTTTTGTTTGATTTAGAAATGTTGGTGGCAGAGATATTTTTATAACTACTTTTTTGATGAGCTTTGAAGGTGCGGTCTATAACAGTTTCATTAATTTAGAGTGTATATTATCGATGAATGTTCAATCGGAGGTGAAAGCTCCTAGAAAAGATATATGGTTACACCGAGTTAAGAATAAAAGGCAAGACCCTTAGAAAGGTGATTCGAACTTTATGCCAATCTATCTTTTCAACTTTTTCGTCAATTAAATTTTTTAAAAATAAATTAGGGCTTAACGTTGAGATCTTGTGAGTTTTTTTCTACATTAGCATGGTGATTATGATCAGCCACTAAGATGATCACAAGAATCAAATAAATTAATGGCATTGTTTTGTCAACCTTTTTCAATATCTTTTAAAGCTCTTGTAGTTTGCAGTGATATGGTTGAGAAAGTAAAAGGAAAAGGAACGGGCGAGGGAGGCTATGATTAATTGTTGAAAGAGAAAAAAGAGAGTGGTGATGTTTGCTGTAGAAATTTTTTCGTGTAGTAGTAGTATTAGTTGGTGGAATTGTCTTAGTTTTGTTTTAAGTTATATAAATCAAGTTGTTGTAGCAGGTAACTTTGTCGTGCTATAGCTTAGTATTGTTTTGAGTTTTAAGTCATATACATGAAGTCGTTGTTGTAGTAGGTAACTTTGTCTTGCTTTCAAGATTTCACATTTCATATTTAACTACATTTTATCTCTAAATATCTTTGGATGATTTGTGATAATATAAAAATTTTATTACACTAACAATTCATATTTTTTGTGTGTGGAGGACAGAGTTGTGCTTGGTAGGGTAAGAGGGCTTCATCCGTATTCTCTTCGTCGGAAAATTTACACTATTTATGGAGTATATGATTAAAATTATTTTACATATATGAAGTAGATGTTAAATCATCTTAACTTCTTGTGTATTTACTTCTTCATATTTTAAACCCTTTAATGAAAATTTTGTCTCCTCCATCAATAAAGACTGAAAAAAAGGGCGGGTGGGGATGACTTGTGTCTGAAGTTTACCATTGAAGATAGCGAATTTGGCTGCTTTTCTGATAAAAAATTTCTACAGTTTCCTACTCCAATTCAATAGCCAAAATACATTGGAGGACATAATAAATTCTCATAAGATAAGTTCTCAAATAAACAATGTAAAGGTAACTTTAATTATGCAAACATATACTATTCTCTCCGTCTCATATCGATCACAAATTAGGATTAAATGATAAATTGTTTTTTCTTTATGAATTATATTTTTGTAATAGCGTAACTTTTATGCGCAATTTTCTTCTAATATAGTATGATTAATGTATGATTTAAATTACATGTAGGTTTTTAAGAATTTAATATTTTCACTAAAAAATTAGAATTTTAACTATAAAAATTATTGAGTTTAAACCTCACCTATATTTCGTCGAAGAAGTTTTATATTACATTTTTAAAAAAAATGATTAAAAATTTTAGAGAATCACTTATATAACCAAATTTAAGAAGGAAAAAAATAAGATGATAAAAAGTAAGAAATAATAAAAGAGTTAAATTAATAAATTATTTATAGGATTCAAATGAAATATTTTATGTTGGACACTTCTAATCGACATATTTAAATTAATAAATTATTTATAGGATTCAAGTGAAATATTTTATGTTGGGTACTTTTAATCGACATGTGTGTTTGATGACGTCTATGAATTGGTTAAAGAGACTAACCATGTCTAACTTTTAAGACTAAATTAAGTCTTTCTTGGATGAACTAAAGATTCAAATTTTCACTCACTCTAATTATGTACGTGCAAAAATGAATAGATCAAACAACATACCCACAAGTATACAATACACAAAATTTATAAAGTATTGTATATATTGATATGACGTGAAAAAATTATATTCTTTTAAGTTGGATCGAAAATTTAATTTCTAATAGAAAGTTTTTAGAAAAATATAATTTTTGAAAAATTAGACAATATAAGCATATCGCCGATGAATGAAGTAGCTAGAAAAATTAAAGTTTTATCATGTTGGGTCTAAAGACAGGTCCCGATTGGAGTCGCAAGTCGATTATCGACTTTTGAGATCGGAATCGAGTCTAGAATCGGGTCTTGTATAAAAGTTGGATCCCGAGTCTAGGGCTTTGGGTTTGGTTAAGGGTGGAGAGGTAGGAGTTGGGTTTAAGGTATGGAATTGGATTGTAAGTCCAATCAAAGGTCAGGGTACAAATTCGTGTCCCATGTCAGGTCAGGAATTAGGATCTTGGAACTTGATTTTACGGTTAAGGTTGGGTCTTGATCGAGAGTCAAAAGTCGTAAAGATTAAAACTTTCAATGACTGAATTATTAGTTAATATGCAAATATTCATTAGATTGTTACCTAATTCTTTATTCTAATACCTACTTTTTAGTAATTTTATTATATATATATATATATATATTTAGTGATTGGCATGAGATACACGTGCAACGCACGTATATTAGACTAGTATATATATGTATATATATATATTTTATATATATATATATATGAAAAAATAAGAATATAATAAAATATATGTATATCTTATAAAATATATTTTTATATAATAAAAATATGCATATATACGGTCATAATATCGCCTGAAAAATAAAATTGGAAAGAATGACAATGCGATTACCAAAGATATTTTGTGATCTGATGTTAAAATATTTAATTATTTTTAATTAAAATATTTTATAATATGATAGAAAAATAATTTTTTTTATTTATTCTTTCTCAAAATTCAAAGAATAAAAAAATATGAATTTATTTTAAAAAATTATTTAGGATCGAGGAGCACCGAATAATTAAAGAAAACAGAGCGAGCCAAAATTGGGTGTTAACAGTTTCCCCTGATTGGCCAAAGATTAGTCTAAAAATCATTGAACAATCACGTTGATGTAGCCAATTTTCTGTCGAGCAAAACAAAATGTTTGGAAGATTATGACCGAGCTCCAATTTCTGAGTTGCCTACATATCCCGGGTTTCACAAGAAATCAAGTCATTTGTAGTTCGAATCGTGGAAAATTTTGATAAATATTAAAATTTTCTCCAGTGTAGAATTATGGTGACACTAGGTTTCTTCGAGGATGATAACAAAGATTTCAGCACGAATGGGATGGATACGGGTGCTCTTATCCCTGAATGGTTATTTGGGATAGCTAGGAATGAGAAGACATTGAGATAGTAATATTTGCTGAGGATTTTTTGGGGAGAAAAGGGAATTGTGAATTTTCAAAAATTGCCCCAGGATCGGATTAAAACGGCATTGGGGGATGATACTAACAATTATGAAAATGTCATCCGACTGGTGTTGTTGTAAAGAGTCTCCGTCGGCTGAGCAGTTGTTGTAAAATAAAAGTCATCCGACTGGTGAGCAGTTGAGCTATCCGACTGGCGAACAACTGAAGAATAAGTCATCTGACTGGAGTATAGTTGTTGAAAAAATAAATGTCATCCAACTGGCGAGCAATTGGAGAATAATCCATCTGACTGGCGTGTATCTATTAAAAAATAGACGTCATCCGACTGGCGGGCAGTGATTGAGAAGTAAGCTCCATCCGACTGGCGGGTAGTTATTGAGAAGTAAATGCCATCTGACTGGCGAGCAGTGTTTGAAAAGTAAGGCCTCCGACGGTGGGACATTTACCTAAAAGTAACTGCCTTGTCCTGGCAAGGCGACCTTCGATCTGAACCGGATGATGGCATTACTATTGGGATTTGATGTTACTTCCATAGTGGCTTTCTTGTTGCTTGCTATAGTACGAGTCTCTGATTGGCCAACTGTGCTCTGTTTGCTGAAATGTGATTCTCTAATATGGCAGAGCGTTGCTTTGCTTATGTACATTCTTTAATTTGGGGTGAGGCGTCCCCCTAACTGGTTCATACTTTCGATATGGTAGAGAGTCATATTGCTCATTTGCATCCTTCAATATGGCAGAGGGTCGCTTTGCTTGCTTAAATACAATCTTTGAAATACTGAATTCGACTTCGTTTGCTTATGTACAGTCCTCAAAATGCGTAAGCTTGACTTTGTTTGCTTATATACAGTCTTCGAAATGCAGAAGTTTGACTTTGTTGAAGTCAGACGGCACTCTCCAATTGGCAGAGTTATTCAACGCAGTTAGACAATGATTCTTTGATTGATGAAGTTATTTGATGCAGTCAGGTTGTTGGCTCTAATCGATGAAGTTTATTAGGAGAAGTAAATAGCCTAATCTTCCTGTGAGGGCCCTTTTCTTTATTATCTTGACTCGAGTCATCATTGTACCTGTAAAAAAAAGTCAAACAAAATTCTTCGAAATTGTGAGGATAAATATATGTAAAAATAAAATAGGGGAAGATTATTTTGGCTCATGTTGTAGTGATAAGCCGCATAATGTCTCTGATCTCGTTCCAAAGCTTGACTTGATGTTGTCCTTTCCAATTTCTATTTTCCTGCGCTTAAAGAAAAATTCTTAGTTGGGAGAGGGTGTTGATTTGTGTCGACTTGGGGATCCTGGCTTTGTTTACGGAATTCTCCAACACTCCCTTGGTTGCTCAATCATTCCCTAATATGGAGTCTCAGTTGGTGGGAAAGTAGGAAAGTATAGTGAAAAATATTTCCATGTATATATGTTTTCACAAATATATTATGTATATATAAAGTATATATAGTAATCCTTTATCATTTTTAGATTATGACACATTTTGAAATCCTTTAAGACTTTATTTGTCGATCGTGATCCTTGCAGCTTCATCCTTCGGGTAGGACTCCTCTGACTCTGTCAATGCTATGGTAATTTTGGTGACGAGATCACTTATATTCTAGGCTTTACAAAGAGCGAGAGGTTTTTTTCCTAAAGGTGAGATCAAACCTTTTTAGGTTGCCTACATATCCTTGAAAGAGGAATCATGTATGTCCGTAGTTCAAGGGCATCGAAAGAAGTATGAAATGCAATGAACGAGTGCGACTCAGACTGCCTACGTATTCAAGTGGAATCAGGTCGTGGTGTAGTTCAAATAAATGGGAGAAATAAAAATATGGAATGCAATGACCGATCCTTACTCAGGCTGCCTACGTATTCCAGAAAATAGGAATCAGGTCATGACGTAGTTCAATATATGAAAGGATGATGTTTTGGGTTTTCTAAGGAAAACCGAACCCTATGTGGGCTGCCTACGTATCCTGCCGTGAGAAGTCAGGCTAATACGTAGTTCTTTTACATTATATAAAAATGTAAAAGTACAAAACAACAACAACAACTAGTCCTAATGTTTTCAAATGAAATACTTCTTGATGGCGTCTGAATTGATCGGCTTCGTGCTTACTCTGCCGTCCATCATCGCAAGTATCACCGCCCCTCCTAAGAGTACTCGGTGAACTATATAACGACCTTGCCAATTTGGCATGAATTTCCCTTTGGATTTATCTTAGTGAGGAAATATTTTCTTCAATAGCAATTATCCTGGTGTGAATCGACAAGGCTTGATCTTCTTATTGAATGCCTTGATCATTCTATTTTGATAGAGTTGACCATGACAGACTGCATCCAATCTCTTCTCATTGATAAGAATCAATTGTTTGATCCTGCTGCGAATCCATTCAGCGTTGTCTAGACCAACATCTTTGATGACTCTCAATAAGGGTTTCTCTACTTCCACAGGTATCACTGCTTTCGATCCATAAACTAACACGTACGGGGTTGCCCCAGTAGAAGTTCTGATTAAGGTACGATATCCAAGTAAAGCATATGGTAGTTTCTCGTTCCATTCCCTGCCACCGTCCATTATTTTTATCAAGATTCTCTTGATATTCTTGTTTGCAACTTCATCTTCTCCATTCATTTATGAAAGATATGTTGTGGAGTTTCGATGAGAGATATTAAACCTTTCATAAATCTCCCTCATTAGGTCTCTATTGAGATTGGCCCTATTGTATGTTACGATTGACTCTGGAATTCCAAACCGACAGACCAAGTTATTGCAGACAAAATCTGCTATGACTTTCTTGGTTACGGCCTTATGTGTTGAGGCTTCGACCCACTTTGTGAAGTAGTCAATAGCAAACAAGATAAAACGTTGTCCATTGGAAGTAGAAGGCTCTATGGGCCCAATAATATCCATTCCCCAAGCATAAAATGGCCAAGGGGAACCCATCACATTGAGCTCATTTGGCGGAACCCATACAAAATCCCCGTAAACTTAACATCGGTGACACTTCTGCACGTATCGAATTCTATCCCTCTCCATATTCATCCAAAAGTATCCAGCTCTCAAAATCTTCTTCGCAAGCATAAAACCTTTCATGTGGGGTCCGAAAGTTCCTGTATGTATCTCATCCAACAATCTTGTGGCTTCTGAGGCATCGACACATCGTAACAATCCCAAGTCTGGAGTCCTCTTATACAGAATTTCCTTATTGAAAAAGAAGTGATTGGCCATCTTTCTTAAAGTTCTCTTCTGCTTGTTAGTAGCGCTCTTTGGATAATCTCCTTCTTCGAGCAACCTTTTGATATCATAGTACCACGGCTTTCCATCTGGTTCTTCATCTATATGGAAATAGTATGCTTGTTGATCGTGTATCGCCACCTTGATGGGATCGATGTAATTCTTATCTGGATGCTGAATCATTGAAGAAATGTCGCCAAGGCATTGGTAAACTCATTTGAATTCGAGGGACATGTCTGAACTCAATCTTCGTAAACCTTTTACTCAGCTCCTTAACACATTGCACATAAGAAAGGATTTTGACATTCTTGGTGGTCCATTCTCCTTGCACCTGATAGACCAATAAATCTAAATCTCCTATCACCAAAAGCTTTTTAATGTTCATGTCCACTGCCATCCTAAGTCAGAGATTGCAAGCCTCATACTCTGCCATGTTATTCGTGTAAGAAACCTAATCTTCGTCGAGATCAGGTAATGTTGACCTATTTCTGAAACTAGGACTGCTCAAATTTTGACTCCTTTAAAGTTCGCTGCTACATCAAAGAACATTCTCCATCCATCATATGGCTCTGAGATGTCTTGTCCTGCGAACAATACCTCTTCATCAGGAAAGTAAGTCTTGAGCAGCTTGTAATCTTGATCTACTGGATTTTCTGCGAGGTTATCAGCTAAAGCTTTTCCTTTAATGTCTTTTTGCATAACATACACAATATCAAACTTACTCAACAAAGTCTGCCATTTCGCCAATTTCCCAGTAGGCATCGGTTTCTGAAAGATGTACTTATGTGGATCTATTCTTGAAATCAAGTACGTGGTATACGCGGACAGGTAGTGCCTCAACTTTTGTTCAACCCAAGTTAATGTGCAACTGGTCCACTCCAACAATGTATACCTTACTTTATAAGGTGTGAACTTCTTACTCAGGTAGTAAATGGCTTGCTCTTTCCTCCCTATATCATCATATTGCCCTAACACACATCCAAATGTGTTATCCATAACAAATAAATATAGCAACAATGGCTTCCCCGACTCTGGCAAAAATAATATCAATCGGGTGGACAAATACTCCTTGATTTTGTCAAAAGCCTTCTGCCATTCTTCAGTCCATCCAGTGGCGGCATCCTTCTTCAATAACTTGAATATTAGTCCATAAATTATCGTGGATTGTCTATAAATTGACTGATGTAATTGAGTCTTCCCAAGAAACTCATTACGTACTTTTTGTTCTTAGGAGATGGTAAGTCTTGGATCATTTTTATCTTGGATGGATCCAACTCTATACCTCTCCTACTAATAACGAATACCAATAACTTCCCCACGGGAAATCCAAAGGCGCATTTGGCTGGATTCAACTTTAGGTAGTACCATCATAACATTTCAAAGAAGTTTTGTAGGTCATCCAGGTGATCCAAACTCTTTTTAGACTTAATGATGACATCATCCACATATACCTCGATCTCTTTGTGAATCATATCGTGGAAAAGGGTAGTCATGGATCTCATGTAAGTTGCACCGGCATTCTTAAGTCCAAATGGCATTACCCTATAGCAGATACTCCCTACGGAGTGATAAAGGTTTTCTTCTCTGCATCATTATCATCCATCAATATTTGATGATATCCCACACAACAATCAACAAATGATTGTAACTCATGTTTTGCGTAATTATCAATGAGAATGTGAATGTTCGGGAGAGAAAAATCATCCTTTGGACTAGTCTTGTTGAGATACCAATAATCCATGCATATTCTTATCTTCCCATCCTTCTTTAGTACTGGCACAATGTTGGACAACCAGGTGGGTTATGTTTTAACCCTCACGACGTTAGCTTCTATATGCTTGGTCACCTCCTCTTTGATTTTTAAACTCAAATTGGATTTAAATTTCCTCGTTTTCTGCTTCACAGGCGGACATGCGAGCTTGGTTGGCAGTCGATACGATATGATGTCAGTGCTCAAACTGGGCATGGCATCGTAAGACCAAGAAAACACATCAATGTATTGCTTGAGCTGGCTTATTAATTCTTGCTTCCTTTTACCCTCCAAGTGTATGCTGACTCGTGTTTCCTTCACCATTTCTTCATCGCCTATATTGATGACTTCAGTTTCTTCCATATTAGGATTATTTTGACTCTCAAGTTACTCGATCTGTTGTGGTAGGTTCTCAGGCATCATGTTTTTATCATAATCCTCATAATCTTATTCATCGCTTGCATTTGCTCAATGTATTAATTACATGTTATAATTGTGGAACGAAGATCTTTATTATTATTTGTGCTGAAAAGTATAAAAATTGAGTAAAGTAAATAGATATTGAAAATAGGAAAATAAATTTTGAAAATAAGGACTTTTATTAATTAAGGCACTGGGCTTTGGCAAGAGGCGAGTAGCAAAAGAGCTTCGGCATGATTCAAGTCTCTATTGACCATTCAAAACAAAATAATTTTGAAAATAACTACAATTCCACACTACCAGGACTCTTGTCGGAATAGGTATGGGATGATGGTCCAATTCTGCAAGACTTCTCCAGGTTTAGCATCACGGATGGTAAGCTTCTTGAAATCCATTTCTGGTTCTCCTTCAATGACGGCCACAAACAGGTTTCCTATTCCCTCTACCATGTCTTCATAAACTACTTGCTCTGAAACTAGGACTTGGGCTGGCACGAACATCGTCACTCCAGATCTTTCACTGCAGAGTCCTCCAAATGTGGGCTTATATCTAAGCCCAGTAGTACCTCGCTGATGCTTCAGCTGGATTGGCTCAATTATACCATCGGCTTTTGGTCCTAGCCCTATCTTGGGCTAATACCCATATTTCAACATCTTTGATGCAACCATCTTTACAGCACTCGACATTTTTACTTCAACTCGCTCTATTTTATCATTGATCTTTGCACCTCATGTGGCACCTTAACAACTGTGAATGTTACGAAAGTAGGAGCTTCGATAGCATATACCGGTGGCACAGGTATCTCACAAGTGACATGTGCCTCGGTATGTGCTGAATTTCTAGATGGACTAGAACAGTATAGTTTTGAGGAGGAAACGAATAACCAGGTGTAGTTCTGGCAGTGGGTTGAAGAGCAGGCGGGGCTTGAGCATGTGATTTTGGATTTTCTAGGTTAGTGGGGGTGACCGGGGGTAATCCAACATTTGGACCTTAGAAATGAGTAGGAAAGCTAGCCACAGTAATCTTGGTAAGGTCCTGCATTTGATGTGTCTCTTTCTTCAAGACTTCAATTTCTTGCTCCATGTTGGCCATTTGCTTGTCTTTTTAGGTATCTAACAACCTTTGGGATCTTTCGGCATCATCCACCGATATCATCGCGGCCTTATCTTTGTCAGTCATTTTGTCTTTAGACTGAAGGTTATATTAGGATTCCGCCAGTTTGTTAGTCAACACGAATCAACTTTTTTTGTTTGAGGGATTAATAAACAAAAGGAAAAAAAGAAAAAGAAAAAGGGAAACCATGTTAGTTTGGGAGATATCAACAGATTTAGCAAGTATGTAATACCTATATACGCCAAGTTGGCGACATCCAAACGTGTCCTAATATAGGGCCTCTTTTCGCCAGAGGAAGGCCTACTTGCAATTAGTTTGATGATAAATGGTCCATTTAAACATATTTGGATTTGAGAATAAACACGACTTCCATTAAACAAAGAGTTTCTAAAAGGCTACATCAAATAGATCGAAGACAACCAAAAATACATGGGCGGCCGCAAGGGCTTACAATGGGGTGGGCCATGAGGCTCTTTAGGGAATATGAAAAAAATACAACGAGAAAGGAAATCTAGGGCCAAGTAGGGCCATCATCATCATCATCACTTAGGCACAGAAATAAGTCCATGAAATCTTGATCATTTATCAGCCAATTTGGGTAGTCTAAATTGTCTCCATTCCTCACGGATTGGTTTTCGGGTTCCTCTTTTGTGCCTTCCCTAGCATCATCATCATCGTCTGGAGGAATCATGTCATCCACTGATCCTGGAAATACTTGTCGATACATGGAGGTGGTGAGATACATGTGAGGTAGTATTTCACTGATCACCTTACACACCATGTCATAGTCCACCAGCCCAGGAATCCCTTCCCAGCTTGGTCACGTTATGGGGCCTCCTTATACTTTCTATGCGTAATAACCTGAGGTGCACCAAGTTGTCTGTCCAATTTCAACCAAAAGTATGTTCGTACACACTTCTTATAATCCCTTAATTCTATCCCAAGGTACTTGTTTTCCATAAAAAAATTCCGCTGGAGCCATGTGCATCCTTAAAGGGATATTTTTTTCTATGTCGAATTAACGTAGAACTCTAAGTGGAGCGTATGGTTGGATTCCTTCCAACAAGCAACTAAATAAAATAACTAGTGCACCTACTTAGCATTGCTCTTTCTGTGAACCAAGGAAGCTTCCATTGGATGGAATCTCTTATGAGGTACGTCAAATAAGCTTTCTATTCTTCTGGTCCTAAGGGCACCTTCCAAAATCTCAGCCTCTGTTTATGACTTTGTATCAGGTCGAGGACGTCCTCTGGGTTGTCTATAATTAGATCCCTTTGATAAAAATTCTCCATGGCCCAGACTTGAAGTAATAAGTTGCATCCGCCAAAGAAATCCTCTCCTTTTGAGCAAACAGACAAAGCTCGAAATAATTCTGCCAATTGTATGGGTACTAATGTAAGATTCTCAAAATCAGTGAACAGAGTAAAGACCAAAGGTGTTAAGTTGATGATGATATGGCCCCTTGTTCGAGGGAAAACCATAATCCCTAGGAAAGCAAGTGTGAAATCCATGGGGGAATACTCTCCCACCTTGCTCTTCTACAGGAAAAGTCCTCTCGGCGATGGCCATAGCTCATTTGATATCCAAATCCTTGAAATATGTAGCCCAAGTTAACCCAACCATATCTGATTCTCCTTAGGGCATAGCTTGCCCTCAAACACAAAGTATGCAAAAAACCATTGTCGGTCATGGCCGACGGGGCCAATGGTACTCTCTCTTCAAGAGGCAAATCTATGAGGCTCCTTAGGGCATAGCTTGCCCTCAAACACAAAGTATGCAAAAAATCATTGTCGATCATGGCCGACGGGGCCAATGGTACTCTCTCTTCAAAAGGCAAATCTATGAGGCTACTAATGTCTTCTAGAGTTAGGGTGATTTCGAAGTATGCAAACTACAATGGCACGGTGGTTGTATCCCAAAACTTAACCAATAGCTTCACGAGTATTTTGTTGGCTTGAATATCCATGAGGGACACCAAAGAGCCTAAGTGTTCTCTGACTTCAACTCCATGCACGGCCTGAATGTTTTGCCACCAGTTTTGTAAGTTTTGGGAGGACTAAGGCAATCATTTGGATGTTTGGTACGGTTTGGTTGGTATCCATCTGAAAGAAAGGGTAAAAGATATGATAAATCGTTAATCTCAAATCCATTATGTGTTTTAGTTTTGACCGTTCACACTAATCTTCACACAAAAATATGTTAATAGGTTTGTAACCTTTGACAAATGGGTGGTTCCCTAATTTTGATGACGATGCCTTGGACTGTCTCGCCTAAGGTGTATGCAATAATGACCTATTTTTAGAGTAGGATTTTCCCTAAATATTTAAGAGTGGGACTGAACAGCTGCGAGACGATACACTAACCTAATTGTACCGGCTCTGAAACTAAGGAGTTCAAAGAAGGTTCAGACGAGTGCAGTACACTCCTCGCGTATTCAGTGTGTGAATTGTGTACAACTAAGACTCGGGAGGAAAAGTGCAAGTAATAAAGCAGTAACAAGTAGTGTTATTCAAACAAATAAGGAACACAAGTTTGAATTTGACTTGCGTCCTTCCACACAAAGCATGATAAGAATACATGTAAAGCAAATAATACAATAAGAGCATCAAAATCCTAAACAAAGCATATTAAGGTTAAAACCTAAGTTCATTAACTCCCCAGCAGAGTCGCCATTCTATCGTGTCCTATTTTGAACCGGTCAAAACAACACACAACGTGTGGTGGCTAATATCGGGAGTCTTGGGTTTAGAAAATTTATTTTTTAGAGTTGTCACCTAATTTTTAGGAAAATTAGGAAAAAAAACATTTTTTGTGTGAATACTCTGTTTGGTCTTTCGAAACATATTTGAGATTCTGAGTAAGGGTTTTGGTTACCCATGGCGAAGATGTTAGGCAACACTCAGAGCCTATCCGAAGATAACCTTACACTTAGTTTAGGAAAAATATTAGAAAAAAAGACTTTTAATTCGCTATTTGCTTAAAATGGTGATAAGAAAACTTTTATTATTATTTTTTATTTGTTACCTTATACTCCCTCCATTTCAAAAAGAATGACCCCTTTACTTTTTTGGCAATACTTTAATTTCAACTTTTCATATGGCATGTTTATGACCACAAGATTTAGGGGCATTTTGGTACATTTGACACTACTTAAATTTAAGGCCACAAGATTCAAAAGTCTTCTTTATTTTCTTAAACTTTGTTTCTAGTCAAAGTTGGTCATTCTTTTTTAAACGGAGGGAGTATAAAAGAAGAAAAACTTAAGTTATGACAAACGTGATGCTACCGCGTACAAGGGAGTAATATCATTATTGTAAAGTATATGTATAGATATTTTTAAAAAAATAAAAAATAGTCTTTTATTTTTTATAATTGCGATAGCTAAAAAAACTTGTTATCTTTGTGCGCAGATGAATAAAATTTATCATTAATTTAAAGTGCAAAATGGTTTGTTTAAGACAAATCGTGAATATGAGTATTTGAAAACATGAAAGGATATAAAATTGATTGGTTAGTGAAAAATGGATTTGGATTGAAAATGAGCTAGAAATAAATGGGGTAATGTAATACATAGATATAATAGGACTAAAATGATTCAATAATAACAACAACAACAATAATAATAATAATAATAATTAAAATAGTGTAGATAATAATAATAATAATAATAATAATTATGGTATAAATAATAATAATGACAGTAATAATAACGTTGGTAATAATAATGAGCAATAATGATGATGAAAATAATTATAGTGATATCGAAAATAATATACCTTGTACGTAGTAGCGGATGAACGTATATACCTCGCGTTCCTAACCTTTGAAATCTGAAGGGAGTAAACTTATGCAAATGTTGAAAATTAAGACGTTAGACTAATTAAAATAACTAATGAACTCTATCGAAAGTCTGAGTTAATGGTTCACTAAGTTAGTTTTTGACATTTCATTTGTCATTTTTAGAGACGTGTGGAAATTACTACATTAAAAAAACAATTTTGCTTTAGGCAAAGTTAACTTTTACAAGGGTTAACTAAATGACAAAATCTATATTATTTTACGAATTAATTAACCATGCGTTAATACCTCAAAGAATCAACAAATAATAGTCAAACAAGGTTATCTTGAACGAGTTTAAATAGCAAGAACGAGAATTAATCATCATTCTAAAACCAACACAACAAGTATAAAATAAAACAAAAGGGGCTAAAGAATACTAGACTATGTTTAGGAGTTGAACTTCTACTTTGCGTGACTTCGAGGCTCTGCGATCATCCTAGTAACGGTTGACCCGACATTTGGGTCAAAATGAGTTCCGTTGTGGAACTCCAACTCCCGAGGTTCACATATAAAAACAAAGAAAAGATAAGGATTAAAAATTCAAATGTCCAAATAAGTTGAGAAAAAACAAAATTAAGGAGAAAACAAACAAATCAATAAATGAGCACCACATATAACTATTTAATCTGAACTGAAATACAGTGATTTAACAACATATAATTAAAAAAATAATCCTACGCTCTATATTTAAACATTGTGTACAACATATTCCATGTTGGATAGAATTAATTAATAATATATTATTTTGTTGCTCACTTAACCACAACTATATATAGCACAAACGCCAAAATCTGCATATTAATATCTCCATATTAGTAGCAAACTCTTATTCCTATAACAAAATTATTCTCTCGAAAATAAAAGAAAAAGAAAGTCTGACTTTCTAAATTTGAGCCTTAAAAAGTTCAAGGAATGATAAAGCAAATTAAAGATTTAATATAAAATCACAGAAACTAATGTCATTAGACTCCCATTCATCTTGACAAATAATTAGATCAAATAGAGAATCAGGCCACCCAAAAATGAGCAAAAATATTTTTTAAAAGAATAAACGACTCCTATGCACAACTTCTGCTAGAAAGATTTGTAATCTAGCAAACCCAAGTGTAACCCAAAATGTAAAGGGAACATTACTAGCAGTTTTAGACTATATGTTCCACACGGACACAAACACCCAAAAAAACGGACACAAACATCTCAAAAATGAAGAATGGTCATCCTTAAAATTATAATGTAAGCCTAAAGTTGTAGATGAAAAATCTCTCTGCCTCCTTTTACCTCCATATTCTTAGGGCAAATCAACTATCCCAATTTTGACTTAAATAAAATTCAAAACAAACACACATCTTACAAATAATAAGATTATGAAAATTGTTGCCTTAAAACTCGAAATCATTGCGAACAAGAGTGTCTTAGTGCATTTGTTTGATGAACTAGTTTAACGGTTTCAATAATTATAAATTCGTCATCCCATTTGACTTAGTGATCTCCCTATTGTTAGGCACCCATTAACATACAAATATACACAACCCATTAACATACATACATATGTACACACAACCCATACAAATATGCATACCTATACACATACACATGCAGTAAATTTTGTCAGCCTTTTAGAAACATAACCTCAAAATCAAAATACAACCCATGGTCAAACCGAAACTAAACAAATTATAAAAGCAAATTATAAAAGAAGCTTACCCATACTCCAATCCAGATAATATATCTTGACCCGACAACTTGGAATCGAACTTAACATACGCAATTAACCAAATACACATATCCACACACGCATTGAAAATTTCAAGGCCGAAGTTTCACTCATATGCAGCGACACAACAACATCATAGACTTGAACCAAATCCAAAAATCTCAAGTTTTCATAAAAACTAAAAAAAAAAAGAAGAAAAAGGGATGAATACGCACGTTTACAGACCTCTAATATTCGCATTTTCATCCATGGAATGGTTTCACATAAACAAAAAATAGCACTATGATTTTATTCCACACAACAGTGTATACAACAATAAACATACAAGCTTACGAAAAATCACACACTAACCTAGATTTGTAATCAGTCACCAACAAACCAAAACAGCCACCCATTTCAATGACATCAGTATGAAACTTCCAACAAATTTAAACCGAGTTGATATTCTCATCAAACAAAATAAATAAAGAGATGCAAGGGAGACGAGAAAAAGTGTTCACACCTTTTATCGGGTAGCAAACTTGGGGCTTTAACGTCAAGCCACTTTTCGGCTGGCGAACTCAACTGTAGAACTCCAAACTTGAATAAGAAATCAAGAATAAACAGCCGATTTTGAGGCCTCTCTTTCTCATTTTTTTCTTTGTTTTATTTTTCGCACTTCTTTCACAAATCTTCCTTACTTTTCTCACAGATTTTTTTCTTTTCCCTCCCTTACCGATCTTTAACCTTTCACCCTAGATTTTTAGCCTTTTAAAACCTATTCCTCCATGGTTACGAATGACCACTATTTATAGGTACAAATTCGGACTTGAAAGTACGAATTTAAAACCTCAAAAATTAAAATGGGAAGAAAAAAGAAGGAAAGAGGAGATTTGAATTAAAAAATCTCCTTCAAAATAAATAATAGATTGTTGTATCATTTTGGGACTGCTCTTTTCTGCCACTTCAGATTCACGGGCTTGGGGAGCGAAAATGGGGGAATCTCAAAAGGGAGCCACAGCTATGGCGGTGACACGGCTGATGTAAGATTTTATTTTAAGGTGGTGGAGAAAGGCAGAAGAGAGAAGATGTGGTTTGTGTTGTTCTTTTTTGGAAAATAGATGGTGACTCATCAAATGACTCCTTGGAGAAAGGTCACGCGTGACCTGACTCCCTTCTTTTATGGTGAGAAAAGATGTTATCATACAGACACTGTTGACTGAAATATGGGTCACAGTTCAGATTTAATATATATATATATACACACACATACATATGGGTAAATATAAAGAGTTGATTGAAAGCGATAATTTTTTAATCAGTCCGATCTTTGATCGAATGATTCAGATTTAATTTAAGGATAAAAGAAAGGAAGGGTGAAAACAAATAAATAAGAAAATAAATAAAATAAATTATATATATATATATATATATATGTATATGTAAAGATAACTGAAAATGTTGGGATCTCTGGATCAGAAAGTAATCAATAGATCGGATTAATTTGAGGATGAATTTTATTTTTTGCTGATGAAGAAGTGTGTGATCGATAGATATTGCGGAGGGGATTGATGAAATGGACATGAATATTGGAATGGGTTTTGGGCCAATTTTGGGTCTCTTGGCTGAAATTTATAAATAAGAGTTGGGTCTGGGTGAACTAAAAATGAAATTGGATTATTTTTGACCCGAATACTCTTTTTCTACTCAAATTAATTTTATCGATGCTTCCTACTATCCTAAAAATTATTTTAGTATGTACGTATATAAATTACAGACATAATTTGTATAAGCTTCCAATTTAATATCATTTGCAATTTAATATTGATAGAATGTACGTATATATATATATATATGTGTGTGTGTGTGTGTAAAAACTAGAATATAATGAAATATATGTACATTTTATAAAATATATTTTTATATAATAAAAATATGCATATATATGCTCATAATATCTCCTAAAAAATAAAATTATAAAGAATGGGAATGTGATTACCAAAGATATTTTGTGATTTTGATGTTAAAATATTTAATTATATTTAATTAAAATATTTTATAATATGATAGAAAAATAAATTCTTTTTACTTATTCTTTTTCAAAATTCAAAGAAATAAAAAATATGAATTTATTTTGAAAAATTATTTAGGGTTGAGGAGCACCGAATAATTAAAGGAAACAGAGTGAACCAAAATTATGTGTCAACACCCGTAACATGAATCGAACAGATGGGTAATCTGTTGCAACAAAATAATTATCTTTTGCAACAGACTAGTTGTACGTTGCAACATAATGCTTATCTATTACAATAGACGAGTAATCTCTTGCAACAAAATATTTATCTGTTGCAACAAATGAGTAATCTGTTTAGAACAACACAATACAACTCCTGCCACAAACCCAACAAAAAATCAATATGTTTCAACTCTTGCTGTTGCTACTAGATTCAAATTATTCCTTAATCATCGACATGTTTGTTGAGAAGAAAGACATAATGAAAAATAAATAAGAATTAAAATGTCAAAGTCGATCAACATAAATTTTTTATTAAACAAAAATAAATAAAAACACATAGGCTAAAAGAAAAATAATAATCTAATTATTATTATTATTATTATTATTATTATTATTATTATTATTATTATTATTATCATTATCATCATTATTATTATTATTACCTGTCGGCCAATCTCCAACCGGCAGCAGTAGGGTCCTTCTCATCCTGCGGATCTCCCGGAGCATCCTTGCTCTCACGG
This sequence comes from Capsicum pubescens, assembly GCA_030864215.1. Taxonomy (NCBI): domain Eukaryota; kingdom Viridiplantae; phylum Streptophyta; class Magnoliopsida; order Solanales; family Solanaceae; genus Capsicum; species Capsicum pubescens. The sequence goes on along the minus strand of CM061545.1, from coordinate 216,871,666 downwards.
TTCCCAACTCCCACTGTAGGTCATGAACCTACCTCCGAAGTTCTCGCACGGCGTCTTGCAGAAATGCAACGTCCCACACTGGATCAGTCATATCTAGAACACAAATGAATTGACAAAAAACATCAAAACAAGAGTAAAGAAAAGAATCTGAATGTAATACAACGTATACTATCAATTGGGTATATTTACACACAAAGCAAGAAAAAAACTTACCTGAGTCAAGGAAGAGAAAGTGGTTGAAGGTGTAATATGAAAGACAAGATACAAGAAATAGATAGAGTGTAATAGAATGAACAAGTGAGTAAGGACGACCTATTTATAGAAGATTGAATTTGAATGAGTTAGGCAAAAAGGTGTGACTGTTCACCTCCATTTATTAATTACATATTTGATTACTGTAAAAAGTTATGACTTAATTAAATTAAACAGTTGACTGACTTTTTGAATATTGTGATAAGTCTTGACTTTTCAGCTTATTATTATTAATTAGTTCTTTTCAATAACCATTTTTATTGAGTTGTGACAACAAATTCTATATCTGTTGCATCAGATAACCCATCTGTGACAACAGATTTATCATCTATTGCAACAAATCGACACACTGTTGCATCAGATAATCTATCTGTTGTAACATATAATCTATCTTTATTTTAATAATCACTATATCATTAATTCAAATTTGGTGACTTTTTTATTTTATAAATTTAAAAAACAAATTTAAAAACAAAAAGTCACTACTTGTCGCCTATTTAATATTAACATCAATTATTCAAATTAAATAACCATTTTTTTACGATTATAAATTGTGTTTATCATTTATTTCCTTATTATTTTTTGTGAAAATCAATGACATAATTAAATCAAGCTGGTGAGTTTTTTATTAATGTGACAAGTCATGACTTTTCAGCTTATTATTATTAATTTATTCTTAAATTTAAATAACTTTTTTCTCAATTAAAAAATCGAAGAAACCTTTTCAGTAACTATTTCTTTAATAAAATAATAATCATTTTTATTGAGTTGTGGCATTATATTGTATATTTGTTGCATCAGATAACCCATCTGTGGCAACAGATATACCATCTGTTGCAACAAATCGATCATCTATTTTAAGAGCTTTTTTTATTTATTCTAACAGCTGATTCATCAGTCGCAACAGATGGAGAGTTTGATGCATTAGCTTGTTTTGAATGTGTTAGGCAAAAAGTCAGGACTGATCACATTTTTTTAACAATGATCATATACCTTAATTAATTCAATGTTGTGGCTTTTTTATTATATAATACATAAATAATTTTTAAAAATAAATTTAAAAATAAAAATGGTGAAAAATCACGATCAGTTATTAAAATTAAATAACCGTTCTTTTACGGTTATAAATTATGTTTATCATTTATTTCCTTATTATTTATTTACGAACTATTTTTCATATTAAATAATTGAAAAGTCATGACTTTTCACCCTCTCAATAACAATAATCTTTTTTTTTAATAATCGTCTGTTGCAATATCTGATCCATCTGTCGCAACAGATTAACCATCTGTTGCAATATATGGTTCATTCGTTGCCACAAACGCTCAATCCTTATCTCCAACCGTCAACATGTTAAGAATAAGAAATAGACAGAATAAAAATTAAATATTAAATAAGAATTAAAAATCCAAAGTCGACCAGACATAGATTTTTAAATCCATTATATACGAATATATACAATAATAAAAACATACCCTTGAGTAGATCCAATATAAAAAAAGAAAATACATACGCTAAAAAGAAAAAAACATAACCTAATTATTATTACTACTATTATTATTATCATTAGTAGTAGTAGTAGTAGTAGTATTGTCAACCGGCCAATCGTCATCCGGCAGCAGCAGAGCCCTCCTCAGCCTTGCTCTGAAGTCGCTCAACTCCCTTTGGAGTTCATAAATCTGCCTTTTAAGTTTTCGCAAGGACTCGAGATGAATCACCTTGTACAAATCTCGATCAGCCATATCTAGAAGTAAAGTAGAATGAACGAGTAAAGAGGGACCTATTTATAAAGGATTAAATTCAAATGGGTTAGTAAAAAATCCACAACCATTCACCTCTTTTTTAATAATTACATCCCTTAATTAAATAAAACTAGTGACTTTTTGAATATGTAAATTAAATAAATGGATCTAAATACAACATTTATCTTTATTGTATTTTGGAAAGAAAAGAAAATTTCTTTAAAATAAATTTAACAGATGGGTAATCTGTTGTAAAATATATTTTATTTGTTTGATAATTTATAACATATTGATAATCTGTTGCAACAGATAGATATATCTGTTTGATTTTTCCAACAGATAAGTCATATGTTGCAACAGATTGATTATCTGTCGTAACACATGTTTATAACTGTTTGATAATTTTTAACAGATGTGTCATTTATTGCAATAGGTTAGTCATATGTCTATTCAAATTAAGTCATAGATGGGCTAGGAAGAATAAGGTGCATGCAGATGGATGGATCCACTTTCATGTGTTGGAGTAATGTATTACTGATAAGGTCATCGGGACAACACACATAAAGTACAATGATTTTTTATGAATGCAGTTCTTAACTGATAAGACATTGATCATTCAAACAAGATCCTGCATTGGACAGTTAAGTTTGATAGGTTCTAATTAATAAGAAAGAAGGGCCCATAAAGATGGTTCTAATACCCTATTACAAACTAATGACGGTTGTTGCTCATGTTTATGTATGTCAAGTTTTGGGAAGGAATCAATATTTGGTGTCATTACAGAGATCCAATAGTGATTGGACTTAACTTTAAGTGTGCATTGGACTCTGAGAAGGCCTTCAAATCCTCACACTGCATCAAACAAGAACGAAAAAATAATAGAAATTCCCCTGGCCCAAATTCGTATGGAAGCGTTGTTCGAGAATACAATTATACGCCAGAAGGAGCCGTACAAGAATACCTGCGATGGAAAGGGGAGTTGATGAAAGACTATATCATCTGAGAGCTAATCGAAGTGGAAACATTGGGTACCAAGGAACTTCTAGCGAATCTGGCCGATGAAACTGAATTAAAACATGAGAAATCTGAATCAAGTGCAAATATGAAAGTGTATCCAGTAATGAAAATTTGCCTGTTGTCTCTCTCAAAGAAAATAGTGCAGATGGACACTATGCTATGGATCTGCGACTAGGAAGCGTGGTCGGGATGATCACCTACATAAAAAATAATAAAACAATAAGAAAGCAACTTTGCAGGCACCAAGGGTCGTAATTATGTACAGTAAGTCAAGAAAACTTGTGCCAAAAATAGTTGCAGTTAAAATAAGTAATTTCTGAATTTTAAATTGAATCCCATGCCTTCTTGTTTGTGGTTCCAATTAGGTCCACTGCTATTGACCTGATCGGAACCACAAACAAAATTAAAAGGCAGATTGAGTATCATTACTTCATTAGCAATATGGATATAATTGATTATGTTTTCTTGTCTTAGCATGCTTTCAACATATCTTGGAGAAGATCAGATGCTTCTTGTTGTATATGAATACTGATAATTTTCAAGCTTGCCTCTAGCTTGCTGATTCTCTATTCAATCTTGTCGTTGTCGTCTTTGAGGTTAGTATAGAGTTCTTACTCTTTTGTGATATCGTCAATAAGAAACACTTCCTTTGAAGTTGTGGCATTGTAAAAGGCCTTCAGAAGGCTTCTAGAACACTTTCTTTAGAAGGCTTAAATGATACATGGAGGGTCACTATGTTTGTTTTAGTTTACGTGTTGATGCACACTCAAGCTGTGGTCCCAATAGTTGCACAACTCACTTTCTCGAGCATTGTTTAACCAACCTTCAAATAATTTGATAGGATAATGAGCCCGGAATTAGTGGAATCAGTTTAGATCAAATGTTTTGGAATTATGTAACGTTTGATCTAAGCTGGTTCCACTACTTCAAGGCTCATTATCCTATCAAATCCTTTAAATTTTGGTTGAACAAGCTGCATTGAACAACACTCGAGAAAGTGAGTCGTTCAACCGTTGGGACCATTGCTTGAGTGTGCATTAACATGTTGACCTAAAACAAACATAGCTACCCATCATGTATCATTTAAGCCTTTTGAAGAAAGTGTTTTGAAAGCCTTCTAAAGTTCTTTTACAATGCCACAACTTCGAAGAAAGTGTTCCTCATTAAAGAGCTTATAAAATACCAAGAACTCTATACTAACCTCAACGACGGCAACAACAAGCTTGATACCGAATCAGCAAGCTGGAGGCAAACTTGAAAATTATCGGGATTCACATACTACAAAAAACATCTGATCTTATCCAAGATATGTTGAAAGCATGTTAAGGCAAGAAAACACAATCAATTATCTCCATATTGCTAAGGAAGTAATGATAATCAATCTTCCTTTCAATTTTTTTTATGGTTTCGATCAGGTCAATAACAGTGGATCTAATCGAAACCACAAACAAGAAGGCATGGGATGCTATTTAAAATTCAGAAATTGCTGCCTTTGCATAGATTTCTTATTTTAACTTTAGCTATTCTTGGCGTAAGTTTTCTCGACTTACTGTACATCATTTCAACCCTCGGTGCCCACAAAGCTGCTTTCTTGGTGTTCTGCTATTTTCTATATAGGTGATCATTCCAACCACGCTGCCTAGTCACAACTCCCTAGCAAAGTGCCCAACTATACTATTTTTCTTTGAGATAGGCAATAGATGGATTTTCATTATAGATACACTTTCATATTTGCACTTGATTCAGATTTCTCATGTTCTAAGTCAGTTTCATCGGCCAGATTTGCTATGACCTCTCCTCCTATCTTATTTTTCCTCTTCAGTTGCCTCTCAGATGATATATTCTTTCATTAAATCCCCTTTTTCCTTGCAGGTATTCTCCTACCGCACCTTTTGGCGTATAATCATCACTCTGAGCAGCCCAACCATATAAATTTGGGCTAGGGCAATAACTATATTGATTTTTGTTCTTGGTTGAAGCAGTGGGAGGCTTAGAAATCCCTCTCAGAGTCCAATGCAACCTAAAAGTTAGGCCAATCGCTATCGAATCTTTTTACAATGCCACCAAAACTTGATCCCTTCACAATGCTTGACACATAAACATGAGCAACAACCGTCATTAAATCTTAACAGGGTATCAGAACCATATTCATGATCCATCAGCCTTATCAGTTCAAACCTATGAAACTAAACTATAAAATTATAGATATCTTATTTGAATGATCAATGAGTAATCAGTAAAAAATAACATTCATAAAATCAGTGTACTATATGTGTGTTTTCACAATAACATTATCAGTAATACATACCTCCCACATAAGAAGTACTTCCATCCGTAAGTAGCTTATTTCTCCAAACCCATTTTTACTGTAGCCTCTTGTGTTGGTCGAGCAAAAGTTGATCATCTTTTATTTCCTTTTATCTACAAATAAGAGAAAAAAATTGATGTCAAAATAGAGAAGACCAGAAAGAACATTATCCATCTGTTGCAATAGATTATCCATCTGTTGTAACAGCTTTCCATCTATTTAATAGATTGTCAATCTGTTGTAACAGATGTGGAGCCTGTTACAATAGATATGGATTCTATTGCAACAGATGTGTAATCTATTGGAATACATCAAACCAGCCTTACTAGTGGTTTGATTTGTTTCAATAGTTGTTCCGTCTGTTGCAACATCAACAACAATATCAACAATAAAGAAAAAATAACAACAATAAAGAAACAACATCATTTGTTCCAACACCATCAATAACAACATCAATAATAAAGAAGCAACATCATTTATTCCAACACCATCAACAACAATACAACATAAGTTCCAACAACACTAAGCCCACCACCAACATCAATAACAACATCAATAACAAAGAAACAAACAAAATACATACAAAAAAATAATACTGCCAACAAGGCTTTTAAACTTCTCCCAACAGATGATTTTTTTGAATATTTTAATAAAAATAATGGTTCGTTCATTCAAGACTTTAAAGTAACCTTTCCTTTAAATTTTTTAAATAAATATGATATGGGTAAAGGATAATTAAATAAAAAAATAGACATAAATAACTAATTTAAATAACTTACAAAGAAGAAGATGAGAATGAAAGAGCAATAGTGAACCATACCTGCAATGTCAAAAGTAAGGGGATCAAAACAACAATTTCAATTGAGGAAAGATATAGATCAGTTTAGATCCAAAAGGATCCTTGTGAGAAAGAGAAGAGAAAAAAGAAGACGGTTGTGATAACCCTAAAAAGAAGAGAAAGAAAAAGAAGTGAGATGAATAAATTTAGATCTAAAGGAGAGATAATTCTAGACATGGATTTAAATATTCATTAATAACTTAAGGGGAATGAGGAAGATGGGTGACATTGAAAAGACAAGATAAGACTACTCAACGAGGAGATTTTTAAGTTATGCAAGAATATTTTTTACTGCCTTAGTAGTACTATTTTATCTTTTTTTTCGAACAGAAGATTTCTTTAAAATTAAAAAAAGATTTTCAAATAGATATGTCATCTGTTGAAACAGATATCAATATCTGTTTGAAATTTTCCAACAGCTCAGTCATCTATCACAATAGATGCAAATGTCTATTTGATAATTAAAGCAGTTATGTCATCTGTTGCAACAGATATCAATATCTGTTTGAAAATTTCCAACAGTTCAGTCATCTGTCACAACAGATACAAATGTCTATTTAATAATTAAATCAGTTATGTCATCTTTTACAACAGATATCAATATCTGTTTGAAAATTTCCAACAGCTCAGTCACCTATTGTAATTGATTTAGCTAGAACTAGGGATAAGTACATAGGGTCAACTACAACTTCAATTGAGTCTTTACAATTGCATAATATTAGTATTGTGTTCCTCTCGACCCGAGTCATCAATCGATCACTCTAAGTTGAAATAATTTGTATTAACTTATTGTTAAGCTAATACCTAAATTAATTTATCTATAACTAGGGATGAGTACATAGGGTTAACTACAACTTCAATTGAGTCTTTACAATTGCATGATGTTGGTATTGTATTCCTCCCGACCTGAGTCAACGATCGATCAATCTGAGTTGAAATATTTTGTATTAACTTATTATTGATTTAATACCTAAATTGATTTAGATAGAACTAGGTATGAGTACATAGGGTCAACTACAACTTTAATTGAGTCTTTGCAATTGCATGATGTTGGTATTGCGTTCCTCCCAACCCGAGTCGTCGATCGATCACTCTGAGTTGAAAAGATTCATATTAACTTATTTTTAAGCTAATACCTAAATTGATTTATCTAGAACTAGGGATGAGTACATAGGGTCAACTATAACTTTAATTGAGTCTTTGCAATTGCATGATGTTGGTATTGCGTTCCTCTCGACCCGATTCGTTGATCGATCACTGTGAGTTAAAATGATTCGTATTAACTTATTGTTAAGCTAATACCTAAATTGATTTAGCTATATCTAAGGATGAGTACATAGGGTAAACTACAACAAAAATTGAATCTTTAAAAATGCATGATGTTGGTATTGCGTTCCTCCTGACCCGAGTCGTCGATCAATCACTCTGAGTTGAAACATTTCTTATTAACTTGTGTTGAGATAATACCTAAATTGATTTAGATAGAACTAGGGATTAGTACATAAGGTCAAATACAACTTCAATTGAGTCTTTGCAATTGCATGATGTTGGTATTGTGTTCCTCCCGACCCAAGTCGTCGATCGATCACTCTGAGTTGAAATAATTCATATCTTTTAAAATTTTAAAAAATAATTAAGATCAATTTGGAACAAACTAAAAATTTCAAAACTTGTCATTCTTTTCCAAAAATACAAATCAACCCATACAAATCATCCATTTGTGGGGAAAATATTTCAGCATTTCAAATCTCAAGTTACGCTCTTTTCTTTATATCTCAACAATACAGATAACAACTTCTCAACATATTTCTCAACCCTTCAGAACAGATTGATTTTCTTCCTATTTCCGACCACATAGTTGTTATTTTTGACTTCATTCTCGCTTGTTCTTTATTCTAAGAATTAGGAATTTTTAGTTAATGATGAAAAATAAAACTTTTAGTTGTATTATCTTCGAGAATGGGTTAACAATTTTGAGTTTAGATGATAAAAATAAAGGAAGAACCCAAAAAACCCTAGTTTTTTGCAGTATTTTATTGACTATCGTGGTATTATTGGATGGAGTTTGTGGTGTTGTTGGTAGCTATTATTGGTGATGTCAGTATTGGTAGTCTTGGTGGTAGTGTAGGTGGTCTTGGTGTTGGTATTGGTGGCATTAGTGGTGGTGGTGGTGGTCTTGGTGGCCTTTATGTGGGTGGTGGCATTGGTGGTTGTCTTGGTGGTGGTATTGGTATTGGTATTGGTGGAATTGGCGGTTGTGTTGTTATTGGTGGAGGTGGTGGTGGTGATCTTGGTGGTCTTGGTGCTAGTATTAGTGGTATTGGTGGCCCATCTGTTGCAACAGGTGGAACATCTATTAAGAGATATTGAATAGTCTTCAAATAGATTCTTCATCTATTCCAACTGATTGGTTATCCATTGGAGTATTTATTAGTAATGTGGCGTATAATAATTTATTGAAATTTGTCTTACCTTTTTAAAAAAAATTATGCAGACATCAAATTTACTGTATTTTTTGTTTTTTTGTTGTTTGTAGTTAAAAGATGTCTCCCAAAAGAAAAGAAATTGAAAGTGGATCAACTTCTGACCACCCAACAAAAAAGACTAGAGTACAGATGGATTCGGAGGAACTTCTTGAACAATATCACTTAGGGGAAAATAAAGCTGAGGAAAGTTATGAAAAGGGGGGGTGGAGAAGGGTATATAGAGGTTGGTGGGGAGAAAGAAGAAGATAAACAAGATGATAATGCATCACCAATGGGGCGCGAATTAAAATCGAAATACCAGCATGGGATTGTCAAAACTATTAGTATTGACAGGTTTCAAGTTGCGATGCCAATAGATGACCCTACAGAACTAATTGGTGATCTTATACTTAAATGTGATTTGGGGAAACCTTTTGATGACTTTAGGAATATTATGAAGAATGAAAACATAGACGAACTTTTTAAGAAAAGCTACTTTGGACGCTTTCTTGAGCTGCCTGAGGACCACACTATCTGTTTCCAAATGAGCATAGTATATGGTTTTCTCAAGTGCAGGATCAAGTAAGTGGGGGATGATAAAGATTTGAAGGAGAGGGCCAAAAAGATAGATGAAATCTGGATCAACTACTGTGGCATGTCGGTTTGTTTTGGCTTGAAAGAGTTTGCCATAGAGACAGACTTGAGATGCAATCGTCCAGAAGAACCTCTCATCAAGAAAATACCCCGCGAAAGGTCCAAGACAAGCAGGATAGCCAAACCACCACCATCAAATAAATGGAAGGCATTGTCCAAGAAACCATTTACCAAAACCAACAAACACAAGGAAAAGATAGATAGGTTGTTGGACATTGCTGGACATAGCTACAAAGCGACGGATTTGATAGAAGATCTCAAGGATAAAACTATACCAAAGTAGTGCAGGGAGAAATTGTGCTTAGTTTGGTTTTCCCAGTCCGTTATATTGGCAAGAGATGTCAAGAAAGTCATAGAAGATGATTTATTGGCGCTTACTGAGGATTTTAAAAAATTCAATGATTATCCCTAGGGATATGACAGCTACAACTTGACTGTCAAATATTTACTGACAAAGTTATCCCCAAAGATGATCACATTATACGGCTTTTCTTGGGCTTTCATGGTAAATTTAATCACTATTTCTTTACTCATCCATTATTTTATATTGAATAGTTATTATGACTTTTTTTAATTACTTCCTGTTTAATATTTTAGGCTGGGCACTTGAAGCCATTCCACCCCTCCGAAAGTAGGTCAAGGATTATCTGGATGAGGTTTACCATCTAAGGATCCTTAGGTGGTTGGCTGCAAAGAGCAACACAAGAATTAAGGTGGATGATCTCTTTAACCCTTCGGATGATGCAGTACGTCTTCTTTCAAGTAAAATAATTTGACTCAAAGAAAGATATTGAAAAAGATATACCATCTATTGCGACAGATAGGTCATCTATTGTAACAAATTACCCATCTACTGCAACTGGTGCAATAGGGGGGTAATCTGTTATGACAGACGATCCATATTTCGCAACAGATTAACCATCCGTTGCTCTGGTTCTCTGAACCGAACTCAATAGATTATTCATCTACTATAAATTATACAATAGATGGGTAATCTGATGCAACATATTATTAATCTATTGCGATATACAGATCAGCTATTGCAACAGATAGATCATCTATTGCATAAGTTGACTGTGTTAACATGTAACCCAACTGACTATAAATTATTATTATATGATTTAAATGTATTTGTCTTTTTTTATAGGTTGTGCATCCTTGGATCGTGCCTACTAAGCAGGAGTTGGGGATGACTTCTTTTATTACTCTAGGTCTTGTTGATACAATAGAAAACCCAATGGTGTAGTTAATAAATAAGGAATTGGCTGGAGAAACAGCCATAAGAAGAGCATTTAGGCAAGGTCATCCTAATGTTGAAGCTCTTCATGACCAACCTGCTACAATAGATTTGGGTGTTTCTTCTGGGGGTGTTACTGATGGAGTTGTTGATGTTGGTGGCAACCATCCTGATGCTGATATTGCTACCAATCGTGATGATGAGCATGTTAATGATCAATAAAAAATAAATATGTTTGAAATCATCTCTTACACAGGTCCCTCCAACCCTTATACTGGTCCCTTCCGCGCTTACAGTGGTCCCTCTCACCCCTCTTCACCCTCATATTCTCATTGCAAATGCAAAGTATGCAAGTACAGACAGGATAAACTCCTTGAAAAACTAGAGGCTATCGATGAAGCTGCCGAGGAATTAAAATCCAAAAGAGGTGTCATACCATCCAAAAAGGTGAGGGATCCATACACTCCTACAGTGGCGGTTAGGAGGAAGAAAATAAAAACTAGTACTCTTCATTCCAAAAAAAATTACAACTCCTCCCTTTCCAAAAGTTGTTGAAGTTCAAGGGCCACTGAAGAAGGTGGGCATATACACGACACTTAGCGATGAAGAGAGGAAGGAACTGCGAAAGACCACACATGCCAAGAGGAAGAAATCTGCACAAGAATACACCATGCATATGTTTGACTCCCAAGACTTCAAGATGATGACAAATATGCGTGAGTGGTACGTTGACAAGGTAAGTTTACTTTTCCTAACCTAGCCTTCTAATCTACTCCATGAAGAAGAAGCCACGCAATAGATATGTAATCTATTGCAACATCTAGATATTCTGGTGCAACTGGTGGTGGTTTTGTTGTAACAGGTTTTTAATCTATTGCATAAGTTGCGTTAGCTGGGTAATTTGTGAACAAATTCATAGAACCCTATGCAACAGATGAACCATCCGTTGCATCTTTCCACTATGTTTTTCTTTTTTACAATTATTAACCTATTTAAAAATTGTCTTCTTATATCACAGTATGTTGATAAAATTCTCTGACCCATGTTGATAAAATTCTCTGCCTCATGAGGAGCAGGCAATTAGCATACCCCAATGCTTATGATGCTGCCGATATGATAATGGACCTCAACTTTTACAATAATTTCAAGAATCGATACAATGAACTCACTAGACTAGCTAAAACTCCTAATCTCCAGGGATTTAATTGGTTAGTTTCTACATACGAATGGGATGAAGATATGATTAACTATATTAGAGGGAAGAGGTCATATCCACACGAGAAGAGATGGACCAAGGCAAAGAGAATTCTTACAGTCATGAACGTGAAAGTCATATATTTTCTCACTGTTGAGATACTTCTCGAGGAGGAAAAGATTAAGGTTTATGACTGCAACTTATCTGTCTTCGACGACTGTAATTTTTTTACCTACATGTAGCCATTGTTGGAGTTACTCTCCAGTTTTTTGAGGTAGAGTAAAGTGATGGATCATTTTCCAGCAGAAGTGTTGAAGAAGAAAGCATGGAATTTTAAAGATCGAAAAAAGGACATGGACCTTAAAAAAAATAAAACTGGTGCCGCGTGTGGGCTGTACGCGCTTGCATACATTAAATGTTTGCTGACCGGAACAAAAATGGCTGGTCTGTGCGACGTCATTGTAGAAAAGATGCAAGAGGTCTGGGCTTATGGGGTACTAACTAGATGTTTGGAGCCTTTGTATAAAGAAGATGTACAAAGACAAACACCATAACAATTTTTTATTTCAAGCTACTTCACTTTACATGTAGTGGCAATTTTTTATGTTTGGCTAAAGTTGAATTTTTTATAATGCAACAGATTGTCTATCTATTGTAGCAAATAATATATCTGTTGTGACAAATTGATTATTTGTTGCAATGGGTTGGCCATCTGTTGCATTATGCAGATATTTCTCAGTCTATCTGTCGCAACATATATACAATTTATTGCAATATATAGTCTATTTATTGCAACTGATAGGTAATCTATTGGAACAAATCAAAACAGTAGGAAGACCTGTTTGATAATTTCCAATAGATGACCTACATGTTGCAATATATGTTTAAATATGTTTGATAATTTCCAACAGATATATCGTTTGTTGCAACAAATGTATTATCTATTGCGATATTTGAATCTAGTATTTTATTTCAATTAATAAGGATTAAATTATATTCATAGACAACATAAAATAAATCGAAGCCTTCAAAAATTACATGAAATAACTCAACAAATAAAAAAAATATAAAAAAAATTATTATGGGTACAAATGATCTACTCTACAAACAATTCAACAATTTAACTTTTGGTGCAAACAATTTCCAAGGAGAGGTTATTACTTTGACAGACTCAAGATATAAAGATCAATTTAATATGAACAAGTTGGTATTCATCCGGTGCTACGAAATTCGGCTTTGGTCGTCGTGGATCTTTAGTGTCGCTTGCGTACGGTTTTTGTGCTTTCATTTCTCTGTGTTTTCATAAAAGAGCAACATAACTTTTGCGGAGTAATCCGGCATCAAGTCCATCATTTGGTACTTGTAATCCATCGCTCAAATACTCGGCGTAAGCGGCAACAAAAAGACTGCAATCCCTGTGTTTTAAAAAAGGATAATCCATATCTTGCAATTAATGTAAGCGTTGTGAAATTTATGAAATTCAACTAAATCATGATACTTATAGGCTACTAATGAGGTTTTGAGCAATTATTTCAACATATTCTACATCAAATGGATTACCCATTTTATCCCGATATGCTTCAATCGTCGATCAATCAGTATGAACCTTTTGGTCTTAAATGCCACTTATATCAAGGTAAGTAGGCAATATTTTGGCCAGCTTTTGTATCTCAAACTCAGACGACTGCCCGAAATGTCTCCTCCGCGACATCAAGTCATAAACTCGGATGCGCCTCTCTTTTAGAATGACAACAGCCAACACCTAATGGAATTCATCACCACAATTGATTGGGATGTACACTTCGTCGACCAAATGCCAAGGTAAGCCAGTTAGAATGCTAAAACCTTTGATGATGTTGATTAAGCATTCCTCATTTTGAGAAACTTCCGGCTGTTGTTGACAAAACCTATCTTAGGCATTATTGATGTAAAATTTGTACAAATAATTGCCTGTCGTGTATCTGTATTATTCTTGTGTTTGCAACTTGTCCTTCTTTCGGAGGTAGTAAAATATGACATCGATGTGCTACACATATTATCAAATATTTTAGATTATGTGACAATAAAATTAATACATAGATGCAATTAAATGACATTTAAACCTCATCATTCCTGTAAGTTTGGGGCTGTGATATCAAATAAAACCAATTCTTCATTTCAGAATGTGCAACAACAAAGTCGAACATATCAAAATCAAGACTCGATTCATTTACTTTGTAATATTCATCATTTTATTTTCTACATGATTTATATATGTTAATGTCATGTTTTTACAACAAGAATTGTATAAATCAATATCTTTAAAAATAATTTATGTACCTGCCGGCATGCTGCTTTAATAGCCTATCGGCAATCCATTCAGAATAGTTGTTGATCAATTTTGTTAGTTTTTTTGGAGCCTTATCCGAGATGTTGAACCCTTCAAATGGGTAATTCTTCCATTTTCCCAAACTGATAGGCTCCACTTTTTTTCTTTCATGGAAGCAGTTGATGGATTATCAACTGTGATATTATGATGTGATATCCACCTGGAAATCTAAAATTGTCAATGCTAATCACAGATATACAACAGATTATCTATCTGTTGCATCAGATGAATCATCTGTTGGGAAAAATTTGAATAGGTAAAATAGAGTTGTATGATAATTTTGAATAGATGACTCATCTGTTACAACGTATGACTCATCTGTTGGTACAAATTAAAATAGTCCGAAGACTTGTTTGATTTACTAAAACAGACAGGCATATATTGCAATAGATAATGTATCTGATACAACAGGTCAGACGACAGTTGCAACAGATGTATATATTTGTTTTGATAATTTTCAGCAGATGTATAATCTATTGAAAAAAAATTATGTCTGTTTGTTTGTTAGAACAGATGATATACATTCACCTTCTTCAACTCATGATGCTCTTCTGTGGCCCTTGTACATTGATCAAATGTGCAAGACAAAGATAGAGGAGTTGCAATTTTATTTTTTTCGATGCTTGATGATGCCTTGGAAATTTCTTTCCTTCTCCTCTTAGCCACCTTGATCTCTAGTAGAGTTTATGGATATGAAATCCTCTTTGATGGAATGACACCTCTCTTAGATGTCATTTTCTTTACAGAAGTAGTTAATGCATTAATAACATTAATCACTCCATCATGTTTCGCGTTGCAATCTTGACATTTGCAAGCTGTACATTCACTAGAAGTGGCAAAATCTGTATAACCAGTATGATCATAATCATAATGGTTTTTTGTTTTAAAAACTGTAAGAGGAGCATCATTAGCCCCAATATCAACACCACTACCACTACCATCATTAACAATAACAAGCCCACCCTCCAAAATTATTTTTCTTGTGATGGTTGTTGCTCCAAACAATTCCTTCTTTATTTTATCAATGACCTTAGGGTCCAATAAAGTTTGCACAGACCATAAAGTAAGAAAAAATGACATCTTTAACTTTCAATTGGTTGGAACAAGCCACGGATGGACAGTCTAAAATAAATTAGCACATATATTAGAATGATGATGAAATCATTTTAAAAAATTATTAATTAAAACAAAAACTTAATTAGAATTATACTTACTGCTTCCTTCGGGAGATTGAAGAGATCAAGAAATTTTGCATTGTTATTAGTTTTGGCCGACAACCATCTCAGGATTCTTGGACAGAAAACTTCTTCCTGGTAGTTTACTTATTGTCTCAAATAAGGAATGACTTCAAATGCCCAAGCCTATAAAATAATGCTAATAAATCAAAAGTGTTATTGAATAAAAAAAATAAATCATGTCATAATAAAAGAAATATTTACCATAAAAGCCCATGGAAAGCCATATAAGTTGACTATCTTTGGCGTTAACGCAGTCAACAAATATTTGACAGTCATTTTGAAGCTTTCATAACCCCAAGAATAGTTGTTAAATGCATCAAGATCCTCGGAGAGCTTTATCAAACCAAGTGGTATGTTGTTGTTAACGTATCTCGCCCAAAGAATATTATGTACAAACCAAACCAAGCACAATGATTGCTTGTGCTTCTTTGAAAGTTTTTTATATTTCAACACTTCTATCAAATTTATGTTTTTCGAGCTTGGACCAACAAGAGACACCAGGTCATCACGATCACTCGACTTACCTTTGCCTTTTTTGAGTGTGCGGGGTGCTTTTTAGGGGTTAGAATAGGTATAACTTGAGAAGGAGAAAGAGGATAACATTTTAATCTAGTAACTATGGCAAACCCCCTCAAACTAAAACAAACAGGCATGCCACAGTAATTTATCCATACCTCATCCATCTTATCTTTGTTTTCATACATAAACCTACGCTTGAGAAGATCATATACCATTTTTATTGGGAAACAAGCATTGTTATCTCCGACAAATCAAGATATTTTCCAAAGCATCTGTCCCTAAAATAAGCTTCCAAATTTTGTTCCCAAAGTATTTTTCTAAAGGCGTCAAAAGATTTTCCCATGGTTGACTTAACAACGAAATCACCCATTAAATTTATGGTACCATCGTACTGCATTCTCACAGGATAACTATCAATGCTGAAGGTTTTGACCAACTCTTCGGTGGAAGGGCTATTAGCATTTGGATCATCTCTTTGGAAACATTTCTCCTCCCCATGTTCATTATTTTTTGCTTCTGATTGAGATGTCGCTTGTAAAGAAAGCTCATAGAGTGGTCGATATAGCCTAGCTACTTTACTTGTTCCTTTACTTGGACTTGATTCGATTTTTTTTATTTTGAGAGCCATATAATCTAAAAATAACAGGAACATAAAATAGATTATAATTGATAACAGTATATCGGACATGTACAACAGTAAAGTAATAGTTCCAATAGATCACACATCTGTTACACCAGGTAGGTTATCTGTTACAATATATAACTAACTTATTACAATGGATGAGTAATCTGTTGTAATAGTAAAAATAGATCACTCATTTTTTGAAACAGATGATTGGTCTATTGCACCAGGTATACATATAATCAACCTGTTACAATGGATGAGTAATTCATTGGAAACAATAAAAAAGCTCACTCATCTGTTGAAACAGATCACTCTTCTGTTACACCAGGTAGGTTATTTGTTGCAACATGTAACCAACCTATTGCAACGGATGAGTAATCCGTTGGAAACAATAAAAACAGATCACTCATTTGTTGCACCAGGTAGGTTATCTATTGCATAACCAACCTGTTGCAACAGATAAGAAATCCGTTGGAAACAATAAAAATAGATCTCTTATCTATTGAAACAGATCACTCATCTGTTGCCAAATATGAGTTATCTGTTGGAACTGGTCAATATTTTTTAGGTTTCTTTCAAACAGAAGAGTCGTCTGTCGCAACAGATGAATGATTTGTTAGATTGTTTATCTGTTACATTATATTTTAATTTATTGTATCAAATTTCCATCTGTTGCATCAGATTTTTATTTGTTGCATCAGATGGTTCGTCTGTTGCATCAAATAATTTATCTGTTGCAGGAAAATAAAAGTACCAGGATTTTGTTCAATAAAACAACAACACTATCACCGTTTAATATCAAATACACTATTTTTATCAAGAAAAACAATAAATCAACCCAGCAACACCAACACAACCACACACTAAGAACATCAACGGTGACCAAAAATCACGAACATTGTTGTTTTGTGTTTGTACAAACACAAACAACAAAAATTAAACTTTAAAAAACTCAACAGACACCAACAAATCGAATCAACAGTTCGACAACAAGAACTACTACAACAACAAAAAATTATATTTCACACCGAAAAGAGTAGAGAAGAAATACCAAAAATTAGGATTTTCTTCAGTCCACATTTCAAAATTAAGTAAGAAATATTGAAATTGTTAATCAATACTAGAAGAGAAGTTGACTAAAGTTTCTCTCTTTCTTCATAACTAAAAAGACATAATTTTTTACCTGTGAAAGAAGAAATGGGACAACGAAGAACTCGAAGTTGTTGTCATCGGAGAACACTATTGTCACGTCGATTGACGGTTGAAAGTCAAAAAGAAACTCGCCCAACTATTTTTCGCCGAAGGTTGAAGTCGCTAGGGATTGAAGGGAGAAATTTTACAGAATTGTTGGTTGGGAAAGAGAAAGAAAGGAGAGAGATGATTGATGATTTAGAGAGAAGAGGGGTGTTGGTTGATTTGTATTTTTGAAAGTAGGTTGATTTGTATTTTTAAAAAGATTAGAAAGTTTTAAAAATATTAATCTAGTCCACAATTAACTTAAACAAGTTTCTTAATTATGTTTGACCCTTTAAGTTGGTCAATGTCACAAATGCTAAAACATCTGTATGAAAAAAGACAGAAAAAAAAAAAGGAAAAGGATAAAGAACAAAAATTATTAATTGAGATAAATCAATTTAAATAAAAATTAGAAGAAGAAAATAAAAAATTAGAAACTAATGAAATATAAATAAACACAATAGATGTTGAAGAAGCAGAAGGAACAACAGTAACTAAACTAACACCTATAGACATTGAAAAAATATGAAATAGCTATAAGAGATGAATTTAGCAGTATGGAAACAGAAGAAGAAGAACAAAACAAAGAAAAAGATACAAATAGGAATTTAATGTTAAAACTAGCAATATGTAATATGTGGTTTATAAATGAATATACATGCGCATTTAAAGAATACTACTATAAAGGAGCATATAATACAAAACAAAGTAAAGAAGTGAGAAGATTATATTTTAGTAAATTACCTGAACCATTTAGTTTAAAAATAATAAAGATTTGGGATGAAGCAAACATAGTAGATACTCTAGGAGCAAGAATAAAATTTCTACAACAATGGTATAGAAATTTATGTGAAAAATACAGAGAAGAAATGAAAATGGAAAAAACATTAATAAAAATTTAGCATGTTGCAAAGATAAAATAGCACCTTAATTTGGATGTGAAGAAAGATATTATAAGAAAAGAAAAAGACATAAGAAATACAAAAAATCAAAATATAAGTATAGGAAACCAAGAAAAAGATATTATGTAAAAAATTATAAACATAAAAGACCATATAGGAAAAAGAAATCTATAAAAGAATGTACTTGTTATAATTGTGGAAAACTAGGACATTTAGCTAGAGATTGTAAAATGCCTAAAGATCCAAAAAAGAAACATATATCAGAAATAAAGATAGAAAATGCAGAATATATACAAATAGATTATATAGATTACGAATTAGAAAGTGAAGATAGTATATATGAAATGTCAGAAAATGAAACAGTTAATGAAATAGATAGTGAATTAGATGAATCAAATGACTGAAGAAGATATAAAAATAATAACAAAGGAAGAATATTTAAATGAAGAAGGAACTGACCAAAAAGTAATATTTGACAGTAATATATTTGAAGAAATAAAAGGAAAAGAGTTAGACCTAAGTGTAAAAAAAATATTTAAAATACCAACAATAAAAAATATATTTAGTAGAAGAAAAGAGGAATACTATGTAGTAAGCCAAAAAGAGCATGTAATAGATTGTAAATATGCAAGAGGTAAAGCTAGTATACCACTAGTAACAAAAAGAATAATTAATAAAGAAATAAACGATATAAAAAGTAAAGACCCAATAAAATATGTACACCTTGGAGGAACAGAGATATTAATAAAAACATGTTTTAGAGAAGGAATAGATACACCAATAGAACTATATTTAGCAGATGATAGAATAGTAAAACCTATGGAAAAAAGCATAATTAGTGCCATAAATGGAAATTTAATATACCAAAAATTCAAATTTATAATAAGTGCAAATTATTCAGTACCAATAACAGATAAAAATATAGATAAATCATTAGTATTATATTGGAAAATATCAGGAATAGAACTAACCCAGGAAGTAAAATATTTACAGCAAGATATAAAAATCTATATGTATTAACAACAAAACATAAAATAACTGGAAAGAATAAAATTAATAAAATACACATAGAAAGTTCTTTTGAACAATTCGTAAAAATAATTGATAACAATGATTATAGTTACAAAGATATAGACATAGAAGAAGATTTAGAAATAATAAATAATAGGATAAGTACAACAAAAAGAATAGCTTATGAAAAAACAGAATCATCAAGCTCATAACAAAGAACAAATTATGAAACAACTTCAACAGTTAATTTAACTCAATATTACATAACAGGAATAGTAAATGAAAAAGAATATTTAATACTCATAAATACAGGATAGGAAGAAAATTACCTAGCAAAATATCTAGTGAAAAATGAAAAATAAAATCCAATAGTAATATGTGTCCAGATCTACCAAGGAGTCTAATAAACATTAAAGATACAGCAGAAAAAGAAATAATAATAGGAGTTAGAAAAATAAAAATAGAATTTGAAATAAAAGAAGATATGCAAAAAGCAGACATAATATTAGGAATAAAATGGTTAGAACAAGTAAAACCCTACAATATAGAACATACACAAATAACCATAACCTATAATTGAGAAAATTATTAATAAAGAGAGCTTTGACATGATATGAAAATATATGTACTTATGAAAATAATAGTAGAAGGATATTATAATAAATATTATACACCAATGATAGATACATGAGCAGAAGCCAATTTATGTAGATATAATTGTTTACCAGAAAGTAAATGGGATAAATTAAAAACACCAATAGTAGTTAGAGGATTTAATAACGAAGGAAGCTTAATTACTTATAAGGCTAGAAATGTAAAAATATAAGTATGGGATAAGATATTAACAATAGAAGAAATCTATAATTATGAACTAACATAAAAAGATATGCTTTTAGGAATGCCATTTTTAGATAAATTATACCCACATATAATAACTAGAACACACTAGTGGTTTTACAACACCATGTAAACAAAAAATAAGAGCAAAAAGAGTTATTAATAAATAAAGAAGAAATAACTGTATTTTCAATAGATAAGGTAGACATAATAAAGAAAAAATTAAGACAACTATACAGTGAAGATCCATTAAAAGGATGGAAAAAAACATAAAACTACTGTAAAAATTGAGCTAATAGATAAAAATAGCATAATAACCCAAAAACCATTAACATATAACTTTGATGATTTAAAAGAATTTAAAATGCATATAGATGAATTATTAGAAAAACAATACATACAAAAAAGTAATAGTAAGCACAATAGTCCAGCATTTATAGTAAATAAACATAGTGAACAAAAAAGAGGAAAAAATAGAATGGTTATTGATTATAGAAACCTAACTGCAAAAACTATGACATATAATTATCCAATACCAAATAAGATATTAAAAATAAGACAAATACAAGGATATAATTACTTTAGTAAATTTGATTGTAAATCAGGATTTTACCATTTAAAACTAGATGAAGATTATAAGGAATTAACTGCATTTACGGTACCACAAGGATTTTATGGATGGAACGTATTACCATTTGGATATAAAAATGCACTGGGTAGATATCAACATTTTATGGATAGTTATTTTAAACAATTACCTAATTGTGTAGTATACATAGATAATATACTACTATACACAAAAACCACACTTAAAATTACTAGAACAATTTGCAGATATAATAGAAAAATCAGGAATAAACTTAAGTGAAAAGAAAGCTAAAATTATGAAAAATCAGATAGAATTTTTAGGAATACAAATAGGTAAGAGTGGAGTAAAAATGCAACAACATATAGTACAAAAAATAATAAATTCAAAAGAAGAATTAGATACAAAAAAAGAAATTACAATCATTTTTAGGATTAGTAAACCAAGTAAGAGAATATACACCAAAATTAGCAGAAAACCTACAACCATTACAGAAAAAATTAAAAAAGGATGTAGAATATAATTACAACGAAAAAGATAAAAAATAAGTCCAGAAAATAAAAATACTTTGTAAAGAATTACCAAAATTACAATTTCCAGACGAAAATAATTTTTTTTTATATATAGTAGAAGCAGACACAAGCGAATATAGTTATGGATGAGTACTTAAATATAGATATGAAGAAGAAAAATTAGAACATCATTGTAGATACTACTCAGGCACGTTTAATGAAACAGAGATAAAATGGGAAATAAATAGAAAAGAATTATGCTTATTACATAAATGTTTATTAGCATTTGAGCCATATATTGTATTTAATAAGTTTATTGTACGAACAGATAATACGTAGGTATGTTGGTGGTTAACAAAGAAAATACAAAATTCAGTTACAACAAAGAAAATACGGAGACTAGTCTTGAACATATTAAATTTTACATTTGCAATTGAAGTAACTAGTACTAACAAAAATGTCATTGTAGATTACTTGTCATGACAAGGCTACTCAGACTGATTTAACAACAGAAGAAGTTACTCAGAATGATTTACTAGTTCAATTATTTGAACAAGTGAAATTATTAAAAGAACAAGTTACTCTACTGACTACTGAAGTCGCAAAATTAAAAGTGCAATCTGAGCACTCTAAAAATAGGAAAAAGCCAAAGGCACATATATAGTGCACAAAGAGAACATTAAAAACTAGACCTAGAAGGTGACGTTTGGACACACCTTAAAACCGAAAAGGTTGTTACATGTGCAGGAACATCAGGTACAACTAAGGAATTACCCACTACAAAAAATTTACCAAAATACGAATTACCAAAGAAAAAGAATTACAACCTAAATAAGATATTTGAAAAACCTTATGCACCACCAAATATCCAAAAGAATGAATTATTTGTACCCCCACAGTTATACCCTTATTCAGAAGCAATTAACCAGATAAAACAAGCTTACAATCATTTAACTCGTGTTTATATTGAAAATTTATATACAATCCGAACCTTACTAAATACCAAACTCGTCCAAGATATTGAGCTAGCCAAAAAATACCAAGGCTATATAACCCAAAAGTTACAAAATTATAATAAACTTATTGCTCTCCCAGGAACCAGCCCAAATTTAATCGCTACATGTTATTGTTACGGATTATTATCAATAGTATATACAACAGATGGGAAAGAATTAGCCATGATTCCTGAAGTACGTAAAGGAATTATGACATATATAAAAATTACAAAAGGACAACTATTTTACGTAAGATTTTATTCGGCCCCCGCTGAGATACTATTTGATGAAATTAAACCAGTGGTTACAGTAGTAAAAATTGGTATGACAAGAGACTACATTATACCAGAAGAAATATTTGAACAAGACGAAATACAGAAACCGAGATACCAGACTTTTTCAAGAACAAACGAGTTATTGGCTTGAGCACAATTATACAATAGTTAGCACATAACTATTTAAACCGTAATCCAATTTGGAATTATTATTCTAGAGATCATCTATTGGTTTATTCAACATGTAAGGACATAAGAGAAAATGATATGGAAGAAATTCATAGATGGACAATGACATTATTAAAACCAGAAGATAACCCTCTCACAAGATCTATTAAGAAAGGAGTTATTTCTGACGGACTTATGGAACAATTCTGCAAATTAATTGGACAGAGATATGATGATCATCAATGCAGCCGTTGTAGCGGACGACATAATATTATTTCTGAAGTAACACTACAATAGAAGAAAACGAAAAAATTAGAACAGCAGGAGAGACACGACAAAAAAGATAAACAACGAAGCAATAATGGAAGAGATAAAAGACAAGTTATTAAATTATGAAAGTGACATGTGAACAAATTAGATAACTTTCTTTAAGTAAATAATTGTATAGGAATATTAGCTTTTAGCTTTTTTGACTTTTTGGCAAGGCTTTTAATAAGTCTTTGTCTTTTTAGGCTTTAAAGTCTTTCTTACTTTTTGAAAAGTTGTAAGAATTTAGGACAAATGTAAAGACTAGAAACAGTATATAGAATACGTGTAAAGTAGGAATAGTATAAAGTAGTTTACGCATTTTCTTTTTAGTATATAAATATGTAAGCCTTCAGCAAGTAAAAGGCAAGACTTCATGAGTTGAAGCAAGCCTCCTCTTGTACATAAACAACTTTTGAATATTTAATAAAAACAAAGATATTTCAAAAGAAAAGCTATGGATGAACAAAGCCCAGAATTATCAAACTTACCAAAACATGTATATTTATTTATGATTATGAATAGCTAAATTTATAAATTCCTGAAAATTATGATATGATAAAATAAGTTCATGTTAGTTACTATATAGTAGAATTATTTGAAGAATAATATGTTACAAAGTTTACTAGCAAAGAGGGAAAGGAGAAAAATTCCTAGGACTATGTCATCCTAAAAGTGAAACCGGTGAGGCAAGAAGGCCGTGATAGGGGAGTAACCAGTGTAGAGGCGTTGTTTAAGGGAAAAGTATCCAGACTACCATGCTAATAGTGATAGAGTAACATAATTATTTAAGAATAATCTAGTATATAGTGATCTAAGATGACAACATTTTGTTATGTATATGATTGAAGGGAATATTTTGAAATAGCATCATATGAAAAATGAATACTTATTTATCTGATGAAATGGTAGATAAATTTAAAATATTTGTTTTATTTGCACTTAAGGATATAGAAATTGTAGATATAATAAAAATCATACGGGAAAAAATATTTGATAAATATTTTATGGCTAGAATAAATTACATAGCACACCTACCTACCTACTCTTACAAATACCTACATACCAAACCTACACATCAACCATGATAAATTACGTATATTTAGAATATTGAAAAATGGATATGAAAAATATACAATTAATAGAAAAACTAATGAAAACAAATCTAGAAACAAATATATGAGAACTAAAGATATAAAATATATAGAATTCCTTAATGAAAAATATACAAGAATTATTAAAACAAACAACCAGTAAATATTATGATAAAATATTTAATAACCCATAAATCTAATTCCAAGCTATCCAAGTTATTCGTAGAAACCTAAGCATCATATGAATAATATGACAAGTTATATATCTGATGAAATTAAAATACTTGTTTTATATATCATTAAAGACTTAGAAATAACAAACATAAAGAAAATAATATGGAAAAAAATATTTCATGAAGAATCGTTAAGTCTAGAATGGTTAGAAGATATGCATAATCTTAGCTTATATTATTCAGATAGTTATTACTCAGATAATAACAGTTATTACTCAGATGAATATTATACAGATTAAATGTTAGAATATATTAAAAGAGTTAGAGAAAAACAAAGTTGGCTATAAGAAGAAATTAATTATAGAAACCAACTTAGAAGAGGAAGAAAATAATTAAAAGAAAGATTAATTTGGATAGATAAAACCATGAAACAACTAGAATTAAAAGACAGTTTAGAATATGATTTAGACATAGAATTATTCATAGAAGAAAAAGACAGGATAATTAACGAAATAGATAACCTAGAATTTAATGTCAGATATAGTACAATTAGAATAAATTATTACAAAGAAATTTGCAGTATTACAACTACTTTAGGATAAGATGATAAAGTACGAATACTTAGAATATTGGAGAAAAGATATGGAGGAAATAAGATTAACAAAAATACTTATGAAAGAGAATCTACTTGACTACCTAAAAACTAGAGATATGGAACATATAGAATACCTTAAAAATAATATAGAAGAATTAATAAGGTTAAAGCAAAAAACTAAGGAATACTATGACATAACATTTCAATTAACATGATAGAACAAGTAAGTACTAGTTATCTATTAGTTATCCACGTAAATTACCCAAGTTATCCGCACCCCCTACAATTGGTACTAGTTATCTATTAGTTATCCATGCAAATTACCCAAGTTATCTGCACCCCCCCCCCCTACAATTGGACCTACAATCGGTACTAGTTATCTATTAGTTATCCACGCAAATTACCCAAAGATGTATTAATTTATTAAGAAGAAATTCTCATACTTAGGTATTTATATTTTTTTTTTCTAGAGTTATTTTCCTAGATTACCATTCAGGGTTTTATATATAATTGACTACAAAGATCAGTTGTTTTCAAAAGAAAATAATATCACTAAATTAAATAAGGTATCCAGAGATTTTAATTTGCATGTAAAATAACATGGTAAAGATTAAGTGTGGTAAAGAATTCCTAATCAAGAAAATTAAACTAATGCATTTTTTTTAAAAGAATAAAGTTATAATTTTTGTTAAATGAGTTTGATGAATTAAATAGTTTATTATTTAAAAAATGTGATTTTAATGACATGGCATGCCAACTAAGAGAGAAGTATATTTTTGAGGTGTTTCGTATATTTTGAGGAAAAAAAAGTGATAATCGAGTGATGTTGTGGTTCTAAAGAAAACATAAATGATGTATTTGAAAGAAATTCTCAAAACTTGAGTGACCATTTCAGGGAATTCACTCAAAATTTTAATAATAAGTTTTGGCATGCTTAAAATTTTGTTATTTTATATTTTTTTAGATAGATATACTAACAAAATACGTCGTGGTTAAATGTGAACAATTATTTTGCTAAACAATTTAACCACAATAGTTTTTCGATAACATTTGTAGTAATAAATGTGGCTGGAATTTATTTACATATTTTATATGGTTCATGACTAAGAATTTATACTTATTGCTATGAAATTTTATTATGTTGCAGACTGTAGTTATAAAGAAATTTTTATTTTACAAGATATATATGTATAGAAAGTGATTTTATCCACGACAAATAATTTGTATCTATCTTCGTATAATTAGCGATAATGTGTAAAATTTTCTTTAGATTAAGTATATTGATTAGTAAAATAATTAGATATAATAATTTATTTATTCAAATTATATTTGAAACTTATAAATGAGATCCTGTAAATTTGAATTGAGCCGAGTAATAAACACCTCTAATCAAATGATAATTCTTAAAATACTTGATCATGATGAAGCTTGAGCGAAACATATTAGAATTTTGTTTAAATTCTTTAAAATTAGTTAATTGAAGTTAATATAATCAATTATTTTTAAAAAAATTATATTTGAAACTTAAAAATTATAAAATTGAGTCGCATCATTAACAACGCTAATTACACTAGATCGATAAAGATATTATTCCGATGAAACAAGTCTAAAGTAAAATTTAGTAAAGTTAATTTGTTTAAATTTGTTATAATTAGTTAATAAAAGCAACTAAATTTAATCACTTATTTATTTAGATATAAATTGTCGTTCAAATATACTTTTGTGATAAATATGTTCAATTATTAATCCTTGGTTCAACTAATTATAACTACATCTATAATAATTATTAATTAATAATTTAATAGTAGATCATAAAAACATTGTTCAGATAAATGAAGTTCGAAATTTCGAATAAAATAATAACTGTCATAACACTTGATCAAGGTAAAACTTGAAAGTGACATGATAAAATTTGTTTATATTCGTTATAAGTAGCAAATTGAAAGTAAATATATTACAATTACTTATTTATTTAAATTATATCTCAAATTTGCTAGTAAGACCTATTAAGATTGAATCAAATCAAATTATATTTAATCTTTTATTTATCTAAACTATATTTCAAATGTACTAGTACATCGGTAAGATCGAATCAAATCAAGTGATTAATATAATTAGCATTTAATTAGATCAATGGTGTTTGGTTTTATAATAAAAATTATCCAATCACTATATACACAAGATTTAATATCTCACTCTCAAATGTGACCTTTTTTTTAGTTTAGTGTTGCTACAACAAATTTTCATTCACGATAAAAAATAATTATTAGCTATAAAATTCTATCAAAAATCATTTCACCATAACAAATAGTTATGGATCTTGAAGCAAAAACTTAACAATTGTCATAATTTTTTAGAACTTGAAACAAAAATACTTATTTAGTTACAATATTTTGTTTGAGGCAATTTATTGTACCTAAAATTTAGTATTGTTGCAGTAATTTTATTATGTCAGAGACATGCGAAGTTATACTTATGCGAGAACATCCTTTTACTAACAAAAAAATAAGAGTTGATTCTACTTTTCAAGCAGTTAAAGATTCATGTATATAATTTTTCTCTACCACTTTTACTCTTCATATGTCTCCTTTTCAAAATTATTATGAAATTGAATCAATATTTTTGATGAGTAATTATTTTTTTTTTTCATAATTTTTAAAAAAATAATTGAGGTGTATAAAACTTGTGGAATTACACTGGGCATGTTATAGGCGAAAACTAAAAGAATTGAAAAATTGAATAACTGAAATCAAAGATAGGTCAAGTTTATTGGCGATCACCTAATATTGAGTTTATTACACAAAAATATTGATTTCAATTTTTTTTAAAAATAAAAGTCATTTAACTTTAAAAATTGATATACAAAAAATACTTTTTTATTTTATGACATAAAAGTATCCTATCTTTAAAATTTAGTACAAAAAAATTATTTTATTTATTTTTCAAAAGGTGTTTACAAAATTTACTATACAAATACATATATTAGTGCGGAAAATAATCAAATCACATTTTCTTCAATATTACTATTAATAGATTAAAATTATTATAAAGAAATTAAACGAAGGAAAGCAAGTATAAAATTGTACACCCCCAACAAGTTATGTGTTAAAAAGTAAAATATTTAAAATGTTTCGAATATCATTCTGAATGTAATTAATTTATTTTGGACCTCTATCATATTTTCTATATGATATATGAAAATTCAAATGAAATTTACTTTTTAGTTAACTTGATAAAAGTTGAATGACTTTTAAGTGACAAAAAATTAAGAAAAAATTTCTTTTATGTTACAAATTTTAAAATTTGAATGACATCTAGGTAAAATAAATAATAATAATAATAATAATTATTATTATTATTATTATTTATTATTATTATTATTATTGAACAATAAATTTTAGAAGTAGATGAAGTGTACATAATAATTTACAAAATTGTATTATAAATTTAAAATTAGATAACTAAATCAAAAATATTTTAATGAATTTTTTTTTTTATATAATAAAGTTAGCATTACAATTTGATAAAAAAAATAAAAAGGAACAAGCTAAAAATAAGGGAAACAAAAATAGTGAATTGAGGAGAAAGAGAAGAAGGTGAAGTGGGATGATATGGTGGAATCCACTTTGTAAAATCAATTAAATACTTCCTTGCATAATTAATAATAGTTATAACTATGACTCATCCAATACTAAATTTTAACTTTTAAATTTAGGAAATGACAAAAACTTTAACTCCATTTAATTAAAAAAATTTAAAACAAAATAGTTTATTTTGAAAAATAAAGGTTATTATAGTCTTTTTACAATTATAGCCAAATTTGGGTCAAATTTTTGTGGCCATTTAGCACTTCCCAATTAGTTAACAAGTATTGAACAAAAACTAAGTTGCTGGGATTCCTAGTTTTTCGTGTCGCAATCGTGTCGACACGAGTGTGAGTGTGAGATTCGTATTGAATTTGGTCAATCGATTTTGGCTACTTACACCAAAATCAATAGAGAAATTTGAGGCAAATATAATGAGTGCTTCAACAAAAACAAAAGTTAAAAGAGAAATTGAAGAAAATAGAATATTTTGTAGGTAGACATTTTTGTTAAGTCCTTTTCCTTATTATCTCCTTTTGGAATTCTCTTCTTGACCGGTATTTTCTCCTCAAAATACCTTGTAGCGTGTATCATAATTTAGACATATAACTCTACTTTTAGCTATTTGAATTATTTTTAATCTAATCCTCGCACCCGTATCCGTAGTAGCCCCGAATCTTAAAATTTAGATCACGACGGGTCCAAACGCTAGACATCCCCAACCAGATCCCCGAGTTCAAGCAATTTCGACAAAAACCCTGAACTGCAAATGATTACCTACTCCTCATGTCCTCAATATCAACATTCAACAATGTGAGATATACTTCAACTTTCATAAAGATTTAAAACAAATACTCCAGTATTCATAAATCTTATGGAAACTCACAAATCGGATCAGCTAAGGATTACTTTTGGAGGCAACAAAAGGTCAACCCTTATCATTTTAAAAAAAAGGACTACCCTAAACATGCCTCCTATAATCATAGTACTTTGATGAAGATTTTAACTTGTACACATTTAGTAAACACTTGGCTAATTTTTAAGTTCCATTAAGCTGTTAGATTCTTGCAACCTTTGGAACATCAACAGGGAACTGGTGAATCTCATCCGTCCAGGGATTCTTCTCCTTGGCTGGATTTATAGTTCTCAAAGCCTTCCAAACTGCACTGTTACACTTGAATCCTGAACCAAATGCTATTTGCCACGTTCGGTCTCCTCTCCTGATCCTTCCTTTGGCTTCCAAGTAGGCCAATTCGTACCAAAGGGAGCTGCTTGAAGTGTTCCCAAATCGGTTAAGTGTCATTCTTGAAGGCTCCATATGCCAATCAGAAAGCTGGAGGTGTTTCTCTAGTTCATCCAGTACAGCTCTTCCACCAGCATGAATGCAAAAATGCTCAAATGCCAACTTAAAATCGGGAATATAAGGCCTTATTTTCATCTTCAATAGCTTCCTCCCCACCAATGTGGCAAAGAAAAGAAACTGTTCAGACATAGGAAGCACAAGAGGACCCAATGTTGTGATGTTTGTCTTTAGAGCATCGCCAGCTACTGCCATCAGCTCCTTTGACAGCGAGACTCCAACTTTTCCATCGGAGTCTTCCATTTGGTAAACACATGTAAAACACTTATCATCAGCACCCTTGTGTGTTCTAACAGTATGGACAAGTTGGTATTTTGATCTTCTTCGATCAGATCTTTTATTTGAGAGCAACACAGCAGCACCTCCCATCCGGAATAAGCAATTCGGAAGGAGCATAGATTTCTCATTACCAAAATACCAATTCAAAGTGATGTTTTCCATGCTAAGCATCAAAGCATAAGTGTTGCGATGGACTTGAAGAAGATCTTTAGCAAGATCAATCGAGATCAAACCAGCACTACAACCCATTCCACCAAGATTGTAGCTAATAATGTTCCCCCTAAGTTTATAATGGTTAACAATCATTGCAGACAACGAAGGGGTCGG
This sequence comes from Capsicum pubescens, assembly GCA_030864215.1. Classification (NCBI taxonomy): domain Eukaryota; kingdom Viridiplantae; phylum Streptophyta; class Magnoliopsida; order Solanales; family Solanaceae; genus Capsicum; species Capsicum pubescens. The sequence goes on along the minus strand of CM061545.1, from coordinate 216,840,968 downwards.
GTTAAACAAACTACAATTCACTACTAAAATTCCAATATCCTTAGGCTTAACAGAGGTTTTTGCAAGAAGCTCATCCATTGCACCAAACATGACAGCCTCAGCTTCTTTTCTTGCTTCAGCCATACAAGGATTTGGTGGTACATTAGTCACAGCTTCAGGGAGGTAAGTTAAATCACCAAGACCAGACTTTTCAACAATCTTCCTTTGAAACTCAAGATTTCCATCCGAAAACGCTCCAACGTTCCTAGACATATCCAAGAATTTCTCCCTTGTACACTTCCTCGCATCATCGGGTTTATAAGACGAGAAATTTACGAGGTAGACCGGGCTAGGACGAGTAATGAAATAGACAGTAGACAAAAAGACCAAAAGGGTGGAACAAATGACAACAGATATGAGATTGAACCTAAGTTGATCCCATAGAACAAAAAGGTCATTGAGTGAAAATGTAGAGAGTTGAGCAGCAACTATAACAACTAGAGGTGACAAAAACAGGTATATTCCATGAGTAATAAGGTAATGATATCCAAGTTTAACATACTTCAGTTTAACAGATTGTTTGAAATCAGGAAGCTTTCTTGAATTTGAAGATGGATTTGGTGTTTCTGGCTTGGATTCATTCATTTTGATGAAATTGTAACAACCCAAAATCAAAAAGTTCAAGGGCAGTTTAATCCTATAATCAAAGAATGGCTATATTTAAGGTCAATGTTTAACTACAAAAGTTTACTTACCCCAAACTCTTAGTTTTGTAGGAGCAGCCAAGATTGAACTTTTACAACATAAGTGTCAATAACAAAGGGGCAACAATAATCAAGAACAATCAAACAACCTCCTGCAGAAAAAGAACAACAAACATCAATCAAATTTCAAGATTTTAACAGGGAAAGGGGAAGTCCCGTGCACTAAAATTCCCACTGTGCACCCAGAGAATGGCCGAATCACAAGGGCCTATTTTAGCAGTCTTACCCGGCATGTTTCCACGACTTGAGACTCCCTATCACTTGGCAGCAACATTATTACTCCAAGGCTCCTCTAAAGGAAAAAAAAAAACCATATGAAAACAGCCATTTATGGAACTAAAAAAGCTAAGAAAATACCAACCTCAATGAATGTAGAATACTCAAAGCACTACACTTGAGATGGTTTTCAAAATGGTACAGTTATTACATTATTTATAAGTAATAAGTAAAAGTAAGGGACGCTGCTGCATTTTGAAATTGGCATTGCATTATATTACTTCCTTGCTCATTTTATGTGGCACAGCTTGATCGAAATTTAAAAAATAAGGATAGAGTTGCTGATTTTATGAAATTGTCTTTTATTAAAAATAATATACTACTATTTTTTCTTTAATTAAGTGGGACCTATATTATAGAGAGACCAAAACAATAAAAATGGAATTGTGTTTTAATAGTTACCAAATAACAAAAAATGATATTTTTTTAAACGGATCAAAAAAAAAATGATGAGACATAAAGGGTGTGTTTGGTATGAAGGAAAATGTTTTCCATAGAAAACAAGTTGATTTCTTACTCGTTTTCTTATGTTTGGTTGGTGGATGAAAAATATTTTCCGAAAAATATTTTCTAGTATTTGGTTGGTGAATGAAAAAATATTTTTCAAAAAATACATTTTAGTATTTAGCTAAAGCGTAAAAATATATTTTAGAATTTTTTTTTTTAAAATAAATTAAAAAAATTAAATTCTTTTTTGGAAAGGGGTTGATAGACGGGTAGGTGGGGGTGTCAGAATAGGTAGTAGGGGATGGGGTAAGAAAATTTTTTGAATTTTTTTTGTTAAAAAAAATTGGCGAATGAAAAATATTTTTCGGAAAATATTTTGTAGTGTTTGGTTAGTGAATGAAAAAATATTTTTCAAAAAATACATTTTAATATTTAGCTAAAGCGTAAAAATACATTTTAAAAAAATAATTTTTAATCTCAAAAAATATTTTTTTAGGTTGTGTTCAATATGGAGGAAAAATATTTTCTAAAAAAATAAGTTGTTCCTTACTTATATTCGTGTGTTCATTATGCAATTGAATAAGTATATGTTTTCTAAAAGTATTTGCATATATTTAACAAAAATAATGAGAACGAATATGATAAAAAGGGTGGAATAAGAAATTTTTTTAAATTTTATTTAAAAAATAAATTAAAAACCTTAATTTTTTTTAAGAGGTGATTGGTGGGTGGGTGGCGGGGGGGGGGGGGGGGTTATCAAAATAGGTAGTAAGGACAGTTAAGAAAATAATTTTAATTTTTTAAAAAATAAATTATTTTTTAGGGGGGTGGGGTAGGGGAGTGAGAGTGGGGTAAGGAAAAAATTAAATTTTTTCAAAAAAAAAATTTTAAAAATTAATTTTTTTCGGGGTGGGGGAGAGAGGAAGTTGGTAGGGTGGTCGGGTAGGGGAGGTAAGAAAAAAATTTGAATTTAAAAAAAAAAATAAAAAAATTAAATAAAATATTTTTTAATAGGGTGGTAGGGTGGGATGGGTTGGGGTGGCGTGGGGGTGAGGTGTGGGGGCGGAGTGGGGGTGGGGGATTGAGGGCCGGAGTAGGGATGGGTGATTTTGAGAGTTGTGTGAATATTTCAACTTAAGAGTGAGATTGAAAGAGTTTTGAAAAATATTTTTCGAAGGGAAGTTATTTTCCTTAGAATTGAGGAAAATAAGTTTATCTGGAAAATATTTTCCAAAACCTTTAAGACAACCAAACATGAAAAAATTGAAAAACATTTTCCAAAAAATGTTTTCCTTCATACCAAACACACCCTAAATGTAAATATTAAGGGGCAGAATACATCGCCAGTCACTCAAATTGGCATCATCTTACACTTTAATATTGAGAAAATGGTCAAAAGCTCCCTCAACCTTTACCTCAAATCCCAACTACACACCTATATTTTGCGGGGGTCCTATGAACCCCCTGAAGTATTTAAAAATGAAATATATACCCGTCTAAAAATTTATACCCAGATCTGTACAATTGAGTGAGTTGCACGCGCCTATCAACTAACGCCACATATTATTATTATTATTATTTATATTAAAAAAATTATTTTTATCCTTTTTTTAAGGATCATCATTTTCTTAATTTGAAATTGGAAACAAAGGGAACAAGAAAGGAAAGGCTCATCATCTTCTTCATCTTCTTAATTTGAAAAAAAAAAGTGAACAGGAAAGGGGAAGTTGCTCTTCATCTTCTTCATCTTCTTAATTTAAAATTGGAAACGAAGGAATCATATATACACATGTTAATTTGTTTTGAATTTTTTATCCTTCTTCACAAAAAAATGTTGAGTTCATGATTTTATTGCTCTTGTGAATTCGGGTGTTGTTCAAATGATTCCAAGTGATGAAATTGTTGTGAATGATCAAGTTCCAACTATGAATGCAGAATTAAACACTTTTAGTGACCAAAATCAGAATTCCGAAATCGTCGATTTAGCCAAAATCGCGACAAACCCCAAAAAATTAAAATACAAAATCGAACTACTGTGGTACAAATTGATCATGATGCAGCTATTAGCACCCCTACTTGCAAAAATTCAGATCAGTTGAGTGAAAATTGAAACTCCGGCGAAGCTGCAGTTTCTGGCGATGAGGTTTCGGTGGGTGTAATGAGGCAAAGTCAACATCAAAATGTTCAGGATGATAATACGAACATACCCACTTCAAAAAATTTTGGATGCCATTGATGAGTTCTTGGATACCATTTTTTGAGTTCTTGGATGCCATTGTTTGTGAGAAAGAAAAAGAAGAAGAAGAAAGAACATGAATAAATAAAAAGAATAATTAAAAATGAATAAAGAAATAAAAAAATATTAAAAATAATTTTTAATAAAAAAATTTCGTTCCCACTCTCTTTAAAGAGAGTGAAACACACACTCTTGCCATGTCAGCGTTTGAGGGGGTAATAATTTCATTTTTAAATAGTTCGGGGGGGAGGGGGTCATAGGACCCCCGCAAAGTATATGTGTGTAGTTGGGATTTGGGGTAAAGGTTGGGGGGACTTTTGACCATTTTCTCCTTTAATATTTAAGCGGACGTCGTTTATTTTAAGAACCTAAATCAGTTATAAATTATGTTATTTTAGCATCTTTCACTGACATAACAAAGTGAGTATTTTACACTCGCGTTTTAGCGCGTGACAACTTTATTTTAGCCCTTTTTTAATTTAATTTTATTATCTTCTTCTCCATTTTTTCATCTCATTTTCTTTCACCATTTTTTTCAAGCTCAAACTCTTACAAAAATTAATAAAATTGAGTTCCTAATTCAAAAATGAAGAGTAAAATATTGTATCAATATAATAATTAACTCTTAAAGAATATTATTAATTTTAATATAATTTGATCCTTAAAGATTCATTTTCAAGCTCCCATATTGTAAAGTATCTGTGTTTTCTTCCAAGCAAATTCCAATCGTATTTATACTTTCTTCTGTTAAATAATTTTCTAACTAGACACTGGCCTTTTTTTTCTCCATATTTTTTTAGTCATATGTTCGGAATTTGTGAAGCTATTAATGCGAATATATCATTCTTAGAGAATGTGATAGCCTAAGGGACTATCAACTCAAGAAATTAAACATTAGAAGGCAAAAATCAGCAAGCACACACAAGGAAAAACAACTCAAGTAGAAGAAAAGAGATGAAGAAGATATGCATAAAGTAAAGATAGTAGAGAGACCCTCACTTCTACCAATGAATAGCACTAGAAGGTATATCAAACCTTTAAACACACATCACCAATGTAAGATCAAACCTCACTTTTAGGTGAACCACGGGAAATCACACTCCCTCAACTCTTCCTTTCTTTCCAAATGTTCAATACAAGTGAAAAAACTTCCAAATGCATTAAACACTCAAAGTTTCAGATTCTACACTAAAACTAGAAGACTAAGTTACAAATTAAAAGAGATCCTTTCAATATTCATCAAAGCTAATGAAAAGAGAAGTAAAATGGTCTATTTATACAATTACATTCAATTGACAAAAATGCCCTTAATGAGGGCTTAAAGGAGACGCCTCTTGAGTGTCAATTTTGGAGTGTAAAATGTCTTCAATACCCTTCATTTGAGGCGCCTCTTCAATGTATAAGTTCCCCTCCTTCCTTCTCTTGACCAAGGCTTCAAAATACTCCAAAAGTTTTCAATTGCTTTCCAATTCCGAAGCTTTAAATCTTTGACCATGCCTTATATTCTTTTGGTGCCCTTCATGCTTGTATCATCCTCTCCATCTTGAAAGGAATTTGTCCTCAAATTCGCACCTTGCAAAACCAAAGATAGAAAAAAATAAGCATACAATCCTCGTGGTAGGAGGGTTAGCATTAGCACCACAATTATATCATCACTCCAAGGTGGTTCACACTTAACATACATCCATGTATCTTTGGTATTTGGCATGAAAAACTTGGCATAAAGGATACAAATGAAGTGAATGACATCAACATCAAAAGGTAATGAGCATGACCCGAAACTATAACTTTCACATCTCAAAAGTATTCCGGGATCAAATGGGAGTAGAAGGCAAGGGGTTAATTCGAGGTGACCCACTCCTTTCACTAGGCTACCAAACTCACAATCATCATCATTCAAACAAGGAAATCATCCACCAAACTTACTACCTACGTAATACCAATTCAAAATTAACATGGTTATCATCATAGGCAAAGAGGTAGTATAGGAAAGAATCATGTGTGAAGACATCGCCCAAGGTGCTATCATCTACAAGAGGGTCACTTGGTCCAAAAGATATAGCACATAAGACACACATGGATGGAATTAAATCAATTAAGCACATATGACTTCTTCCCCTCAAGTAAAACATAAAGTTGGCATCCACAAGTTGGGATTCATTTAATTCAAGCACAAGTGTGTCAAGCAAGGGTGCACATTTAGAAGCATTATCCCAAGACGACAATGTCACATTAGCCCTTGGGTTTTCAAAAATAATACTTGGCTTCCCATGTAGACCAAGCAACAAGTTGGGTGTGCCAGCATCATCATATCCACATTTGGCACCGAGGTCAAATGGAAAGAGTGGCCTTAGACATGGATCTAGACAACACTTTTTCCCCCCATAGGCTTCGTCCAATCTAAAAGACATACTCTCTATAATAGTATACACATCATCAAAGACAAATAGAGAGTAGAGAATGGTGTCACACAAATCAACTTCAACTATGGAGCCCTTATGCAAGTACTCACTAGTTCCAAGTTCATCACCACTAGGATGCTCAACATAGGAAACACACAAAGAAGAAATAGATGGAATTTCTAAGCATGCACCACTTTCTATTTTAAGAGAGTAATCCCCACATAGATATAAATCACCATGAGCAGAAAAGGGATCACACATAAAAACATGTTCACAAGAACAATCACAATTCAGGTTTCCTAAATATTTAAGCAATTCAAGGTCAACTCCACCCGATTGATCATTTTGCACACCCTCACTAGTGGTTGGCAACTCACATACCAACGTAGACTCACCTTGGATTTCACAAGGGTCAACTAGTGTGTAAATACTCTTGTCACTTGGTAATGAAACCTTATTCAACTTATAAGTGCTAGCACTAAATGGACACAAATCATTCTTACGAAAAGAATTGATTTTGTCATCTAAAGGATCAACTAGTGCTTGCATACTCACAACAAGAGTTAGGTACTTATGCAACCTAACAACACCAAGAGTATCACAAAAGAAAGATTCCCACACTTCTTCACTAAGAAAATCTAAAACTACACCACTTTGGCCACTACTAGCCACATCACAACAATTTAAGTTTCTAGAGGTGTAGAAGATAACTTTATTACCTTGTAGATCATGGAAAGTGTGTTCTTCACTTGGTTTTGCATCATGGCAGCCCTCATGCTCCACATTACAAGGGAATATATCAATGTTTCTCTTTGGACTCACTTCTTCATCACTTATCCCAAAATTGGGATTTAGTGCACCAAGAATTTGGCGTATATCTTTAATGAAGCTATCACAATCTGCATTGATGTGATCAATCATGACATTAAAATTATTGACAACCATGGTACCTAAAATAAAAAAAACAACCTACAAAATGAACAAACAAGTTAGTTCAAATATCCTCACTAACTCTCTCACTCTCGGATCTCACCTCACTCTTGGTCTCATAAGTGTTGAATACTTGACAATACTTGACAAGTGAATTGAGTGGTGAATATGCCTTGGCCCGGAGTCGATTTTTGTTTGATATGACTTAAATAAAATAACGTACGGACTTGAACCAATAAACTACTACGAATTCAAAAATAAGAAAAACACACAAAAATCGAAGACATGAAACAAACATACCCAAGAATAATTATCAACCTAGTAGGTAGTTACTAGTTTGCTAATTAGTGATAAAGTTTAACACATAAGAAACTAGAATAAAAAAGAAGAAACTAAGAAATCTAGTTTAGAGCTTAATTAGGTTGATCAACTAGTGATGACGTGGCACAATGTGGTTGGTTGTCGATTTGTAATTTTTTTTCCACATTCCAATTTTGAGTTTCGGCCAAAGATCCACTCAAGAGAGTCTTTTGGACGAAATTTGGGGAAAAAATGGTGGGTTGGAGCCTTTTTCTCAAGTTCAAATGGATTTGAATTCAATGGTCCCCCCATTTGTACTTTCAATTGTACTTTGTTGTCCCCTCTTTTTTTTGGAAGACTTGAATATTCTTGGAATATGCTTTTGGACAAACAACTTTTTACTCTCCCTCTTTCTTTTCGTCGATCTAACACTCTTTTTGAATATTCTTATTCAACAAGACATGAAGATGGTGAAGAACAATATGAATATTCAAGAGTTGACTGAAGTTTGACCACAAGGCAAATGAACCCTAACTTTAATTTTTCTTTTAGATCTAGGTTCCTTGGGTCAAGGCAAGCTCAAATATCCACAAATCAGCCACAATACGTCACAAAAAAGATTCCCGCCACGAGATCCTCCTAAAAAAGCTTCAAACAAGACCCAACAATGGTGGATCTAGCTCAAATTCAATCAAATCTTGCTCCAAACTTAGATCTAGACTCCCTATGTGCTAGAGAGAAAGGATCTAGCACTAGAAACCTTCAAAACATAAAAAAACTTGTAGATCTAACTTGAAAATTTCGTATCTACAACAAACACACAAGACAACACTTTTTTTTTGTATTTTCAAATTTTTGACTCTTTTTTTGTTGAGATTTTCTTAGTAAGAACACTAAAACCAAGATTTAGGGATGTTACTTGGAACAACCCTAAAAAAGGCTCTGATACCAAATGATAGCCTAAAGACTATCAAACACACAAAAATAACACTAAGATACAAAAATTAGCAAGCACACACAAGGAAAAACAACACAAGTAAAAGAAAAGAGATGAAGAAGAGATGCATAAAATAAAGATAGTAGAGAGACCCTCACTTCCACCAATGAATAGCACTAGAAGGTGTATCAAACCTTCAAACACACATCACCAATGTAAGATCAAACCTCACTCTTAGGTGAACCAAGGGAATTCACACTCCCTCAACTCCTCATTTCTTGCCAAATATTTAATACAAGTGAAAAACCTTCCGAATGCATTAAACACTCAAAGTTTCGGATTCTACACTAAAACTAGAAGACTAAGTTCCAAACTAAAAGAGATCCTTTCAATATTCATCAAAGCTAATGAAAAGAGAAGTAAAATGGTCTATTTATACTATTACATTCAATTGACAAAAATGCCCTTAATGAGGGATTAAAGGAGGCGCCTCTTGAGTGTCAATTTTGGAGTGTAAAATATCTTCAATACCCATCATTTGAGGTGCCTCTTGAATGTATAAGTTCACCTTCTTCCTTCTCTTGACCAAGGCTTCAAAATACTCCAAAAGTCTTCAATTGCTTTCCAATTCCGAAGCCTTGAACCTTTGACCATGCCTTGTATTCTTTTGGTGCCCTTCATGCTTGTATCAGAATGAGGAGGTATGTTTATCATTCTTGAAAAATTCAAGAAGCTATTAATGCAGATCTATCATTCTTAGAGAATGGGGAGGTATGTTTATCATTCTTAAAAAAATCAACTTTCATTAATGGAGATTAAGATCAATGAATTTTAAAAAATTGTGGGAGTATATAATGATGTGACGATTTAAAATGAGTTGACACAAATCAATTGATCGTTTAATCCATGTTGAAAGCGCGTGCAATCCACACGCTAGAACTGGTGTCGAAAGGTGTCGAAATAACACAATTTGTAGCTGGTTTAGGTGCTTAAAATGAACAACGTTTACTTGAAATGTCAAACTAAAGATGGTGCCATGTTGAGGGGCTGACAATGTATTCCACCAACATTAAGCCATAGCTCATTTTTTTCTTAACTGAGTCCACAAAACAAATACTTGATTAGGACTTTGATCTGAATCACCTTGTTGGCATGACAATGGCCTTTGTTATTTTTTATTTAGGGCAACTTTCATAAAATAGACCCAATTCTAAGAAACAATTGTTGTGTTAACCACATTTTTAAAAATTATCATTTATAGTCGATGTATCAACTATATGCAACTGACTGTATTTGATATAAGATATAAATACAGTAACTAATTACAGGCATAAAAATGTCTCATTTGTATTATTTAATATAAATACAAATTTATTGTTTGATGCAAGTGTATCATCTGTATCGACGAATACAATTTGTATTTTATAGAACCATATAAATACAAATTACAATTATATGAAACTAGTCGTATGAATCATATATAAAATATAAACACAAATGTATCATGCTTCGGTTGAGCAGATATATATCATATTGAAACCGGATACAAATAGTACCTAATATATTGATCTCCAACTACATATTGAACAAATACAAAAGGAGAGCGAAAAAGTGTAACACCCCGTACTTAATTACGTGCATTAGCCATGGTTATATATGTTGGAGTATATGTATTGATCATAAGTTAGGTATATATGAGTTTAAGTATGAGTATTGATTATTTTGAGATGGTTTCAAGTGTATAGTTTGATTATATGTGTATGGGAATCGACTTTATTTATACCGGAATTTGCTCGTCGAAGTTTCTATGCGAAGTTTATCGAGTTATCTTTCCAACGATATAAAGATTTCTGAAAACAGATGAGTATCGGATATAAGCGAGCATGTTTGAAACTTGAAAACGGTGGACGCAATGAACAGTAAATGTGCAGAAATTTTCTGCACACAAAAGTACTGCAGCCAAACAGATTTTTGGGTCGACTTTAAATAATCATAACTCCTTGTACAAAATGAACTGTATGAGCTGATATATATCGATGAGAAGCCCCGAGAGTCTTCTTTCTAATGCAATTGGTTTCATCCAAATCCAACGTCTGAGTAAGGAGTTATACTCGTTTTACTTCAGCCTCTCAAAACAGATTTTTAGGGTCAACTTCAAACGATCATAATTCCTTGTACAGGACGAACTGGGTGGCCTACTTTATATGAAATGAAATACCTTTGAATTATCTATCCAACGATACCAATTTCACCCAAATCCAATATCGTAGCAAAGAGTTATGGTCGATTTACTTTAGCCTACCAAAATAGTCCACCATGGACAGATTCGGATTTACTTAAATTTTTAAGGGCAATATGGTCATTTTACATCACCTCATGGACGAAAATTGGTCATTATATACATATACTTAGCCTCATATCCATCATGTTATCATCCAAATTATTGAAGAATAAGAAACCCTAGTCTAAGTTCAACTCCAATTATCTTGTGATTCAACCGTAGAAAGTCCAAATTGATTCCGTAGTTGTGTTCACCGTCTCGAGGGCTTCGAGAAGAACCCCTTATTTGTGCCAACAGGACTTCGAAATCAAAAGGGCCATTTTATGGTAAGGATGTAAATTATGTTGGTGTTATTTATATGGATATGTATATATATATATGCATGTGAGCATAAGAAGTATGTTATTTGATTGTTGTTGAAAGATGATTGGGAAATGATGTTGGATTATGTTGAATTGTGAAGGGATTTGGTGTGATGATGTGGTATTGAAGATTATATATATATATATATATATATATATATATATATACACACACATAATTCTATTGTTCAAGTTGGTTTTTGGAATATTTTGCAAATATTGGTTGTATGGAATTATGGAAGAGAATTGTGGTGTTGGGTTGCTAATACTAGATGCCAAACATTTCATTGTAGATAAGTGATTTGTAAAGGCGGGAAGTTGTGTTGAATTGGTATCCGAATCTACAACGAGGTATGTAAAGCATACTCTAACGATGTTCTTTGGCATGAAAACACCAATGTTCCATCAAGTAAGATTCCGAGGTTGTCCAAAAACATGTATTGTTCTACATTACCAACGAAGTTGTTTCCATTCTATAAAGTGTCAAAATGTTTCATTGATATACCAAAAGGCTCCTATTTCATTGTTGTGATATTGATGATTCTGAAACACATTGTTGATGTACCAATGAGTCTTTATTACGTCGTTATTGTATAGAAGGTCTATTACTTGGTTCTTATTGATGTATCGTTGTTTCAAAGTATCAAAAATGTGGTGGCGACCGAAATAACAATCTAAAAGATTAATTAAACTAAGTGATGGAAGTTCTCTCTTATCGGGTGGTATCCCAGGGGCATAAGCCTAGCATGGGTCGATCCCTATTTACGTGTTTATGGGTGGTATCCCAGGGGCATAAGCCTAGCATGGGTCGATCCCAGTTGATATGTACTGGAGGCAGCCTAATGGTCACAGTACAGTACAGTACAATAATGATTACAAAGATGTTAAGAACGAAGGTAAAGTGATTGAATAAATTCAATGTACAGGTTGTCACAAGTTCTAGTAAATGTGGTCCACTCCTATTACGATTTATTCACTTGTTTCGGATTTCTATTGAGCTCCTATATCATATGTGATTATCTACAGCTTTACATACTCAGTACATATTTCGTACTGACGTCCCCCACGGGGACCTGCATTTCATGCTACAGGCACAGGCACCTCAGCTCATTCACAGCATAGATAGGAGCCAGGTAATACAGCTATTGTTGGTGAGCTCCAGTTTGCTTTGGAGTTTTCTGAGTCGGTTCCTTATGTTTTGTTATTGTACAGGAGTCATGTGTGGGCGGGGGTTTGTCCCGACCCTAGTTATGTCATGTATATCCTAGAGGCTTTGTAGACATAAGGAAGAGTAAAGTCATGAAAGTTTATATAGTGATGTTATATCTGTATATGTGGTGGCCCCGACGGCCAAGTATTATATATATATATATTTGTGCGTGTTGTGCTGATACAGGTAATTAGATCCTTCTATATGCAACGAAGTGCTGTCCAAATTTTTGGTGACATGTAAGGGAAAGTACAGGTATTTGAACAGGTTCTCCCGGGCCTTCTCAGCTTCGGGTGCCAGTACGGCCCGATGGGATTTTGGGGCGTGACAAAAATATAGAGAAGTGAGGGGCACCGCGAGAGGAGGAGAGGGTGAGGGAGTCGAGCGAAATTGGGCGAGATTGAGGAGAGTGATGAGAGAGGAGGGAGTGTTATTGAAACTTAAGTCATGCAGGATAATTAGATTTTTATGTTTGCCAAATTATATAGTTATCTCATTTATTTATTCATAATATTGAAAATATGTTTTTTCTTTTACTTTTCACGAGAAAAATATTTTCTTTTCATATTTTAACTTCAGTATTAATAACTTATCCATCAGATCCCTCCTCAAAACTCAAGACTACGCATCAATTAATCTGAATACAGTAATAAAATACTTGTATTAATTATTATTGGACTTTCAAGGTCTAAAATCAACGAGTAGTAGCGAATGGATGGTCATAGAAAGAAGAAAATGGGAGTTTTGCTACTACTGGCTAGCACTTGCGTAAGGATTGCAAATTGGTAGGTAGGTTCTTTCAAACGTGTATAAAATGTGTTGGTAGGAAAGGGGCAGCTAGGGTTGATTGATTGATTCCTGGAATCTTCCTTTTTTATTTTTTATTTTGAGGAGTGTTAACTGTTAAACGTTCACTTTTCTGTGATTTTATGACAAAAATATATAGGTATGATATCATATATATGTGCATATGTATAATATTAAAAATATAAACGTTCGAAAGTGAAGTAAGATTATTTTTATTTTGAATTTTCAATAGAAGTAACGTACATATAAATTTTAAAGGAAAATAAATTAAATAATTATTAGATTAACCAAATGTAAAAATATATATAAATATTAAGGAAAACTTAATTTAAAATTATTACTTTGTTTTTTCTTTTAATTGACGTGACATATTAATATAGCTTAAACAAACAAAAAATTAGAAAATATTTTGCACGCACATATTCGTTTATATAATTTAAATCAATAAAAATTCAAAATTCTTTCAAAAGCATGTTTTGTGTTTTCTCTTTAAATAAAATATGTAAACTTAAATAAGTATATTTTCATTTTGTCAGAAATATAATATAATATACCTTTGGATCATCTCTTTTTTTACTGCTTCTTTGTTATTTATTTTTACTTTTTTTTTAATTCAATTCATTCTGTATATATTAAAAGATTCCTAATATTTTTATTAAAAAAATTCTCTGAATTTTTTTAATACTCCAACCCCACTAATGGGATCATACTGGATTTTCTTGTAGTGGTGGTGGTTGTCACGATCCATGCCTAGACCGTAGCTGTGCCGGGCATTGACATAAAAATATTTATTTGACTCAGTCTACGAAGTCACTAACAATATGAATAAAAAATTTATGCCGGAACATGCTCCCGACAAATACCATAAAACTAAAATAAACCAACTATAACTGCAAGAAACAAATATAGCCCTTTGAAATATGGATGACTCACCACTTGCTAGTTGTCGTTCCAAGTGTAATTCTAATGCTAAACTGAATCATGGGGGGTGAGCTTCGAAACCTACATCATGAAAGAATATAGCGTCCGGACGGTCAGTACGATTAGTACTAGCATGCAACCCAAAAAAAGAGAACCAAAGCAGTTTATAAAATAGTTATACAATTTCCTATCATAAGCTCATAATAAGGATAATAGTAAGAAAGTGATTCAAAGCATAAAAGAAAAAAAAACAATCAATTTGAAAATCTTTAATTCTGGACTATGTAGTTTACACGACATTAAGTAACCCAAAGGCTTTATGGGTCCAGTCCGTACCCAACTAGCCGAGCTTCAATCTATGTTAGTCGTATGGACTGAGGTAGTCATATTTTGGGCCATACAACTACGTGAAGAAAGCATACAACGGTCATCCTCCGTCCAAGACAAGATCTCACACATCGACAAAAGCTATTTCTGGTGTTGGTCGTGAGAACTACATCTTCTCGGTGAAACTACACTGTCCTCTTTGAGTTCAATTAAAATATTTTTCTTTACTTTTTAATTACTGGAGTATTTCATTATGACATTTATACCAAGACTTGCAAGTCATTTGTATCATGCCAAAAAAATAATTATCATAAAACGTTATTGACTCCTTTATCCCATCTTTGAAATCATAACACAAACATAATTAAGTTTTCCATAACAGTTTCAAAATATTTTCATGATATCACTTATCCAATGATGTAAAAGGCTGCAAAACATTTATATTTCTTGTTCAACTCAAAGCTTGCAAGAGACTTCATAACCATGACTTAACTAATTATATATCTAATGTTCATAATCAAGACATGAAGATTCATCCTTCTCATAGTCATTTTAGTCTCAAAATTCCAAACAATGATTAAAGATCATTCATAAATAAAAGAGATAATTTGTACTAAACCATCATAATAAAATCCTCAATCCTAACTTCAAATCATCAACATAATATACATAAATAAAAATTTAATTCACATTTTGTAATAGTAGTTAAAGTAGGGAGTGTTCAACATGGCTTTTTGATGGAAGAAATTTAAGAAAAGCTTGAATCCTTAACTTTGAGGCTTGAACCTATAACGCCCCGATTTTCTGGAACCGGCATGTCACACGGTGCTCACGACCCCGAAGGACCACAAGCTAATCCTCTTCTGATATCTGTACCTGAGCACTGCATAATATAGGAAATAAATGCGTAAAAACTGGCGCAAAACTTGCCATAAGGTTCAAACATCTAAAATAATCAATACTGAAAACTGAATACTGATACATTTATCTGAAAAGCCTCTAAACTGTCTAAACTGTGGAGTTGATGGAACATGTCCCCAACTAACTCCGCCTACTGAAAATAAACTGAGTCTAATGCCATAATAAAATAAGGATCATCCTCGTATGATGAGGACTCACTGCTAAGTCAACTGCTGGTGACTGAGTCGGGACTGCTAAGGGTGCTCTGGTTCTCGCTTGTCTGAACCTATGGTATAAGACACCATAGTGTAAGAGAAAAGTATGCGTCAGTACTTTGAATGTATTGGTATGCTAGATGAGGTAAGGCTAAATGCAAGGGCTTATGCACGAACATAACTTAACTGAATAACATGAGAGTACTGAATGAAGATACATGCATGGACTGAATACTACCTTTTAAATACTTGAACTTTTGACAACTGAGTCTATTGATGACTGAGATTTGAGCTTACTAATATTGACTGACTGAAATTGAGTTCAAACCTATCTAGTGGATGATCTTCAAATCTAGTAATAATGATAAGAAATGAATGAATCTGAGTTTGAGATCAGGCCTATTTAGCGGGCAATCTATAAATCGATTAGTACTAATACTGGTTAACTTCATGTAATACCAGGCCTTTCTAATGGGTGGTCTATGAATCTATGAAACTAGATAAGTTCCTACTGAGCTGAATGACCGTATCTGACAGTCCTGATTTCTGAGTGCTACTGCAATGACTAAGACTGAACTATAACTGTGGGAGTTCTCACTTAACCGACATACCCCAAATCTGAACTAGTAGGTTCCAACCTATAACCCTTGCTGGAAGGGTGTCAATACCGTGCCACGGGTAAAGACCTCTGCTATGGTCAAGCCTTTCTAACGGATGACCCTAAACAGAAAGTCAAGCCTAAGACAGTATGATAGTCAAGCCTTAATCTAACGGGTGAATCCTGGTCCTGCGCTGGCTGCGCAATTCTGGAGTTTAGAAATTGTTACTAACGACTCTGCCTCTCTAACGGGGAAGCCATCATCCCTACACTCGCTCGGTGCTAGTTACTACTCCCAACTGAAGGACTCTGAACTGATTGTTAACTGATCTTAGACTGAGCTGAATTTGTTACTGTTCATATTTCTTGATTGATCTGAATGAGTTCACTTGGTTTTGTTATCTGACAGAATGCTGCTGGATCTCGTTATCTGACTGAATGCTACTAAGTTCTGAATACATGAATACTGCTAAGATCTGAGCTGAGTACTGAACTGAAGCTGGAATGCTAATGATACTTAGATTACTGAGATTTCTTAAGTTCTGTAACTGTCTGAGAGTACTGAGTTCTAAGGATCGTGGCTTGACTGAGATTATTGTGAAAACTGACACGGGCTCTAGACTTGCAGCTAAATTTTTGGGTATAAATACCCCCAGGACCCGATACATAAAATTAAGACATAACCATCTTAAGTAATCATGACCATGGACTTTCATTCACCATTACAATCATTAAAGCATCTCTCCAAGCACTTGAAAATCATAAACATGCGATAGTATAGGGAGACATGCTATTGGCTCACACTCCATTCTACAAGGTCTTGCATCAAACACTTAGCATGCATTAAAAATACATAATTGAAGAATTTCATGCTAACATGTCATAATTCATTCACTAAGGCTTTTCAACAAACACTTGGCACGCATGAACTTACACACACTTGGGGATTTTTAGTCAACATGCTATAATGGCTCTAATTCCTTCACATAAGCATTTTATCAAACATATGTGGAGCATGCTTTGGTTATTCAACAATTTCCACACCTAAGCATCATGATTTCATCAACCATCTTGAAAATTTAGGGATTTAACATGCACATAATGCAATTCAACTCGAATCAAGATCAAAGCTTGCAACTTGTAATTTAAAGCATGAACTATATCTCAACAATAACATGAATATGAACTTCAATTCACATGAATTATGAAAACTCATAAAATCGTAATCTTTGAATTTAAAAAGGGATTCTTGAACTTCTTAGGTGGAAGGAACCCAATAATCAACATTTAACATACCTTAGAAGACTCTTTCTTGAAGGTTCTTGAAGAAATCCTTAGGCTCGCTCTTGAATTTTTGGCTAGGGTTCTTGACTTCTTGGGAGAGAAAATATTTTGATTTGGGGAAAAATTGATGAATAATGAAGTATTTTCATTATTTAGGGTATAAATCCCTTATATAGACTGGTTTGGGGCTTTAGAAAATTACCAATTGGTCCTTGAAATTTAAAAACGGAATCTAAAAATCCCGATTTCTTATGCTGGCACGACGCGGTGAAATCGCGCCAGTTCACTGGAAATTGGATAATTGGGAAACTGAGCTTTGGCGTGATGTACCATAATCACGGAGGCTCACTGAATTTTGACGATTGCCATTTTGGCTAACTCCGCGACGCGCCAAAGTACCAGGTGGTACACTGTTTCACTAAAATGGCTCTAATTCTTCGCTCGAGTGTCGGATTTGGGCGAATTTGGTATCGATGGAAAGCTTATTCGATTTCTCACGTGATAAAAAGTCAAAATCTTAAAATTTCACATGGAATAAAATATATTCATCTATGAATCAAGATCTTTGATGCTCTAAAGACGAATCAAATCTAGATAGAAATACAGGGTATTATAGAACCCTAACTTAAAATTGATATGAGACTTAGTTGACCGAGATTTGTTTCACATACTCTTAATGATGACTTTTGTGTTTAAATATTGAGAAGAAACTATAATCTTTAACCCTTCTTGAAATTTTAGGACTGGAGATTTGGGTTTTGGGGAGAGAAGAGGAATTAGGGATTTAGGAATGATTCTCATACTTTAGGACGATTTCCCGTATTAAAAATGGATTGAGAAAGTTACAGAGGGTGAACGGTCTAGTTTGCCCCTAATTTAATAAGAGAAAAATGGAATTTTATGTCAAAGATATCTGACCCACATTGCGGATCCCAAAGTGGACTGCTAACCAGTGATCTCCTAGCTTTAGCTCAACCCTCTCTGTCCAACGCACAACTAAGACTCTACCTCACTAAAATGGTAATAAATTTTTACTCCAGACTCAGATTGATGAACAGTGGTTTCTTTGGAAAGAAGACTTGAAGGTCTTTAATTCGGTAGGTAGTAGGACACCTATCTAATTAGATTCTAGGATTAATGGTCATTGGAAGTTAATCTAAGTAAGAACATCTACTAAAAATCAATTGGTAGAAAAGTTCTCAACTCAACTTTGAGTTGGGAGATTTATTTGACCTCAATTCATTTTCAAATATGTTCCCACACTAAAGAATTGGTCTTCATACTTACATATAAATAAAAATTATTTGATTCAGATCTATACACGTATAAAGGGAGGTTAGTGCAGGGTGTTACGTTATCTCCCCTCTAAGATCATTTGTATTTGAGTGATGGGTAGGAACTCATTCAAGTTATAAAAGTACGGAATAAAGTATGTAACTTCACATTAGGAATTCTCCCTCATAAAGCATAAATAGGCATCAAAAGGAGCTTCATGACAACCTCAAGAAAATCGTGTAAATACGAATCATGATATAATGAGACTTGACATAGACATGATCTTGGACATGAGTTCTATGGAACATGATCATAACAACGTAAGACGTTAATTTTTTTGGTGATCATAGGTCTTGATTTATATTGATACATTACATGAAATAAGGTTTTGTTGGATATAAGAATATAAGTATTCTCCACCTTAAATAATACAATAAAGAACCCTTGTGATACTTCTTAACTATGCTTCCAACTACAAATACCACACTTTCTCAATTCTATTTTATACTATCCACTCCAACACATAATTACCAGGGTATGAGTTTAACTTTATATTGCTTCTATTTTCAAGCCTAACAGGGAGTAACATGGTCCTACATGTGGTGCAATCACACTAATCTAAGTTATGAAAATTTCCTTTATAGTGTATATCCCTCTAAGAAAATTCTAGCCCTAAAAATAATACTCCATTTTATCTTTATAATCAACTAATCTCAAGCTCTACTCAAGGTGTACTAGCCACATAAAGCAATGACATGCATATCTACAAATCACAACAGGCAAGCCTATCATTACTACACATCCCTTTTTGATCTTCTATTCCTAAAACTAACATTTTAAATTACTTTCACAGTGATTTCCATTATATATCCCCTTTCTAACCATTTCAAATAAGAAACACTAATCTTGTACTTCCCTTTTCACCTATAACCTTAGCTCAAGTTGTCACACCCTAATTTCACAACAAAGAACATCTATTGTCTTATCTTAAAATATTATTATGCTACCCTCACCACTATCATCCTAACATAAGGAGGATCACCGAGGTACTAGAGTATGAGCATCAGGAATAATATTGATACTACTCAATTACTTCTTTTTTTTTTGCACTACTCAAGATGGGACATGTGATGTAAGATACGATATAATTGACACAAAGTACTTCATCTTTCAAACATATAGAACATAAATAGAGGATCATACCAAAATAAACACAATTCTAACATAACATGAGTTCATAGGATTGGGCATATTAAGAAACGTGAGTGCATAGATCTAGAGTTGTATAATTTAAGGTTGGAATCCATAAATTTCAAGAAATGTGGCTAAATCACTTCTTGAGGCTATTGCCTCTCATCCTGGAAATTGGAAATGGTCATGAGTTTGCATAAAAAGTGTTGATTTAGGCTTATATATGACTAGTATGAGTCAGTAACATATACAAAGAAAAATTTCTTGGAGCTAGGCATAACGTCAAACATGAGTTCATGGATTATGAGCACTGTAACATAGAAATTGGATCCCTAGAATCATATATAAATATTTAGATCACTGAGAGACACTATTGCTTCCAGTTTAAAGGATAGAGCATGGACATATATAGAAACTATGGAACTTGGGCACTGACATAAATACATAAGATATGGGGAGAGAATCCCCTTGGCTAAAGTACAAGGAATACATTATAATAAGAGCAGGTTTTTATGACACGCAACATAACTCTTTTTTGAAACTCGCCATCACTAGAAATATCAAGACTTTCCATGGTTCAACACCTCATCATCTCCCTCTTATCTCAAAGACCATTATCCTAGGTCTGTGGTTCTATTCTTTAAATAGAGTTATATACACAACACTCAGCAAGATAGGGTATCTATGCACATGAATGGTAACCTCGCCCTAATAAACTCTTATAGAAAAAATAAAATCATTTTGATATAGCATTCCTTTCAAGGGTAATGCTCTAAACTTCATCTATCTCCCAACGTCATCATTATATAACTTACACTTTTATTGGCATATATATCCATTCCCGCTAACACTTAAAAATTTGACCTCCTCTTGATAATCTACTAACATCAAACCTCTAATCTCACATCCACATATCTCAAAGAAATTTAAAATTATATTAAGAGGGTAACCTCGTCTATCAAAAATATTCCCCAAAATTCTACTTTACAAAATACCATACTATATTTTGTTATAGTTAAGTTTATGTTTCAATAAATTTTAATACAAATACATCGGTTAAAGATTTTTAGAGTTATGTTTCAATCATTTTTGAAACAAATGCATCACTTAAAGGATTTTAAGTTACAAAGAAAATGAATGTGAATTTTATAATTCATTCATTAAGTTTTACGTTTTAGGTTCTTGAAAGAAAGACATTTTTATTTTAAAATATACATGAACTTATTAACTATTACTTAATTAATACTCTTCTCTTGCATGCCACTTTTATCCTATAAATAGTATTTTCTTTTGTTTGAAAAGACAAACACTCAAAATTACTTTCCCTTGAAAAATATTTGAGAGACATTGATTAAATGGTGAAATCACCAATTCAAGAATAAAAGAGAAAAATTATTGAATGGTACTTGTTTTATGGCTTAGTTGAATCTCGAAGAAAGAGTTGTTACTAGTTCTTCTGTTTGATCGTAGGAGAGAGTCCAACTATCTTCAAGAAGCGTATTATCGTGCCTCTAAGACAAGAAAGATTTATTTTGAATTTCTTGTACAATTATCATTATTGTTCTAACAATTTGAAGATAGTTGTCTCTATAGCTTCTACATCAATATCAAATAGTATTCCATCTTTGCCTAATCCTAATTTTGAAATATTTGATGGCAAAGACTTTCCTAGATGGCATGGAAAGATGGAATTTTTTTTTTAAGATGATTAAAGTTGGCATATGTTCTTGAAGAATCTTGTCCTAATGCTCCTGGTTTTGAGGTAGCATCTAAAGAGGCTACTTTGATTAAAGAACAAATTGCCAAATGGCAATATGATAATTATTTTACAAGAATTATATTCTTGGAGGAATGTCCAACAAATATTATGATCAATATTATGTTAAATGCAAATTTTCTTAAGACATGTGGGATACCCTTCAAGCTATTTATATAGAAGAAGAGGCGAGTTCTAAGAAATTTATCATTTCAAACTATTTGGAGTTCAAAATGGTTGATGACAAGTCAATCACTGAACAAGTATAAGAATTTTAAATTATAGCTAATAAAATTGCTATATTTGGAATTTGTCTTGATGAAAACTTCCATGTTGGTGCCATTGTATCAAAACTTCCTCCATCTTGGAAAGAGTATCGAAGCAAACTCTTACACAAAAAGGAAGATTTGACTCTTCAATAATTGTTGCAACACATGCAAATTGAACAAGAGACACAATATTGTGACAATAATATTTTGAAGGAATCTATCATGAAAGATCATATGGTTGAAGAAAAATCAACCAAGAAGGAACCTGAAAATAAGAATTTTTCAAAGGTAAAGAAGACTACAAATTTCAAGCGTGATGGTGCCAATTTTAAATCTGGTGAATGCTATCATTGTCACAAAGTTGATCACTAAGCGCGTGATTGTAGAATTCTCAAAGCCGAAAAGAAGAAAGAAACAGAAAATAAAAATAAAAAAGATTATCTTGTGGCAATGGTCACAGAAGCATTTGTAGTAGAAGATCAAGTGGAATGGTAGATAGATACCGGCGCAACTCGTCACATATCAGGTAACTAAAATTCTTTCAAGACTTATGAATTAGTGGGAGACGGTAAAATTTTATGTATGAGAAACTTCTCCTCTACTAAAGTTGTGGGAAAAAGAACTGTTGAACTGAAGTTTACTTCCGGAAAGATAGTTACATTGATGGATGTATTACATGTTCCTAATATTCAAAAGAAATTGGAGTCAGGTACGCTTCTTTCGAAGCATGGTTTTAAAATAGTTTTTGAGGCAGATAAGTTTATTTTATCTAAAAATGGCATGTTTGTTGGAAAAGGTTATGTTGCAAATGAAATGTTTAAACTCAATATTGAAAATGAAAATATTTCTGCTTATCTTGTGGAGTCTCTGGACTTATGGCATGAACGTCTTGGTCATGTGAATTTTAAATCCATTCAACTTATGGTGAATAATGGATTAATCAAAGATTGTGGAAAGAATCATACTACTTAATGTCTTACTTGTAGTAAGTGCAAGATTACAAAGAAGCCCTTTAAGACAGTTGAAAGGACTTCAACACTTTTACAATTAATTCACACTGATATTTGTGAGATGGATTGTTTATCACATCATGAAAAGAGGTATTTTATCACTTTTATTGATGACTACTCAAGATATACTTACGTATTTCCATTGAAAACAAAAGATGAAACATTTGAGACATTCAAAACATATAAAGCAGAGGTTAAAAATAAATTGAGTTTGAAAATTAAATCAATTAGGTTTGATAGAGGTGGAGAGTACTTAAAGTCAGATTTTGTTGATTTTTGTGAAAATAAAGGCATTAAAAAATAATTGACCATGTCCTATACACCACAAAAAAATGGTGTAGCAGAAAGAAAAAATAGGACTTTCATAGAAGTGGTTAATTCTATGCTTTATGGATCTGGTTTGTCTGAAAATTTATGGAATGAAACCTTACTTTTAGTATGTCATATTTTGAATAGAATTACTCTCAGGAATCTTGATGCATCTCCATATGAACTTTGGAATAATTGAAAGCCAAATATAAATTATTTTAAAGTTTGGGGTTGCTTGTCTCATGTTTGATTACCAGATCAACATTTAACTAAGATTGGATATAGAAGAGTAGATTGTGTGTTTATTGGTTATTCACAAACCAGTAAGGCTTATAGATTTTTAAATCTTGAGACCCCAAATCCTTACACAATTATTGAATCTTTACATGCTAAATTTTTTGAGCATATATTTCCTAAGAAAAAAGATTCTTTTGAACAAGATGCAAGTTCTTCTATTTCTCCTCTTAAAATAAAAATAGTTGAGCCATTAGAAAAATGTCAACCAAGCCGTAGTTCAAGATCATCCAAACCAAAGAACTTTGGACCTGATTTTCAAGCTTATTTGGTTGGAAAAGATCCTGAAAGATATGCTGAAGCTATGTCTTCACATGATGCTCCCTTTTAGCGTGAAGCTATTGATGATGAAATGCATTCTATCCTGTCTAATAGTACATGAATATTATCAGATCTTTCTCCTGATGTAAACTAATTGGTTGCCGATGGATTTTTAGGAATAAAATGAAATCTGATGGTACTTTAGATAAGTACAAAGCCCGCCTGGTAGATAAAGGTTTTAATCAATTAAGAGATATTGATTATTTTAATACTTTTGCACCTGTAGCTCGGATGACCTCTATTCATCTCTTGATTGCTCTAGTAGCAATTCATGGTCTTGTGATTCATTAGACGGATGTAAATACTGCATTCCTGAATAGAGATCTAGATGAAGAAGTCTACATAAAACAACCAGAAGGATTTTTCATTACTGGTCAAGAATGTAAAGTTTGTAAGCTTCTTAAATCTCTTTATGGATTGAAACAAGCTCCAAAGCAATGACATGTGAAATTTAGAAAAGTTATGATTTCTAATGGCTACTTAATCAATGGTGGAGATATCTGCATATTTAGTAAATTTCAAAAAAAATTTGGCCTTTTAATATGTCTTTCTGTAGGTGACATATTGATCTTTGGAACTAATATCGAAAGAGTCAAAGAAACAAAATATTTTCTTGCTTCCCAGTTTGTAATAAAAGATCTTAGAGAAGCTGATGTAATTTTAGTCATCAAAATTGTAATATTAGAAAATGGTTTGACTCTTACTCAATCAAGTTATATTGAGAAGTTTCTGAAGAGATTTGGTCATTTTGACCACAAGCCTGCTCCTACACCATTTGATCCTAGCATCACACTAGTGCGAAACTCTGGTGATATTCTTGATCAATTGACATATTCTAAAATTGTTGGGAGTCCTATGTATGCCATGCATTGTACCAGGACAGATATTGGTTATGCAGTAAGAACTTTGAGCAAGTTTACTGGTAGCCCTGGAGTTGAGCATTGGAATGCCTTAATTCGTATTTTAAGGTATCTAAAGGGTACAATTAATGTTGGCCTGCATTATTCTACCTTTCTAGCAGTTCTTAAAGGCTACAGTAATGTTACTTGGAATTCTGATCTGAATAACTCTAAATCTATTACTGCTTGGATTTTTACTTTGGCTGGAGCAGCAATATCTTGGAGATCAAAGAAGCAGACATATATTACTCGCTCAACCATGGAGTCATAATTTATCGCTATGTCTTTTGCTGGAGAAGAAGCGGATTGTCTATAGAGTATGCTGATAAATATTCCATTTTGGGGTAAGCCAATACCACCTTTGACTATATATTGTGATAACAAAACTGCTAGATTTCGGGTTTCAAGTGATTGTTACAATGGCAAGTCAAGACAAGTTCATCTCAAACACAATCATGTGAGAATATTATTGGAGGTTGGCGTAATATCGCTTCAATATGTGAAGTTCAAACTCAATTTAGTAGATCTTTTATCTAAAGGGTTAGGCAAGGAATTGGTGGTACAAACTTGTAATGGGATGAGAATAAAGTCTGTTGTAGATTGATTGTACTTTATGGTAACCCTACCTAATGATGTAATCTTGAGTTCAAACGGATAAACAAGTAAAGTTACAATTGTGAAGCACATCGATAAAATTCTCTTTTTCCTAGAGAGTGAGTAGATGTGCATCAGTTGAGATTCTTTTGTCTAGATAAATCTATAAGACCGATCTCGAGTGGAGTAAATAATAGCACTCTTGATAGATTTGACAGTATTCCTACAAAACAGAAGAATGAGATTATATTCTCTTAATAAGTCTATACACCGATCTCGGTTGGAGTGTGTAGGAACACTCTTGATAGATTTATCGATGCTTTGTTGTAAAGGAGGATGAGATTAATTTCTCTTAATGAAATTCATATATTATTTGTTCAGAGTATGCAAAGTTACTCTTGATGAATTCACCACACTAAGTGTGAAGTGGAGGCCGCTTCAATAAGATTTTAATAGGAAAATCTTAAAGCACTTAACTAAAAGGATTTAGGACACATGGCCATAAGGTGTCAAAAGATTTTTATTTTCATCGAAACATAGTAATATGCGTGGAGTATTTTTCTACTTCATTCAATGAACCACTTAGTTCAAGATTTGTTCACTAAGTAGTCAATGATTTAGAAAGTCTTCAATAGCTAATGGTTCAAGTCCAAAAAACACCATTATTGATGCATATTGCTAGATTGATGTCTCAAATGAATTTTGTTTTTTAAGATAAAATTTCTTGAAATAAGTGGGGGATTGTTATTGTTACGTTTATGTTTCAATAAATTTTAAAACAAATACACCGGTTAAAGATTTTTAGAGTTATGTTTCAATTAGTTTTGAAACAAATGTATCACTTAAAGGATTTTGAGTTACAAAGAAAATGAATGTGAAATTT
The DNA here is from genome assembly GCA_030864215.1 of Capsicum pubescens. NCBI lineage: Eukaryota > Viridiplantae > Streptophyta > Magnoliopsida > Solanales > Solanaceae > Capsicum > Capsicum pubescens. The sequence continues at coordinate 216,814,991 of CM061545.1, read as the reverse complement.
ACAATTCATTCATTAAGTTTTATGTTTTAGGTTCTTGAAAGAAAGACATTTTTATTTTAAAATATACATGAACCTATTAACTATTACTTAATTAATACTCTTCTCTTGCATGACACTTTTATCCTATAAATAGTATTTTCTTTTGATTGAAAAGACAAGCACTCAAAATTATTTTCCCTTGAAAAACATTTGAGAGATATTGATCAAATGGTGAAATCACCAATTCAAGAATAGAAGAGCAACATTCTTGAATGGTACTTGTTTTATGGCTTAGTTGAATCCCAAAGATAGAGTTGTTACTAGTTTTTCTGTTTGCTCGTGGGAGAGACTCCAACTATCTTCAAGAAGCGTATTATCGTGCCTATAATCCAAGCAAGTTTTATTTTGAATTTCTTGTAAAATTATCATTATTATTCTAACATATTTACCTACTATTTTCATACGAAACAACTCAAAGCGCTTACTAGGAGAACATAACACTTATTCTTATAAACCCATGGTGTCTTATTCTTATAACTGAGGGCTCTTATCAATCTAATTTCTTAGCCACAATTTACTATTTTCAACATTCGTTTCCATGTATATATCATAATTACCAACTCAATTTTTCATAATTTATCAACCCAAGCTCTTTCACATATCATATCAAGTCTACTAATCTCCCTTTCCACAAAGCTTGCTTCACTATCCCCGAGCTACCACTTTTTTTTACCACAGTCAGCATCTAAAGTTCAAATATAGTGTCTAGTATCAATCACGAACTGACAATGAAACATCCCGCATATTATACTTGTCATCAAATTAACCTGAATTCCTTATTCCACTCAACTACGACATACAAGTACATAATTTTTGTAACATTTCTAATACATCTTAAAATTCACTACAAATCTTCAACCTTACTAGACTATCTTACAACTGCCCGCTAAAAATTAATGGACATAGTGCCTACTTAAATCTCATGGTACAAATGGTCAAACTTAAACCTAACCTATATAATTACAGTCCATTAACACATTCTTCTTTTTCACATTACATCTACTTAATCAGACATACATTTATACTATGCTCATAGTTCTATAAGAAGCAAGAAGGTCCTCCCAAACCACAAATTGAAAGTTAAATATAAATTCTTAACTAGTCTATCTTTCGAGTCACCACCTATACTTGTTCTTTACTACCCCAATGATAAGCCATAACAAGCTCTTTTCTTATTTTAAATGAACTATAAATCATCATAACTAATCTCTTCCTCAGCGATCCACCATAAAATTAACAAATACTGCTACAACTTTAGTCAATTAGCATAAGAGCATGCCACCTCCTTACTCGAAGGTTACACAACTACAACTCCCATCTTTACTTAAAAGTTACCCTCACTCTAACTTCTTAGTATAATTTCATATTTGCATGGAATCTATAATAAAGTATTTAGAAAGAAGGTATGAATACATATCTCACCTCGACTCATCCACATGATTCATGAAGACAGGGAAACATGAGAAAAATAAATAAGCTTTGATGCACTAATGGGATCCTCTCAAGTTCTTATGCAGTTTCATAACTTTTTGATGAATCAATCGAAAAGGATCACATTGTTAGGAATCGATGCTTATCACTTGTATCGCCTCGATAAAGAGACATAGACAACAAAATTAGCACAAAGAAGGAATTTGAATAAGTTTTCTATGGACAAAACTATTGCATGATCTAGAGTATCAAAGAATGAGAAATATTTCCTAAATTCCCTTTATCCTTTTGATTATAAGTGTGGTGCACAACACACCCATAAGCAAGACGCTTCTAGACATGGCTTTGTAAACACCCTGTGACTCTGAACTGTGGTTTGATAATAAGTTTTTCATGATTAGAGGTTATACCCAAGTCGTGACAGGCATCCTATACCAATAAAGGCTCGAGAAGACCCCTTAGCATTACATCATAAGCATAGTTATAATTAAAGTGCAAAAAATAGGCCCATAAGCTATGAAGTTCAAACAAAAATCAAAAAATCTAAACTCAAGTCCTAAAATTTGACATGAAAATATTTATTTGACTCAGTTTACGAAACCTCTAACAATCTGAATAAAAATTCTATGCTGAAACATAGTCCCGATAAATACCATAAAACTGAAATAAACCAAGTTTAATTGCAAGAAATAAACATAGCCCTCCAAAATATGGATCGATCACCACCTGCTAGCTACCATTTCAAGTAAAATTCTAATACTAAATTGGATCGTGAAGGCTGAGCTTAAGAATCTACATCATGAAAGAATGTAGCATTTGAGGAGGGTCAGTACGATGAGTACTAGCATGCAACCTAGGAAAATAAAACCAACACAATTTATAAAATAGTTATACAATTTCATATCATAAGCTCATAATAAGGATTAATAAGTAAGTGTAAGCTCATAATAAGGATTAGTAAGTAAGTGTAAGCTCATAATAAGGATTAGTAAGTAAGTGACTCAAAGCATAAAAGTAAAAAATAATCAATTTGAAAACCTTTAATTTTGGACTATGTACCTTACACCGACATTAAGTTACACTCAGTCTATATGGGTTCACTCTGTACTCAACTGATGGAGCCCCAATCCATTTTAGTCGCATGGACTGAGGTAGTCATATTTTTGGCCATCATATCATAAACATAACTGCATACAATTGCATGAAGCAAGCATACACCGATCATTCTCCATTCAGGACAAGACCTCTCACATCGGCAAATGCAAGTTTTGGTGTTGGTTACAAGGATTGCACCTTCTCAATAAAACTACATGATCCTCTTTGAGCCTAATTAAAAAGTTTTTTCTTACGTTTTGATCGATGGAGTCTTTCAGTAAAGCATTCATATTTGGTACCGTTATACAAAGACTTGCAAGTTATTCGTATCATGCTAAAAAATTAATTATCATAAAATACTATTGACTCCTTTATCCCATCTTCGAAATCATAACACAAACATAATTAAATTTCCCATAACAGTGTCAAAACATTCTCATGATACCACTTATTCAATGATGTAAAAGACTAAAAATTATTTATATTTCTCGTTCCACTCAAATCTTGCAAGAGACTTCATAACTGTGGCTTAAATTGACGTTCATAATCAAGATGTGAAGATTCATCCTTTTCAAATAGCGATTTTAGTCTCAAAACCCCAAACAAAGATTAAAGAAAATCATTCATAAAGAAAAGGAAAAAAATTATACTAAACTTTCATAATAATATCCTCAATCCTAACTTCAAATCATCAACATAATATACATAGATAATAATTTAATTCATACTTTGTATAGTAGTTAAAGTAAGACGTGTGCAACATGATTTTTGACGAAAGAAATTTGAAAAAAGCTTGAATCCTTAACCCTGGGGCTAGAACCCGAGCTTGAAATTGATATGAACATTTACTTGTCTGGATTTCATTCCACATACCCTTAATGACAAATTTGGTGAGAAAACATTAAGAAGATCAATAATCTTTGACCCTTCTTGAAACTTTAGGATTGGAAGTTTGGATTTTGAGAGTGATTTTCATACTTTAGGATGATTTTTGGGATTAAAATGGATCGAAAGTTATAGGGGGTGAAAGGGATAGTTTGCCCCTAATTTAATAAGAGAAAAGTGAACTTTTACGTCGAGGTGGTATGCCCCGTGCCATTGGAGTCTAACTAGTGATCTCCTGGATTTGGCCCCTCCCCATGTTGCCCAACGCGTAGTTAGGACACTGCATCACTAAAACGCTCATAAGTTTTTACTTTGTAATCAGATTGATGAATGGCCGGTTGCATTGAAACTTAAAGAACTTTAATTTGGAAGGTAGTAAACCACCTAACTAATTATATTCTAGGATTAATAGTCATTGGAATTCAACCTAAGTAAGAATATCTATTAAAATTCAATCGGTAAGAAAGTCTCAACTCAACTTTGAGCTAGGAGATTTATTTGACCTCAGTTCATCTTCTAAGATGTTCCCACACTAAAGAATTGGTCTTCACACTTATATCTACATGAAAATTATTAGGTTAGGGTCTATACTCATATGAAGGTTCAAATTCTAGATCAAAAGTGTGGGGTGCTACAGTGGTGGTGTTGTATTTAGTATTTCCCCCGTCTCAAATTACTTGACATATTTGCTAAGCAAGCTGTCTCAAAATAGTTGGTATGTTTAAGAATTTCAAGAGATAATTAACCACTTTTATTCAACTATACCCATATTAGTTAAAGAAAATTCATTTAATCAAGATTAAATAAGGTCATATTAGTCACTATGCACCCCTTATTAATTCGTCCTTAAGATTTATGCAAAAAGCAAGCATTCATGATAAGTAATTTGAGACGGAAGGAGTATTCTTTTAGATTTTAACTTTTTTTACATTATTTGTGTTGATATGTACTCAATTGTATCTTTATATACATACACATGTACATATACATGTACATATACATATACATATACATATACATATACATATACATATACATATACATATACATATACATATACATATACATATACATATACATATACATATACATATACATATACATATACATATACATATACATAGACATATACATATACATATACATATACATATACATATACATATACATATACATATACATATACATATACATATACATATACATATACATATACATATACATATACATATACATATACATATACATATACATATACATATACATATACATATACATATACATATACATATACATATACATATACATATACATATACATATACATATACATATACATATACATATACAAATACATGCACACACACACATATATATATATATACATATACATGCACACACACACATATATATATATATATACATATACATGCACACACACACACATATATATATATACATATACATATATATATGTATGTATATATATATATATATATCTTAATGAGAATCAGATCTCTTCAATGATACTACAGGAACCTTCACGCATTATCATAACCTTAATAGTAATATTTCTGATTTATTACGAGTCCACACATAGCCTTAAAGGCCACTCTTAGTGTTAATAGGCCTTATAATAGGACCTCCGACATATAGCCTGAATCGGAACTATTATTACAAGATTATGATGTGCAACCTTAGTATCATTGGTTGATTAGATTCTTATTAAGTATTTAGTATATTAGCAACTTAGTATGTTATAGTTAAACACAAAGTATTTAGCCTGATATTTTGGCTAATTTAAAGGAAAGATGATAAAATAATCAATAGAAAATTAAAATACCTTAAAATAAAAGAGCTTAATCAGAGGCCTTCTAAAAATTTGAACAAACTTTTATTAATAGATGAATATATTACAATGGGGGCATAGAGTAGTAGAAGGAGTAAGGTGGTTCTAAAACTTGCCTCTCAATACCTATAATGAGATCCTTTTATAGAGGATTCTCCTTGGAAAATGACAAACTAAAACTTAAAACCATGAAAAATGTGACATCTCTTATTCTACTTTATACATCATGACTATATTGACTAACATACTTTATTTATCACATCTTTTTTAAAGATTTTTTATGAAATCTATAAAATGCTTTATAAAATCTGCCTTCACATGTCATTGCCCCCAATAATTTTATGATGTGGGGTCTTTTATTTCTTATAATTTTATACATATACATACAAAAACACATATATATATGTATATATATATATATATCATAATGAGAACCGAATCTCTTCAATGATACTACAGGAACCTTCACGTATTATCATAACCTTAATAGTAATATTTCTGGTTCATTACGAGTCCACACATAAATGCCACTCTTGGCATTAATAGGACTTATAAAAAGACCTCTGGCATATAGCCTGAACCGAAAATATTATTACAAGATTATGATGTGCAACCTTAGTATCATTGGTTGATAAGATTCTTATTAAGTATTTAGTGTAATATTGTATTAGCAGCTTAGTATGTTATAGTTCAACACAAAATATTTAGCCTATCATTTTGGCTAATTAAAGGAAAAATAATAAAATAATCAATAGAAAATTAAAAGAGCTTGATCAGTGCCTTCTGGAAATTTGAACAAACTTTTATTAATAGATGAATCCATTACAATGGGGGAAGAGAGTACTACAAGGAGTAAGGTGGTTCTAAAACCTGCCTCTCAATACCTAAAATGAGATCCTTTTATAGAGGTAGAAGATTCTCCTTGAAAAACGACAAACTAAAACTTAAAACCATGAAAAATGTGACATCTCTTATTCTAGTTTATACATCATGACTATATTGACTAACATACTTTATTTGTCACATCTTCTTTAAAGATTTTTTATGAAAGCTATAAAATGCTTTATAAAAGCTGCCTTCACATGTCTTTACATGTCATTGCCCCCAATAATTTTATGATGTGGGGCCTTGTATTTCTTATAATTTTATTTCCTTGCCCGTATCTTTTGATGACGTGGAAGATTGTTTTAATTTTTCTCTGAATTTTTACAGGTATTCATCAAGGTCAATATCCCCATTGCTTTGAATACTTTGTGATTCTCCTGCTAAGCAATCCTCTTCATTATCCGTGGTATGACTAGCAGATGCCATAGAAATGTCTGATGCATTTTTCATGTCAAGATTTCTCATTAAATCCTTTTTAACCTCCTCCATGTATGAGGCTATGATTTCTGACCTGGATATGATCTTTTTCTTTAGTTTAAGTCTACTGGCGATATTTTTGAAAGGACTAATATCATCCTTTTGTTACATTGGTGCCATGTCCCTTTGTTCTTTGTACTTATCAATGGCTTTCTTAATTGAATCAATTATTGCTTGTCCATGGATATGTCTTTCATCCGTCTTCTGATTTAGTTTATTCTAGAATTTTGTATAAGATATTCTTTTGAGACATTAGAAATTCTTAAGATTCAGTTTTACTTCCACGGACCATTTCATTATCCATGGAATAGAGAACTCAATAAAGAAATACATGGTAAAATTTTTCTTAAAATAGATGTTATCTCTCTCTAATTTTATTAATGTTGGAGATATTTCTAACCATTCAGTATATAAGCTTTTAAATGGTTCTGATAAAATTTTTATGGATGGTCCATAGTGAATCCACCATTGTCCAAACCAGTTAAGAATATTTTGATTAAAAATATTTTCACAAATTTTGATAAACCATTAATGTTTCCTATTAGGATTTTCATTTAAAAGAGCTTTATTAAAGCTTTCAACATAATCTCAGTAATTAAATTTAACTACATTTTTTTGCTCAGGATGTAAGTAATCCTTTTCTTTAATAGTACTAACACCCCATTCCTCAGGGGTAAAAAAAATTTTAATAATAATTTTTGAAAAACTATAAACTTTTCTAGTATTATTAGTTGGGTAAAAGTGCTGAATTTCAGCCGATCCTGTCTAGAAGAGTATTGTCTCAAAATGCATCCTATATTTATATGCAGTAGTAGCATATGATGTAGTATCTAAGTATTTTTGCATTAATTGCCATAAATCATCTTTTCATTTTAAATCATTTTGATCCAGGATAAGTATTACTTCATCCGTTTCATTCTATTCATATAATTTAATATTTTCATTATTACCATCTGTCAGAGTACTCGAATATTAGGGGATATCATTCTCCCTTTTTTTGGAGTTAATAAACTCCAAAATTTTTTGATACATTTGTTGATATTTATTAAGATCTAAAGTACTTGCAATATTTGCAGATATTAATTTTTGGCTTTCAATTTGAACTTGGACATTGCCTCGGCCCCTTCCTGACCGTACTCTTCCCCGTCCTATATTAGAGGAGGTTGAAAACTGTGATTTCATCCTGTATAAAAGAAAGGATATAAATTTAAATATTCTCCGGTGAGAAAGTCGGGAAGACTAAAATCCAGAATTTGAATTGATGTCCTCTAATTGATTCCTCCTAAATTGCCTATTATTAAATCCCTTTAAATATTATATTTCAAAATCAAACGGAGCCAATAAAGCTTTCCATCTTGCAAACATTTGTTTAGAATCATCATGCTTACAATCCTTAATTAATATGAATTTTGCTGCTTGACAACTAATTTTTATTAAAAACTTTTAATTATATAAATCTCCTTGAAACTTCAAAACACATTTTACTATTGCAAGAATTTCTTTTGCAATAGTTGCATAATTCTTCTGGCTAGTATTTCATTTTTCAGAATAGAATTAAATAATTTATGCTTATTGATCTTGTGGGAAATATTATTTTAAAATTCTTCCATATCCAATATCAGAAACATCTATTTCCACAATTTTTTTCCAATTAGGATTAGCCAGTGTAAGGTAGGACAGGTTATTAACCTTTGCCTTAATATTTATGACAACTTGTGTATGATCTTCTGTCCATGGTTTTGGATTCTTTTTCAATCTATCATATAAAAGGAGAAATATAATTTAGACTTCCCAAAAATCTTTGTAATTGAGTTTTATCAGTTTTAACATCTGAAAATTTAGAAGCAAATTCTATGATTCTATTTATAGAAATTATTTTTCCATTGTCAATATTGTGACCTAAAAACCTTACTTTTGTTTGAAAAAGAGACATCTTGGGTGTAGATATTACTAACCCATTTTGCACAATAGTTTTCTTTAATAAATCTAGGTGTTTAAAGTGTATTTCTACATTTTTGAAAAATTAGTATGTCATCAATATAAACTATTATAAAATTTCTATAAGGCATGAAAATATCATTCATAATATTTTGAAATTCGGATGGAGCATTTTTCAATCCAAAAGGCATCACATTCCATTCGAATTGGCTCATAAGAACATTAAAAGCAGTTTGTATTTATCTGCTTCTGCAATTTGGATTTGTCAATATCTTGATTTTAAATCAATTTTTGAAAATATTATGATGTTATATAATCTATCTAGTAAATTTTTTTTATTAGGTATTGGATATCAAATCCATTTTATAAGTTTGTTGAGAGGTTTATAATTGATAACTAACCTAGGAACCCACCTTTTCTACTCTGCTTGTTTATTAACATAAAAGGCAGTACATGACCATGGTGATTTGGAAGGTCTTATAAGGCATTTATGAAGAAGAGAATCAATTTATTTTTTACATAACTCTAAATATTCTGAGTTCATCTAGCATGGCCTAGATTTAGTGGGAATATTACTTTTACTAAAGTTGTCTTCATATGGAAGACTGACCACATATTTTTTCCTTTGCCAAAAAATATTTGGTTGATCCCCACAAATTTCTAATGAAAACTAATTCTTCAAAATTCTATTTTTTCATTTAATTTAGGATTTTTCAAAGTCTCTTCTATTGTTAGACTATAATTTTTTTTTTTAAATCAACCTGTCTATTTTGGAAAGTATTTTTCTTTTATTAAATTTAGAAATAGCGCATATGGTGGTGAACACCGTTCAAATTTAATTTTCTTGTTATTAAATGTGTCAGTTACCCCATTTTCATCCCATCAAGTAATAGGATATATGTGAACAAACCATGACACCCCTAAAATAATTTTATCACTAATATCTTTTACTAAAACAAAGGTTTATGGCATGCATGATTTGCCTTGACAAATATATGCCTTGGAAATTTTATATTCAACTCCTATTCTATGACCACTAGCTTTTCTTAAAATATGAGTAGTTTTATGAAAATATTTAGAAGGTATTAAGCCTTCCTTTATGCAATTACAATCTACTCCACTATCAATGCGAGTTGTAAATTCTTTTTTGAAGTTATAATCAATTAAAAGAGTTATCTTTGCATAAAATTTCTGACGTGTTATAACTTCTATTGTTTGCAAAAATCCTTCTTCTGGTAGGCAGGAATATTATCTACAATATTTGTATCAAGATTTTGATTTTCTAGAGTAGATATCCTTTTATCTAAGCTGATATTATTATTTTGTAGGTTGGAGATTTCTTTTTTGAGATTATCAATCTCTATCCTTAAATCTTGGGTTGTTGTCGGAATATTAGCAACTTTCTCCTTTTCCTTGAGAAGTCTTCGAACTCCAGTCATAATATAAGGACCCTTTTGAGAAAAACTTTCCCATTGTTCTTTAGGAGAACTAGTAGAAGATTTTTCCATATGAAGCATTATTTGAGATCTTAATTCTGGATCTTTGATAGTTTCTAGAAGTGCAGCTAAATTATCATATTCAAGAACATTAATTTCTAGATCCTCAATCTGAGAATAAATATTATAAAAACATCATTTTCATCCTTGTTATCACAAGGTTGTCCTATTTGACAGGGTAAACACTCATCTTCAGAATACATATAATCCTCATTCTGAAGAACTCTTAATTCTTCATCTGCAGAAAATTATTCATTATCACTCTGATCCGGGCTTGAATTTTTTGAAGAAGAGTTTAATAGTATTTTACACAGAGATTGTTACATCTCTTCATCTATGTTAAGATTTTTAATCTTATGCTTAACTTTACAATGATCTATTCTCCCACATTTGTAGCAAGCATTAGGTTTGTTAGATTTAATGAAATCTTTTCTTGGTTTAAAATCTTTCTTCCTCTTATATTTTTTCTCAATCCTTTTGTTCTTCCTATTATGAAACTCTTTCTTCTTTTTATGCCTATAAGGTCCTCTAAAACTCTTAGGAATATCAATGATAAATTGTTCACAATATTCTCCTAATTGTTGTCTTTCATTAAGACGATATCTCTTAATTTTTTAATTTAATCTAATCTCATTACATAAAGATAACCCTTCTTGAGTACAAACATTAAATAATTTTTCATATGTGTACTCATCATAATTAAACTTGTTGCGGATCCCCTAAGAGCTTTTCTAACTCTTTCTGCGAAGAGCGTTGGTAAACCATCTATAAATTTAGACTTCCAGTGAGAATTATTACTCTTTGGTAATTCCATGACTCTTGATAAGAACACATCTTTGTACCATCTACAAGTTGTGAGAGTCTTGCACCTTAAATTTTGAAGCACTATTCTAATAGTCTCACTATTATCAGACCATCTTCTTGAAAAATATTCCATAATATTAAGGACTAACGTATAAAATGAATTTTGAATTGGTTGGCCATCTTCAGTCTTAATAGACTGTAAAATACTGAAATGCTGATCTAAGGTTAGATAATCATCCCACCAACCTTTTGTCTTACCAGTAAATCTTGCCGTAATCATTTCTGTAATAGTTTTATCACCATTGTTATGAACTTTACAAATTGTACTGTACATCAACATTCAGTGTACTACTATAGAAATTTATCTGTCAGTAAAATCATTCATGTTCCATTCATAGATTTCATTTTCATTATAACTACTTGAGACTATTATCTCTTGTTCTTCCAACAATATATCTTGAGGAGTAGGTCTAGGATAGTAGTACATCCTTTGAACCAGTTTTCGAGCATGCTTTTTAGAGATCTTACGAAGCTCACTAGGGATCTCATTATTATCCTCAAAACTATTATTGCTACTAATAGGACTAATTTTTAATGCATTAATTTTTTCTTCTAATAATTTCTCTAAATCTCCCAAATTTTTATTTAATTTAAAGTATTTAATATCAAGGGGAGGTTGGATACTAGTAGTAGCAATACAAACTTGATTTCTCTTTTTATTATCAATATGATCCATTTTCTTTAATTTAGAAAATATTTTTTCAATCCTATCATGTATAGAAATAATTTGTTCACCCAATATGGTCATATAAATATTAGCATATTTTTTACTATTTGATCATTGTATTAACATGTTGGGCAGTAATAACGACAATATCATTTTCAAGTAATTTTGTAAATGCAGTAAAATAAACTATTTTGCTATCTTTTTTTAATTTGAAAAGATTGTTGCAGGGGAAAAACTGACTCGGTGATTTCATCACTACTTAATTTATAATCTTTTTCTAACATAGAAATATAATTATCAACATATTTTTCCATGAATCATGGAACAAAAGCAATAATTTTATCATGAGCAGATAGGTCTTTATAAAATTCTTCCTGAAAGAAATTATTTTCTTCTTTATCAAAGTTTTGAAAAAAATAATTTCTAAAAAGTTCTCATCTAGGTTTAAAGAATTCATTTGAGATTCTTTTTCTTGCCGGTGATCCCGGACTAAAATCAGTTTTGTTTTGATTCATTTCAATCATATAGGAAAATTCATTTCCGATTTGGTTGGATCCACATCTGGGATAGCATTAGCTGTATTATCTCTATCTAATCTAATATTACTCACTTTATTGCTTTGTCTAATTTGAGAAGTAGAGACTCTAGATGGAGAGTTAACAATATAATCAATAGGAGAGATATACGAAGAGGGTGACTTAGTTAATCTAGATGCAACACTAAGATTATCAGTTCTATTTATGAGAGGTGTGAGATCAGAAAATCTAATTTTAATAGTACCATTCGTGGTCTGTTCAACTTCTGTAATTTCACTATTCACATTATTTTGAGAAGGGGTAGCTTCCTTAAAAATTCATTCTTTAAGAAAGTCAATTTCATCCCATGTAATAGGTCTTCTAGTAATAACTTTTGACCTACAAAAATTAATTTCTATTAAAATAGTCTCATTTTGAAAATCCATAATTTTACACATAGGATTTAAAGTATATAAAGGTTTATAATAAATTCTATAACATATACATATAACTTCAGTTCCTGGCATATAGTTATAACCATGTAATTTGATACTCAATACTAAATCATTTAAAGAATTTTCATCATTCAAATATATTTGTAAGCTAGGATAAGCATTAAAATATACATGGCCATAAGCTAAGCTTGTTTGAACAGTCCTTATAGGAGACTTTTTTCAATTTTGATTTCTACCATCTCTTAAATCCGCTATGAAGCTTTCAGGTAAACCTCTTAAAGTAAGTGGTTTAAATGCAACTTGTATTAATCTAATATGCATGAATCTATGAGTTTCCTTATAATGAGCCAAATCATTTTCAGATAATATTCTAAAAGTAGCATGACCATCATCAACAGTAATAGTTTCTTCAGTTGTTTTAACAACCTGTTTCAGACCTAATTTTTCAAAAGTCCCCATTTGATATATAATCTTGGGTTGGACTTTAAGAATTGTCCACTTATTAAGAAAGTCTAAATATAGTGGCATATCATATTTTTCTTTTCTACTGTTTTTAATAGTAGTCTGCTTTTCATGATATTCATGATAATGAGTGCGTTGAACGTATAACACCTATCACACATATATTTATAGTATATTTTTTCTATATTTATTATTTATTTTTAAATTTTTAAATTTTTAAATTAATATAATGACACTCAATTTTTATATCTTATTCATGATAATGGTTTTATTAACTTTAACTATATATAATATTTTTAAGTAAAATAAAATAAACAAGTTGATCCTCCTTTTTACTGTAAAGAAATATGGAAATCACTTAATTAATTTAGTCATTTATTATTTGAACATTATAAAAAATAATTAAAAAATTATTTTTATATGAAATTACTAATATTTTATTTTATATGATATAACCAAACAAAAAAATCAGCATAGGAGAGAAAAGAGTAAAAAAGATAACAAAATTGAAGAATTAGTAATAATTCTATAGAAGATATAAACTATTCTGGACAAGAATAAATTATGTATGTAAACTTGTTGAAATTACAATAATTTATTGGATTGAGTGTATGTTTGTAATGAAAGATAATAGTTATCTTAATAGGGGAAGGGGAGGATAAGGGTATGTAGGGTGGAGTTGGGCGATGATGGTTTAGAGAAAAACCTTAAGAGAGCGGGGGAAATTTTTGGAGGAAAAATATTTGAGCCAAAGTACAAATAAGATGAGGTTATTTTATGAAAAAAAAAAGGAATTTCATTAAGAAAAAAAATAAAAGTTAAAATAGTGTTTTGACTGTTTTTCAAATTTTGAAATCAACTGTAATTAATATTTGAAATTTTGATGGTCAAACAATGATTTTTAAATTAAGTGGAAAAAATCAAAAAATCAAAATATTATTCTTATATTCTAAGATTTAACAAGCAACCCATTTTTTTAGTCGAAATACGAGACATAACATTTACTAAAATTTTGAAAAAAAAAAATTCATGTTAAAATCAATCTTATAATACTTAAGTGTTATATAAATTAAATCAATTCAATTTTCAATTGAAGTCAAAACATTTGTGTTGATTGATTGTTATATGCACAAGTTGAGTCCCAATTTCAATCTTATAATACTTGGAGCTACATTAATTGAAGCAGACCAATTTTTCAAGTAAAGTAAAATATATGATTGATTGATTATTACATCCATAAATTGATACTCAATTCAATCTTGTTATAGTTGGAGTTATACAATTGAATCAATTAGTTAATTTTTCAAACGAATTTTTTTATTCAACCAGCAAACGTTATGTACAACTAGCTATTGGACTAAGCTAGTAATTCTCAATACATCAATATCTAACTTACCATATCTATAGAACCATTTGAACAACTCAGACTAGTTTTAGACAGTAGGAAACCAGTTTGAACTATTTAGACAGCTTGCCCATTTATAGTTGTTTTGTCCTAAGATATGCACTAGCAACACACAATGTCTGATAATATCATTCTTCTGTTGCATCTTTGATTTGAATCTGCTGTTGTTGTTTTCATCCAAATTGTGTATGTAACTGCAGTAAATAGGACCCCCAGTATAGTATTTCGGGGGCTAAGATTCTTCACTCCCCTTCAGGGGCGATGTAGAGTATTCGGTAGGGGTTCTCGGGAACCCAGTAACTATTGTACGATTCTTGAATTATATTGAAAAAACTAGTAAATATATAAGAATTATAAGTTGGGAACCCACAAACAAAGTGTGTTATTGGTCTAGTGGTAAAGAATTATAAGTTGAAAACCCACAATCTTTAAATTCTAGATCCGTCTCTGCTTCCCTTGATAACCAGTTAACCTCCATTCTCCAGCTTCTAACCTGTCTATTGAACTCCATTCATGTGAATAAGATTTTCCAGATTTAATTAGAAAACACACAGCCAAAGAAGAGGTGATCATGAGTTTTCATAACATGTGCTTCACATGGTACACAGTCTGTAGGCACTTGAATGCCCTATGTGAGACTTCTATCAACATTGGTGAGTTTATTGACTAATTTAGCTTTATTAGTTGAGTCCTAACTTCAAATCATCAACATAATATACATAAATAATAATTTAATTCACACTTTGTACTAGTAGTTAAAGTAAGAAACGTTCAACTTGTTTTTTGACGAAAGAAATTCGAGAAATGCTTGAATCCTTAACCTTGAGGCTTGATCCCTATCTTGAAATCGATACGAAGATTTACTTGACTGAAATTCGTTCCACATACCCTTGATGACAAATTTGATAAGAAGATCTATAGTCTTTGACCCTTCTTGAAACTTTAGGATTAGAAGTTACAGGGGGTGAAAGGGATAGTTTGCCCCTAATTTAATAAGAGAAAAGAAGACTTTTAAGTCGAGGTGATTTTCCCTATGCCATGGCGGTTAACCAGTGATCTCCTGGCTTTAGCCCCGCCCCACACTGCCCAACGCACAGTTGGGACACTGCCTTACTAAACTCTCTTAGTATTTTACTTGTACTCATATTGATGAACAGTCGGTTGCATTAAAAACTCAAAACACTTTAATTTGTTAGGCAGTAGGCCACCTAACTAATTACATTCTAGGAGTAATAGTCGTTGGAATTCGACCTAAGTAAGAATATCTATTAAAACACAATCGGTAAGAAAGTCTCAACTCAACTTTGAGCTAGGAGATTTCTTTGACCTCGATTCATCTCCAAAGATATTCCCACACTAAAGAATTAGTCTTCACAACATCTAAAGGGAAATTAGTGTGTTTGCGTCTATATATGTATGAAGGACGGTTCGATTCTAGCTCAAAAGTATGAGGTGTTACAGTGGTGTTGGTGTTGGAGTTATTGTATTTGGTACTCCCTCTATCTCAAATTACTTGATATATTTGCGAAGCAAATTGTCTCAAAATAGTTGGTATGTTTAAGAATTCCAAGAGATAATTTACCACTTTTTCAACTATACCTGTATTAATTAAAGAAAATTCATTGAATCAAGATTAAATAAGGTCATATTAGTCACTTTGCACCTCTTATTAATTTCTCCTTAAGATTTAAGTAAAAAGCAAGCATGCATGCTAAGTAATTTGAAACGGAAGGAGCATTCTTTTAGATTTTAATATTGTTTTACATTATTTGTATTGATATGTACTCAGTTGCTTGTTTATATACATATACATATACAAATACACACACATATATTTATATTATATTTTTTCTATATTTATTATTTATTTTTAAATTTTTGAATTAATATGGTGACACTCAATTTTAATGTCTTATTCATGATAATGGTTTAATTAATTTTAATTATATATATTTTGAAGTAAAATAAAATAATCAACTTCATCCTCCTTTTTACTGTAAAGAAATATGATAATCACTTAATTAATTTAGTCATTTATGGTTTGAACATTATAAAAAATAATTAAAAAATTATTTTTATATAAAATTACTAATATTTTATTTTTTATAATATAACCAAATAAAAAAAATTACCATAGAAGAAAAAAGAGTAAAAAGGATGAAAAATTGAAGAATTAGTAATAATTCTATAGAAGATATAAGCTATTCAAGAAAAGAATAAATTATGTATGTACACTTGTTGAAAATTACAATAATTTATTGGATTGAGTGTATGCTTGTAATGAAAGATAATAATTATCTTAAGAAAAAAGGGAAGGGGAGGATTGGGGTACGTAGGGTGGAGTTGTGTGGTGATGGTTTGGAGGAAAACCTTATGAAAGTGGGAAAAAGTTTTGGAGGAAAAATATTGGAGCCAACGTACAAATAAGATGAGGTTATTTTATGAAAAAAAGAATGAAATTTCTTTAAGAAAAAAAAGTAAAAGTTAAAATAGTGTTTCAACTGTTTTTCAGATTTTGAAATCAACTTTAATTAATATTTGAAATTTCGATGGTCAAAAAATGATTTTCGAATTAAGTGGAAAAAAATTTAAAAATAAAAAAATATTTTTCTTATATTCTAAGATTTAAGATACACAAGCAACCCATTTTTTAGTAGAAATACGAGACATAATATTTACTAAAATTTTGAAAAAAAAAATATGATTTTTCATGTTAAAATCAATCTTATAATACTTAGAGTTATATAAATTAAATCAATTCAATTTTCAATTGAAGTCAAAACATTTGTGTTGATTGATTGTTATATGCACAAGTTGAGTCCTGATGTTGGGTGTATTTATTCAATCTAGTGTTACTATTCTAGCTCATTTAGCCTAGTTTTGAGAATAATTCGGGTGCTTAATGTGTTAATTATGATAGAAACAAGCATATAAGTGTTCAAGGATGTGATTACAATGTTCAAAGTGAATTCCAAATAAGTTTGTACTTAAATGAGTCGTTTAGAGTTCAATCGAGGAAACTAGCGTTACTAGCTTGAGCTAGGTACTTGTCTAGTTGATCCCATTGGATTCTATTATGTTTAAAGAGTTCTTTATGATTTAATATGTAATTATGAGTGGAATACCTTGTTGATAATGTGCAAAGTTCAATTTGATTAAGGGTAGAGGCGGAACAATAAGTTGAAGATTAACATGAACTAGCCTAATCTTAGCTCTTATTTTGATTTATTGTCATGGATATTGTGCTGTGATTGTCTCTAATTAGTGGTGTGTGACTATGTATGAATCTTTGTGAGATAGATATAACAATAATTTGATGTTGAATAATCTGGAAATTAAAGGGAAACAACATCACAAGGCATGATAGATAAATGGAGGAGCACTTAACACCCAGTCAAAATTTCGGAAGCAATTTCTAGAGAGAGCATGTAGATAAGCCCCCGATGCCCCAGATGGAGCGGGGCTCTACAACAGGATCATCCCCCTCTGGAGCGGTGCAATAGCGCAGGAGACGCCCCCTCTATTCCACTGCTCAATTCTTGGTTGGCTCCTACTCCTACACGGTATGTGATTGGCTACTATAAATACATAACATTGCTTACCATCTTGGATCAACTTTGGACATCTTTGGATTATTTAGGAGGCTGTTTCATACGTTTTAAGGTTTATTCTCTTTAAACTTTAGTTTCTTTCATGGTTTGTATCATCAATCCAAGTAATTGGATGATGAATATTTCCATTAAGGGATAAACTCCCTTTCCGAGGTTAAGGACAATATCATGAATACTTTCGTTTTGAATTAAGTTTGTTGATTTTCTTATCAATATAATTGTTTGTTTATCCTTGCTTTAACTATTTTTAAGGATTAGCTACCCTTAGAATATATTCATTGTCGACCTTATGATCTTGGGAGGGGGAATAGGAAGATAGAACATAAGGATAAGCAAAGTAAGGTTTATAGTCTTTTATAAAATAAGAATTTTGAATTAGCATCTAGGACAGGGATGTACTTAGAAGCCTTACTTGATTTACATGTAGCATGATAGCTTTAAATCACTTAGTTGGATTATTGCATCCCCTCTCAACGATGTAGTTGTAATGTTCAAGTTAGGTAAACGGTTAGAGGTCTGATGATCATGATCATGCTATTACCCCTATGAATCAACAATCAAGATAAATGATTTAACAAATGAAGTACAACAACGTAGTATGATTGTTCGTAAGCCTTAACCCTGGGCTTTTATCCATTGATTGTCCTAAGTCATTACTTTTCTGCATTAGTTTAGTTCACTTTTAGTTTACAATTCTAAAACTTTATTGGCTACTTTTCTCAAGTTGTTAAACTAGACTTTGGTAGTTGTTTAACACAAGTCTCTATGGGATCAACATTCGGCTTTTTTGAAGGCCAATATATTACTTGGTAGATCACGTACACTTGCATGTGCGCTTGGGTTCTGTCAAGTTTTTGGCGCCGTTGTCGGGGACTTGTAACTTGGCAACTGTCTTATTTTTAGTTTAGCTATATTGAGTTGTAAATAATTTTTTTCTTTATTTTTATTTTTATCACACTTCTTGATATGTCAGTCTGGGATAAATTATTTTTGAGGGATGACAATTCTTGTCATTTTTGTGGAGGACTCCACCACAAGGCTTTTTGCCCAAACTTTAATCCAAGCATTTGGAGGGGACCTGCTTGTTGCTGACCTATGCAGCAGACCACAAGTTGGTGTGTGGTTTGTAGAATATGTATCATTCTGCAGACATGTGTGGTTTTAATCTTGATTCAATCATGTTTGTGGGAAATGCTTAAAAGACAATTGGGGAGATACCACCACCATCATCTCCACAAAAGATGAGAAAAGAAATGAAGGATCCTAGCCAATCTATGGAACAAACACAAGAATTGCAGCCACTCAACTATCATCTTTCTTTTGAGACTGAAATTGAGAAGGTGAATATGAGTGAGGGTGTTGAGGATAGGATAAATTTTTAAGTGGGATTGGTTGGGCCATACTCAATGCACTTTTCTACATTATGTTTAGATGATGTCGTGTCTGTGGAATCATCTAAAGTAGTGGAAGAGTGTGAAGATGAGAAACAAGAATCCTATATTTTTTATTTTACATCAGATAAGCAACATAAAAACACACCTCACCTCAAGGCCGAGTGGTTTACCATGCACATTCTATTACTCGGTTCCTTAATCTTTGTACCAACTCCCTATGAGTGGGGAAAAAGATGGATACAAAGTTGGGGGTGAAATTTATATCCTCAAAGTGGAGGAAAAAGTTTATTGGGAGGTAACCCAAGTTAAGTAGGTATGTTTTATTTTTAGTTTTAGTTCTTACTTCATGTAGTTTTTATTTTTATTAAGTCGCAGATTGATGGGAAGTCTAAGTTCCGAAAAACCTGAGCTGAGGAGCATGGAAAATTCTAAGTGTGGGGTCCTCGGACCCTCTTGATATTTAAAAAATGCTACTATCTAGGCCTAGAGGCCTCAGGGAATATTTCTATCTCTTATTTTTAAATTCACTTTGGGAACAAAGTAGATTTTTAAGTATGGGGTGGAGAAATTCCCAATTTTGGGCTCAATTTAAAAAAAAATTTATGAGATATTCTTGTTGGTGCTATTTTTTATTACATGGTGAAAGTATTTTTTTTGTGTAAGTATGTTGATTATAGGAATTACTACTTTTGAGACTCCTAGGCTCATGCTTATGACACTTGTACTTGTGGCTTAAAATTTGAATTCATGTTATTGTTGGTTGAGAGTCTATGATGATCCTATGTGAGTCAAGCATGTGCCACGTGCGTGTGAGGTATTTATATATTCCTTGTTACATGTGATGTCTATAACTTGCCCGGTATGTGTGCAAAGAGAAATAGAGAGTGTGGTTTTAGGAGATGATATAGACATTTCCTTGATAGCCTTGTTTTAGACCTACCTTTGTGCATAATCCTAGTAAGTACCATTGAGCCTTTAGCTTTTTATTTGGAAGCCCCATGTGTAGCCTAATCCCTTCTTTGATAGACCATAATTTGATCCAAAGCTCTTAGGCACTTTAATAAAAAATCAAATGAGTTAGGAGTATGAAATTAAAGAAGAAAAAGGTGACATTGAAGCCCCTAAAGTGATAGTTATTGGTTTTCAAAGAGAATTGTGATGTGTGGTTAGGAGTTGAGTAATGAAAAGAATAAATTTTGTTTAAATTGAATGAGTTGTGCATAAAATACTCCCGCCATATTGTTGTGAATGATCTTAGTAAGATGGGGTGAAAACAAAAGAATGGGGTAGACAAAAATGATGTAATTTAGTTGTTAAATATTGATTTTAGTAGTATATTAAAGAACCTAGGTAAGATAGTCACTATTCCAAAATAGTTCCTACCTGTTCCTTAGCCTGCATTACAACCCGAAAAAGACCTAATTAATCCTAAGTTCATCATTCTGATATTAGTGGAGCACTACACTAAGGGCAAGCCTATGAGTCATTGTGTGTAACTTATTAATTCCTTGTGAGAGTGAGGGTAACTTGATTCTTATACCCATCAGGTTATAAAATGCTTTTATGCGAGTGATTATGGGTAACTCTCATGTTGTGAGGGTCACATGTTTGATGAATGTGGGTGATTTGTATGTGTAATACCACATATTTCCCTAGCTTAATTTAACTCTCAGTACATGAGTTATCCTATATAAATTTTTATAAATACTCAATATTTTCTATTTAGAGCTTACCGTTGCCTAGGAAATTCAATCAGCTTTCCAATGATATAAAATTCGCCCAAATACGATGACCGGGTGAAAAGTTATAGCATATTTTGTAAAATAGTGTACCACCTGGTACTTCACCGCGTCGTAGAGACCAGCCAAATGGCATTCGTTAGTTTCCAGTGTAGCTCCACGATAATGGCACATCGGGCCAATGTTCCAGTTCACAATTGTCATTTTTCAGTGTGGCAACGCGATTCCACCACGTCGCGCCACTAGCTATTTTCCTAATTATCAAATTCCAGTGAGGTCCGCGATGGTACCGCATCACTCCAAGAGCCAATTTTCTAGTCGTCCATTTTTTTACAAAGTACCAGCCACATTCTAGTCTCACCGCGTCGCGGTGAGGCCCAAAATTGGGCATCCAGTGACGATTTTAAATCTTTTTCCAGGGGTAATTGGGTATTTTTCCATGACCCAAATCAGACTTTAACATGAAATTTACCCCTAATTAACCTAGTTACATCATTATTTACTCATTCTTCCCCAAATAAAAAGCATTCTCTCTCAAAGGTCAAAACCCTAGCTTCAAGAAAACAAGAACAAACTCAGGAATTTCACCAAGAACCTTGAAGAATTAATACTCTCAGGTATGTTAGGTGTTCATTCATGGATTCCTTTCACCCATGAAGTCCAAGAACCTCTTTTAAAATTACAAGATCTCAGATTTATGAATTTCATGCTTGAAATTGATCGTATTCATGTTAATGATATTAATTGAATTTCAACCCATGATTAATTGTAGATTCCATGAAATTGAAATAGCATGTATATTGAATTGTGTAATTCCCATGTTATAATCCTTGAATTAGCAAGTTTGGGTGTTGTAGTTACAATGTTTATATGTTGCCCATGATTATATGCATTAAGTTGCGCTCCCCATATGTTTGATGGAATGTCCATGTGATTTAAATGGTGAAATCATGACATGCTAGCATATGTACAAGGTTATTCCCTACAAGTGTTTGATAAAATGTCTCTATGAATGAATTATGAACAAGTGGAACTTGTTATGCTTTTCAAGATAATGTTATGCTTTACTTTTCATGCTATTGAGTCCTGGGGGTATCTAATACCCGACAATCTAGCTGTTTACCTAGAGCTACAGTAGTTACTGAATAGTCTCAGTCATGTTACCAATCAGTAAACTCATTCAGTTACAGAACTCAGTGAAACTCAATATCAGTCTAGTTCAACTCAGTATAATCAGTTCAGTATCTATTCAGTTGGGAGTAGGATTCAGCACCGAGTGAACCCATGGATGGGGGCTCACCTGCCAGTAGAGGGTGTGATCCTTAGAAGAAGTCCTTGCATTCTAAAACTACATAACCAACATAAGTTGAGACATCAACCTGCCAGTTGAGGGTTCGTGAGGTATTTTAACCTGCTAGTTGAGGGTATCACAATTCTCATTAGAGTACTTTCCAGATGAGGGTAACTCTTCAGCTTGTCTTTACCCGTGGTATACTACTGACACCCTTCCAGCTGGGGTTACAGGTTGGACCCCAAATCTATTCAGAAAGGGGCATGTCGGTTAGATGATTACTTCCCACAATTTCAATTTCAGTCTCCAGTATAGAACTTAGTTCAGTTCTACAGAATCAAAACTGTCAGACACAGTCACTTAGTTATCAATAATATCAGATATCAGTTACTTAGTATCAAAACTCAGTACTCAGCTTCAGTAAGATCTCAGATACTGTATACACATATATGCACAGTATTGCATACTCAGTATTTACAGCAGTTTCAGTTATCCATGTATTCTCATATTCAGTTACTCTATATCATTCAGTTAGTTATTGTTCATGCATATGAACCCTTGCATTCAGCCTTACCTTATCTAGCATACCAGTACATTCCACGTACTTACACATACTTTCGCTTTGCGCTATAATATCTCATATCATAAGTTCGGACCTTCAGGATCCTGACTGCGCATAGACAGATTCAGTTAACAGTAGTAAATTTAGTAGTGAGTCCTCATCCATCGAGGATGTGCTTTTATTTTAGTATTTTCAGTAGCTTCAGTATTTCAGGAGTCGGATTTAGTTGGGGGCTTGTCCCATCAACTCCACATTCAGACAGTTCAGTTAGAGGCTTTTCAGACTAGACTAGTTTAGAAAGTATTCAGTTTTGCAGATGTCATTATCAGATATTATTATTATCAGTAATTAGTTTTTGAATATTTTGGCATTTCAACCTAATGTAACACCCCATATTCAAGTACATGTATTGGCGTATTCAAGTACGTGTATTGGTCTTATTTATATGGAATTAATTTTTTTTATTTTATTTATACCAGAATTTTCCCGTCGATGGTTCCATACGAAGGTTATTGAATAAGCTTTCCAACGATATAAAGATTTCAAAAAACAGATAAGTTTCGGATATAATCGAGCACGTTCGAAACTATAAAACGGTGGCCGGGATATGGTGAATGGTAAATGTGCAGGAAAATTTCCTGCACACAAACTACTGAGGCCTGCTAGTTTTTTTGGGTCAACTTTGAACGATCATAACTCCCTTAATATAACGAACTGGGAGATCTACAACCTATCAAAAGAAATATCTTTGAGTCTTCTTTCCAATACAATTGGTTTCATCCAAATCCAACGTCTGAGTAAGGAGTTATACTCATTTTACTTCAGCCTCTTAAAACAGATTTTTAGGGTCAACTTCAAACGATCATAACTCCTTGTACAGGACGAACTGGGTGGCCTACTTTATATTAAATGAAATCCCTTTGAATTATCTTTCCAACTATACCAATTTCACTCAAATCCGATATCGTAGCAAAGAGTTATGGTCGATCTACTTTAGCTTGTCAAAACAGTCCACCAGAGGACAAATTTGACATTATTTAAATTTTAAAGGCACTTTGGTCATTCCCTATGATATTATGGATGGGAATATGTGTATATATACATGTATATGAGTTCAAAAACTCATCTTCATCATCAATCATAGGAAAGAACAAACCCTAGCCAAATTTGACCTTCAAATTATCTTGTGATTCAACCGTAGAAAATCCAAATTGATTCCGTAGTTGTGTTCACCGTCTCGAGGGCTTCGAGAAGCACCCCTTATTTTTGCCAACAGGACTTCGAAATCAAAAGGGCCATTTTATGGTAAGGATGTAAATTATGTTGGTGTTATTTATATGGATATGTATATATATGCATGTAAGCATAAGAAGTGTGTTATTTGATTGTTGTTGAAAGATGATTGGGAATGATGTTGGATTATTCTTGTGCATGGTTGGATTATGTTGAATTGTGAAGGGATTTGGTGTGATGATGTGGTATTGAAATGATGATTATATAATATATATATATATATATATATACACACACACACACACATAAACCTATTGTTCAAATTGGTTTTTGGAATGCTATGCAAATATTGGTTGTATGGAATTATGGAAGAGAATTGTGGTGTTGGGTTGCTAATACTAGATGCCAAACATTTCATTGTAGATAAGTGATTTGTAAAGGCGGGAAGTTGTGTTGAATTGGTATCCGAATCTACGACGAGGTATGTAAAGCATACTCTAACGATGTTCTTTGGCATGAAAACACCAATGTTCCATCAAGTAAGATTCTGAGGTTGTCCAAAAACATGTATTGTTCTACATTACCAACGAAGTTGTTTCCATTCTATAAAGTGTCAAAATGTTTCATTGATATACCAAAAGGCTCCTATTTCATTGTTGTGATATTGATGATTCTGAAACACATTGTTGATGTACCAATGAGTCTTTATTACGTCGTTATTGTATAGAAGGTCTATTACTTGGTTCTTATTGATGTATCGTTGTTTCAAAGTATCAAAAATGTGGTGGCGACCGAAATAACAATCTCAAAGATTAATTGAACTAAGTGATGGAAGTTCTCTCTTATCGGGTGGTATCCCAGGGGCATAAGCCTAGCATGGGTCGATCCCTATTTACGTGTTTATGGGTGGTATCCCAGGGGCATAAGCCTAGCATGGGTCGATCCCAGTTGATATGTACTGGAGGCAGCCTAATGGTCACAGTACAGTGCAGTAATGATTACAAAGATGTTAAGAACGAAGGTAAAGTGATTGAATAAATTCAATGTACAGGTTGTCACAAGTTCTAGTAAGTGTGGTCCACTCCTATTACGATTTATTCACTTGTTTCTGATTTCTATTGAGCTCATATATAATATGTGATTATCTACAGCTTTACATACTCAGTACATATTTCGTACTGACGTCCCCCACGGGGACCTGAATTTCATGCTGCAGGCACAGGTACCTCAGCTCATACACCGCACAAGTAGGAGCCAGGTCATACAACTATTGTTGGTGAGCTCCAGTTTTCTTCGGAGGTTTCCGAGTCGGTTCCTTATGTTTTGTTATTGTACAGGAGTCATGTGTGGGCGGGGGTTTGTCCCGACCCTAGTTATGTCATGTATATCCTAGAGGCTTTGTAGACATAAGGAAGGGTAAAGTCATAGAAGTTTATATAGTGATGTTATATCTGTATATGTGGTGGCCCCGACGGCCAAGTATTATATATATATATATATTTGTGCGTGTTGTGCTGATACAGGTAATTAGATCCTTCTATATGCAAAAAAGTGTTGTCCAAATTTTTGGTGACATGTAAGGGAAAGTACAGGTATTTGAACGGGTTCTCCCAGGCCTTCTTGGCTTCGGGTGCCAGTCCGGCCCGATGGGATTTTGGGGCGTGACAAAAGTGGTATCAGAGAGGTTCGTCCTAGTGAGTCTACAAAGCCGTGTCTACGTAGAGTCTTGTTTATCGGTGTGTTGTGCACCACATCTATAAACAGGAGGCTATGGACATTTAGGAATTGTTTCTTTTCTTCATGTCTTATATCGTGCGATAGAGCCTATATTGTATATGAAGTCATAGTTGACCACTGAATCAGTTTGTTTCTCTTATTATAGTAATGATGCCGGTTACCAGAAGCAAGAATACCGGCAAACAAGTAGATGTGGCTGCCGGAGAGGGGACTAGTAAGTCACCCACTATACCAGCTAATCAAAGTGAGGCTCCAGCTGAGCATGCATCAGAAACTTCCCCCGGTCCGGAAGAAATAAAGGGGAGGAGAACTATATCCCCAGAGCCACCTATTAATGTTGTTGATCAAGATCTTAGAAATGCAGTGCAACTTTTGACTCGTATAGTTGCTGGGCAAGCTCAAGGGCAAGCCATTCGTACTGCAGGTCCTAGTGGTATAGATAGGGCGGCTAGCCTTCGAACACAGGATTTTCTTAAGATGGATCCTCCTACTTTTACTGGATCAGATCTTAACGAGGACCCACAAGACTTTATTGATCAGATCCAAAGGGCCCTAGAGGTGATGCATGTATCGGGCAGAGAGACAGTGGAGTTAGCCGCGTATAGATTCAAAGGTGAGGCTATATATTGGTATGAAGACTGGAAACGGTCAAGGGGCATTGATGCACCCCCAGCTACTTGGAAAGAGTTCAAAGAGGCATTTATTGATCATTATCTTCCATATGAGATTCATCAGGACCGTGCGGATCAGTTCTTAAATCTTTGATAGGGTAATACAAGTGTGTGAGAGTATAGTCTTCGATTTAATTCTTTGTCCAGATATGCTCCTAATGTTATAACTACTATGGATGACCGAGTTCATCGATATGTGGTTGGATTGGATCCGTATTTGGTTAGGGATTGTACTATTGCTGCACTGAATAAAGACATGGATATAGCTAGGATCCAAGCATTTGCACAGAAAATGGAAGATCAGAGGCAAAGAAGAAGAACACAGGAATTTGAAAGCGGATCTTCTAAGAGAGCCAGATCTACAGGGCAGTTTATGGCGCTACAGGGAGGTTTTAGACCTCAATTTTCTGCTAGACCACCTAGTCCATTATTTTCTTATTCTGCAGCTAGTGCTCCACCACAGTATCAGGGGTTCAGAGGCAGTCAATTTGGGCAAAGAAGTGAGGGTCATAGTTCGCGATCAGTGGGTTACCAAGGGCAAGGGAATATGAGCCAATCAAGACCTCCTCGAGAGATATGCAATAAATGTGGAGGGTATCATTTGGGTGCATGTCGGCTGGGGACCAATGTTTGCTTTTGGTGTGGTATGTCGAGGCATATGATGAGGGAATGCCCACGAAGGGACATAGGGGGTATGGCATGACCTACGGGGTCATTTGTTGCATCATCATCATCGATGCCTTATTCAAGAAGGGGTGCACAGCCAATGGGTCGTGTTAGAGGTGATAGAGGAGCCACGAGTTCTAGCGGGGCTCAAAATCATACGTATTCTCTAGCGGATCGACAGAATTTAGAGGCTTCCCCTGATGTGGTTACGGGTACGTTGTCTATATTTTCATTTGATTTATATGCCTTAATTGATCCCGGTTCTACATTATCTTATGTTACTCCATTGGTTGCTGGAAAGTTCGAAAGAATACCCGAACTGTTAGTTAAGCCATTTGAAGTGTCCACACCAATCAGGGAATCTATTATAGCTAGAAGGGTTTATCGAAACTGCATAGTAACTGTTTGTGGTCGTGATACGATGGCTGATCTTGTGGAGTTAGAAATGGTAGATTTTGATATTATAATGGGTATGGACTGGTTGGCGTCTTGTTATGCCACAATTGATTGCTGCACGAAAAAGGTATATTTCCATTTTCCAAATGAATCAGTCCTTGAATGGAAAGGTGAAATTAGCGTGCCAAGAGGTAGATTTATTTCTTATTTTAAGGCAAGAAGAATGATTTCCAAGGGATATATATATCATTTAGTTAGAGTAAAGGATACAGAAGCGGAGCCACCAACTCTTCACGCTGTTCCGGTGGTAAATGAAATTTCTGATGTATTTCCTGAAGATCTTCCAGGTTTGCCTCCTGAACGAGAAGTAGAGTTTGGTATTGATGTAATACCAGGCACCCAACCAATCTCTATTCCTCCGTATAGAATGGCCCCTGCAGAATTACAAGAATTGAAAGAGCAATTGAAAGATTTTCTAGAAAAGGGGTTCATTAGGCCTAGTATTTCCCCTTGGGGAGCACCAGTGTTATTTGTACGCAAAAAAAATGGCTCCCTGAGGATGTGTATTGATTATCGACAATTGAATAAGGTGACTATTAAGAATAAATATCCTCTCCCAAGAATTGATGATTTATTTGATCAGTTACAGGGCGCCAAGTGCTTTTCTAAGATTGATTTGAGGTCAGGTTACCACCAAGTGAGGGTCAAAGAAAAAGATATACCCAAAACAGCTTTCCGAACAAGGTATGGTCATTATGAGTTTCTAGTTATGTCATTTGGGCTAACAAATGCACCCGCAACTTTTATAGATTTGATGAATAGGGTTTTTAAGCCATTCCTGGATGTATTTGTGATAGTTTTTATAGATGATATTCTAGTTTATTCTAGATCAGAAGAGGACCATGCCAATCACTTACGACAGGCATTGCAGACTCTTCGTGATTGTAAGCTTTATGCAAAGTTCTCTAAATGTGAGTTTTGGTTAAAGTCGGTGGCATTTTTAGGTCATATTGTATCTAGTGAAGGGATAAAGGTTGATGCTCAAAAGATAGAAGCTGTGAAGAACTAGCCAAGGCCCACAACGCCTACGGAGATTCGTAGTTTTCTCGGGTTGGCCGGTTATTATAGAAGGTTTGTTAAAGGCTTTTCTTCCATTTCAGCACCCTTAACCAAGCTAACCCATAAAGCATCCAAATTCCAATGGAATGATGCCTGTGAGAAGAGTTTTCAAGATTTAAAGAACAAGTTGATTTCTACACCCGTGTTGGTACTTCCAGAAGGCACCGAAGGGTATACAGTGTATTGTGATGCTTCTAGAATTGGTTTAGGATGTGTATTGATGCAGCATGGTAAGGTAATAACATATGCTTCTAAACAATTGCGGCCACATGAGAAAAATTATCCTACACACGATCTTGAGCTGGCAACAGTTATTTTTGCTTTAAAGATATGGCGCCACTACTTATATGGGGTTCATGTTGATATATATACTGACCATAAGAGCTTGAAATATATTTTTAATCAAAAGGATCTAAATTTAAGGCAACGGAGATGGCTTGAACTATTAAAGGACTACGATGTTGATATCTTGTACCATCCAGGAAAAGCAAATGTGGTAGCTGATGCGTTAAGTCGTAAGGCTATGATGGTGCCTATAGAAAGGCAAGGGATGGTTAAGGATCTTCACCAGTTAGCTAGTTTGGGAGTTCGCCTTCTTGAAACTCCGAATAAAGAGCTTATCGTACATAATGTTGCGGAATCTTCATTAGTAGCTGAAGTGAAAGAGAAGCAATATGCAGACCCTATTTTATTACAGCTTAAGGAGAACGTTCAGAGTGGTGCGACCAAGGCATTTGAGCTTACGCGAGAAGGAGTACTTCAGTGCCAAAACCGATTGTGTGTGCCGAATATAGACGGGCTAAGAAAGAAGATTATGATAGAGGCACATTTTTCAAGGTATTCCATTCATCCAGGATCAACCAAAATGTATCAAGATTTGAAAGATATGTATTGGTGGAATGACATGAAGAAGAGCATTGCAGAATTTGTAGCTGAATGTCCAAATTGCCAACGAGTTAAAGTGGAACATCAAAAGCCCGGAGGCTATATGCAATGCATAGATCTTCCAATTTGGAAGTGGGACATGATCAACATGGATTTTGTTACAGGTTTGCCTCGTACATCTCGGAAATTTGATTCTATATGGGTGATTGTGGATAGGCTTACTAAATCCGCACATTTCTTACTCGTTAAGACCACTTACACAGTTGAAGAATATTCGAAGCTGTATGTTAAAGAAATAGTCCGATTACATGGGGTGCCAACTTCTATTATATCAGATCGGGGAACTCAATTTACCGCAAACTTTTGGAAGTCTTTCCAACAGAGTTTGGGAACACAAGTGAATCTGAGTACAACTTTTCACCCTCAGACGGATGGACAAGCAGAGAGCACCATTCAAACACTTGAAGATATGCTACGAGCATGTGTTATAGATTTTAAAGGCAGCTGGGATGATCATTTACCTCTTATTGAGTTTGCCTACAATAATAGCTATCATTCAAGTATCAAAATGGCACCATATGAAGCTTTATATGGGAGGAAGTGTAGATCACCAATAGGATGGTTCGAAGCGGGTGAAACTCTTATGTTCGGACCGGATCTTGTGTATCAAGCCATAGAAAAATTCAAGGTGATTCAGCAACGGTTGAAAACAGCCCAAAGTCGACACAAGTCATATGCGGATAGTAGAAGAAGAGGTCTAGAATTTTCGTTAGGCGATTGGGTATTTTTGAAGGTATCGCCAATGAAAGGGGTGATGAGATTTGGCAAGAAAGGAAAGTTGATTCCACGATATATAGGCCCGTATAAGATTATTCGAAGATGTGGGCAAGTTGCTTATGAATTAGAGCTACCCCAGGAACTCTCATCAGTGCATCCAGTATTTCATGTATCGATGCTTCGAAAGTGCATCGGAGATCCGTCCTTTATTACTTCTACTGAAGATGTGCAAGTAACAGAAGATCTTACCTATGAGGAGATGCCTATTTCTATATTAGATCGTCAAGTTAAGAAGATGAGAAATAAAGAAGTAACATCGGTGAAAGTACTTTGGAGAAATCAACAAAGGGAAGAGATTACATGGGAAGCTGAGGAAGCAATGAAATCTAAGTACCCTCATTTTTTCAAAGATGAAGAGGAAGTTCAAGAAACAGAGTTAGAACATTAACACGTAAGTTTTTGTTTATATATGCATAGTATTTATATGATGATGTGAATGTTAATGGTGGACTTGAACTTGTTTTGGTTGAATAACTACGCTAACATTTGAGGACGAATGTCCTAAAGGGGGGAAGGATGTAACACCCCGTATTCAAGTACATGTATTGGCGTATTCAAGTATGTGTATTGGTCTTATTTATATGGAATTAATTTTTTTTATTTTATTTATACCGGAATTTGCCCGTCGATGGTTCCATACGAAGGTTATTGAATAATCTTTCCAACGATATAAAGATTTTCAAAACCGAATAAGTTTCGGATATAATCGAGCACGTTCAAAACTATAAAACGATGGCGGGGATATGGTGAATAGTAAATGTGCAGGAAAATTTCCTGCACACAAACTACTGAGGCCTGCCAGTTTTTTTGGGTCAACTTTGAACGATTATAACTCCCTTAATATAATGAACTGGGAGAGATACGACCTATCAAAAGAAATATATTTGAGTATTCTTTCCAATGCAATTGGTTTCATCCAAATCCAACGTCTGAGTAAGGAGTTATACTCGTTTTACTTCAGCCTCTTAAAACAGATTTTTAGGGTCAACTTCAAACGATCATAACTCCTTGTACAGGAAGAACTGGGTGGCCTACTTTATATTAAATGAAATACCTTTGAATTATATTTCCATTGATACAAATTTCACCCAAATCCGATATCGTAGCAAAGAGTTATGGTCGATCTACTTTAGCTTGTCAAAACAGTCCACCAGAGGACAAATTTGACATTATTTAAATTTTAAAGGCACTTTGGTCATTCCCTATGATATTATGGACGGGAATATGTGTATATATACATGTATATGAGTTCAAAAACTCATATTCATCATCAATAATAGGAAAGAACAAACCCTAGCCAAATTTGACCTTCAAATTATCTTGTGATTCAACCGTAGAAAATCCAAATTGATTCCGTAGTTGTGTTCACCGTCTCGAGGGCTTCGAGAAGCACCCCTTATTTGTGCCAACAGGACTTCGAAATAAAAAGGGCCATTTTATGGTAAGGATGTAAATTATGTTGGTGTTATTTATATGGATATGTATATATATGCATGTAAGCATAAGAAGTGTGTTATTTGATTGTTGTTGAAAGATGATTGGGAATGATGTTGGATTATTCTTGTGCATGGTTGGATTATGTTGAATTGTGAAGGGATTTGGTGTGATGATGTGGTATTGAAATGATGATTATATATATATATATATATATATATATATAAACACACACATAAACCTATTGTTCAAGTTGGTTTTTGGAATGCTATGCAAATATTGGTTGTATGGAATTATGGAAGAGAATTGTGGTGTTGGGTTGCTAATACTAGATGCCAAACATTTCATTGTAGATAAGTGATTTGTAAAGGCGGGAAGTTGTGTTGAATTGGTATCCGAATCTATGACGAGGTATGTAAAGCATACTCTAACGATGTTCTTTGGCATGAAAACACCAATGTTCCATCAAGTAAGATTCCGAGGTTGTCCAAAAACATGTATTGTTCTACATTACCAACGAAGTTGTTTCCATTCTATAAAGTGTCAAAATGTTTCATTGATATACCAAAAGGCTCCTATTTCATTGTTGTGATATTGATGATTCTGAAACACATTGTTGATGTACCAATGAGTCTTTATTACGTCGTTATTGTATAGAAGGTCTATTACTTGGTTCTTATTGATGTATCGTTGTTTCAAAGTATCAAAAATATGGTGGCGACCGAAATAACAATCTCAAAGATTAATTGAACTAAGTGATGGAAGTTCTCTCTTATCGGGTGGTATCCCAGGGGCATAAGCCTAGCATGGGTCGATCCCTATTTACGTGTTTATGGGTGGTATCCCAGGGGCATAAGCCTAGCATGGGTCGATCCCAGTTGATATGTACTGGAGGCAGCCTAATGGTCACAGTACAGTGCAGTAATGATTACAAAGATGTTAAGAACGAAGGTAAAGTGATTGAATAAATTCAATGTACAGGTTGTCACAAGTTCTAGTAAGTGTGGTCCACTCCTATTACGATTTATTCACTTGTTTCTGATTTCTATTGAGCTCATATATTATATGTGATTATCTACAGCTTTACATACTCAGTACATATTTCGTACTGACGTCCCCTACGGGGACCTGCATTTCATGCTGCAGGCATAGGTACCTCAGCTCATACACCGCACAAGTAGGAGCCAGGTCATACAGCTATTGTTGGTGAGCTCCAGTTTGCTTCGGATCTTTCCGAGTCGGTTCCTTATGTTTTGTTATTGTACAGGAGTCATGTGTGGGCGGGGGTTTGTCCCGACCCTAGTTATGTCATGTATATCCTAGAGGCTTTGTAGACATAAGGAAGGGTAAAGTCAAGGAAGTTTATATAGTGATGTTATATCTGTATATGTGGTGGCCCCGACGGCCAAGTATTATATATATATATATATTTGTGCGTGTTGTGCTGATACAGGTAATTAGATCCTTCTATATGCAACGAAGTGCTGTCCAAATTTTTGGTGACATGTAAGGGAAAGTACAGGTATTTGAACGGGTTCTCCCGGGCCTTCTCATCTTCTGGTGCCAGTCCGACCCGATGGGATTTTGGGGCATGACACCTAACTTCCGCATTATTACAGTATTATTATTCAGTGCTCACAGCAGGTGCCAGTCATTGGTTAGCTTGTGGTCCTTCGTGGTCGTAATCATCGTGTGGCATTTGAGGTGCAGACTCGGGGCGTTACAAACTTGGTATCAGAGCCTAAGGTTCAATAGAGTCCTAGAGAGTCTAAAAACTGTGTCTAGTAGAGTCTTGTTCATGTGTGTGTAGTGCGCCACACTTATGGACAAGAGTCTATGAGATATTTTTAGAAGAAGTTTCCCTTCATTCAGTATTCATGTTGTTAGAGCAAGCACAAGCTCAAGTTAAACTCTCAGTCTAATTTGTTTCTTCCTTCTATTTATAGAACATGCCTCCCAATAAGAACAATGAAAAAAGTACAGAAAACCAGTCAGCACCTCAGCCCGTTCAGGTAGATCCCTTGGATGAGTATGTCTCCCATGCAGAATTTAGAGTTGCATTCATTACTCTAGGAAATTTTGTAGTAGCTCAGAATGAACGGCCAGCTACTGTTCAGGCCAACCCAGTGGACAATACTACTGTATCCAGTATTTAGGACTTCTCCCGAATGAATTCTCCCTTATTCTCAGAATCCAAGTCAGAAGAGGATCCACAGGAGTTCCTCGATTAGGTTCAGAAAGTCACAAATATTATGGGAGTGACTTCTAGTGAGATTGCGGAGCTAGATTCCTATTATCTACAAGATGTAGCTCGAACGTGGTTTAAGCAGTGGAAGGCAGACAGGGGTACAGATGCAGAACCCATAGATTGAAAAGAGTTTGCCACTGCTTTCCTAGATAGATTCTTTCCCTTAGAGCTGAGAAAAGCCAAGGTGTTAGAGTTCATCAATCTCAAGCAATGTAATATGAGTGTGAAAGAGTATTCCCTCAAGTTTACTCAGTTAGCCAGATATATTTCCCATGTAGTAGCATACAGTAGGTACAGAATAAGCAAGTTTGTGTCTGAGGTGTCAGAGAGTGTGGTTAAAGAGTGTATAACTACAATATTGATTAAGGAGATGGACATATATAGGGTCATGGTCCATGCTCAGTAGATAGAAGAGGCTAAGAATAAGAAGAGAGAGAGAGAAATCAAGAGAGCAAGAGCAGGTAGTTTCAATTTCACTTAGCCTAGGTTAGAGGGTGGTAACTATTCTCTGTCTTGCCTAAAATCTTCAGTTCCATCTTCGTCCATAACCAGTGCTCCAGTACCTAAGTTCAAAAATGGTAACAAAGATAGGGCGCCAGGCCCTAAATCTCAGGGTAGTGTCAGCAGTACTCGAACAAATCCCCTTTGTCAGAAATGCAACAGAAACCATCAGGGTATCTGGATGGCTGACAATAATGTTTTTTTCGGGTGTGGCAAGCCAGGCCATAGAATTAGAAATTGTCCTCAGTTAGGTTCATAGGGTCAGTATAATTGTTCCTCAGCTCAGTCTGGTCGCCCTAATCAGCAGGGTGCTACTTCCAGTGCCACCAGTGGGCAACGCCCAAATAGGCTTTATGCACTTCAGTCTAGACAAGATTAGGAAAGTTCTTCTGATGTGGTCACTGGTACATTACAAATATTCTATTTACATGTTTATGCCTTATTAGATTTAGGAGCTTCTTTGTCTTTCGTAACTCCTTATATAGTTGTTAACTTCGGAGTCAGTCCCAAAATTCTAGTAGAGCCTTTGTCAGTCTCTACCCCAGTGGGTCTATCATAGCCCGACGAGTATACAAGAACTATCCGGTTATGATATCTCAGAAGGTCACTTCAGCAGACCTTGTAGTTCTAGAGATGACAGATTTTGACGTTATTCTCAGCATAGATTAGATCCATTCATGCTATGCCTCAGTTGACTATAGAAACAAAATTGTTCATTTTCAGTTTCTAAATGAACCATTCCTTGAATGGAGGGGTAGTACCACAACGCTTAAGGGTCAGTTGATTTCATACCTTAAAGCGAGAAAAATGGTATCCATGGGATGTGTCTATCATCTTGTGCAAGTCAAAGACTCTAGTTTAGAGACTCCTAGTCTTGAGTCAGTTCCAGTACTAAATGAATTCTCAGATATATTTCCCGAAGATCTTCCCGAAGTTCCTCCCATTCGGGAAATTAACTTCAGAATAGACCTTCTTCTATACACTCAGATTATCTCTACTCCGCCATACAGAATAGCTTAGCTGGACTCAGAGAATTAAAAGAACTGTTAACAGTCCTTTTAGATAAGGGGTTCATCAGACCCAACATTTTTCCGTGGGATGCATCGGTCTTATTCATGCGTAAGAAAGACGGTTCTCTTAGAATGTGTGTAGACTACCGTCAGTTGAACAAAGTCACAGTCAAGAATAAATATCCAATTCCTAGAATCGATGACATGTTAGACCAACTACAGGGTGCCTGTTATTTTTCTAAAATAGATCTCAGATCAGGCTATCATCAGCTCAGGGTCAGAGAATGTGACATTCCAAAAATAACTTTTCAAACCCGGTATGGTCACTTCAAATTTCTAGTCATGTCCTTTGGTCTCACTAATGCCTCAACAGCTTTCATGGACTTGATGAATCGTGTGTTCAAGCAGTACTTGGGCATGTTCGTTATAGTCTTCATTGATGACATTCTTGTCTATTCTCATCGCGAGAATGATCATGCAAGTTACCTCAGAATCATACTTCAGACTCTCAGAGCCCATCAATTATTCACCAAATTTAGTAAGTGCAAATTTTAGCTAAGGTCAGTAGCATTCCTTAGTCTTATTATTTTCGGTGATGGCAGTAGAGTTGATCCTCAAAAGATCAAAGCAGTGAGAAACTGGCCTAGACCCATCTCTCCATCAGACATCAGGATTTTCTTGGGTTTAGATGGCTATTACCATGGGTTTGTTGAAGGGTTTTCGTCTATTACATCCCCCATGTCCAAATTGACACAGAATAGAGTTAAGTTTCAGTGGTCAGATTCCTGTGCAAAGAGTTTTCAAGAGTTGAAGTATAACGCCCCGATTCTGCACCCTGGATGCTACACGGTGCTTACGACCCCGAAGGATCACAAGCTAACCCATGACTGATATCTGCTATCAGCACTCAATAATTACACAATAATAATAATAATACTGAGATAAATGTGGAAATTAAGCTGAAGTTGCCATAAGGTTCACAACTGAAAACAAAGAACTGAATACTGATAAATGAATACTAAAAACTGAATATCTGTCTGAAATATTCTAGTCTAAAAAGCCTCTGATTAAACTGTCTGAATATGGAGTTGATGGTGAATATGGAGTTGATGGGATAAGCCCCCAACTAACTCCAACTACTGAACTATCGATAAACTGATAACTGAAATAAAAAGCATGCCCTCGATAGATAAGGACTCACTACTAAATTTATTGTTGATAATCTGGGATGCTAAGTACAGTCAGGAGCCCGTGCATCTGAACCTATGATATAAGACATCATAGCGCAAAATAAAGGTATGCGTCAGTACTTTGAACGTACTGGTATGCTAAGTGAGGTAAGGCTGAATACATGGGTTCATATGCATGAATAATAACTAGTTGAGTAACATGAATATAACTGAATGAGAGTACATGAATAACTGAAACTGATGAAACACTGATAATGCAATACTGTGCACATATCTACATATACTGTATCTAAGATCATAGTCACACTGGATACTAAGTTTTGATAACCGAATAACTGATATCTGAGTTTACTAATAACTATATTACTGATAGCTAGGTGACTATTTCTGACAGTCCTGATCTTGTAGAACTTAACTGAGTTCTATACTGAGCTGGGTGCCTGTGTCTGATGGTTCTAATTTTGTAGAATTAAACTGAGTTCTATATTGAGACTGAAACTAAAACTGTGGGAGATAATCATCTAACCGACATACCCCTCTCTGAACTGATTGGGGTCCAACCTGTAACCCCAGTTGGAAGGGTGTCAGTACCATGCCAAGGGTAAAGACAACTTAAAGAGTCATCCTCATCTGGTAGGTGCTCTATACGATAATGGTGGTACCCTCAACTGAAAGGTAGAACACCTCATCTACCCTCAACTGGCAGGTTAATGTCTCAATCGATGTTGGCTACATAGTTCAAGAATACAAGGATTGCTTCTAAGGATCACACCCTCTACTGGCAGGTGAGTCCCCATCCTTGGGTTCACTCGGTGCTGAATGCTACTCCCAACTGAATAGACCCTAAGATGATTTCTAAACTGTACTAGGATGGACTGAACTATTACTGATCATATTAACTGAATGAACTGGACTGAGTTTACTAAGTTCTATTATCTGGCTGAATATACTGAGTTCTATACTAACTTAATACTACTAATTGTGACACTACTTAGACTGTTCTGTAACTACTGTAACTCTAGGTAAGCAGCTATATTTTTAGGTATTGAGTACCCCCAGGACTCGATAGCATAAAAAGTAAAGCATAACATAAACATGAAAAGCATTACAATGTTGACTTGCTCACAACTCATTCATAGAGGTATTCTATCAAACACTTGTAAGATATGAGTTTGCACATATGCTAGTATGTCATGATTTTCATATTTAGTTCACATGAGCAATTTATCAAGCACTTGGGTATCATAATCTATGCACATGATACTAAACAACATATAAGCATCATAATTTCAAATCCCAATTCGAAAATCAAGGGCTTTGAACATGAATTCACATGATACTGCACACATGATAAATAATTTCACATGAAACTTGGAATAAACCATGGATTAGAACACAATTAACATCATAATCATGAATACACTCAAATCCCACATGGAATTCTTGAAATCAATTATCTTATAGTTTAAAAGAGTTTCTTGAACTCTAAGGGTGGAAGGAAACCCTTGGATGAGCACTTCACATACCTAGATGCTTGAATTCGTGAATACCGAAGGGTTGTTCTTAAAGATTTTCTCTTGAAATTAAAAGCCCTAGGGTTTGTTCTTGAGTAGCTTTGAGAGAATTTGGAAGAAAGTGAGCAATTTAGCCTCTAGGGTCGATTGATTTTATGTTTTGTGGCTGAAAATGGGTGGGATAGTGACCCAAATACCCCTATGAACGCGACTTTTTAATGACTAAAAATGTATCTAGTGACGCATAGACTGACGCGCCACATCAATGGCATCAATGTGATGACCAATGCGCCATGTAAAGTTCGCATTGGTTCACTAGAATTTCACTGGAAGTTGGGGAAAAATTATTTGTCAATGCGATGGGCGACGCAATGGGTCGAGTTTGAGTCGACTCACTAGAATTTGGCACTGGGAGCTGAGAAAAATATTTATCGATGTGATAGGTGATGCGGCGCCTCAAGATTGTGTCGATCCACTATTTTGGATTTCCAAACATGCCTCAAACGATGTTCGAAAAATCCAAAACTCACCCAAAGTGACCTACTGACATTCCTGATCATGAATAAACCTAAAAATTGATACTTTAAGTTCATAAGGGTCGTGAAATAGGATCTCCACTTACGAACGCTAAAATACTCCTAAGTATAAAAACTTAGCTGAAATTTTTTTCTAAGTCTTGGACCTCTTTTCAAGCTTTAACAGACTAAGTTAAGCTTAGAATTTTGCGGGGTCTTACAATATCTCGCCCTTAGGAACATTCGTCCTTGAATGACACTAATTAAGCTGAGAATACTGATAGACTGAATTTATATATACTGAACACGCACAACTAAAGAATGATTACATGACTGAAAGTACTGATATACTGAGTTATCATACTGACATGCATAACTGAAGCATGACTGAGTTCTAAAAACATGACACATAACTGAGCAGTTTCATGAAGGTATGCATGATATGAGAATGCTATGCAACTGAATCAATACAGAGTTGTAAAGGTAATCTAAGCATGGAACCGAGTAAATTCAAGGAAAACTGGTACCTTGAGCTGAGTCTGAGTTTGCGGAGAAGAGGTGAGGGTACTTGGTCTATATATCTTCTTTAGCTTCCTAAGTATCTCCCTCAACAGATTGATTTCACCAAAGAACTTTGACTAGCGGAACTTCTTTGTTCCTTAGTCTGCGAAACTGATAATCAAGGATTTCAACTGGAACCTCTTCGTAAGAGAGACTGTTTTGACCATCTACACCCTCTATAGGGACTACAACTACCGGGTCACCTATGCATTTCTTTAGAAAGGAGACATGAAACACTTGATGGACTGAAGCTAAATCAGAAGGCAACTCAAGCTCGTAAGCTACCTTTTGAAACGACTGAGAATTCGGTAAGGTATGACATACCGGGGACTGAGATTCCCCTTCTTACCAAAACTCTTCACTCCCTTCATAGGAGATATTTTCAAATACATATAGTCTCAAATCTTGAACTCGAGATCCTTTCTTCACATATCTGCATACGATTTCTGTCGGCTCTGAGTTGTCTTAAGCCTTTCCCTGGTCAACTAAACTTTTTCTAAGGTATCAAATATCAAGTCAGGACCTACCACTGTGGCCTCACCCATTTCAAACAAACCAATAAGAGATCTATATCTCCCCCATAGAGCAACTCAAATGGAGCCATCTGAATGCTGGAATGGTAACTATTATTATACGCAAACTTAATCAAGGGCAAGTGGTCATCCCAACTACCCTTAAAGTCAATGGCTCACGCCCTTAACATTATCTTTCAAAGTCTAAATGGTCCTCTATACTTGACCATCTATCTAAGGGTGGAAGGTTGTACTAAGGTGAACTTGGGTAGCTAGATCCTTTTGGAAGGCTTTCTATAAATGAGAGGTAGACTGTGTACCTCTATCTAAGATGATGGACAACGGAACTCCGTACAATATGACCAACTCTCTAAAATAAAGCTTTCCATAATCCTCATCTAAATAAGAGGTATAAACTAGTAGGAAATGAGCTGATTTGGTCATCCTATCCACAATGACCCAATTTGAATCACGCTGATGATGAGTATAGGGCAAACCCGTCACAAAGTCCATGTTCACTTCCTCCCACTTCCACATGGGAATAATGAACTCTTGCATAGAACCACTAGGTTTTTGGTGCTCAATATTAACCTGCTGATATGTCGAGCACTTAGCTACAAACTCTGTAATGTCTTTCTTCATCCTACTCCACCAATAGATCTCCTGCAAGTCGCAGTACATCTTAGTAGCCCCTGGATGAAAAGAGTAACATGCACCATGTGCTTCTACAATAATTTTTTGCCTCAAGCCATATACTCTTGGCATGCATAATCGACCCTAGCAATGGAACATACCATCTACCCCTTAGGAGAAAACCTCTACTTTCTGTTCTTTGACTAACTCTTTCAACTTGACTAAAATGGGATCTCTGTCCCACTTTTCCTTCACTTCAGAAATCAGAGATGATTTTGAATTGCTCTGCACCCACACACATCCCTCTACTGAATCGACTAAGCGGACACCTAGTCGGGCAAGCTGATAAACTTCTTGAACTAACTTCTTCTTATCATCCTCCACGTGAGTAACACTACCCATAGATATCCTACTGAGAGCATCAACCACTATATTGGCCATGCTCAGATGGTACAGGACGCTCATGTCATAGTCTTTCAACAACTCTAACCACCTTCTCTGATGCAGGTTTAGATCTTTCTGAGAAAACTCATACTGCAGGCTTTTATGGTCTGTGAACACATCCATATGTACCCCATACAAATAATGCCTCCAAATCTTAAAGTCAAACACTACAACTACTAACTCAAGATCATGAGTGGGGTAATTCTTTTCATGGGGCTTAAGCTGTCTAGAGGCATAGGCTATGACCTTATCTCTCTATATCAAAACATACCCTAAACCAACTCTGGAAGTATCGCAATATACCACAAACCCATCTGAACCATGTGGTAGATTTAAAACTGGGGCTATAGTGAGTCGAGTCTTTAACTCCTGAAAACTCTTCTCACAAGAATCTGACCACTTGAATTTGACTTTCTCGTGAGTTAATCTGGACATAGGAGATGCAATAGAAAATAATCCCTTGACAAACCATCAGTAATAGCCAGCCAGACCTAAGAAACTCTTGATATCTGATGAAGAGATGGGTCTAGGCTAGTCTTCGGTCTTTTGAGGATCCACTCTAATGTTATCACCGAAAACTATATGGCCAAGAAAAGCTACTGACCTTATCCAAAATTTTCATTTATTGAATTTGGCGAACAACTAATGGGCTCTGAGGGTCTATAACACTATTCTGAGATGGTATGCATGATCATGTTCATTGTGGGAATAGATAAGAATGCCATCAATGAAGACTATGATGAACATATCCAAGTACTGCTTGAACACCCAATTTGCCAAGTCCATGAAAGCTGCTAGGGAATTGGTAAGACCAAATGACATGACTAGGAATTCAAAGTGACCATACCGAGTTCTAAAAGTTGTCTTCAGAATGTCTCATGCTCTAACTCTTAGCTGATGATAGACTGATCTAAGGTCTATCTTAGAAAAGTAGCTGGCACCCTGAAGTTGGTTGAACAATTCATCGATTCTGGGAAGTGGATACTTGTTCTTGATCGTGGCTTTATTTAGATGACAGTATTCTATACATATCTTGATAGAACCATCTTTCTTACGCATGAATAAAATTGGTACACCCCACGGGGAAATGCTGGGTCTGATGAATCCCTTATTTAGGAGATTCTTTAGCTATTCTTTTAACTCTTTGAGTTCTGCAGGTGCTATTCTATATGGCGGGATAGAGATGGTCTGATTATCTGGAAGAAGGTCGATTCCAAAGTTAATTTCCCTTTCGAGAGAAACTCCGAAAAGATCTTTGGGAAATACATCAGGAAAATCACATACTATTGATACTAATTAAATATTAGGGATCTCTAAAACTAGAGTATTGAACTCGAACGAGATGATAGACACATCCCTTAGATGTCATTTTTCTCGCCTTAAGGTAAGAAACAAGCTGGCCCCAAAGTGTTGAAGTACTAACCCTCCACTCAAGGAAAAGTTCATTTGGAAACTGAAAGTGGAGAATATTATTTCTGCAGTCAACTAAATCATAGCATGAATAAATCCAATCCATGCCGAGAATGACATCAAAATTTGTCATTTCTAATTCTACTAAGTCTGTTGAAGTGACTTTCTGAGATACCATAACCGGACAGTTCCTGTATACCCATCGGGCTATGATATATTTATCCACTGGGGTAGAGACTGAGAAAGGCTCTGCTAGGATTTTGGGACTGACTCCAAAGTTAACAGCTATCTAAGGAGTTACAATGGACAAAGAATCTTCTGGATCTAGAAAAGCATAAACATGTAAATAATAAACTTGTAACGTGCCAGTGACCACATCAGGAGAACTTTCCTGATCCTGTCGGGACTGAAGATCCTAGAGTCTATTTGGCGCTGCCCACTGGTGGCACAGGAATTCGCACCCTGCTGATTCAAAGCGACCGAACTGAGCTGAAGGATGATTATACTAACCTTGAGAATCAGACCGAGGACAATCTCTGACTTTGTGTCCTGGCTTGCCATATCCAAAATATACATCACTGCCAACCCTGTAGACACCTTGGTGGTTTCTGCCATATTTCTAGAAAAGAGGGTTTGTTCGGGCACTACTAATACTACCGTGAGGTTTAGGGCCTGGTGCCCTATCTTTATTGCCGTCTCTGAATTTTAGCACTGGAGCACTTGTTGAAGACGGAGCTGGAATTGAGAATTTTGGGCGGATCTGAGAATGATTTCTATCTTTTAACTTAGGTTGGGCAAAGTTGAAGCTACTTGTTCTAGGTCTCTTATTCTCCCTCTCTTCTCTCTATTATTAGCCTTCTCTATCTGCTAAGAATGGACCATGAGCCTGGATATGTCCATTTCCTTAATCAACATTGTAGTACTACACTTCTTGACCACACTATTAGACACACCCGACACAAACTTACTCATCTTGGATCTGCTATCGGCTACCACATAAGGAGCGTGTCTGGCTAATTGAGTAAGCTCGAGAGAATACGTTTTCACTGTCATGTTGACCTGCTTCAAATTAATAAACTCCAACACCTTCGCGTCTCTCAACTCCAGTGGGAAGAACCTATTCAGAAAAGTAGTGGCAAACTCCTCCCATTCAATGGACCCTGCATCATCGGCCCTCTCTGTCTTCCACTGCTTAAACCATGAGTGAGCCACATCCTACAAATGATATGCAGCCAAATTATCACTCTCACTAGCTATCACCCTTATAATATCTGTGACTTTCTGCACCTGATCAAGAAATTCTTATGGGTCCTCCTCTAACTTAAACCCGGTAAAAGCTGGAGGGTTCATTCTGGTGAAGTATCAAATTCTGGCTGTAGTAGTATTGGCCACTGGGTTGGCTAGAATAGAAGTTGGGTGTTCATTATGGGCTTCCATAGAAATGGCTAGGGTAGTAAATGCATCCCTGAATTTCGCATAGGAGACATGCTCATCCAGAGGATCTGCCTGAACAAGTTGAAGGGCTGGCTAATTTC
This sequence comes from Capsicum pubescens, assembly GCA_030864215.1. NCBI lineage: Eukaryota > Viridiplantae > Streptophyta > Magnoliopsida > Solanales > Solanaceae > Capsicum > Capsicum pubescens. The sequence goes on along the minus strand of CM061545.1, from coordinate 216,770,881 downwards.
CTATTCTCCTTTCGTTGTTCTTTTTGGGAGGCATGTTCTATAAATAGAAGTAAGAAAAGTATTAGACTAAGACTGTAACTTGAGCTCATGCTCACTCGCACGATATGAATACTGAAAGAAGGGAAACTTTTCCTAAAAACGTCTCATAGCCTCTTGTCCATAAGTTTGGCATGTTACACACCCATGCACAAGACTCTACTATACACGGCTTTCATACTTTCTAGGACTATGTTGAACCTTAGGCTCTGATACCAAGTTTGTAACGCCCCGAGTCTGCACCCCGGATGCTACACGGTGCTTACGACCCCGAAGGACCACAAGCTAACCCATGATTGATATCTATTATGAGCACTAAATAATCACACAGTAATAATAATAATAATAATAATAATGATATAAATACATAAATTAAGTTGAAGTCTCCATAAGGTTCACAACTGAAAACAAAGTACTAGATACTGATAAATGAATACTGAAAACTGAATATCTGTCTGAAATACTCTAGTCTGAAAAGCCTCTAACTGAACTGTCTAAATGTGGAGTTGATGGGACAAACCTCCAACTAACTCTAACTACTTAACTACTGATAAACTGATAACTGAAATAAAAGAATGCCCTCGATAGATGAGGACTCACTACTAAATCTGCTGCTGATAATTTGAGTTGCTCTGTGTTGTCAGGAGCTCGTGCATCTGAACCTATGATATATGACATCATAGAACAAAAGAAAGGTATACGTTAGTACTTTCAATATACTGGTATGCTAAGTAAGGTAAGGCTGAATGGATGGGTTCATATGCATGAATAATAACTGGTTGAGTAACATGAATATAACTGAACAAGAGTACACAAATAATTGAAATTGATGAAACACTGATTATGCAATACTGTGCATATATCTACATATATTGTATCTGAGATCATAGTCACACTGGATACTAAGTTCTGATAACTGAATAACTGATATCTGAGTTTACTAATAATTGTATTACTGATAGCTGGGTGACTATTTTTGACAGTCCTGATCCTATAAAACTGAACTGTGTTCTATACTGAGCTGGGTGACTGTGTCTAACAGTCTTGATTCTATAGAGCTGAACTGAGTTCTATACTGAGACTGAAAGTAAAACTGTGGGAGATAATCATCTTAACCAATATGCCCTTCTCTGAACTGATTAGGGTCCAACCTATAACCCTAGCTGGAAGGGTGTCAGTACCGTGCCAAGGGTAAAGACAAGTTGAAGAGTCACTCTCATCTGGCAGGTTCTCTGTACGAGAATGGTGGTACCCTCAACTGGCAGGTAGAATACCTCATCAACCCTCAACTGATAATTTAACATCTCCATCTACGCTGGCTATATAGTTTAAGAATGTAAGGACTGCTTCTAAGGATCACACCCTCTACTGGCAGGTGAGTCCCCATGCTTGGGTTCACTCGGTGCTGAATACTACTCCTAATTGAATAGACCCTAAACTAATTTCTAAACTGTACTAGGCTAGACTGAACTGGTACTGATCGTGTTAACCGACTGAACTGGACTGAGTTTACTGAGTTTTGTACTAACTGAATACTACTGATCGTAACACTACTGAGACTGTTCTGTAATTATTGTAACTCTAGGTAAGCATCTAGATTTTTGGGTATTGATTACCCCCCAAGACTCGCTAGTATGAAAAGTAAAGCATAACATAAACTTAAAAAGCATAACAATGTTCACTTGCTCATAACTCGTTCATAAAGGCATTCTATCAAACACTTGTAAGATATAAGCTTGCATATATGCTAATATGTCATGATTTTCACATTTAGTTCACATGAGAAATTTATCAAGCACTTAGGAAACATAATTTATGCACATGATACTAAACAATATGTAGGCATCATAATTTCAAATACCAATTCGAAAATCAAGGGCTTTATACATGAGTTCACATGATACTACACACATAATAAACAATTTCACATGAATCTTGGAATAAACCATGGATTAGAACATAATTAACATCATAATCATGCATACACTCAAATCCCATATGGAATTCCTGAAATCAATTATCTTGTAGTTTAAAAAAGTTTCTTGAACTCCAAAGGTGGAAGGAAACCCTTGGATGAACACTTCGCATACCTGGATGCTTGAATTTATGAAGATTAATGGGTTGTTCTTGGAGATTTTCTATAGAAATTAAAAACCCTTAGGGTTTGTTCTTGAGTATCTTTGAGAGAATTTGGAAGAAAGTGAGCAATTTAGTCTCTAGGGTCATTTGATTTTATCTTTTGAGGCTGAAAATGGGTGGGATAATGACCCAAATACCCCTCTAGACGCAACTTTTTAATGACTAAAAATATGTCCAGTGATGCACAAACCGACGCACCGTGTCGATGGCATCAACGCGATGACCAACACGCTGCATCAAGTTCGCGTTGGTTCACTGGAATTACGCTGAAAGCTGGGGAAAAATTAACTGTCGACGCGATGCATCAAGTTCACATCGACTCACTGGAATTGGGTACTGAGAGCTGAGAAAAATATTTATCGATGCGATCGGCAATGCGGCACATCGAGATCCCGTCAATCCACTATTTTGGATTTCCAAATATGCGTCAAACGATGTTTGAAAAATCTAAAACTCACCCGAAGTGACCTATTGACATTCCTGATCATGAATAAACCTAAAAATTGATACTTTAAGGTCATAAGCGTTGTGAAATAGGATCGGCAACTTACAGAGGCTAAAATACTCCTAAGTATAAACACTTAGCTAAAAAAAATTTTAAGTCTGGGACCTTATTTCAAGCTTTAATAGACTGAGTTAATTTTAAAATTTTGTGGGGTCTTACATGAAGACTCTACTCACTACAACCCCAGTTCTAACGTTACCAGATAGTTTAGATGGGTTTTTTTATGTTCTGTGATGCATCTAGAGTAGGTTTGGGTTGTGGCCTAATGCAGAGAGGTAAGGTCATAGCCTATGCCTCAAGACAGCTTAAGCCTCTTGAGAAAAATTACCCTACCTATGATCTTGAGTTAGCAGTTGTAGTGTTTGCCTTAAAGATTTAGAGGCACTATTTGTATCGGGTGCATATTGATGTGTTCATAGATCATAAAAACTTGCAGTATGTGTTCTCTCCAAAAAATTTGAATTTGCATCAGAGGAGATGGTTAGAATTGCTAAAAGATTATGACATGAGTGTTTTGTATCATTCGAGCAAGGACAATATAGTGGCTGGTGCTCTCAGTAGGTTGTCTATGGGTAGTATTGCTCATTTTGAGAGTGGTAAGAAGAAGTTAGCTCAGTAAGTTCAACAGCTTGCTCGACTAGGTGTCCGCTTAGTTAATTCAGCAGAGGGCAGTGTGTGGGTTGAGAATAGTTCAGAATCATCCCTGGTTTCTGAAGTAAAAGAAAAGCAGGATAGAGATCCCAGTCTAGTTAAGATGAAAGAGTCAATCAGAGATCAGAAAGTAGAGGTTTTCTCCCTAAGGGGAGATGGTGTGTTGAATTGCCAAGGTCATCTATGCATTCCAGGCATAGATGACTTGAGGCAATGAATTCTTGCAGAAGTGCATGGTGCACGTTACTCTGTTCATCCAAGGGCCACTAAGATGTACCGCAATTTGTGGGATATCTATTGGTGGAGTAGGATGAAGAGAGATATTATAGATTTTGTAGCCAAGTGCTCAACATGTCAGTAGGTTAAGATTGAGCACCAGAAGCCTAGTGGGTCCATGCTGGAGTTCAGTATTTCCACATGGAAATGGGAAGTAGTGAACATGGACTTTATGATGGGTTTGCCTCGTACCCGCCATCAACATGATTCTATTTGGGTCATTGTAGACAGGATGGCCAAATCATCCCATTTCTTGTCAGTTCATACTTCCTATTCAGTTGAGGACTATGCCAAACTCTATATTAGAGAGTTGGTTAAGTTACTTGGAGTCCCAGTATTCCACATCTCCTTGCTAAAGAAATGCATTGGTGACCCAAAAGTCATAGTTTCATTAGAGGGTGTAGATATTTAGAATGATCTCTCATTCAAAGAAGTTCTAGTCCAAATCCCCGATCATCATATTTGTAGACTGAGGAACAAAGAAGTTCCCTTGGGTGCCAGTCATGGGTTAGCTTATGGTCCTTTGGGGTCGTAAGCACCGTGTGGCATTCAGGGTGCAGACTCAGGGCGTTACAGTATGATGCCTTGATTGAAAAATATGCATGAGTTTTCCAACTAGGTGAGTTAATTCTTGAGGCTAGGATGTTTGTAAGTAGTGTTCATGAGCTATCAATTGTGTAAATGACATGCTTAGTCTAGAAACTTGCATTCTGTGTAGTCATTGTAGTACTAGCTTGAGTGTCTTGTATTTAGTGGGAGTGTAGAGTCTTCTCAACTTGTGATGCTTAGAGTAAAGAGTTTTTCAAGAATGAACAAGGCTTTAAGTGTGGGGTGGTGATGTTGGGTGTATTTATGCAATCTAGTGTTACTATTCTAGATTATTTAGCCTAGTTTTAAGGATAATTCGGGTGCTTAATGTGTTAATTATGATATAAACAAGCATATAAGTATTCAAGGACGTTATTACAATGTTCAAAGTGAATTTCAAACGATTTTGACTTAAATGAGTCATTTAGAGTTCAATCGAGGAAACTAGCGTTACTAGCTTAAGCTAGGTGCTTGTCTAGTCGATCCCGTTGGATTCTATTGTGTTTAAAGAGTTCTTTATGATTTAAATGTGTAATTATGAGTGTAATAAATTGTTGGTAATGTCCAAAGTTCAATTTGATTTAAGTGTAGAGGTGGAACAATAAGTTGAAGATTAACATGAACTAGCCTAGCCTTAGCTCTTGTTTTGATTATTGTCATGGATATTGTGTCATGATTGTCTCTAATTCATGGTGTATGATTATGTAGGAAGATTTGTGAGATGAATATGATGATATTTTGATGTTGAATAATCTGGAAATTTAAGGGAAACAACACCGCAAGGAAAGGATAAATGGAGGATCATTTAACACTTAGTCAAAATTTAGGAAGCAACTTCCAGAGAGGGCATGTAGATAAGCCGGCGATGCCCCAGCTGGACCAGTGCTCTACAGCAAGTTCAACCCCCTATGGAGAAGTGCTCTACAGTAGGCTCATCCTCCTCTGGAGTGGTGGAATAGAGCAGGCGACGCCCCCTCTATTCTACTGCTCAATTCTTGGTCGGTTCCTACTCCTACACGGCATGTGATTGGCTACTATAAATACATAACATTGCTCACCATCTTGGATTAACTTTTGGATGTGTTTGGACTATTTAGGAGGCTGCTTCATACATTTTAGGTTTATTCTCTTTAAACTTTAGTTTCTTTCATGGTTTGTATCATCAATCCAAGTAATTGGACGATGAATATTTCCATTAAGGGCTAATCTCCCTTTCCGGGGTTAAGGCCAAGATCATGAATACTTTCATTTTAAATTAAGTTTATTGATTTACTTATCAATATGGTTGTTTGTTTATTCTTGTTTTAACTATTTTAGGGATTATCTACCCTTAGAATATATTCATTGTCGACCTTGTAATCTCGGGAGGGAGGATAGGAAGATAGGACATAGGTATAAGCAAAGTAAGGTTCATAGTCTTTTATAAAATTAGGATTTTGAATTAGCGTCTATGACAGAGATGTACTTAGAAGCCTTACTTGATTTACATGTAGGGTGATAGCTGTAAATCACTTAGTTGGATTATTAATCCCCTCTCAACGATGTAGTTGTAATGTCCAAGTTTGGTAAACGATTAGAGGTCGACAGACTATGATCATGCGATTAACCTTATGAATCAACAACCAAGATAAGCGATTTAATGAATGAAGTTCAAAGCGTAGTATGATTGTTCGTAAGACTTAACACTGGACTTCTATCCATTGATTGTCCTAAGTCATTACTTTTCTACAATAGTTTAGTTTACTTTTAGTTTAAAATTCTAAAACTTTATTGGTTACTTTTCTCAAGTTGTTAAACTAGACTTGGGTAGTTATTTAACACAATTTCCTGTGGGATTGATATTCGGCTTTCTTGAAGGCCACTTTATTACTTGGTAGACCACGTACACTTACGTGTGCGCTTGGGTGCTGTCAAGTCCCAATTTCAATCTTATAATACTTAGAGCTATATTAATTGAAGAAGATCAATTTTTCAATTAAAGTCAAACGTATGATTGACTAATTATTACATCTATAAATTGATACTCAATTCAATCATATTATAGTTGGAGTTATACAATTTAATCAATTCATATTTTTGTCAAACGTAATAATTTTATTCAACCAACAAACATTATGTACAACTAGATATTGGACTCAACTAGTAATTCTCAATACATCAATACCTAACTTACCATATCTATATAACCATTTAAACAACTCAAACAAGTTCTAGACTGTAGGAAACCAATTTTAACTATTTAGGCAGCTTGCCCATTTACAATTGTTTTATCCTAAGATATGCACTAGCAACACACAATGTCTTATAATATCATTCTTTTATTGCTTCATTGAATTGAATCTCCTATTGTTTCTTTACATCCAGGTTGTGTATATAACTGAAGCAAACAAGACCCCCAATATAGTACTTTGGGGGCTGAGATTCTTCACTCTCCTTGATAACCAGTTAATCTCCATTCTCCAACTTTTAACCTGTCTGTTGAACTTCATTCATACGATTAAGGTTTTCCAAATTTAATGAAAAAATACACAGCCAAAGAAGAGGTGATCATGAATTTTCATAACATGTGCTTCACAGGGTACACAGTCTGAAGGCACTTGAATGCCCTATGTGAGAAGTCTATCAATAGTGGTGAGTTTATTGAGTAATTTAGCTTTATTAGTTGAGCCCTAACTTCAAATCATAAACATAATAAACATAAATAATTGTAATGCCCCGCAAAATCCGTTTCCAGTCCGAGCCTTAGAACATATTTGGTAAAGCAAAAATCCGAGTCAAAATGTTTCGAAAATATCCTCCCAAGTATGAAATACTTTGAATCATGTGAGAATCTATTTGAGCATGAATTAAGATCATAGAGGTCCCTTAACCCATGGTCGAGTTGAAAGCTTTCCTATAGTTCTAGTTTTAGTGACCGTCAAAATTTGGATCAACTTCAATCGACCATAACTCATTGTATATGGAGAACTGGATGGTTTTTTATATATCAAATGAAATATCTTTGAATTATCTTTCCAACAATACCAATTTCCCCTAAATCCGATATCGGAGAAAAGAGTTATGCCCATTTTACTTCAACCTGTCAAGCTGGAAAACGGTTACGACGTTTCTGACAGCCTACCACATTTCTGACGACCTTTTTGACGATGTCGTCAGATTCTGACAATATTTCTGATGATGTCGTCAGCCCTGGGAAGAAAATCATAAAATCCACCCTTTTTTTACGACATTTTGTGACGGCCTGTCACAAATGTCGTCAGCCATTTTTTTCCAGCAACTTAGAGACGTTTTTGCAAGGGTATTTTGGTCATTTTCCACCCTTTTTGAGCCTCTATAAATATGGGAACCTCTTACAAAAACCTAATTTCAACATTTTTCCCTTTTAATTCTCTTTAGAAGAGAAATATCTAGGGTTTCATTCAAGAACCCTAATCTTTCAAAATTCACCCATAAATTCTTCAAGGTTTCTTCATGAATAAAGTTCCTCATAGTGTGGGCTTCAAGAATTTATTTATTTCAAGTGTGGATAAAGTTTCAAGCACTAAAGTTCATCCAATTTCAAAGGTTAAGGTATGTAGATGTTGATTCTTGGGTTTCTTTCATCCAAGAAGCTCAAGAACCCTTTTCAAAACTCAAAGATTTTTATGTTTATGAGTTGTTAATGATTTGTATGAGTTGAAATGGATGTTTAATGTGTTGTTGAGTTTTGATTTATGTTTGCCTACAAAAGTTATGAGCTTTGACCCTAGTATGTGGAATTCATGTGATGTTTGTGATAGACCCTCTTGAAGTTGTTTTTCCATGTGATGTGTTCTTGACTTTTGGGTGTAGAAATGATTGAATAAGTGAAAAACGTTCCCCATAGGTTTGATAAAGAGCTTAGGTGAAGCATAAGGGCCACTATAGTATGTTTAATAGGAAATCTCAAATTGTGAGCTAGTCCATGCATTCCTTAGTGAGTGAAATGTGCCAAGATAGCATGAAATCCCCAAGTATGTGTAAAATCGGTCGTGTCTAATAATTATTGAAAGACCTTAGTGAACAAGTCGAGATATGATGGTTGTAAATTCCCCGATTTTGTGCTCTTTGATATATGCTAAGCTTTTAATACATGTCAAGTGGTTAGCAAGTAAATAGTGACGTGTTAGTATGAAGTTTCCCCCAAATCAAGTGATATACAAAAACATAACAAGACCGATATAGGTATGAAGTACTTGATTTAAGATCTCGTTGAATGGGGTATAATCTAATAGCATGTCTTTCCTAGGCTAGTATATGATAGTGAGCCGATGTTGATGACCCTTAAAGGTTTGGAGTGACCCTTTGGTAGTTGTGATGATGAATAGAGGTTTATGTTTTCTAAATGCTTAATACGATGTCCTAAGGATCTTGAGAGGGAAAGTATGTTATGATGCTCAACTACTTGAAGTGATTCTTTAACGATTGTGATAATACATGAATGATTGTAATGATGAATGAATGCTTGTAATGATGAATAAATAATTGTAGTGATGAATGGATGACCGTGATGATGCATGAATGATTTGTGATGAAGAATGATTATGTCTTACTTTTATGTTGTCGAGTATTTATACCTGAAAATAGAGCTATTGTCTAGAGCCCGTGTCATTTTCTCGATGATTCCAATCGAGCCATGATTCTCAGAACTCAGTGAACTATAGAACTCTGTATCCTTAGACAAGTACGAAGCTTAATAAAGTTTAGTAATCTCAGTAATCTCTGTAATCTCTGTATCTCTAGTAATCTAGCCTCAGACCTGTAATCAGCTCAGTTCTAATAATATTCAAGTCATTCAATCCTAATCTCAGAAGAGATTCGAGTAATCTATTCAAGCTCTGTATCGTCAGTCAGATACCATGATTCGATATCTTTTCCGTCAGATATGGAACAAAGTGATCTCAGCATAACTCAGTCAGACCTTTTGAGTAATATGTTCAGTGTCAGATTCAGTTTAGCCAGTGTTTAGTTGAGAATTCAATTCTGAGTCTTTCAGTTAGGAGTAGAAACTAGCACCGAGCGAGCTCAAGGATGGGATCTCACCTACTAGTAGAGGGTGTGATTCTTAGAAGCAATCCTTGTGCTCCAGAACTACGTAGCCTGCATAGGTTGAGACATCACACCTATTAGTTGAGCGTGGATGAGAGACGTCATACCTTCTATATGAGGGTAGATGAGGTGGCTTGACCTGCTAGATGAGGGCTCTACCATTCTCGCTTGAGGACCTGCTAGATGAGGGTCACATAGAGTTGTATGTACCAGTGGCGCGGTAATGACACCCTTCCAACTGGGGCACAGGTTGGACCCTACCTGTGGTAGGTCGGGGCATGTCGGTTATGTGACTACCACCCACAGTTTCAGTTTCAGATTCAGTCTCAGTTTCAGAATCAGTATTTAAAAATTAGGACTGTCAGATACAGTCATCTATCATTATGAAGAACTCAGATAGTTCCATTGATTTATGGGACATCCCATCAGATAGACTTGGTCTCACATACAATTATTTGATATCATATTCAGAGATATACCGTCAGACAGGGTTGATCACAGTATCAAATTTCTATTGAGTATTTTTGTTGTCAAATTCAGATATAATCATGTTTCTTATCATTGATAAAGCTTTCAAAATTATCTATTAGAAAGGTTGATCTCTAATCCTGTCAGTCAAAAGAAGTAAGTCTAAGAATTCAGTCATTGATGTAAGCACATCCAGATCCTCAGTTATTAGTATCAGATGAGTCAGTGATTCAGTATTTTAGTGTCAGTAGTGAGTTTAGTCTGTAGTAAAGTGGTATCTGAGTTTCAGTTTCTAGAGCTGCGATAATTGTGTTCATGTTCTGTGCATTCATGTATGTGTTCTCATGCGACATTTTCATGATTATTTAGTTTAGATATTGCACATACATGAACCCTTGCATTAGCCTACCCCGTCTACATACTCGGTACATTTTTGTACTGACGCATTTGCGCTATGGTGTTTTATTTGACACCATAGGTTCAGTGGCACAAGATCCAGATTATCCTCAGCAATTCAGTCCCTGTCAGCAGCAGTAGCAGTGAGTCCTCTTCTTTTGAGGACGAATCTTAGTTTACTATTATTGTTTCATATTTTGTGTATTTTTAGTTGACGGAGTTAGTTGGGGACCTGTCCCATCAACTCCACAGTTCAGACAGTTTAGAGGCTTTTCAGACGAATATATTAGTATTCAGTTTTCTGTATTATGAGTATTCATGGATGTGTTGAACCTTATGGCTAGTTTTCGCATTTATTTTAGACATTGTGTAGTGTACAGACACAAATATTAGTAAAGGCTTAGCTTGTGGTCCTTTGGGGTCATAAGCACCATGTGACGTCTCGGGATAAGATCTCGGGGCGTTACAAATTTGGTATCATAGCCTAAGGTTTAAGAGTATCCTAGGGAGTTTGAAAAGCCGCATCTAGTAGGGTCTTGTGCATGGGTGTGTAGCGCACCACATTTATGTTCAAGAGGCTACAGGATGTTCTTAGGAGCAGTTCCTCTTCTTTCAGTAATCATTTCGTGCGAGTGATCATGAGCTCAAGTTGATCCTCAGTCTAATGCACTTCATTCTTTCATTTACAGAGTATGCCTCCTCGTAGAAACTTTGTCCATAGGGTTAATGATCAGCCCCCTCAGCCAGTAGATCCTAAAAATGAGAGTGTATCACATGCAGAGTTTTGGGAAGCTTTCCAAGCGCTAGCCCAGGCGGTGACTAATGTTCATGGTAACCGTCAGGCTACAGTCCCACCTCAGCAAGATAGGAATTCTGCCGCAGCTAGGATTAGAAGCTTTATGAAAATGAACCCGCCTAAATTCTTTGGGTCAGTAGTAGGTGAGGATCCGCAGTCATTTCTTGAGGAGGTAAAGAAGATCACCCAAATTATGAATGTGTCAGAGGAGGAGAGTGTTGATTTAGAATCTTATAGGTTGAAAGATATTGCTCATGATTGGGTAGTGATGTGGGAGAAAAGTAGAAGGGTGAATGCAGCTCTTGTGACTTGGCTAGAGTTTCAGAGTGCCTTTCTAGATAGGTTTTTACCGCTAGAAATGAGAGAAGCTAAGGTAGAAGAGTTCATGAACCTAAGGAAAGGTTCTATGATCATGAAAGAGTATTGATTTAAGTTCAACCAATTATCTAAGTATGCTCCCGACTTGATAGCTGACCCTAGAGCGAGTATGAGTAATGTTTTTGTCTGGGGTATCAAGTGATGTGATGAAAGAGTGTAGAGCTTCCATGCTCAATAGAAATATGGATCTTTCTAGGCTAATGATGCATGCACAACAAATTGAGGCAGATAAGATGAAGGAGAGAGAGAGAGTGAGTAAGAGAGCCATAACAGGTAGTCGTGGTTTCTCGTAGACAGGGTCTTAAGGTGGTAGTAGTTCTCAGTATGGTTGGATATTTTTAGTCCTAGCTCCATCTTCATCTAGTGTACTCGCACCTGCGTTTGGGGGTGTCAGATTTGAGGAAGTACCAAGATCAAAAGCCCAGAGCAGTACTAGTGGTATTCGTACCTACCCATTTTGTGAAGAATGTGGTAAGAATCATAAAGGTGTATGTAGAGCCGGTAGTGATGTGTGTTTTGGATGTGGCGAGACCGGTCACAAAGTTTGAGACTACCCTAAGCCAGGTCCTCGAAGTCAGTGTAGTCATCCTTCGGCTCATAATAGATTGTATGCACTTCAGGCTCGCCTTGATTGGGAAAGATCCCCTGAAATTGACCCGGGTATGTTATGAGCCCTTCATCTTTATGTTATACATTGATAGATCCTTTTCTCTCATTTTGAGCTTATATGTTAGCATGAGTCATGCATAAGTTTCAGATCTTGATCGGTCAATTATGACCCAGTCTGTAGGTGCCCCGCGCACCGCTTCGATATTTTAGCGAAGTGTGTTTAGAGGGACATAGAGTCTCAAGAGGGAGATACCACATGGTATTATGATGTTCCATTCCATTTGATTCATCTCGATGCATGTTCAGATTTTCTTTATAAAGTTAGCATCAATCATTGTTGCATTGTCAGTCATGCTTTCAAAATTTAGCTTGTCAGCGTGTGTTCAGTCATGTATCCATGAGATCAACCCAGTTATGAGTCCATCCATAAGATATGCATGTGTCTTATGAGAATTCAGCTATGAGTATCATCAGTCGAGTATTCCATGCATCATATAAGATGCCCAGTGTGAGAACTCTATATGTCAGTCGTTCCAGTTACGTAGTCCTGATCTGAGATGTTTCCATTTCTTGAGAAAGTTTTGTTGATCCGTATTATCAGTCTATCAAATGAAATTCGAGGACGAATGTTCTCAAGGGGGAGATAATGTAATGACCCGCAAAATCCTTTTTCAGTTTGAGCCTTAGAACGTATTTGGTAAAGCAAAAATCCGAGTCAAAATGTTCCGAAAATATCCTCCCAAGTATGAAATACTTTGAATCGTGTGAGAATCTATTTGAGAATTAATTAATATCATAGAGGTCCCTTAACCCATGGTCGAGTTGAAAGATTTCCTATAGTTCAAGTTTTAGTGACCTTCAAAATTTAGGTCAACTTCAATCGACCATAACTCATTTTATATGGAGAACTGGGTGGATTTCTATATATCAAATGAAATATCTTTAAATTATCTTTCCAACGATACCAATTTTGCCTAAATACGATATCGAAGCAAAGAGTTATGTCCATTTTACTCCAGCCTGTGAAACTAGAAAATGGTGATGACGTTTCTGATAGGCTACCACGTTTCTGACGACCTTTTTGACGACGTTGTCAGATTTTGACAACATTTCTGATGACGTCGTCAGACCTGGGCAGAAAATCACAAAATCTACCCTTTTTGTGATGATATTTTGTGACGGCCTGTTACAGGTTTGACGGCTTGTCGCAAATGTCGTCAGCCATTTTTTCCAACAACTTAGAGATATTTTTGCAGGGTATTTTGGTCATTTCCCACCCTTTTTGAGACTCTATAAATATGGGAACCTCTTTCAAAAACCTAATTTCAACATTTTTCTCTTTCAATTCTCTTGAGAAGAGAAATATCTAGGGTTTCATTCAATAACCCTAATCTTTCAAAATTCATCCATAAATTCTTCAAGGTTTCTTCAAGAATCAAGTTCCTCATAGTGTGGGCTTCAGGAATTTATTTATTTCAAGTGTGGATAAAGTTTCAAGCACTAAAGTTCATCCAATTTCAAAGGTTAAGGTATGTAGATGTTGATTCTTGGGTTTCTTTCATCCGAGAAGCTCAAGAACCCTTTTCAAAACTCAAAGATTTTTATGTTTATGAGTTGTTAATGATTTGTATGAGTTGAAATGGATGTTTAATGTGTTTTTGAAGTTTGATTTATGTTTGCCTATAAAATTTATGAGGTTTGACTCTAGTATGTGGAATTCAGGTGATGTTTGTGATAGACCCTCTTGAAGTTGTTTTTCCATGTGATGTGTTCATGACTTTTGGGTGTAGAAATGGTTGAATAAGTGAAGAACATTCCCCATAGGTTTGATAAAGAGCTTAGGTGAAGCATAAGGGCCACTATAGTATGTTGAATAGGAAACCCCAAATATTAAGCTAGTCCATGCATGCCTTAGTGAGTGAAATGTGCCAAGATAGCATGAAATCCCCAAGTAGGTGTAAAATCGGTCGTGTCTAATGGTTGTTGAAAGACCCTAGTGAACAAGTCGAGATATGATGGTTGTAAATTCCCCAATTTTATGCTCTTTGATATATTCTAAGCTTTTAATACATGTCAAGTGGTTAGCAAGTAAATAGTGACGTGTTAGTATGGAGTTTCCCCCAAATCAAGTGATATCCAAATACATAACAAGACCGATATAGGTATGAAGTACTTGATGTAAGATCTCGTTGAATGGGGTATAATCTAATAGCATGTCTTCCCTAGGCTAGTATATGATAGTGAACCGATGTTGATGATCCTTAAAGGTTTCGAGTGACCCTTTGGTAGTTGTGATGATGAATAGAGGTCTATGTTTCCTAAATGCTTAATGCGATGTCCTAAGGATCTTGATAGGGAAAGTATGTTATGATTCTCAACTACTTGAAGTGATTCTTTAACGATTGTGATAATACATGAATGATTGTAATGATGAATGAATGCTTGTAATGATGAATAAATAATTGTAGTGATGAATGGATGACCGTGATGATGCATGAATGATTTGTGATGAAGAATGATTATGTCTTACTTTTATGTTGTCGAGTATTTATACCCAAAAATAGAGCTGTTGTCTAGAGCCCGTGTCAGTTTCTCGATAATTCCAATCGAGATATGATTCTCAGAACTTAGTGAACTATAAAACTCTGTATCCTCATACAAGTGTGAATCTTAATAAAGCTTAGTAATCTCAGTTATCTCTGTAATCTCTGTATCGTTAGTAATCTAGCCTCAGACCTGTAATCAGCTCAGTTCTAATAGTATTAAAGTCATTCAATCCTAATCTCAGAAGCGATTTGAGTAATCTATTCAATCTCTGTATCGTCAGTCAGATACCATGATTCGATATCTTTTCCGTCAGATACGGAACCAAGTAATTCAGCATAACTCAGTCAGAACGTTTGAGTAATATGATCAGTGTCAGATTCAGTTCATCCAGTGTTCAGTTGAGAATTCAGTTCTGAGTCTTTCAGTTGGGAGTAGAAACTAGCACCGATAGAGGGTGTGATTCTTAGAAGCAATCTTTGTGCTCCAGAACTACGTAGCCAGCGTAGGTTGAGACATCACATCTATTAGTTGAGGGTGTATGAGAGACATCATACCTGCTAGATGAGGGTAGATAAGGGGGATTGACCTGCTAGATGAGGGCTCCACCATTCTCGCTTGAGGACCTGCTAGATGAGGGTCACATAGAGTTGTCTTTACCAGTGGCGCGGTAATGACACCCTTCCAACTTGGGCACAGGTTTCACCCCACCTGTGGTAGGTCAGGAAATATCGGTTAAGTGACCATCACCCACAGTTTCAGTTTCAGATTCAGTCTCAGTTTCAGAATCAGTATTCAGAAATCAGGACTGTCATATACAGTCACCTATCATTATGAGGAACTCATATAGTTCTATTGATTTATGGGCCATCCCATCAGATAGACTTGGTCTCACATACAGTTATTTGATATTATATTCAGAGATATGCCATCAGACAGGCTTGATCATAGTATCAGATTTCTATTGAGTATTCTTGTTATCAGATTCAGATATAATTATATTTTTTATCATTGATAAAACTTCCAAAATCATCCGTTTGAAAGGTTGATCTCTAATCCTGTCAGTCGAAAGCAGTAAGTCCAAGAATTCAGTCATTTATGTAAGCACATCCAGATCCTCAGTTATCAATATCCGATGAGTCGGTGATTCAGTATCTCAGTGTCAGTAGTGAGTTCAGTCTGTAGTAAAGTGGTATCTGAGTTTCAGTTTCTAGAGCTGCGATAATTGTGTTCATGTTCTGTGCATTCATGTATGTGTTCTCATGCGATATTTTCATTATTATTCAGTTTAGATATTGCACATGCATGAACCCTTGCATTAGCCTACCCCGTTTACATACTCGATACATTTTTGTACTGACGCATTTGCGCTATGGTGTTTTATTTGACCCCATAGGTTCAGAGGCATAGGATTCAGATTATCCTCAGTAGTTCAGTCCTCATCAGCAGCAGTAGCAGTGAGTCCTCTTCTTTTGAGGACGAATCTCAGTTTACTATTATTGTTTCAAATTTTGTTTATTTTCAGTTGACGGAGTTAGTTGGGGACCTGTTCCATCAACTCCACAGTTCAGACAATTTAGAGGCTTTTCAGATGGATGTATTAGTATTCAGTTTTCTGTATTATGAGTATTCATGGATGTGTTGAACCTTATGGCTAGTTTCTGCATTTATTTTAGACATTGTGCAGTGTACCGGTACAGATATCAGTAAAGGGTTAGCTTGTGGTCCTTCGGGGTCATAAGCACCGTGTGACGTCTCGGGATGAGATCTCGGGGCATTACAATAATAATTTAATTCACACTTTCTAAAAGTAGTTAAAGTAAGAAGCATTTAACATACTTTCTGATGGAAGAAATTTGAGAAAAGCTTAAATCCTTAACCTTGGGGCTTGAACCCTAGCTTGAAATCGATATGAAGATTTACTTGACCAGAATTCAGTCCAGATATCCTTGATGAATAATTTGGTGGGAAAATATTGAGAAGATCTGTAATCTTTGACCCTTTTTGAATCTTTAGGATTGGAAGTTACTGGGATGAATGGGATAATTTTCCCTTAATTTAATATGAGAAAAATATACTTTTACGTCGAGGTGATATGCCCTGTTCCACGGAGGATAACAAGTGATCTCCTGGATTTTGCGCCGCCCCACGCTGCCTATCGTGCATTTCGGACACTGCCTTACTAAAACGCTCATTACTTTTTACTTTGTACTCAGATTAATGAACTGTTGGTTGCATTGGAAACTCAATGACCTTTAATTTGGTAGGTAGTAGGCCACCTAACTAATTATATCCTAGGAGTAATAGTTGTTGGAACTAGACATAAGTAAAAATATCTATTAAAATTCAATCAGTATGAAAGTCTCAACTCAACTTTGAGATAGGAGATTTCTTTGACCTCGATTCATCTCTAAAGATATTAATACACTAAAGAATTGGTCTTCACACTTATATTTAAATGGGAATTATTGGGTTCGGGTCGATACATGTATGAAGGACGGTTCAAATTCTAGATCAAAAGTGTGGGGTGTTACAGTGTTGTTGTTGTTGTTGTTGTTGTTGTTGTTGTTATTGTTGTTGTTGTTGTTGTTGTTGTTGTTATTGTTGTTGTTGTATTTGGTAGTCCCTCTATCTCAAATTACCTGACATATTTGCTAAGCAAATTGTCTCAAAATAGTTGATATTTTTAAGAATTTCAAGAGACAATTAACCACTTTTTTCCAACTACACCCATATTAATTGTAAAAAATTCATTTAATTATGATTAAATAAGGTCATATTAGTAACTTTGCACCCCTTATTAATTTTTTCTTAAGATTTATGCAAAAAGAAAGCATGCATGCAAAGTAATTTGAGACGGAAAGAGTATTCTTTTACATTTTTATTATATTATTTGTATTGATATGTACTCAGTTGCTTGTTTATATACATATACATATACATAAATACATATATACATATATACATATATACATATATACTTATACACACACACACACACACACACATATATATATATATATATATTATTTTTTCTATATTTATTTTTTATTTTTTGAATTAATATGATGACCACTCAATTTTAATATCTTATTCATGATAATTAAGGATGGAAATAGGGCAGTGCAGGTGTGAGTCGGTGCGTGTTTTAGGCAATGCATTGCGGTGCGGGTTTTAGACTATGTGGGTGTGGGGCGGATTGGAGTAACTTTTTTTTAAATGATGCAGGGTAGGGTGGGTTGCTGGTATATACAGGTTTAAACTCCCAAAAAAATAAAATTTAGTATTTTTCTCGTGAATCTACCTAAAATTATATGTATTGTTTACTTAAAATTTTATCATACTTAATACAACATGTATAACACTAAAAGTAAACGATTTCAGAAATTTTCTTTTTAACCCGGTAAATAATTTTATAACACAAAATATCAAGTTTAAAGGTTTTTCCTTATTAAATCAATTTGTCACGCATAAATTATTTAATTTATCTATAGCAAGGACCTAAATAATCAGATAAACTAATTTATGTCTAATTTTAATTTTTTGATTCATCTTATAAATGAAAATCTAATATTTGATCATTACTTGTGCACCTGATACTTCTCTAACAATTTATTAGTGAAAAGTGATATAACAGAAATTGATTGTTACCACTTCCTAATTGCAGATTTGGATATTGTTTCCAATGTAGTTATAAATTTTTCAAAAAAAAAAAATATGGGACGGTGCAATGTGAGTATGAACGGATATGAGTGTAGAGCGGATTTATGTGGGTTTAAAAGTGATGTAGGGCGGGATGGGGCAATTTTTAAATTCACGGGTTTAGAAAAAACCCTCACCACACCCACACCACACCGCCTTATTGTCATCCCTAATGATAATAGTTTAATTTACTTTAACTTGTAACACCCCAGATTTTTGGTCCTTGAAAAATTCTAAAATTTTATCCTCACTGTCCTAACTATGACTCCCCTTACGAGTCGTAAGGAGTCTTGAGGGGTCTTCGGGACCCAATCATTGCCTAAATAGTGTGTGTGTATGGTAGAGTTCTATTTTGAGTATGGGTGACTCACTAAGATTCATAAGGACTCGTTACGAGTCATGGTGTGCAAATCGTAGGATGTCCAGTATATATCCCAAATGGGTTCTGTGTTGACTACAACTGGACCCTACGAGTCGTAGGATCTTACTACGGGTCATGGAATACGAGTTGCAAGGTCAACAGTGTGTGTGCTAAGTGACACTGTCTTGGCAACGACTCATAGAGACAATTGGTAATGAGTCGTGAAGAGTTGTCATGTGACCCATATTTTTTGACGTTTAATAAGGGTATTTTAGATATTTCTATCTTATTCAAATAATAATCCACGACCTATAAACATACTTGGGGCCCTATTTTCATTGATAACACACTCCAAATATTTTTTTCCTTTTCTCTCGAGTCTTTTAAGCATCCATACTTAGGATTTCCAAGAAGTGGGTCAAGAAGAGCTTCAAAAGTTGAATTCTTTCTATAAACTTGGGTATATCAGTCATGTTACTCTTCCCTAATTGCTAATTTGTTAAAGGCATAAGTTTTAAAGTGTTGTTCATATGACATTGATGTTGGTTTTGAAACATGGGTTGGGGGTTTTGAATATCTGTTATTTATGTAATGTTTCATGTTTGTCCTTGCATAAGTTAAGTTTAAATGATGGTTTTAAAATTAATTTGATGCATGGGTATGGTGAATAAACCAGGGGATTGTGATTTCCCACAACTTGTGAATTTTGAAGTTGTAATGACCTCAACCCCATATTGTGAAATATGATCTGAATATGAAAAGTATGCATATTGAACTACTCTCGAACTATTGCATAATGTGAAAAGTCAATGAAGCATGATGATTTTGAATTGAACCTTATGGGATTGTGTAATTGCCCAAGCTAATGTATAATTGAATCAAGGATTCCCTAAATAATGAAATTGTTTCGACATATTGATGTTACCTTGCAAGGGTAGTTGGTATGACGATACCAATAATGTATGCCTAAATGTTTATTATGGTTCAATGAATGAAATGTGTGATAAATGATTTTATTGGGATTTAATAAGGGTTGGTAGCTGAGTCGTGAAAGCGGAGGTCCCGAGGGGCCAATACTGAAAATTATGGTTGCCGACGCGGGGGTCTAAATGACCAGGTGGTTTGAGTCTCCCTTATTATTATCATATGATTGGGAGGTTCGAGTTTACCATATTATATTACATAATTTGGTGTTTGTGTCACCTTGATATGCTGAGAGGTTCGAGTCCCCTATAATGCATACGTATACCCTCTTGGTCGTACGACCACACGCTCTAGGGCCCTGCCAGATGGGGGAAAACTGAGCCCATATATCCCATGGTTTCTTTCTTATGTTATGATGGTTGATCTACACAATCCAGGCTAAAGTTTTAAAGGTTCATGCTAAGCTTTATTCTCTACCCCGACACGTGATATATATATATATAGATATGTATATATATGTATATATATGTATGTATATGTATATATATGTATGTATATGTATGTATTTATGTATTTGCATATGATTATGTGTATTGTATTATGGACTGATTTTGAATTGTTACCCATGATATTATTTTATCACCTATCCCGTGATCCAACCGCTAACCATATCTAGACGTTATATTCCTGCGCGATGCAGTTACCAGAGATACCTCTACTTTTTTCGCATAGAGTTAGGTAGATCATCTCGGCTCGTCGGTTCGTTGTGGTGAAGTAGTGAGCTTTCATTCTCTGGAATACTTAGACATTTCATCAATTCCTTTCATAGATTAGAATTGAGAGTTTACATTATCATTAACATTATCATTATCATTGCCATCTGTCAGAGTCGGGGACATGCCCCGACCAAGACTGGTTTACTTTGGTTCTTTTGTTAGAAGGCTTTGTTGGATAACTATGGACTTGGGTGATATTGGTAGGTCATTTGGCCTGTTGTCGGTTGTTGGTTATAGACATGTTTTAAATATCTTTAAGCTTATTCTTACGCTATCTTGTTATATGTTCAAAATTCATTCGACATTGGGGATATTGTGTTGTTTGGTTAGGCGTAGGGGGTGTCCGGTCCATGTGGGAGGTTAGATGCCCTTCACGGCCAGGTCCTGGTTCGGTCCATATATAGTTATGTCACAACCCGAACCACCTCAAAATTTTCCCTATTTTCTCATTTTGAACTACATTGACCTAATTCTCGTGACACTCGAGATATGTAGGAAGATATAACACCCCAAGAGTACACCCTGGGTGTCACACAGTGCTTTCATAAGCTAACCTATGAGTTGGTACCTACTATGAGCACTGAATAATAATAACAAAATAACATATACGGAATGTCTGAGGGTACCATAAGGTTTTAAATGCTAAAACTTTTCTGAATCATGAATCCAGAAAATAATTGTCTAAAAAATAATTATCTCAAATTGATAAAATAAAGACAACTGACTGACTGTCTGAAAGCCTCTAAAACTGACTGAATAAGAGTTGACAGGATAGGCTTCAACTAACTCCAACTAACTACAGAACTGAAAACATTGAAATAAATATAGTCCATCCTTGAAATATGAGGACTCACCACTGCCACAACTGATAATCTAGGAGGTCTATGCACAATTTGAGATCTGAGTGTCTGAGCCTATGATATGATACATCATAGCGCAAGAAAAGAGTATATGATCAATACTTTGAATATACTGGTATGCTAAATGAGGTAGGCTGATATGCATGATTTAATGTGCATGAGTAATAACTGGCTGAATGAATAGCACAAAGTACTGAATAGAATGCATGAAAACTATAAATGCTGAGGATGCATGACCAAGCATAAAACATGTTCTAAATATAATTTATAAACTAAAATACTAAAATCTAATAACTAAATAATTGATATCTTTATGCTATGGTCAAGAAAACTGAACCTAAAATTACTGAACTAATTACTGGACTGAGATTGTGGGAGCTATCATCTAACTGATATGCCCCAATATAAAAAAAATTGGGGTCCAACTTGTGACCCCAGTTGGAAGGGTGTCAGTATCATTCCACGGGTACTAACACTGGTTGTGTGGATCCACTCACTTATGTACTGTCCTGAAGGACTAAGGGTGTCAAGCCTAAACTGATGGGTAACCCCTGCGTGGTAGTCAAGCCTAAACTGATGGGTGACTCCTTAGATCATATGCTGGCTATGTAGTTCTAGAGTACAGGGAATGCTACTAACGACTCTGCCTATCTGATAGGGAAAGACTCTATCCCTACACTCGCTCGGTGCTAAATCCTACTCCCAACTAAACTGACTCGGGATACTGGACTATTTTGAGTTTAACTGATTATGATAACTGACTGGACTGATAATGCTCATAACATATTCTGAAACTATTCTGAAGATAATGAGACTAAGTAAACAACTAAGTTTTCAGGTATTCATAACCCCCAGGACTCGATAGCAATAATAGCAAAATAGTGCTAAGAGTTTAAGGATATAGCATGGAAACATTTATATCAAAAATACATTCTTGTAGGCATTTCATCAAACACTTGATATTCATAGTGTAAGCTAAGCATGGGAATAGTTAAAAGCTTGTAGTAATAGCATAATTTCAACACCAACATCACTAATTATGAATTAAATCATTGAACAACATTATTAAAATGCATAGGGTTTAATAACAACATCAATTTTGTGTAAACATGATAAAGAATCAAAATTCAAGGAGATTCATGGTTAAAATCATAATTAAAATCACATTAACTTGTAAAGATCACAACTGAGTTTAAAATTGGATACTTGCACTCCATGGGTGAAAGGGACCCATGGATGAACACTTAACATACCTCAATTGAAGGATTCTTGAAAGTTCTTGAATTAGGAACCTTGAATTTGAATTATCTTTGAAAAGGAATGGTGATTTTTGGAGTTTCTTGGAGTTGGGTGTTGAAGCCTAGGGTTTTCTTGGAGAGAAATTTAATGAAATATCAATATAAAATGCTTAGAATAGGTCAAATCCTTTGTTTACACAATTTGAGGGCTTGGAGAAAAGACTAAACTACCTTTGGGAATTAAAACTCAGAACTGGAACTGAAATCCCAATTTTTGACTCCGGCGTGACGCAGTGCAATCGTGTTGGGCCACTGGAAAAAGGACAATCCCCATTTTGGACAATGGCGTGATGCGGTGCTATCGCGTTGCGCCTCTGGAAATGAACAATTCTGAACTGGAACCTTGGTGCGACGCAGCTCCATCGCGGTGACTTACTGGAAGATGACAATTGTGAAAATGCCCTTTGGCCGACATGGTGCTTATCGCGATGACACACTGTAAAGGACGAACGTAATTTTGGCCATCACCGCGATGCAGCCTAATCGTGTTGGGCTACTATCTTTCACTAAAAGTGCCATAACTTCTCACCCGGATATCGGATTTGGGAAAAATTGGTATAGTTGGAAAGCTAATTCAATTTTCTACGATTTGGTGGGTCTTGATTTGCAAAATTATGAGTAGGGAAAAAGATATGCTTGTTTGAAGTTTACTAGAGCAACATTCTTTTCAAAATTTCAATCGGTAAGGAATATTTTGATTCTCCTAATAACTGAGAGTTATTTGAGGCCTTAATATACATAAAACTAACTCATAAAACTGTCAAAGAACTATAATGCACTATGCATGAGCTTGAAACATGACTCTAACATTAGTTTGGATTTTTGGGGTATTACAATATCTCCCCTTAGGGAACATTCATCCTCGAATGAGACTGGTTAAGCTGAAAACACTGAGGAATTTTGGTTATATGCTGGATATACGTGATGAAAATGTGATTACATGATTGAGTATGAAATATGATACATTACTGAGCTGGTTCTATGAATGCATGACTGACATAAGAATGATATGCAGCTGAAATAGAGTGTGGGCAAAGAGAAATTCTAAGAAGATTGTTACATAATCTAAGTATGAGTTCGCGGAGAAAAAGATGAGGGTACTTGGTCCGCATATCTACTTTTACTTCCCAAGTGGCTCTCTCAACGTACTGATTCCACCAGAGAACTTTGACTAGGGGAACGTCTTTGTTCCTTAGTCTACGAACTTGTCGATCAAGGATCTCGACTAGAATTTCTTCGTAAGAAAGGTTGTTCTGAACATCTATGCTTTATAAGGTAACGACAACTGCTGGGTCACCAATGTACTTTTTCAAAAAGAGATATGGAATACTGGGTGCACTGATGCTAAGTCCGCAGGCAACTCAAGCTCATAAGCTATTTTTCTAAAACGGCTCAAAATTATGTAAGGGCCAACATATCGAGGACTAAGCTTCCCCTTCTTACCAGAACTCTTTACCTCCTTCATCGAAGAGATCTTTAGATACACAAAGTCGCCAACCTCAAATTTAAGATCTTTCCTTCTCACATCTACATACGATTTCTATCGGCTCTGGGATGCCTTAAGCCTCTCCCTGATCAATTGTACTTTCTCTAAAGTATCAAACACCAAGTCAGGCCCTACTACCATGGCCTCACCTACTTCAAACCAACCAATCAGAGATATACATCTCCTTTTATATAGAGCCTCAAATGGAGACATCTGAATACTAGAATGATAGTTGTTATTATATGTGAACTCAATCAAAGGTAAGTGGTCATCCCAACTTCCCTTAAAGTCAACTACACACGCTTTCAACATATCATCAAGGGTCTGAATGGTCCTTTCTTCCTAACCATCTATCTGGGGGTGAAAGTTTGTACTGAGGTGAATTTGGGTACCAAGACCCTTCTGACAAGCTTTCCAAAAGTGAGAGGTAAACTAAGTACCTCTATCTGAGATGATAGATAGAGGAACACCGTGTAACCTAACCAACTCTCTTAGATAGAGTTTGGCATGGTCCTCGACTAAATAAGAGGTATGGACTGGTAAGAAATGGGCTGATTTGGTCATCCTGTCTACAATGACCTAAATTGAATCATGTTACTGATGAGTACGAGGCAAACCTGTCACAAAATCCATGTTCACTTCCTTCCATTTCTAGGTGGGGATACTGAACTCCTGCGTAGACCCACTGGGCTTCTGATGTTCAATCTAAACCTGCTGACAAGTAGGGAACTTAGCCACAAACTCTGTAATATCCTTCTTCATCCCACTCCACCAATAGATTTCCTGCAGATTACGGTACATTTTCATGGCCCCTAGATGAATAGAGTAACGCGCACCATACGCTTCTGCAAGAATTTTCTATCTCAACTCATCAATACACAACACACACAGTCTACCCTGGTAATGCAACACACCATCTCCCCCTTGAGAGAAAATTTCTACTTTTTGATCTCTAACTGACTCTTTTAGCTTCACTAGACTAGGATCCGTATCTTGCTTTTCTTTCACTTCGACAACCAAAGAAGATTCCAAATAATACTAAACCCAAACGCTACCCTCAGCTGAATCAACCAAAAAACACCTAATCTGGCAAGCTGATGAGCTTCTCTAACTAACTTCTTCTTATCACCCTCGACATGAGCAACACTACCCATAGATAATCTACTTAGGGAATCTACCACTACATTGTCCTTTCTCGGATGGTACAAAACACTCATATCATAATCTTTCAACAATTCTAACCACCTTCTCTATCGCACATTCAAATCCTTCTGCGAGATTACATACTACAAGCTTTTATGATCTGTGAACATATCAACATGCACCCCATACAAATAGTACTTCCAAATCTTTAAGGCAAACACAATAACTGCTAACTCAAGATCATGGGTAGGGTAATTCTTTTCATGGGGCTTAAGTTGTCTAGAGCCATAGGCCACAACTTTACCCTTCTACATCAAAACACACCCTAAACCAACTCTGGAAGCATCACAGTAGACAACAAACCCATCCGAACCATCTGGTAACATCAAAACTAGGGTTGTGGTGACTCGAGTCTTCAACTCCTGAAAACTCTTCTCACAAGAATCTGACCACTGAAACTTAACTTTTTTCTAAGTCAATTTGGACATGGGGGACACAATAGATGAAAACCCTTCAATAAACCATCGGTAATAGCCAGCCAAACAAAAGAAATGCCTGATATCTGATGAAGAAATGGGTCTGGGCCAGTTTCTCACTGCTTTGGTCTTTTAAGGATTAACTCTAATACCATCACCGAAAATAATATGGCCCAGGAAAGATACTGATCTTAGCCAAAATTCACACTTACTATATTTAACGAACAACTGATGGGCTCTAAGAGTTTGCAATACTATTCTGAGGTGGTTTACATGATCATTTTCATCACGGGAGTAGACAAAAATGTCATCAATGAAGACTATGATGAACATGTCTAAGTACTTCTTGAACACTCGGTTCATCAAGTCCATGAAGGCTACTGGGCATTTGTGAGACCAAAGGACATGACTAGAAACTCGAAGTGACCATACCGAGTTTTGAAATCTATTTTCAAAATATGACATTCTCTGACTCTAAGCTGATGATAACCGGATCTGAGGTCTATCTTAGAAAAGTAACTGGCACCCTGAAGTTGGTCGAACAAGTCATTAATTCTGGGAAGTGGGTGTTTGTTCTTGACGGTGACTTTGTTCAACTGACTGTAGTCTATGCATATTCTAAGAGAATAATCTTTAGTTCGCACGAATAGAACTGGTGCTCCCCACGGGGAGCTACTGGGTCTGATAAATCACTATTTAAAAGATCTTTCAACTTTTGTTTCAACTCCTTGAGTTTGGCTGGAGCCATTCTGTATGGAAGAATAGATATAGGCTGTGTATCTGGAAGAAGGTCTATTTCGAAGTCAATTTCCCTTTCAGGAGGAACTCCGAGAAGATTTTTAGGGAACACATCTAGAAATTCCCTCACTACTTCATCTGACTCAAGATTAGGAGTCTCATAATTTGAGTCTTTGATTCAAACAAGATGATAAATACACCCCTTGGATATTATTTTTCTCTCTCTAAGGTACGAAACAAGTTGACCCCTAAGCGTTGTAGTACTACCCCTCCATTTAAGGACTGGTTCATTTGGAAACTAAAAATGAACTACTCTATTTCTGCAATCAACTGAAGCATAACATGAGTGGAGCCAATCCATGCTAAAAATGACATAGAAATCTATCATCTTTAACTCCACAAGATCAACAAAAGTAACTTTCCGAGACACTGTAACCGAACAGTTCTTGTATACCTGTCTGACTATAATAGAGATGCCTACTGGGGTAGACACTAAAAAAGGCTCTACTAAGATTTCTAGACTGACTCTGAAGTTGACAGTTATATAAGGGGTTATAAAAGAATGAGAAGCTCTAGGGTCTAATAAAGCATAAACATGTAAATAAAAGACATGCAACGTACCAGTGATCACATCAAGAGAATTTTCCTGACCCTATTAGGAGTGAAGGGCATACAATCTGTTTGGACGCTGACCACTGGAAGCGGCACCCTGTTGAGTCAGGCGATCGGTTGGAACTGATGACTGATGGGACCGGCCCTATTGGAACAAATCCCTACCTTTTTAGCAACTACCCGACACTTTCGAATTCGATGGCCTGGCTTGCCACACCCAAAGTATATATCACTGCCCGCTCTACACTCACCTTGATGGTTTCTACCACATTTCTGGTAAAGAGGATTTGTACGAGCACTGTTCACACTACCCTGAGAATTAGAGCCTGGCATTCTATCTTTATAATCATTTTTGAATTTGTGTACTGGTGCACTAGATGAAGATGGGTCTAGGACTGAAGATTTCTGACAAAACTGAGGACGATTACCACCTTCTAACTTTGGCTGAGTGAAATTAAAGCTACCTATTCTAGCTTTTTTGTTCTCTTTTTTTTTCTTTAGTCTTCAATTCCTCAATCTGTTGATCATGGACCATA
The DNA here is from genome assembly GCA_030864215.1 of Capsicum pubescens. NCBI lineage: Eukaryota > Viridiplantae > Streptophyta > Magnoliopsida > Solanales > Solanaceae > Capsicum > Capsicum pubescens. Next base: position 216,743,516 of record CM061545.1, on the reverse strand, counting down.
AGCCTAGATAGGTCTATCTCCTTTATTAACATTACGGTCCTACACTCTTTGACCACACTATCAGATACCCCAGATATGAACTTGCTTATCTTAGACCTGCTATCAGCTACCACATGAGGAGCATACCGAGATAACTGAGTAAACTTGAGGGAATACTCCTTCACACTCATGTTTCCCTATATCAAGTTGATAAACTCTAAGACTTTGGATTCCTTCAACTTCAATGGGAAAACCCTATCTAGCAAGGCTGTAGCAAACTTCTTCCCTTCTACAGGCCCTGCATCTGTACCTTAATCTACCCTTCACTTCTTAAACCATAGATAAGCTACATCTTGTAACTGATAAGCAGCCAATTCAGCACTCTCACTATTAGTCACCCCCATAATGTCTATTACCTTCTGCATTATGTCTAAGAATTCCTACAGGTCCTATTCAGATTTGGATCCCAAAAATTAGGGAGGTTTTATTCGGATAAAATCTCGAATCCTAGCTACCGCAGTATTGACCACTGGGTTGGCCGAAATAGTGGTTGGATGAATATTCTAAACCGCTAAAGAGTGAGATAGAGTAGTGAATACAACTCTGAATTTTGCATAAGAAACATGCTCATTCAGGGAATCTTCCTGAATGGGCGGAGGTGTTGTTTGGTTTACATTTCTTCTTTCGTTTATTGTTTTGGGAGGCATACTTTGTAAATAGAAGGAAGAATATATTATACAGAGAGTTTACCATGAGCTCATGCTCTTTCGCACGACATGAATACTGAAAGAAAGGAAACTTTTCTTAAACGCCTCGTAGCCTCTAGCCCACAAGTGTGGCTCTTTCAAAGATATGCACAAAACTTTACATGGTGCAGCTTTCAGACTTTCTAGGACACTTTAAAACCTTAGGCTCTGATACAAAGTTTGTACTGCCCCAAGAGTACACCCTGGGCGTCACATGGTGCTTACAGTCCCGAGGAACCACAAGCTAACCCATGAATCGATACCTATTGTGAGCACTGAATAATAATAACAAAATAACATATGCAGAATTTCTGAAGGTACCATAAGGTTTTAAATGCTAAAACTTTTCTGAATCATGAATCCGGAAAATAATTGTCTAAAAAATAATTATCTAAAATTGATAAAATAAAGACAACTGACTGACTGTCTGAAGTGTCTGAAAGCCTCTAAAACTGACTGAATAAGATTTGACGGGATAGGCCCCAACTAACTCCAACTAACTACTGAATTGAAAGCATTGAAATAAATATAGTCCGTTCTTGAAATATGAGGACTTACCACTGCTACGGCTGATAATCTAGAAGGTCTATGCATAATTCGGGAGCTGAGTGTCCGAACCTATGATATGATACATCATAGCACAAAAAGATACTATGTGATCAATACTTTGAATGTACTGGTATTCTAAATGAGGTAGGCTGATGTGCATGGTTTCCCATGCATGAGTAATAACTGACTAAATGAATAGCATAAAGTACTGAATAGAATACATGAAAGCTGTAAATGCTGGGGATACATGACCAAGCATAAAATATGTTGTGAATATAATTTGTAAACTGAACTACTGAAATCTGATAACTAAATATCTGATATCTTTATGCTATGGTCAAGCAAATTAAACCTGAAATTACTGAACTGATTATGGGACTGAGATTGTGGGAGCTGTCATCTAACCGACATGCCCCAATATGAGCAAATTGGGGTCTAACCTATGACCCCAGTTGGAAGGGTGTCAGTACCGTGCCATGGGTACTAACACTGGCTGTGTGGATCCACTCACTGATGTACTATCCCGAAGGACTAAAGGTGTCAAGCCTAAACTGACGGGTGACTCCTCATATCATACGCCGACTACGTAGTTCTGGAGTACAGGTACTGCTACTAATGACTCTGCCTATATGACTGGGGAAGACTCTATCTTTGCACTTACTCGATGCTAAATCCTACTCCCAACTGAACTGACTCGGAATACTGGACTGTTTTAAGTTTAACTGATTATGATAACTGACTGAACTGATAATGCTCATAACATATTCTGAAACTATTTTGAAGATAATGAGACTAAATAAAAAGCTAAGTTTTCGGGTATTAATAACCCGCAGGACTCGATAGCAATAATAGAAAAATAATGCTAAAACTTTATGGAAATAGCATGGAAACATTTATATCAAAATCTATTCTTGTAGGCATTTCATCAAACACTTGATATTCATAGTGTAAGCTAAGCATGGGAATAGTTAAAAGCTTGTAGTAATAGCATAATTTCAAAACCAACATCACTAATTATGAATTAAATCAGTGAACAATATTATTGAAATGCATAGGGTTTAATAACAACATCAATTTCATGTAAACATGATAATGAATCAAAATTCATGGAGGTTCTTGATTAAAATCACAATTAAAATCACATTAACTTGTAAACATCACAAATTTGAGTTTAAAATTGGATACTTGAACTCCATGGGTGAAAGGGACCCATGGATGAACACTTAATATACCTCAATTGAAGGATTCTTGAAAGTTCTTGAATTGTAAACCTTGAATTTGAATTATCTTGAAAAAGGAATGGTGAATTTTGGAGTTTATTCGAATTGGATGTTGAAGCCTATGGTTTACTTGGAGAGAAATTTAATGAAATATCAATATAAAATGCTTAGAATAGGTCAAATCCTTTGTTTACACAATTTGGGTGCCTGGGGAAAGACTAAAATACCCTTGGGAATTTAAACTCGGAACTAGAACTGGAATCCCAATTTGTGGCTCCAGCGCGAAGTGGTGCAATTGCATCGGGCCACTGGAAAAAGGATAATCCCCATTTTGGCCATTGGACCAATGTGGTGTTATCGCGTTGCGTCTCTGGAAACGAACAATCCTGAACTGTAACCTTGGTGCGATGCGGTGCCTCACTAGAAAAGGGTGAATGCAAAAATTCCCCTTGGCGCGATGCGGTGCTTATCGTGGTGACACACTGGAAAAGGATGAACGTGATTTTGGCCATCACCGCGACGCGGCCTAATTGCATTGGGCTACTGTCTTTTACTAAAAATGCTATAACTTCTCACCCGAATATCGGATTTGGGCGATATTGGTATCATTGGAAAGTTAATTCAATTTTCTATTGGTGGGTATTGAGATGGAAATTATGAGTAGGGAAAAATATTCTCATTTGAAGTTGACTAGAGCAACATTCTTATCAAAATTTCAATTGGTAAGGAATATTTTAATTTGCCTAATAACTGGGAGTTATTTGAGGCCTTAATATACATCAAACTAACTCATAATACTGTCAAAGAACTATAATGCTCTACCCATGAGCTTGAACCATGTCTCTAACATTAGTTTGGATTTTTAGGGTATTACAGAAGCTCTATGCAGAGTTCGGTCATCACAACCACATAATTATTCTTTCTCCCTAGAAAATACATAATATTACACCCCTAGCATCTCACAGGTCGATAATAGGTCAATTTTAAAAGGAGCATCAGGAATATGTGTCACTTTTGTTCCCAAACAGTCCTCCTCTCTAATCATTCCACATGATCATACACCCTTAATAACGGGATAAAAGGCAATTCGTTTATTTTTTGGAACTATACCCGACCCGATCCTCATATAACTCGAGGTATGTAGGCACTCTAAACTAGAGTTCGGTCAATTTTCTTCAAAAAATTATTTTTTTGTTGAGAAAAATTGGCTACACGTCAATGTTTTTATTTGAAGGCTTCTAAATCTCCCTCAAACTAAACGGAACAACCATTAACACCCAAGTTTTGCTCTCCATGCTTAAAATTAACGTCTTTAGGCTTCTTGATCATTAAAGGGCGTGGAACACATTTTTAACATATTTTTTATAATTGTTGTCAAATTATTGATAATCATCCTTACTTTAGAATTTTATCAATTTATTTTCATATCTTGCTTTTGATAATTTTTAATAATTCTTTGTACATTAGGATTTTATCAATTCATTATCATTTTTAACATTTTTTTTACAATTATCTGCACACGTGCACGACATGACATCACATTCTTTTACAATATTTTCAAATTAATTACATTTCAATAATTTCAATAATCTTTACAATTTCCTATAATTACGTATTAATAACTATATTTTTGTACATTTATTACAACCCGCAAAAGCTTATTCGGATCAGTTATTTCAATACACGGTATAATAATAATTTGATGTCTTGTTATATCCGACAGTGACTTCATAATAATGTCTTATCACATCCGACAACGACCACACAGTGTTGTCTTGTCACATCTGACAACAACCACTCAATGACACCACCCTTTGGACAATAAATTTGTCCGTTGGTTAAAAGAATGAAAATATTTTGGTCAATATCCTAACGAGCAAAGGGTGTGCTATTATAAAAAATGAGGGGTGTCTTCTTATTAATTGGATAATAAAATGTACCATTTTTTATAATAAATAAGTGGTGGGGGTTGATATTTTTCAAGATACAATTCACACACACACATTCATCCACGCACACTAAAAAAATTAGATCCTTTTTTACTCCCATATATCTTCTTTCCTCTCTCAAACCCACACAAAAATATACAAACAAAAGAATAATACACACACATATTTTTATCCCTTCACACACAAATACAAAATAAAATACACACATAAATACATAAATCAGCTCTCTCTTCTCTTTTTCTCTTCACTGCCATCACCGCCGGAACTCCGGCGAATAGGCTTCAGCCATCACCACCAAGATGCTGCCGCTGCTCCTCCCTACTTCTTCTCTATTTCACCATTGACTCGCCGAAAGTGATGACCGTTGAGTTTCCAGCTCCAAATTTGGTAGCCTGTTGCCACCCTTTTCCCGTCTCTTTCTCTCCCTCTCGCTGCTAGTTTGATCCGACACCAGCCACCATCACTCTAAAACTAGTCCAGTCACCTTCCCCACTCCCTTATTCCTCCTCTCTTTTGCCACTGCCTCCCAGATTTGACCACCAGCGAGCGAGCTTTCAGCCGCCATACCTCCATTGACACCGCCTCTCTTTTTCCCATGCTTCACTTTTTTCTCCCTCTCATGTACTTTGTTGTTGTAACATAGGAAAGGGACATATCTGATTAAATTTGTATGATTTTGGTGTTGCTCCGGTAATTCGCCGTTGAAGTGATGCCGCCTCCACTACTGCGATACTGAAAACTATGGGGTTTTCTGGTGTTACTCCCCTGAACATTAAATTAACAAATAATTGTTCTCTTTTTTTCTTTGTCTGTTCCTTATACCGTTACTCTGAATATTTTTTGTTATTGGATGAAATAGTATTTTGGGAGATGCTATTATTTACTTTATCATTAGGCTCGTGTTGATGTTTGCTTTACTAGAGCTTCGATCGAGATTTGGCCAAAAAATATTTTCCAAAGGTTGTCCCTTTTGCTTCTATTGTGGAAAGTTTGAATTATTGTTTACTATTCTACTTGTTTATTGTTCCTTTACAATTTCCTTGAAAAATTTCGTCCCTCACATTATTTACAGCGATAATGGACATATCCTACATTCTTGTCCAATGACAATATCTCTCCATCGGATTTTTGAGGCCATCACATTACAAAAGACGGACTTTATTTTACCAAATTTACTATTTTATATCAAGGGCCGACACTTGGCCAATAAAGAAACTCTCATCAGTTTTTGAGTCCTCCATAAATAAAAAGACGGACGTTACCTATACATATATGTAACAAAAATAAATAAATTCGAGCAATAAAAAAATCTTCAAAATAGCACGACAAGACAAAGGATTTTACGATTCGTATCTTGGCAAGGCGATTTAGGACTGCCGATTAGTCGAGCAACCACTTTGTAGCCATGACATATCTAAAACTCAATCTGAGCCCATGTTATAATAAAATTTTATTTTTATTTATATACCTACACATACGTATGTGTATACACGGTCTTAATTTACTTCAATTATTATTTATTTATTTATTTTAATATTTCCATCAAGTATTTGTACGTATTCTCAATAACACATTTCAAGGTGCTACTTGAAAAAGAAGCCCTGAGATTTATATTTTCTTTTGTTTCTCATCTGTATGATTGTACATAAAGATAAAAATATAGTAAAGACTTTACTTTTGGGGTGTTGGGCGGGGACGTTCTTTATTTATATATTCCTTAACGCATATTTAGGCAAAACGTAGGTCTTTAATATTTCACAAATAAATTAAATTAATTAATTAATTTACATCATAAACGTTGTGTAGTCTTTTATTTTCAATTAAAATCTTTATTTTATTCTTCATGATCTCGATCAAGTATGTAGTATTATTTGCAAAATACTTTTTCTCTTTTTAATACATAGAAGAAACTTTTCCTTTCATATGTTATAGAGTATTTTCTTTTTCATACATATTTTGTACATTTTTCCACGTACCTTTACATATTCTTTGTGCACATATAACAATAGATTTTACTTACACATTTGATATACATACACCTTTTACATTATTTACATTCCAAAAAATTATTTTCTTACCTCCTCCCTCTTTGATAAATTTAGTCTAGCCAAGTACCACATTTATGGAACCTGAAGGGTGCCTAACCCCTTCCCTTCGGGATAATTTGAACCCTTACCTAGAATCTAAAATTAGTTTTCGCATACCAAAAAACATAAATCACATATGTTAATAAATAAATAGGCTTCCTTATTTTTCTCAAAAATTAGGTGGCATCTCGGTACAAATTTTTATTCATTTAGAGTCCATAAGTCATGTTTCGTTTAACCTTGACAAAAATAGGACATGCCACCTGCAATATATAAACAACTCTTCTCTATATTTGTTTTCAGACCAGATATTGTAGAGAAATGCTTAAAGCAATCAATTATCAACTTGATTGAATTTATCTGCTTTACAGCATATTATTAAATCATCAGTAAAGTAAACATGTACAAGTCCTAACTTCTATCATTTAGGGTGAAAATTGAAGTCATGTCTAAAGTCTTTTGAGAGATCTATTAAAGTACTCCTTTTCTTAAACCCTTTTTTCTTGAAAACTAGGAACTACTCCCCTATTAATCAACAAGAAATACTTAATAGTATAGAGACGCCCCATAATCAACTCTACAAACTTTCTTGGTAGCCCAAATTCTAAAAGTACCATCTTAAGACGTGGTCATTCTACTGAAGCATGTGTTTTTTCTAATCAACTACTAGGGGACACCCCTTTTTTATTGTACCCTTTCACTAGTTCATGTTCTAGATTATCAAGGATATTCCTACCTTTAATAAAAGTAGTTTGGGAAGGTCCCACCATATGGTTAACCATCAACTTTAGCCTAGTAGTCAATATCTTGACAATTAGCTTGTAGGCCTAAAATCCTTAACAAAGGTTGGATTACTAACCTTTGAAATCAAAGACACAGTGAAAATATTCGTAGCTCTCAGTAATTTAACATTATGGAAAAATCGTATCACTGGAATACTTACATAATGTCTAATAGTAGCCCAGTATTCTTTGAAAAACTCCGCATGGAAGCCATTAAGACCTGGTGATTTATCATTTGCTAATATCTTCAAATCTTGGACGACATCCTCTTTAGTAACCTCTTGTACAATTTGTTGTTGATGATGAAGAGTAAGACAATAGACATTTCTTACAATACTTAAATCAATACAAGGAAGAGTGGTTGTTGCACTCCCCTATAGATTATGAAAAAAAGATATTTCATCTTAGGATCAGTCAACTTGACCCTTTATTCTTAATATAAATCGGGCATTTTATTCCTAGCTTGTCTAGCCTTCAAGTGTGAATGAAAAAACTTTGAATTAGAATCACCCAAAGTAATCCATGTGGCTATTGACTTTTGCCTAATCATCCCTTTGTTTATAACTTCCAATTTTTCCAATTAAATCAGAGTTTTTTTTTCTTCAGCAATAAGGGAAGGATTAAATAAATCTCCATTAAGCTTATTCTGAATGTTCTGCACCTTGTTTCTCATGTCTTGTACTGTGAGCTCTAAGGAATAAAATTCCCTATTTAGGCCTTTCACTTTTTTCTGTAGCATCTGCAGTTTCTTCCAGACTACATATATACTATACCTCTGTACTTCCTAACTCCACACCTCTTATTTAACTTTTTGAAAGACCTTTTATTAAAGTAATATTGTAAAAAGTATGAAATGTCTTCTAGAGCTATTGATAGAGATTGTAGTGTTTAACAGTATTGAAGAGTGGTCTGAACAATTAGGTAACATAAAATCGACTTTAACGTGTGACCATACTTAGTTATCCATTCAATATTCCTAAATTCCAATCAATGTAACTGTAAATTCTATCCTCAATACTTCTTTTATTGCACCATAAGTATTCACAAAGTCTTTTATTAATATGTCCCAATCTGATATCATCTAGACATTATTGAAAATATTGAATTTCATTCCAGTGCTTTGGAAGTCCATGTAATTTATCTCAAAAAGTGAGTAAATTGTTGAAATCACCCAAAATCAACCAAGTAGAGACATTAGTAGGTGCAATTGTCCTCAGCTGAGTCCATAAGTTCCATTCTATCTTTCACAGTATGTAAGACATGATGAATGTGATAAGAATATCAAAAGATAAGTTTTTATCTTCAACTCTATAGTAAGTAAATTGGTAAGTGTAAGCCATGGTGATACACTTGACATGTCCATGCTTCCAACCTAGCCAAATTCTCCCATTAGGTGTATAATCATAGTTAGTAGCAAATGTCTAATTCTTACCAAAATGTTGCTAAGTTGAAACACCCTGGGTTTTGGCCCTTGAAACTTTCCTGAGTCTTGAACCTTCTGATCATCATACGACTAATCATACGTGTCTTATTTTATGGGTATGGGTTATATGACCCAACTCGTAAGTTGTCCAGTATGTGGTGGTTGGGTTTCTATTATTGGTATAGGTCGTATGGTTGGTGAGGGTCGTTGTGTTGGTCCTTCACTTAATTTGAAACTTAGTGACTTGACTTGGCTTTGATTACAAGTCTCTCACTATATTCCATGAGGATAAGGTACAAATTGTACAGTGGAACCGTATGTTGTCCAGTGTCCAACCCTTTTGATTTTATTTTGGATATGACTTATGGGTACTACTCGTATAGTATGGGTACGAGTGGGACAAGGGGAGTCATATAGTGGACAGTGTATGGATGTTCAACTTTCTATTTTGGTATGACTGGATGGTACCACTCATATGATGTGGGTACGAGTGGAGGGGTCCAACAGTACCCACCTGCGGGTATTTTTACAGTTTAAGTTGGGGGTATTCTGAACATTTCCCCTCTTAACCTATTTTGACCCTACAACTTAAAACATTCTTGGGACTTCATTAACTTACTATTCCCAAATCAAACACTCTTAAATCTCTCTCAAGATCTTGGTTCAAAAAGAGGTTAGGGTTTCCTCAAGGTGGTCAATTAAGGCTCTCAAGGGTGGTTTCTCTCCGTCTTATTTGGTATCTAAGTAATGTTACTCCTCCCTCATTGTTAGTTCAACTAAAAGAATGTTTTACTTAATGGTTTTCACGGAATTATTATGGGTTTGTGTTGGTTTTGGAATATATGTTGGGTGTTTTGGTTGTTGACGGTTGGGTGATGTTTTCTCATGTTTTATCTATGGTTTTTCTTGTTATAATGTGGGTTTGAACATGTGGTTACATGGGAATGGTTAATTGGTTCTTTTTTTGGTTTTGGAAACTCTATGACCTCAACAAGTTTGTTAAAATGCCAATGATAATGTTTTTGTCACATAGTTTGACTCTTATTGAAAACCTTTCATTGCATAATATGGTAATGGAACCCTAAATGGTTTGATTGAATTAAATGGTTTAGAAAGGCCTTGGTGTCCATGGTTTTAATTGATTGGAAATCTTATGGGGTACATGGGAATCCCCTAAGTATTGGCTAATGATAGTTGTTGCAAGCTAACATGACCCAAACCAGGGCCTTGTCGTAATGGGCATCTCAAGCCCAACAAGGATCTGAGATCGCCCCGCTACCTAATCCAACCAACCAACATATACCCTGAGTCGGATGAATGTTGACTTATAATAAGATGGGGTGATTAACAACACAAAGACTTTGGGATAGGTCCAAGACCATGGCCAACCCAAACAAGTCTAACCATCCAATGCCAACCAACAACCATAACCAAAACCAAAATAATAACCAAATCCATATCCATACCATAGTAAAATGGAACAATCACAAATCAAATAAAATCATACAGTATCAGCCCCAATACCAATGCCAAGGCTGACACCATTGCTGACACTTCCCATACCAACCCATAGTAGTCTTAGAAAGCCTCTATCCAAAATCAAAACAACATTCGGTTGGGACATGCCCCTCACCATAACCAAAACCAATGTCCAACACTAACCAATGAAAATATAAGATACTAAACCTAGAAATGGAGCCTTCCGAAGTATGGAAGCTCACCACTTTAAGTCAACACAAGTTGTTTCCAAAGTCGATAACTGAGTAGGAGGTGTAGTATGACCAATACATGCGTCGCGTGGAGATACAACATTGAAGACCGTTAGAGGTTGGAGCGCTAACATATAACTCAAGGATAAGGATAAAATAGCGGCAATAGTTCAGAACCAATCAATTAATGTATAAACCTATGCAATACATACATATACATATATATATTTATACCATGTTAGGATAGGGAACAAGATTAATATGAACTTTGAAATCATTAACCTGGACTGTGTAGCATGACCGTCATAGAATAAGGAACTCACAGGTTGTATAGGCCCAGCTCTCCCCTAGCTGGAAGGGCCCTAGTGCGTGTAGCCACACGAACTAGAGAATATCCATATCCTTATATGCCTTTATAAGGGACTCAAACCTCACGTCATAATCAAGGTGACTTAAGCACCAATACATATAGTAAGGGGGACTCGAACATCTATTTCATATGTTCATTCGGGGGAGTAATACCACCCGGTCATAAGATAACTGCACAGGCTAGCGCAGTATCCAGTTTTAGTTCTTCGAACTCCATTTTCACGGACCGACTACACATCCACTTTAAAGCCCAATTTAAAACCATCATTCCACATACACAACCATTTAGTCAATTACTTACCAAAGGCACTTTGTTGGTATTGTCATACCAACACTAATTGCAAGTATACCATATGCCATTACGATTATCAATCAACCATTTATTCAATTGACTTTGGGACTCGAACACATCGTCTAACAAAGACACTTTTTTAATTTAAAGTTTGGGGATTAGAACCCATTGTCTAACAAAGACATAAATAAAGTTAATGTTTAGGAAAGCAAACCCATTTGACAATTTAAACCACCAAGGATACCATTGAGATCATTACATGGCCAACAAAGCCTTCACAAAACCATTTATCAACTATTCATATTCATAAGACCAATTCCTTAGTTCAAAAGATCATTAACATGTGACTAGTTTATTCTTTTAGGCATTTTCACAAACACTTTGTGGGCATACTATTATCAAGACCAAAATCAAGGTAAAAACCATCAAGTTTCGGGTAACCCATGACCCATTTGTTAGACGACAAGAAAAAAGCACCCACATGTGTAAGCCATCACCAAAAATATGTATAAACACATGTTAGACCAAGAGTAAACAATACTCAATCATATGCAACAAAACCCTCAATTTGATTTTCAAAACCTCTAATTAAGAATCATAATCAGACTTTAAACATATGATATTTGAGAACCAACAATGAGGGTAGAGTCACATGCCTCATTCAATAAGATTCACGGAAGAAACTTGATTCTTAAGCCTCAAGATGAACACCTTTGAAGAACCATAGCCCCAATCTTCAAGAAAGAATTTAGAGAGTGTTTTTCGAGTGCTTGATCTTTCAATAGTGGGTTATAAGAGGCCACAAGATGTTTTAAGATATGGGAACTTAGGGGCTTTAGGGTGGGAAATGTCCGGAATATCCCCAGCTTAAAAGCTAAAAGCATACACGCAGGAGGGTATGACCCATCCCCCTAAACCGTACCCTAGGGTTTAAGTGGTACCCTTATCTCATACCCTAGAATCATCTTGGACCCCCATACTAACCAACATATGACTACACTTAGCTACATTGTATCCTAACATATGAGAAGTATCCTATAAACCGTACCCTAGATAGAATACTTTGGACAAGACTTAGTGCACCATACGACTTAGCAACATACCATTTGTACCGCAACAAACGACTAGTAAGGTGTTCAATCGTACCTTGGACATAAACCAACCCAACTATATTGATTTACATAGGAGGAGGGACCCTAAATCGTACAACATCATATGACTAATACCTTAAGTCATATCATGTCTAGAAGCTCAATGTTCAATAATTTTCTAAGGGACAAAACCATGGTGTTTCAATACTCCCTCACTTGGATCACTCATCCTCAAATAACGGGTAAGGCAAAACAAGCACGAGTTAACACACCAACTCATCAACTCTAACCTTTAACTAAATTAGAAAACAAAGATGCACGAAAATCAACCTTTCCTTTAACAAAGTTTGAAAACAAAAGTATGATGAAGAACAATACCTTCCGCATGATTCTGGGAGACAAAAACAGGAATGGATACTTGGACTTCATGTCCTCTTCCGCTTTCCAAGTAGCTTCTTCAACCTTATGGTTCCTTTAAAGAACCTTTACCAAAGCCATATCCTTTGTTTGCAACCAATGAACTTAATGATCCAAGATCTCAACTAGGACTACTACATAAGATAAGGAATCCAAAATACTCAACCCTTCTAATGGAAAAATCTATGAATGATCATCCACACACTTCCTCAATATATAGACATGGAAAACCAGATGAATGGAGTTGAAACTAGAAGGCAACTTTAATTCATAGTCAACATTGCCAACCCTCTTCAAAATCAAGTAGGGAATAACATACCGAGGAATTAACTTCCCCTTCTTACCAAACCGCATCACTCCCTTCATGGGAGATACCTTCTAGAATACCCAATCGCTAACATTAAACTCCAAGTCCCTACGCCTCGCATCTGCATAGGACTTTTGGAGACTTTGAGAGGCTTTTAACCTATCACAAATCACCTTCACCTTTTCCAAGGCTTGGTAAACCAAATTAGGGCCAAACAACTTACCCTCACTAACTTTATACCACCCAATAGGAGAATGATATATCCTACCATACAATGCCTCAAAAGGAGCCATACCAATGCTAGAGTGATAACTATTATTATAAGCATATTCAATCAAAGGAAAATGGTCAAACCAAATACAACCATAGTCGATCATGCAAGTATAAAACATATCTTCCAATGTCTAAATAGTCCTTTCCACTCGTCCGTTCGAATACGGGTGGAAAGTGGTACTAAGGCACACCTTAGTTCCCAAACCTTTCTAAAATGACTTCCAAAAATGAGATAAGAATGGAGTACCACGATCCAAAATAACAGAAACAGGATCACCATCCAATTTTACTATCTACGCAAGATACAACTTAATGTAATCCTCTGTCTAATAACTAGTCCTCACCGACAAAAAATGAGCGGACTTGGTCAACCTATCCATAATGACCTATATCAAATCACATTGATTTCGAGATCGAGGAAGACCAGTAATGAAATCCATGTTAATCACTTCCAACTTCCATTCGGGAAACTCAATCTCTCGGTACAAACCACTGGGTCTCATGTGCTCAACTTTCACTTATTGGCACATCATACAGTTAGTCATATAGCTAGCCACATCCCATTTCATATTGTTCCACCAATAGAACTCCCTGAGATCATGATACATCTTTATAGAATAACATAACGAGATTCATGATCTTCTGCTAGAATCTTTTCTCTACACCCATCGATGTTGGAAATAAATAACCTACCTTGGTATCTCAGGGTACCATCACCACCAATCATAAAGTTAACAACCTTTTGCTGACCCACATTGCTCTTAGTGTTTATCAAATCAAGATTCAACATTTTCTTTTCTTTTATCTTAACTATAAGAGATGACTGCGACACCAGATGCACAAACACACCACCATCCTCAGAGTCTATGAGATGAACTCCAAGACTAGACAAATGGTGAATGTCCTTCACCAACTCTCATTTATCTTAATCTACATGAGCCAGACTCCCCATGGATAACCTACTAAGATCATCAGCAACAATGTTAGCCTTACCTGGATGGTAGTGAAGACTCATATCATAGTCCTTCAGCAACTCAAGCCATCTCTATTGCCTGAGATTTAGCTCTTTCTAAGTAAATACATATTGCAGGATCCTATGGTCAGAAAGATGTCTACATGAACCCTAGCGTAAATACCACAGCTAAAAACTCCAAGTCATGAGTAGGGTAATTCTTCTCATGAACTTTCAACTTCCTAGAAGCATAAGCCACCACCCTACCATGCTGCATCAATACACAACCCAGCCCAACATGAGAAGCATCATAATACACTATGAAACCATCATTACCCTCTGGCAGGGTCAAAACTGGAGCTGAAGTTAACTTATCCTTCAATTTTTCAAAAATAGCCTCACACGCATTCGACCATAAGAACTTGACCTTCTTCTGGGTCAACTTAGTCAAGGGGGCAGCTATAGTAAAAAAACTATCCATAAATCTCCTATAGTAACTGGCTAAACCCAAGAAGCTCTGAATATCGATTGGAGTCATAGGTCTAGGACACTTCTTAAACACCACAACCTTTTATGGATCTACCATGATCCATTCACTAGAGAGAACATGACCTATAAAAGTCACAACCTTCAACCAAAACTCACACTTAAAGAACTTGGCATACAAATGTTGGTCCTTCAAGGTCTGCAACACAGCACGGAGGTGATCGACCTGATCCACCTCACTCTTATAATAGGCCAAGATGTCATCAATGAAGAAAATGGCAAACAAATTTAGAAATTGATGGAAGATCCTATTCATTAAATCCATAAATGTTTCCAGAGCATTGGTCAACCCAAAAGACATTACTAGGAACTCGTAGTGACCATACCGGATCCTAAAGGAAGTCTTAGGGATATCCACTTCCCTAATCTTAAGTTGATAATAAGCCGACCTAAGATCAATCTTAGAAAAATACTTTGCACCTTAAAGCTGATCAAACAAGTCGTCGATCCTAGAAAAAAGATATTTATTCTTTATGGCCACCTTATTCAACTGATGATAGTCAATGCACATCCAAAGAAAACCATCTTTCTTACATACAAATAACATAGGAGTACCCCAAGGAGACATACTAGGACAGATGAAACCTTTATCTAAGAAATCCTTCAATTGGTCGTCAAGCTCCTTCAACTCAGTCAGATCGATTCTATAAGGGAGGATAGAAATTGAACAAGTGTTCGAAACAAAATCAATCCCAAAATCAATTTCCCTATGGGAAGGTACACCAAGAAGATCATCTGGAAAAACCTCAAGAAACTCATTAACCACGGGAATGGATGCTATAGGACCTTCCAAGTTAAAATCTTTAACCTGAACCAAATGATATAAACACTCTTTAGAAATCAACTTTTGGGCTCTAAGATATGAGATGAACCTCTCCTTAGGCACTAAGGAACCCCCTTCCTATACAATGACCGACTCATTAGGGAATTTAAACATGACCTTACGGGTCTGACAATCTAAGAAAGCATAACACGAATGCAACCAATCCGTCCCCAATATGACATCAAAGTCAACCACATCTAACTCTATCAAATCCATAAGAGTTTCTCTACCACAAACAGATACCTCACACACCCTATAGACTGTGTAACCACATAGTCACCAACCGGCGTAGATATAGAAAAAGAATCAAAAATAAATTTGAGACCAAAATCAAAATGCACAGCTAAAATAGGGCCACATAAAAAAGAGTAGACCCTGAATCAAGTAAACAATACACATTACGGGAGAAAATTTTTAACATACCCATGACAACATCGGGAGATGCCTCAAAATCCTGGCAAGACGCAAGAGCATATAGATGATTCCATCCAATGCTGGTACCAGAAGCAGAAACAGATACAAAAACAGCACCCTTTGGTACAGGAGTAGATGAAGAGGCAACCAGAACCTTGTTAGCCCCAGAATCCATTCTAGCATGACATCCACACTGCATATGACCATTCTAACCACAATAAAAACAAATATTCTTCCCTTCTTCATAAAACCCATGGTGCGACCGCCCATAAAATCAATAAGAAGAGTGGGATAGAGCTGACTGAGCCTCACTAGCATGAGATTAGGCACCCTGTTCCTGGGACCCACTATTATACTGAGACTGACGATCACCCAACGGCTTCAGGTAAGAAGTACTAGCTATAGAGAAATAACCAAAACTTCCCCACTTCTTTCATGGGCACTTACCACTATCTCTTTTATTCTACTCAAAAGGCCTAAATTTCTTCCCCTACCTCTCACTAAACTCAGACTATTTTTTTCTCTACTTTTACTTGTTGTATATAAATAACCAATCTAGATATATCCATGTACTAGTAAGGAAGCCTAGTTTTAAGAATCAACTCACGAGACAGTCTCAAAGCAAACTTCCTCATTCAAGACCTCGTATCAGACACCATCTTCAGAGCATACCGTGACAACTGGTGAAATTTCAAGGCATACTCCTTAACTGACATCCTCTTTTATTTTAGATTAACAAACTCCTCCAATTTTTCTTCCCTCAACTCCTGAGGGAAGAAGCAGTCTAGAAATGCATTAGACAAATCCCCCCAAAGAGATGACTCATCATCACCCCTTGCTCGATCCTGCTCCTCGTACCATTGGTATGTCATATTCTTCAGCTAGTAGGTAGAAAACTCCACCACTTCCATATTTATGGCATGCATAATCCTAAAAATCTTTTTCATCTCATCAAAAAAACCTTGAGAATCTTCCTCTACCTTAACACCCATAAAAGTCGGAGGATTTAATCTCATGAATTGGCCAACCCGTGTGGCCTCAAAAGAAGAATAGCAAATACACCATGCTCAGCCTGAGAAGCTACCAACTGAACAATCGTATGAATCAACAGAGAAAACTCAGCATTCATCACATTAGCCTGAGGAGGACTAGAGAGAATTGGTGAAACTCTAGGACAATCAAGGGATGGACCTCTAGAACGAGTGTAGATCCCATGAGTAGAGCGTGTTCTATCAATATTGTCCTTAGTTGGGATAGAGGAGTTTCTATGAGCTTTAGATCATCGAGACAAGATTTGAAAGACAAGCAAATGGAAATCAAAAGAATCCAAGACCTTAGACTCTATAGCTCAAAATAAGACAACAAAAAATAAAAACATTCCTAAATGTCGTGTAGCCTCTCCCTTATGAGTGTGGCACACTACAAACCCTTAAAAGAGACTCTAATTGACACGACTTTATGGACTCCCACTTGACCTTGACCCTAAAACTCTGATACCAACTAAACACAACCCAAACCAAGGCCTTATCGTAATGGGCATCTCAAGCCCAACAAGGATTGGAGATCACCCCTCTACCCAATCCAACCAACCAATATATACCCTGAGTCAGATAAATTTCAAACATATAACAAGATAGGATAATTAACGACACAAAGAATTTGGGATAGGTCCAAGACCATGGCCAACTCAAACAAGTCTAATCATCTAATGCCAACCAATAACCATAACAAAAACTAAAATAATAACCAAGTCCATATCGATACCATAATAAAATAAAATAATCACAAATCAAATTAAGTCATATAGTATCTACCCAAATACCAATACTAATGCCTAGGTTGACACTGTTGCCGACATCGCCCATACCAACCTATAGAAGTCTCACAAAGTCTCTATCCAAAATCAAAACAAATATCTGGTTGGGACATGCCCCCAACCATAGCCAAAACCAATGGCCAAGACTAACCAATGAAAATATAAGATACTAAAACTAGACATAAAGCCTTTTAAAGTATGGAAGATCACCACATCAATTCAAAAAAAGTTGTTCGCAAAGTTCTATCATTGAGTAGGAGGTGCAGTATGACCAACAGCTACATCGTGTGAGGATACAACGTCGAAGATGATTAGCGATTGGAGCACTAGCGTGTAACTCAAGTATAAGAATAAAATAGTGCCAACAGTTCAGAACCAATCAATTAATGCATAAGCTAATGCAATACATACATATATATACCATGTTGGGATAGGGAACAAGATTAACATAAACTTTGAAATCATTAACCTGAGATGTATAGCATGACCGTCATAGAATAAGGCACTCATGGGCTATATGGGCCCAGCTCTCCCCTAGCTAGAAGGGCCCTAATGCGTGTAGCTGCATAAACCATAGAATATATATATCCATATATTCCTTTATGGGGGACTCAAACCTCCCGGCATAATCAAGGTGACTTAATCACCAATACATATAGTAAAAAGGACTTGAGCCTCCCTTTCATATGTTTATTCGGGGGACTCAAACCACCTGGTCATAAGACACCCGCATCGGCTAGCATAGTTTCTAATGTTAGTCCTTTGAACTCCACTTTCACGGACCAATGACACATCCCTCTTTAAAGCCTAATTTAAAACCATAATTCCACATACACAACTATTTAGCCAATTACTTACTAAAGGCACTTTATTGGTATCGTCATACTAATATTACTTGCAAGTATACCACATTCCATTACCATTATCAATCAACCATTCATTCAATTGAATTTGGGACTTGAACCCATCGTCTAACAAAGACACTTTTTTACAATTTAAAGTTTAGGAACTCGAACCCATTGTCTAACAAAGACATAAATCAAGTTAATGTTTAGGGACTCAAACCCATTTAACAATTTAAACCACTATGGTTACCATTTAGATTATTACATGTCCAACAAGGCCTTCATAAAACCATTTATTAGTCATTCATATCCATGAGGACAATGCCTTAGTTTAAAACATCATTAACATGTGACGAGTTTATTCTTATAGGCATTTTCACTAACACTTTGTGGGCATACTATAATCAAGACCAAAATCAAGGAAAAAACCATCAAGTTTCGGGTAAACTATGACGCATTTGTTAAACCACAAGCACCAAGAATCCACATGTGCAAACCATCACCAAAAGTATCCATAAACACAAGTTAGACCAAATGTAAACAATACTCGATCATATGCAACAAAACCCTCAATTTGGTTTTCAAAACTTCCAATCAAGAATCATAATCACACTTTAAAACACATGATATTTGAGAACTAACAATGAGAGAAGAATCACATGCCTTATTCAATAAGATTCATGAAAGAAACTTGATTCTTAAGACTCAAGATGATCACCTTTGAAGAACCCTAGCACCAATCTTCCAGAGAGAGTTTAGAGAGTATTTTAGAGTGTTTGATGTTTCAATAATGGGTTAAGAGAGGCCACAAAATGTTTTAAGACATGAGGAATTAAGTTTTTTGGGGTATAAAATGTCCAAAATACCTCCATCTTAAAAGCTAAAAATATACATGCAGGAGGGTACGACCCATCTCCTAAACTGTACCTTAGGGTACGAGTGGTACCCTTATCTTATACTCTACATCATCTTGGACCCCCATACTGGCCAACATACGACCATACATGACTAACTCATATCTTCACATACGAAAAGTACCCTATAACCCATACCTTAGACAAAATACTTTGGACAAGACTTAGGACACCATACGACTTGGCAACATATCATTCGTACCCCAATAAATGACTAGTAAGGTGTTCAATTGTAACTTGGACAGAAACAAACCCAACCATACTGATTTATATACGAGAGAAGGGACCCTAAATCGTACAATATCATACGACTAGTACCTCAAGTCATATTATTTCAAGAACAACAATGTTTAAGAATTTTCTAAGGATCAAAACCAGGGTTTTCAATAGCTACAGTCGGTATGATGATACCACTTCATAATCCTTGGTAATTAACTCTAGAATTAGTGGTTTAGTTATGTGCTAAAAGTTTTAATTGGGAAATAATGGCGGGTTGTGATAGCTAATCATGAAGGTGTGAGTTCAATGGACGGATACTGGAAACTCATGTTTGCCGATATAAAGATTGGTCATAGTCACCATATACTTATGGGGTACACGAGAATCCCCTAAGTTTATACTTGTATATATTTATCATGAAGGGTGAAGGATACACGGGAATCCCAGCCCCTATGATATCTCAGATTCGTGCTGCTACATGCACTAGGGCCTGTTAAGGGGGTAACATTGGACAAATATAGCCCGTGGATGGATTATGATGGTAAATCTACTCAACCTAGGTTAAAGTTTTAAATGCATGTTAAACCCGATTCCCTTCCCTGTCATGGTATATATATATGCATGTGATTGCATATGGTTATTTACTTTGATTTTGAATAATGAAATTACTTTCTCCTTATTCCTGAGTACATGATAGCTTTCACCCGCTAACCCGTCTTTGGGCGGTTTATCCCCACACTCTGCAGGAACCAGCCATACTACTCCTTCTACTCAGTGATAAATATTCAGGGACAACATTTATGTCAGATTGAAGTTGTGATCTTCCATACTCTGGAAGACTCTATTTCATGCTATGGGTTTTTCATACTTTTGTTTATTTCTTGGACTTTGGTTTTTGCTATGGTCGGGGACATGTACAAATCGGGTGTTCTTTTCTTTTTATTAGAGTCTTTGTGTGACTACTATAGTCAAGGGTGGTGTCGATATTGGTGTCAACCTTGGCATTGGTATTGGTATTAGTGCTGACAGTGGTTGGATTTGATTATATTATTAGTTGGTTATGGTTATGTATTCTATTATTGTCTTTGAGTATTAGTTTTTTATTGTGTTATATGTTTAAAATTCATCCGACATAGGGTACAAAGTGGTTATGGTTGGGTATTGGGGGTGTTCCTCGATCCCGATTGGACTTGAGGCACACGAAATGACTAGGACCTAGTTTGAGTCATGTCAGATTAGTATCAGAGCCCTAGGTTCATGGTCACTTGGGAGTTCGCAAACTCTGTCGAGTAGAGTCTCTTTTAAGGGTATGTAGTGAGTCACACTCTTCAGGGAGAGACTGCAAAGAATCTAGGAATATTTCTCTTTCTTGTTTTCTATTTTAAAGTTGTAGAGTCTAAGGTCCTAAATTCTCCTCTAATTACTGTGTGTTCCCTTTTTATATCATGCCTCCTTGACGATTTGAATCTTATGGAAACTCCTCTGTCCCAACTGAGGATAATGCTGATGGGATCCATTCTACTTATGGGGTCCATACCCAGTCTAGGGGCCCAGTTTTGGGTTATCCTGAAGTTCTACTAGTTCCCTCTAGTCTATCTCAAACTCTTCAGGCTAAAGTGACAAACACTGAGTTTCATCAGTCCATTCATATGTTGGCACAATTAGTAGCTACTCAATCTGAGTGTAATATTTCTGCTACTTCATCTTCTGAGTCCATAAGGGTTGGCTAGTTCATGAGGTTAAACCCTCCGACCTTTATGGGGTTAAGGTTGAGGAGAATCCTCAAGGTTTTCTAGATGGGATGGAAAAGATCTTTCGTGTTATGCATTCCACGAATGTGGAGGGTGTGATATTTTTCACCTATCAACTGAAGGATGTGGCATACCAATGGTATGAGAAATGGGATCAGGTAAGGGGTGATGATGTTAAGTCATCTCTGCGGGAAGTTTTTCTAATGCTTTTCTGGACCGCTTCTTTTCTCAGGAGTTGAGGAAATCAAAAGTGGAAAAGTTTGTTAATCTAAAGTAGGGAAAGATATCAGTCAAGAAGTATGACTTAAATTTTCACCAGTTGTCTCGGTAGGATCCAGAGATAGTTTCTAGCATGAGGCCTAGAATGAGGAAGTTTGCTTTTGAGTTGTCCAAAGAGTTGATATTGGAGAGCAAGGCTACCTTATCGATCAAGGACATGGATATCTCCAGATTGGTTGTGTACATACAATAGGTGGAGGAAGAAAAAAAGAAACATGTTGAAATAGGGGAGAGGCAAGGAAAGAATTTTAGGTTCTTTGAGCAGGGTGGTGGCCAATAGAATAGTGGCAGGGATGGTGAGAAGTGTCCTAATAAAAAGTAGGGCAATTCTGGATCTTACTCTACGGCTAGTGCTATAATACCCCACATTTTTTGGCTATTCTATGAATCGTCGTTCTTACGTGTATAAGCTATAATCCAAGTGATTCCCATGTGAATATAAGTTTCATGATCTGTATCCTAGTGGTTGAAGTGCTCTCAAGGTTAAAAATGTTCATAGGAATCATTTTGAGCCAAGTTGAGCTAAGATCATTTGATTCGTCCAAAATTTGATATTTGATTCTGTAAGGGTTTACTTTAAATATGTATAAATTTTTATATACATGTAATTTTTCATATCAATACCCACCAAATTGTATATAATTGAATTAGCTTTCCAACGATACCAATTTTGCAAAAATCCGATACTCGAGCGAAAAGTTATACGGTTTTCCATGTGAGGCAGTAAGCTAATGCGATAGCAATGCGATGCGTCGAGATCGCGCTACGGGACTGTTTCACATGCTAATTTCAGTTTTTAAAGGGTCAAGTGTCACTTTGGTCCTTTCCCTCAACCCCAAACGTCCAATGGATGATTTATAACACCTCAAAGGGCATTATTTGCCCATTTTTCATCATCAACAATCACATAAACCCTGCCCTTTTCCACCATGAACAAAGTTAAATTTTTCTCTCAAGAACACAAGGATTCAATCTTCAAATTAATGATTTCTTCAAGGATCCATTGAATTAAGGTATGTGAGAGTTCATCCATGGGTCCTTTTTCACCCATGGAGCCCAAAACTCAAATTTCAAGTTTAAAATCACAATCTTTACATTCTCCCATGAATTTTGTTTATAAGTTTTCATGAATCTCAAGCTTATATCATGTTTCCATGAAATTGTGGGTGATATTAAACCTCACATGTTTGAATGGTATTGTTTGCTAAATTTATACTCTAATCGATGATTTTAGAGGTGAAATTATGTTATTACTACTATTTTTAACTACACTCATGCTTAGCCTAAATCATGAATTACAAGTGTTTGATGAAATGCCTACAAGAATGATTTTTAAACCAAGCTATACATATCATGCCCTTAGAGTTTTAGTTTGATTCCATGGTGGATCCTATATTCAAGATGATTAGAAATATTTTCCATGTTTTAAATTCATGTTTTCCACATGATGATCCTTACACGTTGTGATAAGATACCCATGTCCTATTTCAAGTGAATTTCATGTATTTTTCCCCAATCCACGACTTTGGTTAAGTAACCATGTTAGGCTCCCATGCTTAAGATATTTATATGTCCAAGTATTAATCTCATGTGTTTGATAGAATGCCTATATGAATTAAATAGGAAAAATCATGTCATTCTAGCTTATGTGCAAGTTATATCATACAAGTGTTTGATAAGAAGTCTCTATGAATGAGTTAAGAACAAGTGCACATGGTTATGCGTTTCAAGTTTATGCGATGTTTACCTTTCATGCTATCGAGTCCTAGGGGTATTTAATACCCGATAATTTAGCTGCTTACCTAGAGCCAGTGTCAGTTACAGAATAGTTTTAGTCATGTCATGATCAATAGTATTCTCAGTCAGTTACAGAACTCAATAGAACTCAGCCAGTTACAGAACTTAGGAAAACTCAGTAAACTCAGTATCAGTTCAGTCCAGTTTAGTATTCAGTTCAGACATCAATAGTATTCAGTATTCAGTTCAGACCTCAGCAGTATTCAGTTCAGACCTCAGTAGTATTCAGTATTCAGTTCAGACCTCAGTAGTATTCAGTATTCAGTATTCAGTATTTAGTTCAGACCTCAGCAGTATTCAATATTCAGTTTAGAAGTCGGTAGTATTTAGTATTCAGTTCAGACCTCTGTAGTATTTAGTTAGTTAATAGATATTTCCGTTAGTCAACGGAACTCAGTGAACTCAGTTCAGTTCAGTTAAATAGTACAAACAGTAACAGTTCAGTCCAGCCTAGTATAGACTAGGGAACTCAGTTCAGTGTCTAATTAGTTGGGAGTAGTATTCAGCACCGAGTGAACCCAAGGGTGGGGAATCACCTGCTAAGGGTATGATCCTTAGAAGCAGTCCTTATATTCTAAAACTACGTAACCAGCGTAGTTTGAGACATTAAACCTACCAGTTGAGGATTGATGAGGTGGCTTAACCTGACAGATAAGGGTCCCACCATTCTTGTTCAGGGCACCTGCCAGATGAAGGTAGTTTTTCAGTTTCTTTACCCATGGCACGGTACTAACACCCTTCCAACTAGGGGTTACAAGTTGGACCCCAAATCTATTACAAAAAAGGGGTATATCGATTAGATGATTACTTTCCACAATTTTAGTTTCAGATTCAGGACTGTCAGATACAGTCACTCAGCTCAGTAAAGAACTCAGATAGTTCTTCAGATTTAGGACTGTCAAATACAGTTACTCAGCTCAGTATGGAACTCATCTAGTTCCACAAGATCAGGACTTTTAGAAATAGTCACTTAGTTAACAGTATATCAGTCATCAGTAACCCAGTTATGAGTATCTCAGTTATCAGTAATCATAGATATCAGTTACTCAGTAATCAGAACTCAGTATTTAGTTCCAAAATAGTCTCAGTCACAGTCTCAGTCCAGAAATTAGATCAGTAACTCAGTTCAGTTTTAGGTTTGCTTAACTATTGCGTACAGTTATCAGTTATTCAGTTATCGGTATTTCTGTACATCTATTTACAGACTATTTTAGAATCATGTTATGCGCTTGGTCTTTCAACCTAACATAATACAGTCTTCATGAATTCATGCTCAGTTACCTCATGTTACTCAGTTAGTCCCTTTCTCATATGCATAATACTCTATAGTCTCAGTCCAGTTATTCAGACTAAGTACAGTCCAGTTTTACATGCCTGGTATTCAGCTTCAATTATACTTATATTATTAAAGTAAGTTTTACAGAAAGTAAGTGTAGGGATTCACCAGCTTATCAGATCATGTTTATTACTCATGTTTTAAGATATTTTCAGCTTTCAGTTTAGTCCAGCCTATTGGTGAGTCTACTTACACTTAGCATGCATGTTTTATGATTACATACGAAATTAGTTTTACTTATTGCATTCACCCCTGCATACTCAGTACATTCCAGAAGTACTGATCCACATATACGTTTGTGTGGCTACATTTCTCATAATGTAGGTACCAGTTATAGCCCATATATTACGATCAGAAAGTTGCAGATTCCAGCTAGAAGGTGATGAGTTCTCCTACTTTGGGAACTCCAGATAGTTTAGTTTATGTACAGTTTATTTATTTTCCATGTGTATTGATTAGTGGTAGTTGGAGGCATATCCTAACTATCTATAGTCATTATAGTAGAGGCTTCATAGATGGCAGTCAGAGTCAGTTATGTAAATTTTAGTTTCACCTTTCAAATTTATCAAATTGTAAAGTTTTATCAGTATTGTATCTATTTTAGATCTTTATTATGATTATGTTTTCGCACGGCAGAACAACTATTTATCATATTATAATTCAGTTGCTTAATAGTATGTCAGTTCATGGGTTAGCTTGGGATCACTTGTGGTTCCAAAGGTCGTGTGATGTCTCGGGATAGATTTTTGGGGTGTTAAAAGTACTCCCTACCTAAAGTTATCGGGTGATAGGAGTTTCCATGGTGGTGACAACTTCAGGGCTCAGGGTGCCCAATCTCAAGCTAGTTAGGCCCAGTCAGATTTATCATATTCTTCATCAAGTTTTTGTGGTAGATTACATTGGGGTTTTTGTGATAAGGGGAGGGATAGGTACTTCAACTATGGTCAGTCAGGGCATATTCTTAGAAACTGTCCCATTGGTAAGGTTGTTTTTGGGGAGAACAAGGTTCCAGTTGCTTCATCATCAACTCCAACACTAAAGGGTGCACCATCTAGTTTCGACACTGGTCAAAACTGTCTTTATGCTCTTATTACCCACAGGAGTCTGAGGCATCGCCTAATGTCATGACTGGTATGTTGAAACTCTTTTTTCATTATGTATATTATTTACTTGATTTGAGGTCCACTCTTTTTTATGTGACCCTATTTGTGTCTATGCATTTTGGTTTTGGTCCCTTGGACCTTTTTTTATTTCTACCTCAGTAGATGACTTTGTGATTGCTAAAAGAGTCTATAGAGGGTGTGGTATTTATTGGTAGTAAAGAAATTATGGTGGATCTATTTGAATTAGATATGGTGGATTTTGATGTCATATTGGGGATGGATTGGTTGCACTCGTGTTATACATCTCTAGACTATCAGGACCATAAGGTTGTCTTTATATTCCCTAATGCGCCAATTATTGAGTGGGAGGGTGGTTCCCTAGCTCCTAAAGAGAAGTTCATATCATATCTTAAAGCTTAGAGATTAATCTCCAAAAAGTGTCTCTCTCATCTAGTTCGGGTTAGAGATTCTAACTTGGATGGTACTTCTTTCCATTCCATCTCGGTGGTGGATGAATTTCCTAAGGTCTTCCCTAATGACTTTCCTGGTGTTTCTCCTGATAGGGAGATTGAGTTTGGATTGATCTTATTTTGGACACTCATCTAATTTTTATTCCTCTGTATAGAATGGCTCCAGCTGAGTTGAAGGAGCTTAAGAAGAAACTAAAGGATCTTTTAGATAAGGGTTTCATTTTTCCTAGTGTGTTACCATGGGGTACGCTGGTACTATTCGTGCGTAAGAAGTATGGTTCCCTTCGTATGTGCATTGATTACCGGCAATTGAACAAGGTAATGGTAAAGAATAAGTATCCTTTTTCAAGAATAAATGATTTGTTCAATCAGTTGCAAGGTGCTAAGTTTTTCTCCAAAATTGATCTTCTATACGGGTATTACCAGTTAAAATTAGGGAGGTGGATATCCCTAAGACTGCCTTCCAAACCCAGTATGGCCATTTTGAGTTCTTGGTGATATTATTTGGTTTGATCAATGCCCCTGCAGCATTCATGGATTTGATTAATAAGGTCTTTCATTAGTTTTTGGATCTGTTTGTCATTGTTTTTATAGATGACATTTTGGTGTACTCTAAGAGTGAGGTGGATCATATGAATCACTTCCACATTGTATTGCAGACCTTGAAGGAGCAGCAATTGTATGCCAAATTTTCAAAATGTGAATTCTGGTTGAACATTGTCCCTTTTCTAGGTCATATCATTTCTAGTGAAGGGATCATGGTGGATCCGCAGAAAGTTGTAGTAGTGAAGAAGTGGCCTATACCCACGACTTCAACTGATACTTGGAGCTTCTTGGGTTAAGACAGCTACTACAGGAGGTTTGTGGAGATTTTTTTTACTATAGTTGCCCTGTTGTCTAAATTGACACAGAAAAAAGTACAGTTCTTATGGTCGGATGCTTGTGAGAGGAGTTTCAAGAAGCTGAAGGATAAACTAAATTTGGATCCGGTCTTGAATTTACCTGAAGGCACTTATGGGTTTGTGGGATACTGTGATGTGTCCTGTGTCAGACTTGGTTGTGTTCTGATGCAGCATGGAAAGATGATAGCTTATGCCTCTAGACAGTTGAAGGTGCATGAGAGGAATTTTCTAACTCATGACTTGGAATTATTAGTTATGGTGTTTGCGTTGAAAATTTTATGTCACTATATGTATGGAGTGCATGTGGACATCTTTTCTAATCATAAGAGCCTACAGTATGTGTTTACCCAGAGAGATTTTAACCTCAAGCAAAGGACATGGCTTGAGCTTCTCAAGGATTATGACATGAGTCTTCACTACCACCCAAGTAAAGCTAACATGGTTGTTGATGCTCTAAGAAGGTTATCTACGGGATGTCTAGCTCATGTGGATAAAGGAAAATGGGAGTTGGTGAAGGACATTCACCGTTTGGCTAACCTTGGAGTTCGCCTCTTGGACTCTGAGGATGGTGGTATGTTGGTATAGAAAGTGGTGCGGTCGTCTCTGGGAAATGAGATCAAGGAGAAGAAGATATTAGATCATGTCTTGATAAGGATCAAAGATGATGTAGGTAGTAGAAGGTAATGGCCTTTGAGATTAGTGATGAAGGTACTTTGTGGTACCAAGGGAGGTTATGTGTTCAGATGTAGATGTCTTGCATGAGAGGATCTTAGCTGAGGCCCATGATTCGCGCTATGTTGTTCACACCAGTTCAATGAAAATGCATCATGACCTCAAAGAGATGTATTGGTGGAACAATATGAAGTGAGATATGGCTAATTTTATGGCCAAGTGCAAGGTGTGCCAACAAGTAAAAGTTGAGCATATGAGGCCTGGAGGTTTGTATCAGGAAATTGAGTTGCCAGAGTACAAGTGAGAAGTGATCAACATGGATTTTGTTATCGGTCTCCCTCAGTCTCGGAATTAATTTGATTCAATTTGGGTCACATAAATAGGATGACAAAGTTGGCTCACTTTTTCCCAGTGAGGACTACCTTCTCAGCTAAGGATTATGCAAGGTTGTACCTCCAAGAAATCATAGAGTTGAATGGGGTACCTATTTCTATCATCTCCAATTATGGTACACAATTTTTATCTCACTTTTAGTGGTCGTTTTAGAAAGGGTTGGGGACTAAGGTGAGTCTGAGTATTTCTTTTCACCCGTAGTCAGATGGGCAAGCCAAAAGGACTATTCAGATGATGGAGGATATTTTTTGGGCTTACGTGATTAACCATAGTGGTAGTTGGGTTGAGCACTTACCTCTTGCAGAGTTTTTTTACAATAATAGCTACCACTCTAGCATTGAGATGGATCCATTTGAAGCGTTGTATGGTAGGAGGTATAGGTCTCCTATTGGATAGTTCAAGCTTGGTAAGGCGGATATGTTTGGCCCGAATTTGGTTCACCAAGCTATGAAGAAGGTGAAGGTGATTTGAGATAGGCTTAAGGCTGCCCAAAGTCTCCAAAAGTATTATGAAGACATGAGGTGGAGGGACTTGGAGTTTGACGTTGAAGATAGAGTATTCCTGGAGGTGTCTCCCATGAAGAGCGTGATAGAGTTTGGGAAGAAGGGGAAGCTCAGTCCCTAATATGTAGGTCCTTATGTGATTTTGAGGAGGGTTGGTAATATTTCCTATGAGTTGGAATTGCCTTCTAGTTTGAGCTCCATTCACCCAGTATTCCATGTCTCTATATTGAGAAAGTATATTGGTGATCCATCACAAATTGTTCCTATCAAGGATATTTGTATTTCAGATTCCCTATCTTATGGGGAGATCCCGATTGAGATCTTGGATCATCAGGTTCATTGGTTGAGGACCAAGGATGTGGCCTCGGTAAAAGTTCGTTGAAGGAACCATAAGGTGGAAGAGGCTACATGGGAAGCTGAAGAGGACATGAAGTCCAAGTATCCATTCCTGTTTTCTGCTCAGGAAATTTTTGCGAAAGGTATATATTCTTCATAACGTCTTTGTTTTCAAACTTTGTTAAAAGAAAGATTGACTTCCTTGATATCTTTGTTTTCTAACTTAGTTAAAGGTAAGGGTAGAGATGTTTGGGATTTTAATCGTGCTTTCACTTCCTTGTTCTATCATTCGAGGACGAATGATCCAAGTGGGGGAGAATTGAAATACCTTGGGTTTTGGCCCTTGAAAATTTACTGAGTCTTGAACCTTCTGATCATCATACGACTAAACATATATGTCGTATAGTGTGGCTATGAGTTAGGTGGCCCAAATCGTAAGTTTTCCAGTGTGTGGTGGTTGGGTTTCTATTGTGGTTACGACTTGGTGGGTACGAGTCGTATGGTTGGTAATTGGGTCATTGGGTTGGTCTGTCACTTAATTTGGAACTTAGTGACTTGACTTAGCTCTGAGTATGAGTGGCTCACTATGAGCCGTGAGAATAGGGTACGAGTGGTATAGTGGAGTTGTACGTTGTCCAGTGTCCAGCCTCTTTGATTCTGTCTTGGATACGACTTATGGGTACTACTCATATGTTATGGGTACGAGTAGGGCAAGGGGAGTTGTATGGTGGACATTTTATGGATATCCAACTTTCTATTTTGGGTACAATGGTATGGTACCACTCGTATGATGTGGGTACGAGTGGAGGGGTCCAACCCCACCCACCTGCGAGGATTTTTACAGTTTAAGTTAGGGGTATTCTGGATATTTCCCATCTTAGCCACTTTTGACCTCACGACTTAAAACAGTCTTGGGACTTCATTAACCTACTATTCCTAAATCAAACACTCTTAAATCTCGCTCAAGCTCTTGGTTCAAAAAGAGGTTAGGTTTTTCTCAAGGTGGTCAATTAAGGATCTCAAGGGTGGTTTTTCTCCGTCTTCTTTGGTTTCTAAGGCATGTTTTCTCCTCCCTCATTGTTAGTTCAACTAAAAGCATGTTTTACTTAATGGTTTTCATGGCATTAGTGTAGGTTTTTGTTGGTTTTGAAATATATGTTGGGGGTTTTGGTTACTAATGGTTGGATGATGTTTTCTTATGTTTTATTTATGGTTTTTCATGTTATAATATTGGTTTGAACATGTGGTTACTTGGAAATGGTTAATTGGTTCTTGGTTTTTGGTTTTGGAAACTCTATGCCCTCAACATGTTTGTTAAAATGCCAATGAGAATGTTTTTGTCACATAGTTTGACTCTTATTGAAAACCTTGCATTGCATAATATGGTAATGGAACCCTAAATGGTTTGATTAAATTAAATGATTTGGAAAGGCCTTGGTGTCCATGGTTTTATTTGATTGGAAATCCTATGTGGTACATAGGAATCCCCTAAGTGTTGGCTAATGACTTGCTTGCAAGCTACAGTCGGCATGAAGATACCACTTCATAATGCCTTAGTAATTAACTCTGGAATTGTTAGTTTGGTTATGTGCTAAAGGTTTTAATTGGGCAATTAAGGCTAGTTATGATAGCTAACCGTGAAGGTGTGAGTCCAATGGACGAACACTAGAAACCCATGTTTGCCGACATGAGGGTTGTTCATGGTGACCATATACTTGTGGGGTACATAGGAATCCACTAAGTTTATACTTGTATATATATGTAACATAGAGGGCAAAGGATACACGGGAATCCCTGGCCCCTATGACATCTCCAGTTCGTGCGGCTACAAGCAGCGAGGCCCGTTCAGGGGGTAACAATGGGCCCATATAGATCGTGGGTGGATTATGATGGTAATGCTACTCAACCCAGATTAAAGTTTTAAATGCATGTTAAAGTCGGTTCCCTTCCTGATAACGCTCAATCTACAGCTCTCGTAGGAGTGTAAAGCGGTCGTTTGTCAAATATAGAACCCAACCTGGGTTGGGTATCGATCCCACAGGGAATAGCTTGGTCAACAAGTAAGCAACGATTACTAGACTTTTAGTGCAAGTCTCGTAAGAAGGGGGGTTTGTAATGTGTAACCAAATTATTAAAGCAAAAACTGAAAATAGCAAAGTAAAAAGAAAGAATGTTTAGTAGGTTGTGAAATAATAAGAATTGAGGAGTTGGGGTTATGTCCACCTTCTGAGTTATACGTCTCTATTGACTATGAGTGTGTTGAATTCAGACATGCATGTGCTTATAGAGAATTGTATTCGATGGTAAATCCAGGCGTCTTTCGACCTATTCGAGGATTATTTCACTTTAACTCTTTCGAGCTTAAAGCGTGTCTAACGGTATGAATTCTCCAAGAGGTTAATCCAGTTACGGCACTAACTTTTTAATAGGGGATGGGACCCTACTACCTTGACATTATCTCTTTTCCAGACAGATAACCTTTCTTTCAAACTAGTTAAATGTTATACTGGCATATTCTTTCGTTTGCAACCACAAAGAATTTAGATTAAGATGAAGAGAGTAATGATATAAGCAACATACGTGTCACGAACTCACAAACTCACAGCAATAGATAGTATCTCATTCGGCTTCCATAACCCCAACAGAGAAGTTTAGTTACCCATGAGTGCGAAGGAAATCACAATTGACATTGTTGTTATACCACAATAAAGATTTCACGTTTGTAATGGTGTGGTAGACGTTAGGCGTGAATCCCTTAGCAAAGTAACGTTTCTCTTGTTGTGGAATTTAAGAATAGATGAATAGAAGAAGAAAATAGAATTAATGGAAGAATGATTGTTTAGAACTAGAATGTCTTAGAAGTAGAATAGAATAGAATTGAATGTAAGAAGATGTTTTTTAAAAATCTCTAGCAAGATAGGATATTTATAATACCCATATCCTATTCCTACTAAGCTAATGAAATGCTTAACCAAATCCTACTAAGCTAATGAAATACTTAACCCAATTGTACTAGGTTAATGTATCATTATCCTAATCCTAACAAGCTAATGTAATACTTAACCCAATTGTACTAGGTTAATGTATCATTATCCTAATCCTAATAAGTTACTGCTAGTCCCCAAAGTCTTCAGAAATGTTGTTTTAGCCCGGGACAGAATTTCCATGCGCCATCTTTAGTCCTTGGCGTCCAAGATTGGCTTTTCTCCTTTCGTGAAGCTTTCTTTGGCGTCAAGTTATCCATGAAATGCTGAATTCTGCATCATTTATACCTAAAACTTTGCTAATCATGTTTGTTAGCTCACTTACAGGAAAATGGACTAAAAATGCATGAAATATATAATTTGTTCTCAAAACTAGTCTAAAATATGGGCAAAATATAGTGCTATAGGCGTGTAAATTCGCCTATCATCAACACCCCACACTTAAAGCTTTGTTCGTCCTCAAACAAAATATCATGTCCCTCTAAACATCAACTTAGGGTTTCACAGCAACAACATAAAATATTCGTCAAGACAAGCACAACAATTATCAACAAAGAGTAGTTTTTCGATCATTAGTAGAGACCATTTAGCCTCCATCATAGACTCGTGATGGTGGTCAACTCATATTCAAAAGTTAAGGCACAAAGAATCATACACAACTACCCAAAACTCATCAACCATGTGTGTCTCACAATATATTACCCATAATCACTCACAAGTATAGCATATTTTTCAAACATGGGTATCAAAATATCCTTGCTCTCACTCTCACAAAGAATTCATATGCAGCAACTGATGACCATAGGCTTGCCCTTAGTGTAATGCTCCACTAAATGTCAGAATTCTAAGCTTAGAATCAAATAGGTCTTTTGATGGTTGTAATGTAGGCTAAGGGACGGGTAGGACTATTTTGGCTAGAAATAGTGACTATGTTCCTAAGCGCTTTAATACATCACATTATATCATTAACACTTTTCTTTCAAACAACCTCTCTACTTTCTTTTAATCTACCACCCTTTTTCTCCTCTTTTGTTTTTCAATTTTAAACATAACCAACTTTTTAGTTTTCCTTTCCTTTTTCTTTTCATAACATACCTCTTATGATAGTACTTCTTTTTTCATAATGAATTCAAGCACCCATACATTCTAAAGCATCATATTCACCCAATTTCCTCTTATTTTGTCACATGACTTTACACTTTAAAGCACTTAGGAATTTGGATCAAATTATGATTTGAAAAAAAATGGATTAGGCTTACATACGAGGTTTGTCAAAGAAAATAGGCTAAAGGCTCAAAAGGGTTTAACTAGGATGATGTCCATGGGCAGGTAAAAAGAAGGTAAATAATCATAGGTTGCCAAAGAAATGCCTAAATCATCTCCTAGACTTGCACTCTTTATTTTCGCTTTACATACATACCAGGCAAGTTCTAGCATCAGCCACAAGCACAGAATATACTATTATCTCACACACACAAGGCACATGGTCGACTTTATTGGGAGTATTATAGACTCTTGACCCAACAGATGAAGGAATTAAACCAAACAATATCACATAGTGAGTCACAATTAGAGCCTAAATGTCTCAATAGTCATGATTTTAGCACAA
Organism: Capsicum pubescens; assembly: GCA_030864215.1. Lineage (NCBI taxonomy): Eukaryota > Viridiplantae > Streptophyta > Magnoliopsida > Solanales > Solanaceae > Capsicum > Capsicum pubescens. Next base: position 216,709,659 of record CM061545.1, on the reverse strand, counting down.
ACTCTTGTCATAATCTCATGCTGCCTATTAGAATAATTTCATGCGAAGCTAAGCTAAAAAAAACAATTAACTACAAACAAACATAAATAAATGCAAATGTGGATGGAGAAGTATAGCATGCAAATACCAGCACCCTACACTTAGACGGGACACACTGTCCTCAGTGGAAAATAAATAAGAAGAACCTGGTTAGTCGGACTCATCCTCTATGTCTGGGGTCATACCCCTTTCATCGGAATCATCATTAGAGTCGTCATCCTCAGAAGTTCCTCATAAGTATCCCACTTAATTCCAAGAGTGAGTCGAGGTATTTGCAGCGAGGAGGGTTCTCCTTGCTCTTTTCGGCCTCTTTTCTTGCCTTTTTGTGAAGTGGTAGCCTTATCTTTGCCTTGTCTTGCTTTGGGTGCCATTGTACCTGAGACTTAAAACAATGTTCATGTTAGCATCATCTCGATGGATACAATCTATAAACAAGCAGTAGTGGCACCACCCCACACTTAGTTTGTTGGTACAGACTAGTGAAGTAAAAGTGGTCGATTACTCAGACTTCATCGACATAAGTTTTAGGTGCTATATTCCAACAGGAAATTCAGAGATGTAACACTTCTTGCAATCTTTGCAATACTTTCATGTTAGGTATATCAAGACTTCTACATAGGGATTACATCATGGTATAGTTTCTCTCAATAATCATAATCTTCTATGTCGGTAGGCAACTATAAGTCTTTTCCGATGAACGAGACATCCCAACATGTAAGTATTCAAGTGACAAGAGTATGCAATGTTCATGACTATAGCAATTCCGCAAGTAGTATGCATCAAAATCGAATTGAAGTCGAAAACAAGTTAAGATCGTCCTAACGTATATGTTCACTCACTTGGTTGTATTTCAAACATATTCACATCTTCAATACTTCTTCAAGATTTAGCAATTCATAATAGACATAGTAACATAGTACTTACGAAAAATAGATGAAGAACACAAGAGTACTTACGTAATTGAAGCCTTTGGAGATGTTCTTGTGAAGTGGAAGAGCAAAAAGAAAAGTTTTGAGAAGATTTGGATACTATGTGCGGCGCCTAGGTCAAGTTTTCAATGTGTTTGTGTTTCAAGACTAAGTCTCCTTTATATAGGAAAAGAATGGGTCGGGTTTTGACCCATTTAAAATCGGTTTTGGAGACAAAAAGTGACCATAGGCGGCGCCTTTAGCTTTGCCTAAGCTTGTCATTGGCGGCGCCTAATGCAAAGCATTTGCTAGCATAGGCGGCGCCTAGTTCAATGCCTTTAGTGACCATAGGCGGCGCCTTTAGCATGGAATATGAGATTCAGAGACCAAATGCTTTAGCATAGGCGGCGCCTATGCTATGGCATACTTGAGCATGAGCGGCGCCTATGCTATAGCACACTAGATTCCGAGACCTTGGGCCATAGTATAGGCCTTGCCTTGTTCGTGGCCTAGTTTTACCTAGGCCTAGCGTTGCTCGATGCCTATATTTTCATGAGCAATGCTCAATCCATAGCCTTTTGCAACTTCATGCCTAACTTACCACCTTTACCATGCAATACGTCCAAATTAAAATTTGAAACCAATCTCCTCGTTTTACACCTCTTGCACCTACATTTGCTTAAAAATAATAAAAACAATTAGAACGATGGGTTGCCTCCCATCAAGCGCCTTAGTTTTGGTCATGACACGACTCTTATATTTGGATTTTTATTTATCAAAATCAAACACGTAATAGAACGAAAGAAAAATGAAAAACGATAAACGATGGGTTGCCTCCCATCTAGCGCTTGATTTATTTTCGCGGCACGACATAGTTACCTCGAGTACTTAGACTTCGTCGAGATAAATGGTGGATCATTTTCTGAATGGATTCAGACGATAATGAGGCTTACTTGTAGGCATGCAATCTTCTTCGAGATGACCCTTGTGCATGCCTATCCCAGGAGGGATACCAATTATATCATTAATAGTACAACCCATAGCTCTCATGTATCTCTTCAGAGCAGAGATGAGAGCCTCTACGTGTTGTTTACTTAAATCATCCGCACTCACCGGAAGTATATTTATACTTTCCAAGAACACATACCTTAGATAATCGGGGAGCTCTTTCGATTCTAGCATTGGTGGCTCTTCAAGGGAAGTCTTCGCTGTTGGTGATGGTTGATTCTTAAGATCACGGTCCGGTTGCTTAGGAGTATGGGAATAGGACTCTATTTCTGTTAGAGCACCCATAAGTTCTTCATAATCTTCATCGTCCTCATGCTCAACATTCAGTGGCGCAGCATACAATGGCTCAACAGTAAGCTGTTTCTCTACAGATAATGCTTTCTTATCCTCATGATGAACATCAGCTATAGAGAACACATTCATATCGCTGGGCTACTTCATTGCTTTGCATATATCAAAGCGTACCACTTCTTCATTCAACCGAAATAAAAGCTCATTAGCTCTCATGTCAATAAGAACACTTCCCGTTACAAGGAAAGGGCATCCCAAGATTATGGGAACCTCTGAGTCCACTTCACAATCCAAAATAACAAAGTCTGTTGGAAAGATGAATGAAGAAACCTTTACCAAGACATCACATAGGATACCAACAGGTCGTTTTACCGACCTATCCGCCATAATGAGCCTCATATTGGTTGGAGTAGGATCACCCAACCCCAACTTTTTATAGATAGATAATGGCATCAAATTGATGTTGGCTCCTAAATCACATAATGCTTTGGCAAAATTCAAAGATCCAACGGTGCAAGGAATAGTGAAAGCTCCGGGGTCAGCCTTCTTCTGAACTATTGATCGGGTAGCGATTGCGCTGCAGTGATGGACATCATCTTTCAACTCATAACTTGCTTCCCGCTTCTTTGTCAAAAGATCCTTCATAAATTTCTCATACCCAGGCATTTGTTCAAGTGCTTCCACCAATGGAACATTAATGGTCAGCTGCTTTAACATAGTCATGAATTTGCTGAACTTCGTATCATCCGCCACCTTCTTTAATCTTTGGGGAAAAGGTGGTGGTGGGTATGGAATTGTTCTCTCCACGGCTTTCTTCTTCTCTTGCTTCCGTTTTTTAGCTTTTCCAGGCTGCACGTCGTGAGGAGTGACGTTAAGGACGTTAGGATCGGCTGCTGCGGCATCTTCCCCTTTCGCCTTATCATCAATTTCCGCTTCTTCGTCAACCACTTGCTTGCCTTTTTCTGAAGTTTCCAGCACCTTACCACTTCGAGTAGTAATAGCCATGCATGATCCCTCATTCCTTGGATTTTGCACAGTGTCGTTAGGTAAAGTGCCAGCCTTTCTTTGATTGAGTGATGTTGAAAGTTGGCTCAATTGCTGCTCTATTTGCTTGATTGAAGTGGAATATGAATCAACTACTTGCTTCATAGAGGACAAATCATTTATTACCTCCGTTACTCCCGCGCTAGTTGCTTCCACTCCTTTCAGTAGTTTAGCCATCATATCTTCCATACTTCCAGAACTAGATGTGGTGGCGTCACGTCTTCCAGGGGGAACATACAAACCACTACTGTCATTCTTGTTCTTCCAACTACCTTGGTCCATGTTTCCAGATTTACCATGATAGTTCCGACCTTGGTTTCCTTGGGCATTGCCTCAGAAACCCCCCTGATTGTTCAAGTAGTTGGCTTCCTCTTCCGAATCAGATTTGTCTCTTCCTTTTGACGCAATAGCTTTGACTTTTTTGGTCTTCCCTGATAATAGATGCTTTGTAAGAAGATCCACTTGTGTCTTCATGTGCGCCATATCTTGATCACGTTCTTCTTCTCTTCTCCTTTGGTCTGCAGTCATGCCTATAGATAAAGTGGGGCTTGCTACCTCAGAATCCCTGGTATGCCAAGCTCTACTTTGCTTCGTCATCCGGTCTAGCATATTGCTTGCCTGACCAAAGGTGAGATCCATGAATGATCCTCCATCTGCATTATCCACAACTGGTTTAGTTATTGAATTCAAGGCTCTGTAAAGTATCTCCATTAGGTGAACATTAGTCATGTGATGGTTTGGGCACCTCATTAGCTTTGTCTTGAACCTCTCCCATGCTTCATGAAGAGCTTCAGTGGGAAGCTGATGAAAGTTGCTGATTTCATCTCTCAATTGTGCTCTTTTGGATGGCGGAAAGAATCTTTCTAGGAAAGCGTCTCTCAATTGCCTCCAATTTGTAATAGAATCAGGAGTCAGCCCATTCAACCATAGAGTTGCCTCCCCAGACAGAGACAATGGAAATAAGCGTAACCGAATTGCATTCTGACCAACTCCAGGATTGTCAAATGACTTGCATGTAGAAATAAAGTTGATGAGATGCATATTCGGATCATCGCCTGCTAGTCCACCAAATAATCCCTTGAGTTGCAATAACTGAATCATGGTGCTCGTGATGTTGAACTTGGCTCCGGGTGCCAATGGTGGAGGAATAATGGCTCCTGTGGCTCCGGCTCCATCAAGATCATCATCATCATCGTCAAAAGCTGGCTGCATAGCTTGGCGTTCAGGCCTAAACCTAGCTTGACGATCTCTTCTGTTGGCAGGTGTTGCGATCTCAGTGGCATGCCTAGGGTTTAGTAGCTCGTCATCACCTAGATCTTCATCGTCAGGATTTGTTGCTCGCCCAGGGTTATCAATATTCTGTTAATGCACTTGAGTGGCGGCTAGTGCAGCTAGTCTCGCCTGTTCTTGTTGAGAAGCCATCCTTTCAATTGCGTGTTGTGCCTCCATTCTGCGAATACGTTGTGGTTCAGGATTGATAGGTAATAACGGTTGACCAGAACTTCGGGTATGGGGCATGCACTGAATAAAAACCTGCAGTAAACAAAAACAAAAACTAAAAGTAAAAGTACGAGAATCTTTGACCAAAGGGTCTAGTAATTATTACAAACTTAATTGACACTTGTATTCCCCGGCAGCGGCGCCAATTTTTGATAACGCTCAATCTATAACTCTCGTAGGTGTGTAAAGCGGTCGTTTGTCAAATATAGAACCCAACCTGGGTTGGGTATCGATCCCACAGGGAATAGCTTGGTCAACAAGTAAGCAACGATTACTAGACTTTTAGTGCAAGTCTCGTAAGAAGGGGGGTTTGTAATGTGTAACCAAATTATTAAAGCAAAAACTGAAAATAGCAAAGTAAAAAGAAAGAATGTTTAGTAGGTTGTGAAATAATGAGAATTGAGGAGTTGGGGTTATGTCCACCTTCTGAGTTATACGTCTCTATTGACTATGAGTGTGTTGAATTCAGACATGCATGTGCTTATAGAGAATTGTATTCGATGGTAAATCCAGGCGTCTTTCGACCTATTCGAGGATTATTTCACTTTAACTCTTTCGAGCTTAAAGCGTGTCTAACGGTACGAATTCTCCAAGAGGTTAATCCAGTTACGGTACTAACTTTTTAATAGGGGATGGGGGACCCTACTACCTTGACATTATCTCTTTTCCAGACAGATAACCTTTCTTTCAAACAAGTTAAATGTTATACTGGCGTATTCTTGCATTTGCAACCACAAAGAATTTAGATTAAGATGAAGAGAGTAATGATATAAGCAACATACGTGTCACGAACTCACAAACTCACAGCAATAGATAGTATCTCATTCAGCTTCCATAACCCCAACAGAGAAGTTTAGTTACCCATGAGTGCGAAGGAAATCACAATTGACATTGTTGTTATACCATAATAAAGATTTCACGTTTGTAATGGTGTGGTAGGCGTTAGGCGTGAATCCCTTAGCAAAGTAACGTTTCTCTTGTTGTGGAATTTAAGAATAGATGAATAGAAGAAGAAAATAGAATTAATGGAAGAATGATTGTTTAGAACTAGAATGTCTTAGAAGTAGAATAGAATAGAATTGAATGTAAGAAGATGTTTTTTAAAAATCTCTAGCAAGATAGGGTATTTATAATACCCATATCCTATTCCTACTAAGCTAATGAAATGCTTAACCAAATCCTACTAAGCTAATGAAATACTTAACCCAATTGTACTAGGTTAATGTATCATTATCCTAATCCTAACAAGCTAATGTAATACTTAACCCAATTGTACTAGGTTAATGTATCATTATCCTAATCCTAATAAGTTACTGCTAGTCCCCAAAGTCTTCAGAAATATTGTTTTAGCCCGGGACAGAATTTCCATGCGCCATCTTTAGTCCTTGGCGTCCAAGATTGGCTTTTCTCCTTTCGTGAAGCTTTCTTTGGCGTCAAGTTATCCATGAAATGCTGAATTCTGCATCATTTATACCTAAAACTTTGCTAATCATGTTTGTTAGCTCACTTACAGGAAAATGGACTAAAAGTGCATAAAATATATAATTTGTTCTCAAAACTAGGCTAAAATATGGGCAAAATATAGTGCTATAGGCGTGTAAATTCGCCTATCATCACTTCCCCAGCATGGTATATATGTGTGTGTGTGTATATATATATATATATTTACTTTAGTTTTGAATAATGGCATTACTTTCTCCTTAATCCTGAGTACATGCTAGCATTCACCCACTAACCCATCTTCGGGCGTTGTATACCCAAGAAATGCAGGAACCGACTATACTACTCCTCTTGTTCAGGGACTTGGATTCAGGGACAACATGTGTCAGATTGAAGTGGTGAACTTCCATACTACGGAAGACTCCATTTCATACGATAAATTTATTTTCATACTTTTTTTTACTTCTTGGACTTTGGTTTTGGCTAGGGTCGGGGGCATGTCTCAATAGAATGTTTTTTGCTTTCGGTTAGAGGCTTGGTGCGACTACTATGGGCATGGTCAATGTCGGTATTAGTGTCAGCCTTGGCATTGGTATTGGTATTGAGACTGACATTGGTTGGATATTTGATTGTATTGTTGGTTGGTTATGGTTATGGATTCCATTATTGTCTTTGAGTATTAGTTGTTTTATCTTGTTAAATATTCTAAATTCAACCGACATAGGGTACAGGGCGGTTATGGTTGGGTATTAGGGGTGGTCTCTGGTCCCAGTTGGACTTGAGAAACCCGGCACGACTAGGCTCTGGTTTGGGTCGTATCATGAATTTTCTGTGCTTTTGGTTTCTTTAGCCCTATCTCTAACATATACCAATAACCTTTATTTAATTCATAAGCAAAAAAGGTGTTCATCTCCCTCTACTTATAGGGCTTATTAAGCCCTCTAATGTTCTATTGTGATGACAAAGGGTAGTCCCTTCAAGATCCTTCTTGGTGCTAGTATGTTGTTGTTGTCCTATGTCCTACTGATTTTTGTATGACTTATAATGGGAGAATTTTCTCTAGAAGCTAAAACTATAGGATCAATAACTAGTTTCTATTTTGCAACCTCAATTTGCACCTTTTTCCCTTTATCAACTAGCCTAGGATTTAGAGGTTCAACTGCTATCTCCTCTTCGGGTTTTTCCTTCCATGCCCACGCCTCTTGCTTCTTCTTTTTTTATATAGCTTTAGTAGGTTCTTGGAAGGTCGTTGAATCCTTTAGTCAATCTGTTGAATAATGTTCAAATGTACAACAGTTTGGGCAGAATTCGGGCATCTATTCATATTTCATTGCCCGCTTCAACAACTCTCCATTTGGTTTCATGATGTTAAGTTCATTGGATAATAGTTGCATAACATTTATTTAAATCGTCGTACGGGTATAAGATATTCTTTCACAATGAGTTGTAAGTTTGTCAGTACAAATTGGTTTACTCAAAAAACTCCCAATGCGACCTAGATTCTCTATTGTCCGAAATTGTAGAGGTAAGCAAGGAAATTGCACCCAAAAAGGTACAACTCGCATAGACTCATTCGATATCTGGTAATCAAGTACTCAATTTGTAAGAATAAGAGGTCTATTATGGAACGTATAAGGCCCCTTTTTAGTTATGAGCAACTTCTCCTCAACTAATGAGAATCAAAATTTGAAATAGTCATCATGAAGGAATACTTTAGGGAGTTCAACTTCATTCCATACACCACGAACAAAGTTCAACATCTTCTTGAAGGTTCAATTACTCCCAATTACGTAGCCAATCAAAGCACACTCTCATTTACGACATTGAGTTGTTATGTCATCTGGATTAAGCTTCACATCCTTAATCCTATCACTAATTTCAGGGGAGTAGAAATTGCATACCTTTTTTGTATAGTATGATTCCCACGTACCATTCCCGCCATTGTTGGAGGTTCTATAGTTCTGCTAGCAAAATAGATGAGTTTTCTCGTTGCTTTTGCCGCTTCTAGCACTACCTCCACTGCTTTGTTCATTGGAGCTGCTGTTTTGGTCAGGGCTTGCAGAATAGTCTTCGTTGGAACTTGTTGCGATTGTACTCCATTGGCTCAATTGAACATTCGATAGTAGCAGAAGAAGTCTCGTTTCAGGTGTAACCATATGAGAATTAATCTTCTTATTCACCAGAGTTTTCAGATCAGTGCGCACAAGCTGTTTTTGGTGAGCCATGAAGAACGCATACTTCAAACTATATTTGAAATCAAAAATATTTATTGAATTATTATTTTATACACATTGAGTCTCAATTCAATCTTATAATACTTAGAGTTATATAAATTAAAACAATTTAATTTTCTCATTGAAGTCAACCATTAAATTAACTAATTGTTACATCAACAAATGAGTCTTAGTTTAATCTTATAATATTTAGAGTTATATAAATTGAAGTAATACAATCTTTCACTTAAAGTCAACATTAGGATTGGCTAATGGTACATCCACAAATTGAGTTTTATTTCAATTTTTCAATTGAAGTTAGGTATCTATGATGACTAATTATTACATCCACAATTTGAGTCTTTATAATACTTAGAGTTATATAAATTAGAATAATTTAATTTCTTAATTAAAGCCAAATATTAGTATTGACTCATTGTTACATCCATAAATTGAGCCTTTTATACTACTTATAGTTATATAAATTGAGAATAATTCAAATTTCTTAATTTAAGTCAAATATTAGAAATGACTAATTGTTACATTCACAAATTGAGTCTTAATTCAATTATTCAATTAAAGTTAGATATATTAATTTACTAATTGTTTAATATACAAATTGAATATCAATTCAATCTTACAATAGTTAGAGTTATATAAATTGAAATAATTTAATTTTTCAATTAAAGTCAAACATTAAGATTTACTAATTGTAACATCAACAAATTGATTCTCAAATAAATCCTATAATACCAACATAGGTTGTGGTGCAGCGGATGGGGTTGTCCCACCGATAACCAGAGGTCGAGGGTTCGACCCTAAGCATGGAGAAAACTCTGTTGAGAGAGCTACCCACTGAATGGGGCCCTACCCGACGCGAATTTGAATTAGTTGAGCCCCAATGCGGATATCGGGCACCGGATAAAAAACAAAAAAAAACTATAATACTTAAGGCTATATACATTGAAATAATTTAACCTTTCACTTAAAGTCAAACATTAGAATTGACAAATGATTACATCCACAAATTGAGTCTCAGTTTAATTATTCAATTAACGTTCAATATTTGTGTTGACTAATTATTACACCCACAAATTAAGTGTCAATTTAATCATAAAATACTCGGAGTTATATAAACCAAAACAATTTAATTTTTTAATTAAAGTCAAATATTAGGATTTAATAATTATTACATCCACTAGTAGAGTGTTAATTCAATTTTTCAATTGAAGTCAAATATTTGTGTTTGACTAAAATCTTGCATCACAAATTGAGTCTCAATTCAATTTTATAAAACTTAAAGTTATATAAACTGAATCAGTTTGTATTGACTAATTTAGCTTTATTAGTTTCAACGCGATAAAAAAAATCCTTTTCTTTCGGATGAAATTAAAATAATCTAAATTTTGGAATAAAAACATAATAAAAGTTCATAGTAAAATATATGAGTCAACTTTTTCTTCTTTCTAAAAGATATAAAAATTGTGCACTATTTACTCCAAATTAAATATTTATATAATTTTAAAATAATTTATTTTATCAGTCTTATTTATAATATAAGTATAGAGGTTAAAACTAATCTATGTTATATATTTACTCTTAATTAATTATTCAAATATCAAACATATATACACTAATATTTTTCAACTATTAATTAAGTAATTAAAATATGTGTCTGTATAACTCTTACTTTAAATTGACAAATTTAATATCCTTATATAATTAAATAAGTAATATATTATATTGTATAATAATTAAATTTAGTATAATTTAAAATATACAAATTTCTCTTAACTGGTATACAGAGAAAGTGTTAAATTTCGATTTTTTCTTTATTCGTTAAAAACAAAAATTAACATATATCAATATTTAAAATTTTAACTTTGATAATTAATAAATATAACAAGTAATGAAGTACCAATGATTCATATAAGAAAATCTCAATAAAATTATTATTTCAGTAGTAAAACATAACTATATTTAGTATAATTTGAAGAGAATGTGCTTGTTTTAAGGATGGTTTTAATGATAGGGGATTCTTTCTTCATAGTTTCAACAAGAGTAATTTTATTATTTAATGTCAGGTAATGTTGAAAGAGGTGGTGGAAGGTGAGAAATTTAAATGAGGGGCAGCGACGTCTTTAATCTTCTCTTGAATGTTTTTGGATGCATTATTTTGGACGTTTTGCTTCTTCCTTTTATTTTTTAGTCGTTTAAACTTATTAATGTGTCACTTTTCGAAAAATAAAATTGTTCCTGTAGAAAACAATTAAGTACGTTTCATGATTCCCCCATTCCCCTCCATAGAAAGCAGTAGGGGTAGGGGAAAGGAAAGTGGAGAGGGGGGGGGGGGGGCGGAGGTAGAGAAGAGGGGGAGGAGGGAGGGGAGAATCCATGATTACAAGATAGCAAAGTGAAAGTTCAAGAAACCAAAACTACTGAGATTTTTCAATTACCTTTCATGATTTGAGTCAACAAATGTTCATTAATAATGAAAAATTACTTATCACTATAATCTTCTCGTTAAATTCTTAGAACCTCAAAAAAATTATTTTTGAATACGCTTTTCTAGGGTTGAATAAAAAGAACATATATCTATCTGGAGATTGATTCTTTTTCTTGTGAACTAGTCGAATGCCACACTTGATGCACAGGTAATTGTATTATTCTATAAATTCTCACTAAATTGTATCGTAATTTTATACTGTTAAAAAATAATGTTCCCCTTTCGTCAAAGAAGTGGACAAAGCTGGAATGTCATTAATTGATACACAAGATAACCAAAAGGATGACTGTCATTTACTCTAAAAAATATTGTCCTATGCAGAAGAACTGCAAAGATTATTGTTTTCAAACCCAAATTGTGTTGCAGAACTATCTTGAAAGAACATGAATCTCATCCCTCATCGCCTGGAAGAACAAAAAGTTTACGTACTCCAAAGGATGGAACTATAAGATGGATCGTCGGGCCATAACTTGTAGAAATTCCTTAAATTGAAGGATGAAATTCCAAATTCAAGAGAAAAGACGGTACCAAAACATGTATGCAGAAAACCAGCCCTCCTCCAAGGACTGCATGAAAAAGCTTCAACTTTGATTCACCTGAAAACTCATATAGTCCTTTGGAGTGAACAGAATTTTACTTCTTTTGGATGCTAGTATCGTGAGCCGATATATCATTTGTAAAGGCGAACTCCGAAACCAGAGCAATATGATCACTTCCCCACTTCTGGATAATAGGAAAACAAAGAAAGAAGAAAATCTGTTTAATTCATAAGCACATAGCTAAAGGACAAGTCGTTAATGAAAAGTGCATCTGGATGAATGCAAGCATTGTAACAGAACCGGCTAATTCGAGTGCATTGTAATAGAGTAATGAATTTTGTCCACTTTACGTTGATCTATTAATGTAAAGTTTGTATGAATATCTGGCCCAATAAAAGGGAACGAGACATTTGCAGATTTCATCCATGTTATAACTGGAAGTACTGGGAACTTGTATCCTTAAAAGATCCATGTCTACCATGAACCTGCATGGTAAATAGCCAACTTTACAAATTCCAATATTACTTTTTTCCCAACAAGCAATTGAGTCATATGCCATGTGCTCATGCTTGCCTAGTAGAACTACAGAAACAGCTCTCAGATCATATGTTTTCATTCCCACTCTGTATCTCATATTATATCCCCTACCTACCACTCTGTATCTCACATTATATCCCATATCTATCAATACCATTCTAAACAAGGTTCGACACTTCATCCAGAAATTTTTGGTGTATAGATTATGCATTTTTTGCAATTCCATTGTTGGTTGCCTTTTGAATGCTTGTATGGTTTTAAAGAACGAACACAAGACAACCACCAACAATTATTAGAAGATTGAAAAATGACAGCTTTTGCAGAACTAATTCTTTCTAGTATTTGGGAATTTGGTTATTTGCCAAATAATGGCAAATTGTATGGCCAAACATTATTTGCCAAGTTTTTTTTCCAAATTTTACTTGGGAAATCTATGGCCAAACGGGTCCTAAGTGTGCAGAAAATACTTACCAACACAATAATTTCAGTTCTCAGATGACTATGCACCATACTAAAAATTAGAAACAAGAGAAATAAATAATGCTACCTATAATACTTCAAAGAAGGTCAATAAAGCTTTTACTAACCATGGAGATGGACACATCTCTAGACATGTTACTGGCTGCTAAATTTTTTTCATTCTTTAAGCGATCCCAGTCTCAGCCCTTTAGAAATCCCCACTTGCTTTTCAGAAGGACAAATGACCAGCCAATCAATCAAAGGTTTTAAGTGCATAACTCGAATGGTGTTTCTATAGTCTCTACGTCCTCTTATTGTTAACACAGCTAGTTTGCTTTTTCGTATAAGAAAAATAATTACGATATATAATTCAGTATAACTAATATTATTTGGTTATTGACATAAAACTCTGATTTATTAAAATGACTAGCTATGCTGGTAAATTTCAAAATCAAATACAACTCTTGCATTCCAAAACCAATTGTTGATGCTCTAATGCAGTTTCTTGTTAGGTCATGGAAGAGAGAGAGGGCGGAAGGATGGGGAGGAGAAAGTTTTCTGAAAAGTATTTTGAAGTCAGGGGATGTTAGATATTAATGGTATTAAATTGATGAAGAGAAGATATTAAGGCAAGTTTATAGGGAGCAATAAATATATCCTAATTTTTAGGATAGAAATTATGTATCTGAAAATTTAAAGAGAGAGAATATAAATAAGGGATATTTATAAATTTTAGTAAGTAAATAAATTTTTAATAATTTACATATCTTAAGTTGTGGTTTTGTGAAATTTTTTATTTTTTAATATCATTCACCTGTATTAGTTAATGCTTGTGGACCACTTGGATAATGCATCGTATAACAAAAATCAAACAGGACCAGCCAAACATATTATATTTGAAAGTATTTCCCTGGAAAATATTTTCTTCCTGCCAAAAACACTATAAAATATATGATTACATGCTAAATCTTTAAGTCACTATTTTGAGTGAATGTTGATATCTTTTATCCATCTATTTCAAGTGAAAAAAGTTGCTACGTATCTCAATAACTAATACTAAAAATATAAAATTTGTTGACATCATTTTTGAGTTTCTTTTTTAGACAAAATAAAATTTCACTCAACTAATATCAAATGTGTGATACGCGTAAAAATTTTCATTTCAAATTAATGTTAGCAGACTTGTTGAAGGCAAAGTAGTACAAAAAATCAAATGTTGGACCACCATGGTCTTGAGGCCCTCTTTCATTTGAGCCAGGAATATACTTGTAAAATTTCCCAATCAATGTACCACCTTAGCCGCTAAGAAATAACAAGTGTACAACATTGGTTTCTAACATAAACTTCTCCATAACTAATACTAGAAAAAATCTGTGCAGGAATTTATGGATTACTTAATGCAGGATAGATATGAAATAAGACTACTCATATTAGCCATCTGGATAAGAGCACCTAAAATGACAAATATCCTCAAAGCTATACACATTCATACATTGCAATCCCTGCATAACTCATAACAGCACAGTATTATCATAACATTGTAAGTGTTAAGCACATACATCCACTAGATGTTATTATGCACACTTGTATTAAAATCCTTGCATAATTAGCAATCATCCAAACGTTTCCCAAGAGTATCTCATGTTATTTGTTGTCCCACATGATCTAAGTTACGTTTGGCACTTGTACATCCAGTCATTCAATAGTCACGTCTCTTATGTTAGTATTACCCACATTACGCGTTGTGTTTGACAATTACAAATAGGTAAGTTTTGGCATCCATCAAATTATCAAGTTATCAATACATTATTCTTTTAAATAATAATGTTGTACATCTTGACTATAAAATCGGGAGTCTGATCCTCCTCCCACCACAACAGATACCTCTTAACTCTCTTATAAAGCTTAGACAGATGAAACGAAATAAACTACTCCTTTTTTGCCTAAGCTAGGATCTGAACCTAAGTCTCCCATCCTTCTCTTTCCAAATTAATTGACCATTAGACTACACTGCCACCTATTTTCCACCTATTCACATGGTATTGAAGCATGTATTATCTCGCTAGAGATCTAAATATCTTCTGCATATTAGACAAGGGGTTTATGCCACCCAATTTCCCAAATTTTTCTTTCTTTGACTAAATATACCATTCTTGTCTCTATCCGGTGGAACCATGAGGGTGCACAGTATTTATAGTTACAAAAGCATAGCTCCCTTGATCAATAACATGAAACATGCTCAGGATATATGACTCTATGAATCAACTTCAGGGTTAGTGTTAGATGGATATGTGTAATCATGTAAATGTAAATAATTAGACCAAATGTAATATAGTGTTAGTGACCACATCAAAAAAGGAAAGAAAAGCAATTTGCCTATTGTAAAGCGTGGCCACGAAAGGATTCAGGTGTAAGACATTTCTTCCCATATTCTTCTAATTCTTTCATACTCTTATTTCTCACAACTCTAAGGATTTTTCTCCAATTACGAATAACATTCTTTTCTCCATCTTCAGATTCAATATTATTTCCAAATTGAATAAGCATATTACCTCTTGATCAAAATGGAACTCACCTTTCTGAGAAACTTTAAAATTTCTCTGAGACGTTCATGGGCATAGAATCCTACTTTGGATGCAAATCTTATATTTAGCTTGACTTACATTTCTCGCCATGGTAAGTTACTCTTGTAACTTCACCGGTCATATTTGGAATTGTTAATTTTAAAGGAAAAACCTCAGTATTACAGTGTTAGAACTTAGAATAAGAATAATTAGAGTGACATGTTTTTTAGACATTGGACAAATATATGAGAGGAGATCAAACAAATGTTTCACCACGAGAGGGAGATCATAATCTAAATTTGGTATCCATAGCACTAAAATCTGAAGGCCACTATATGAAAGGAGATCAAACAAATATTTCACCATGCATAATAAAAACAAAGTTCTGTGTAGCAAGGATGAATCAGAACTGTTCTGTAAAGAAAATATTCAACAGTTTCTTTTACTAATATACCTTAGTAGGGAAACCTCTCACAAATTGCATGGCGTTTTTTGGAATCGGAGCAAGCACCCTCGCAGTCTGAAGGCCTTTAGAACGCCTGTGTAATTTGAACAATTAGTTTCTCATGTTATTCTTGAGTTCTAACCGATGGAATACCAAACCATCAACCACAGAGATGCATACGCATATGACATGTATAAAACAACACATTGTGGTCAAATTCCGTAAGAAAACCTAATATCAAGAGCATTTCAATATGTCGTGAATAACTATGGTGATATTATAAATCAATCTGGGATCTTATATTTGTTCCACAACATTGGTATTAAAATAAAAAGGCAGCAGAAGCTAGGCAGTACTTAAAGATGCTCACCATATATAATCGACTGTACCCATGAAAAGTCTGTGATAGCTGGTCACCTCAGGTTCTCCTGATGAATCTCTTGTTCCAGGAAAACCCTGCAACTACCAAGATGTGAATTCAAGTCTTACAAAATGAGCAAGTAGCAAACCAGATACGAGACGAGAGAAAATATATTGTACATATCTGCCATATGAATGGGAAAGCACATAGACTAAAAGCTTAGTTTAATAAGCACTACCTCTACTTCTCTATATGCACTTGTCAACTTCAGATTATGTTCCAGTACTGTGCAATCTGTGTTGCCTGTAGCAGTTTCTAGATCAATTGGAGTCCAAACTGATGGATCGTAAGTCTTCTCCGTGTCAACAACCTCAGAATCCAAATCAGGAGCATCATCTGCAATCTCTTCACTTAAAGGACGAAACTCTAAGGAACTGTCACACTTCTTTAATGACTCATCCAATTCCTCAAGAGTGTCTGATGGAAAGGAACCAGATTTACCATGTAACTGGGACAAAAATGCTTCACGATTTTCGCCTAAGAGTTCATCTTCTTTTGTGCCTTCGGAGACCCCATTAAGTGACAAGTTGTCCATCTTTTCGTCCAATGGAACATCAAAACAAGTCTCTGTGTATGAGTTTTTAAGTTCACGTGATATTTTAGGGGAACTCTCTTTACCAATTGACAACACACTTTCAGAGCTTTCCAGAAGAGAAACTTCATTTACATTTGAAGAATCAGAACATAGCCCCATTGATGACACATCTGAACAATTGGCTATTGTAGGTCTGTGAATGCTCGCCACATTTTCAGAACCAAAATCACCTACTTTGGACTGCCCTACCTTTTTTCTATATGCGTCGGTTCCTGAACGCACTTCTGCTTCAAAGTTTTTGTGAGAAGAGGTAGATGTGGCAATAGGGTTGGCATTGTCATAACCACTCTCAGAGTCCTCATAATATCCATCTTCTTGACAAGATTCTAATGAACTGACTTCATGTCTCATACCTTCACCTGGCAAAAATGAGCTTTCAACACAAGAACTACTTGCATTTTCTCTAAAAACACCAACAGAAACTGAAATGGTTTGTCCAAAACTGTACCACGGACTCTAGGTAAATCATGTGTACCCTCAGAGCATGAGATAAGGTACAAGGTGCATTACCTGGCTCATATTCTACATAACTTTGAGGCTGAGACAAGGTACAAGCAGAAGAGGCAGTTACTGAATCTTTTTCTGAAGCATTGAGTTTCTGTTCACCTAATGCCATCTTATTGTGTTTTACCTCTTTCTCACTAGCCACTTCGGAGCTTTGAGAAGAGTTGACTGTATCCTGGTGTCTGTGGTATCAAAAGAGAATTCCAGATTTAGAAACATCAAGGGTGGATTCAGAAAACAATCAAGGGTCTGAAGTAAATGTGATTTCAGCTTCCTTCACATTTAACTGAAAGAACATATCCTTCATATAAACAACAGAAACCAATTGCATGTTTGAATAGAGCTGCGCTTCAAGATCAACATGAATATGAGACCAACAAATCAAAAGAAATGATAGATGGACAACCTGTAATTATCTTGCATTTTATTATCTTTTTCACTGCAATATTCAAATTCTCAGAAACAATGGAAACCACATTTGATGAGTTATTTATCAATACACAAGACTAGAAATAATTAGATTAGAGAAAGAAGTAAATGTGATTCAGCTTCCTTCACATTTACTGGAAGAACACAAGATCCTCAATATAAAAAATAGAAACCAAAGAAAGGACCGGTAGACAGCTCATAATGTTCTTGCATTTTATTGTTCTTTTTCACTGCAATCCCTACAAGTCAAATTCAAATCCTCAGAAAAACTAGGCACCGCATTTAGTAAGTTATTTATTAATAGACGAGATTAGAAATGATTAGATCAGACAGGGAATGCAAGTAAAGCACATTGAGTCCTCAGAAACAATGGAAACCACATTTGATGAGTTATTTATCAATACACAAGACTAGAAATGATTAGATTAGAGAAAGAAGTAAATCTGATTCAGCTTCCTTCACATTTACTGGAAGAACACAAGATCCTCAATATAAAAAATAGAAACCAAAGAAAGGACCGGTAGACAGCTCATAATGTTCTTGCATTTTATTATTCTTTTTCACTGCAAACCCTACAAGCCAAATTCAAATCCTCAGAAAAACTAGGCACCACATTTAGTAAGTTATTTATTAATAGACAAGATTAGAAATGATTAGATCAGACAGGGAATGCAAGTAAAGCACATTGAGGATAAAACGACAGAAGGTAGCTTGAGATAATTTGATATATTCTAGTAAACCTCCGAATAAATGGGTCTATAGATATGAGAGTACAATGATCCTTTGTGGAGCTAAAAAGGACAAGAGGCAAACCTAAAATCACATGGAGCTGAATTTTCTAAAAAGACCTACAAACTCTCTAAACCAAGATGGACTTAGCAAAAGTATAACACTATGAAAGCAAAGGATCCGCATTAACAAAGACTAAATGTTTAGTTAGTTTGTTCAGTTGGAACTTTCTCGCCCCGATTAATGGTGTTGACTTGTTTTTGGACTTTGTTAGCTCCATAGCCCTAGCATAGACTTCCTGTACTGGTGCTAAAAATGTATTTTTTGTCTTTTCTGTAATGGAGTAACAGGTTTACTACTTTAATAATCTGGCATCTTACAGATGTTCCTGCAATGATAACCTCCTACTTTATCCCAAAAAAGGTAAAAGGATCCGTATTAGCAATACCAACTACTGGCATCAATGCTTAGTCGTTATTACACTTACATCAATTCCAGTGTTTATCAAGAGTCTTTCTAATTTGATTAGAAACTTGTATCTAGTGCAGTGATAAGCTTGAATTTTAAAGAACCTCCAGTTTTAGAAAGCCACAAATTTACCTTAAAAAATACATTATATACTAGTATAGGTATTTGCTGGACCCAAATAGAGTGTAATGATATACAGGATGGATTAATAATATAGTCCCCACCCCAACTAGCTAGAAGTTGGGGTTTAGTTGAGCGATGCTGTTGTAGAAAACTTATAGGATGATATATACGCTGTTTCAAGGAAATCAGAATCAGAGGTTGAGAGGGACCACTGTACTATAAAGTCTCCGTAAATTTACAGTATCTTTTTTTAAGAAAGATAAGAAGCCAATACCTAGCATTAGCATTGAGGCTCCGCTTCACTGTATTAACTGTAGCTGATTCCTGTCCTGACACTTTATCCCGAGGGACTTCGGATAAGTCTAGCTGCAAGAAAAAAGTACCCGAAATGCATCCCAAAGTACAGAGTCATCATATCCTCATAGAAAGCACAGAAGGAAAACGGGTTGAGCGCAGCAGCAAGAAACAAAGTATCATCTGAAGCTTACTCTTTCCTCGGCAATATAGTTGTATAATGGACTCTGGTGAAGGGAAAAAGAATAAGGAATTATTGCATATATTTTGGTAAAGAGTAAGAAGATGAACAGAATTATTGCACTACAACATAACATTCTCACATGAAAGTAAGAGTAGAAAATATGCACTGATGGAAAAAAATGTCAGAAGCGCTCCAATGGGAATAAGTGAACCCACCTTCGGTGTACTGTTAAAATCTCCACAAATCACAATGGGAGCATTGTCCCAAAGTTTTGAAACACCATCAGCCTTATCCAGAAGCACCCTAACCTGGTTGCAGCAAAATTTACTTTCACTAAACAGAATAAGAGTTGAATTTAATCAATGAATCTCCCTTGCATCTGAAAATGCTAAACTAAAAAAGGTACATTAATCATGAAGTGAAAGCAAACCGAATTTATGAGTAAACAAACAAAACAGATCTGCCAAGTATGCTATCCTAAAGGAGGGAAGTAAGGATGGAAACGGCGCGAGACGGGAGGGGGCAGGGCAGGTTAAGCCTTAATTCTCTTTTGTTTCTTTTTTCTTCTACTTTGTTATTTACATATTTCAGTAAAATCTGTACGAAAAATCCTTCTTTGACCTCAGAGTACCCTGAATACCTACAAGTTCTGCATCAATCTTGTATAAAATTAAAAACACAATGCTCACCCTGTTCTAATGGACCTTTCATTATTCAATTTACAAGTTATTCGCTCGCTGAACTTTTAGATTATTTCCAAGAATTAAATAGTTTACTTTTAAATTAAAGAAATGAAAGAATTTGGACGTCTAAGTTATTAAGTACCTATTGAGTTGAAGACAGAGTAACACAAATGCTTGGGATTGAGTTTCAGACTAGTTGCTCAGCCAATTTTTTTTTAAAAAAAGGAATAACTGAACCAACAAACAAAATGAAATGGTAATTCTTGAAAAACTAACATGGTTATTCCTAACCACTAAACGCTCTCACGCAACACATTTTCAAATTTAAATAGCATTCAATTGCAGAAATTCATGTACACCCAGTAGCTCTTCATCCTCAAAGAACCCGCCCCTACCTCTTCGAATTTTCGAAAGAATTGTTTTAACCCACCACCGCCCACATAAGCTGTAAACTGCCCCACCCTGTTGCCATCTCTAGAAAAACTACCAACTTTATGAGGAGTAACAAGCAAGACACTTCTGCCAAGTAAATCTTAAAGGAGGAAGACATTGCATGAACATCAGCAAACTGATTTAGCAGAAGAGAAGGGAATTCTACCAATTCCTACAAAAGCTGTCTAAATGCAGTGTTTGGGATAAATAATTTCTCTTTTGCTGTTGGAGCTTTGCAGAATTTGGAGATATTTACAAAAACAACTCCTTCCTTTAAAGTAAGAAGGGGATCAAGTAAAACAGTATAGGTGCAGTGCTGATGCTTTTCTTGATAACATCTGCTTCTTCCCAAGATGGAAACTATTTGAGGAAAACAGGTCCTCAGATCAGAATACTCAACTCATTCCAGATTATATTCTCCCATCAAGTTTGGGGAACACGATTCTCAATCATTTGGATTTCGAATGGAGCCGTGCTAGCATGCTAAGTTTTTGAGTAGCGATAACATATTACACTGGAGGAGAAAAAAATACATTGAATTGTTTAGAGAAGCAGGGGACTTTCTCTCTCTTAACCTCTCCCCTCACCGTAACGTCTCCTTGGACGTGACTTGGGCTACTCCGGCGCCGGCGCCGGCTTAGAAGTGCCGGCGACAGGTAAGTGAACGCCCTCCCTCTCTCTTTCTCTCCCCCTTTGGTTTTCTCTCTCTTCCCCCTTTTCTCTCTTCTTCCCTTTCGCAACTTTCACTGCTCTCGCCGGCGGGATATGGTTTCCGTCGGCTCAACCCCGGCGACGTAGTCAGTGTGCAGCACCGGACAAAGGCGACCAGATCTGACTCCGGCATGTCCAGATTACCAGACTTTGCTCGACCAGATCTAATTCCGGCGACAATATTCCAGGGACTAATTTCTGCCGCAATTTGCCAAAATCCAACATACCATGCAAGAGAAGAGGACTTGGTCTACAAGCGTAACCCGGTGACTTCTAACCTTTGATATTTACTTTTTCTTTTCTTCTTCTTATTTCGTGTCTCTTGATTTGTTCTTAATTTGTGGGATTGATTGCTTTCTTATATTGGTGACTTGTATTGCTTTCTTATTATTTATTTTGTTGTTCTTGGTGTTAGGCCGAATAGTGAGCTTTGCGTGTGCCTCCTGTTGTTTTTGTTTCTATCCTTGTTTGTATTTTTTGAGTAGTGGCTTTGAGCGTTGATGGTAGGATAGGGTCATGTCCGAGGAGGCTGGGGCTAGGGACTGTTTGGGGGTGGGGGAAGAGAGGAGGGTTGGTTTGGAGGTGGGGGAAGAGGGGAGGGCTGGGTTGGGAGTGGGGGCAAGGTTCGGTTTTAGGACAGGTTTGGGGTATGGAGTGAGGGGTGGTAGAGCTCGACGGGATGCAAGAGTTGATAGGTTGAGGGTTGGGTTTCTTGGAGCATAGGGACCCTTCAGGGTAAGTCCATAGAGCTTGTGAAGATTTTTAGAAAGAGGAGGATCAATATTGCGTGTGTCCAGGAAACCAAGTGGGTAGGGTCTAAGGCTAAGGATGTGGATGGTTACAAGCTGTGGTACTCAGGAAGTGAGAGGCGTAGGAATGGAGTAGGCATCTTAGTAGACGAAGGACTTAGAGAGCAAGTAGTGGAGGTTAAGAGGGTCAGCGATAGGTTGATGACTATTAAATTGGTCATTGGGGGGTTTACTCTGAACGTGTGTAGTGTTTATGCGCCGCAGGTGGGCTTGGACGAGGAGGAGAAGAAGCAATTTTGGGAGGCTTTGGACGAGGTGGTGAGAGGCGTGCCTAGCTCTGAGAAGATTGTTGTAGCAGGGGATTTCAATGGGCACATCGGGGTGTTACCGGGAGGCTACGGCGATGTGCAGGAGGTTTTGGTTCTGGGGAGAGGAATGAAGAGGGAGCTGCTCTGTTGGATTTTGCGAGGCCTTTGGGATGGTGGTAGTGAACTCGAGCTTTCCGAAGAAGGAGGATCACCTGGTTACCTTCCGAAGCGCAATAGCCAAGAATCAGATTGACTTTTTGCTGCTTAGGAAGGGGGATAGGGCGTTGTGTAAGGATTGTAAGGTCATTTCAAGTGAGAATCTTTCGACCCAGCACATGCTTCTGGTGATGGACCTAGGTATAAAGAAGGATAAGAAGAGAAGGGGCGGGGAGGGTCAACCCAGAATAAAGTGGGTGGCATGACGCCGGTGACTGCGTTGGAGATAGAGGAGAAGGTGGCGGGAATGGAGGTGGGGGAATGTAGGGGGGACGTGGATGGTATGTGGAATAGGGCTGCTAGGTGCATCAAGGAGACTGCTAGAGAGGTGTTGGGTGTCTTGAGGGGTCGGGCTGGATAGCATCGGGGGGACTGGTGGTAGAATGAAGAAGTTAAGAAGAAAGTGGAGACTAAGAAGAGGGCGTATGCTAAGTTGGTTGACAGTAAGGATGAAGAGGAGAAACGGGTAAATAGGGAGGAGTACAAGTTAGCTAGGAAGGAGGCTAAGTTAGTAGTTACGGCTGCTAAGACGGCAACGTTTGAGAGCTTATATGTGGGGTTAGGGAGAGAGGCGGGGAAAATAGGTTGTATAGACTTGCTAAGGCTAGGGAGAGGAAGGTCATGACCTCGATCAAGTGAAGTGCATTAAGGGGGAGGATGGTAGAGTGCTAGTGGAGGACGTTCATATTAAGAGAATATGGCAATCGTATTTCCATAGTCTCTTAAATGATAAGGGGAACAGAAACATTGTGTGAGGAGAACTGGAGCACTCAGAGGAGTGTCGTGATTTCAGTTATTGTAGACGCTTTAAGGTGGAGAAGGTCAGAGAGGCTATTCGCAAGATGCGAAGGAGTAAGGCGACGAGGCCTGATTAGATTCCAGTGAGTTTTTGGAAGTTTTCTAGCGAGGTTGGGTTAAGGTGGTTGACTGAATTGTTTAAAGACATTTTCAAGACTACAAAAATGCTCGAGGCTTGGAGATAAAGTACTATGATTCCTTCATATAAGAACAAGGGTGACATCCAGAGAGTTGCAACAACTATAGGGGTATTAAGTTGTTGAATCACACTATGAAGATCTAGGAGAGAGTGGTCGAGCGGAGGTTGAGGAGGATATAGTCGATTTCGAAAAATTAGTTTGGATTTATGCCCGATCGCTCAACGACGGAGGCAATTCACCTGGTGCGGAGATTGGTGGAGCAGCATAGGGAAAGGAAGAAGGAATTACATATGGTGTTCATCGACTTGGAGAAGGCGTACGACAAAGTCCCTAGGGAGGTTCTTTGGAGATGCTTGGAGGTGAGTGGGGTCACGGTAGCGTACATCAAATCGATTAAAGACATGTATGATGGAGCAAAGACTCAAGTGAGGACGGCGGAAGGAGATTCAGAGCATTTCCCTGTCTTGACAGGGTTGCATCAGGGTCGACTTTTAGCCCGTTTTTGTTTGCGTTGGTGATGGATATGTTGACGCAGCGTATTCAAGGAAAGGTGCCTTGGTGTATGCTTTTTGCGGATAATGTAATTTTGATTGATGAGACGCGTGGGGTGTGAATGATAAATTGGAGGTTTGGAGACAAACCCTTGAGTCTAAAGGGTTCAGGTTGAGTAAGAGCAAAAGTTTAATGACTTGAGGCAGGAGAACGAGTTGGTAGTAAGGTTGGATTCCCAGGTTGTTTGTAAGAGAGATAGTTTTAATTATCAGGTCCATGATTCAAGGGAATTGAGAGATTGATGAGGATGTCTCCCACCGTATTAGGGCAGGATGGATGAAGTAGAGGCTCGCCTCGGGAATGTTGTGTGATAGGAAGGTGCCGCCCAAGCTTAAAGGCAAATTCTACAAAGTAGCAATCCGTCTGGTCATGCTGCATGGAGCGGAGTGTTGGCCGGTCAAGAACTCCCACATTCAAAAATTGAAGGTGGTGAAAATGCGGATGTTGAGTTGGATGTGTGGGCTTACTAAGGGTGATAGGGTTAGGAATGAGATTATCCGGGAGAAGGTGAGAGTGGCTTCGGTGGAAGACAAGATACAGGAAGTTCGATTGAGATTCTGGTCATGTGATGAGGAGGGGCACGGATGCCCAAGTTCGTAGATGTGAGAGACTAGCTTTAGATGGTTTCAGGCGGGGTAGGGGTAGGCCGAAGAAATACAGGAGAGGTGATTAGACGTGACATAGAGCAGTTATGGCTTACTGAGGACATGACCCTAGATAGGAAGGTATGGAGGACGCGAATTAGGTTAGACGGCTAGTGCATGTGGGTGGGTCGTAGTCAGTAGTTAAGAGAGCTTTGGGATTGTCGGGCCGGTAGTTTTAGGGATAGGTCCATAGGTTGGAGCTGCTAGTAGGAGGGGATGGGGTTGGGCGTGCCTTTGGTTCGTTAGTGTAGGGGTATTACTTTGTAGGAGTCTTATTTTTGTTATTGTTTCATGCTTTATTACGAATTTGTGTACTATTCTTTGTCTTGAGCCAGGGGTCTATTGGAAATAGCCTTTCTACTTCTCCGGAGGTAGTGGTATGGACTGCATACATTTTACTCTCCCTAGACCCCACTATGTGGGAATACACTGGGTTTGTTGTTGTTGTGTAAGTTTGGGGAACATAGCTATTTCCTTACCTTTCCAGGCATCAACTGATTTCCCTAAATCCAAGTTGTTTAATGTTTTACCTCTCCACAAAACATCAACTTATCCAATTTGCAGGTTAAGAAAATCTATACTTTTTCATAAATAAAAGATTTTTAAAAAAAAAAAAACATGGAAGCCCTCATGTCCTCGTATTAAAAGGGTAAGCAAAATTAAGAGAAAGAGGTCCGGAGACACCATAATTCAAGGATACAAATTACTTCAGATACTTCGTGTTTACCCTTACCATGCCATTACAGAGTGAACACATCCCAAATGCAACTATAGGATGCTATAAAAAGGTCAAGATGTAGGTTTTGGGTCTTAATTAAAATAGGTCAAGGGCGTGTGGGAACAGTCACTAGCTACTTAGTCTCATCCGAGAGTTTTAACAATAACTACGCCTCAGTCCCAAAAAAATTGGGGTCGGCAACATGAATCTTCATTTAAGCTCATATCATCTCATAATAAATAAAATAAAACTGAAAAAATATGTTCAAAATGATATAAAACTGCTACTACTACTACTGTCCTGAGCTGGGGGTCTATCGGAAACAACCTCTCTACTTCATCTGAGGTAGCGGTATGGACTACGTACACTTTACCCTCCCCAGACCCCGCTTAGTGGGAGTACACGGGGTATGTTGTTGTTGTACTACTACTAGTAGTAATAGTAATTGTTTTATACGAGTCTAAAACCTATCCTCAACTTTCTTCCATTTTGCTCTTTCTTTAGCTAAGTCTCTACAGATATTAAGCATTTGGAGGTCTTTTGAAACCACTTCCTTCCTTGTGATTTTGGGTCTACCCCATCCCCTGCTATAAATAACTATAATAAAAGTGAATAAAGAGTTAACAACATAAAGTATAGGAGGAACAAAGAAAGAACAACAGCCTTGGACGTTGATTTTATAAATTCATGTCAATTTATTCTATTAAGCACTCCACTCTAATAAACACAAGAGGTTGTATTCACCTTATTACAAAAACATGACAGAATACTAGTTTCTCTTTAAATGGATTCAGAACCAACATGCAGGGACAAGTAGTAAAGATACATCCATGAGCATTGACTACAATCTAGAACGTTGCTAATGTGTGAGGTATTGTAACCTATGGCGGGTAATTACCAAGTATAGGATATCTAAGTACTGGACAGCTGGTTTCGAAATAAATTCATGCACACATCGATGTGGTGAAAAGACAGTATAAATTGACAATAAGTACCTGTCCGAGCTTAATCTCTCCCCTTCTAGGATTGAAAAGCACATGAGTATTACAAATTACAACCTTGTTGGAGTGACCAGGGCTGCAAGTGTAAAATCCATCAAGTCAGCACGTAAATAAGAATGTCAACAAATTTGCTCATACTAGGAACTCGAGAGAAAATGTTCCAAAGAGCATCTGAGTTTATAAAAACATAGAAACAATGAATATCCAACACACAATCAACTACTATCATTGGCTAATCTATGTAGATAAATCTAATTGAAACGGACTTGAAAAACAAGCATGAGAATATACTCTCTAAACCAGCACATTTTGGCACCCAAGGGTGTGGTCTAGTGGTCAATGAAGTGGGTGAGAACCACGAGGTCTCAGGTTCAAATCCCAGCGGAGACAAAAACACTAGGTGATTTCTTCCCATCTATCCTAACCTTGGTGGATAGAGTTACTTGGTACCTATTGCAGGTGAGTGGTGGAACATATCCGGTGGAATTAGTCGAGGTGCGCAAACGCTAGCCTGGACACCACGGTTATTCAAAAGAAAAATAAACCAACTCATTTTGCATTTACGAATACAAAAGGTGCTGGGAAAACAAAGTTGTCAATGATACAACACTGGTTCCAAACGAAAACTAAAATATGTACCCCATCGAAAAACAATGACTGACATTTAGTGTTCTTGGATAATCCACATCTTTACACTCAGATACTACGATTAGGCACTTCTCTTTCTTTAGAAAAAGTGCAATTACATGAAGGAACATTCATATGAAAACTATACTTTTCAAGAGAGAGAGCAAGAGAGCTGCTGGAAAGAAAGAAGCTAAGATAGACAATCCTCGATCTCATTACTTCACAAGCAATTCAATGATGAAGAACAGTGAAACAAAATTCTTGTTTACCTATCCATAGCCAGAAGCTCAAAATCTCTGGATTGTGGTGGCTCTAACCTATGTACTATAGCCACCTGGAATTGCAAATGCAATTGTTTATTTATTTAAGGTGGATTATCTAGAAGAGATATTAGTTATTTAAGGTGGATTGTCTAAAAGAAATATTTATTTTTTTAACCGTTCCTCTAATTGCATATGTCATTACTATTACCATCCCCTGCTATCAAGTACCATCATTAGCAATTGAATATATGTCAGTCAAAAAATATACTTTGCTTCCAACTTTGTCCTGCAATCTAGCTATGTCAAACTCGACAATTGCAAGTAAAGATCGACTACCTATAGGAGATATCAAGCTGCCCCAACCTTCTCCTCTTTTCTCCTTCACCGCGCCGCTAACTTCCACCACCCCTTACCCATTCCTCATTACAGGCCCCTACCTGTCCTTATGCCAACCTTCTAGTCCTTCTCTTTCCCGTCCTAGCTGTGCCAACTCCTCCCCGCACCAAACCCACCCCCTTTGTGCAGTGCTTTCCCTACCTTAGTGCCCCTTTCCACGCCAACCCACTACCCTAAATCACAACTCTGCTAATCCTTCCTCTTTTTCAGTCTCACCCCTGCCACCAGTGCATCATCACAGCCACCCTCTCTCACCCATCACAGGCCCATCCCTTCTTCTCCACCCTCCAATCCCTCATCTCGATCCCTCCCAAGGGAAATCAGAACTTGGAAGAAAGTGGAAGAGGGCAATAATATAAATGGAAAAAACGAAGAGGGAACTTTGGATGACTTATCACCTCGAACATAAGGAACCCATTATTAAAAAGAAACTATGTTTTTCAAGAATTGGTAAATATTTTATTGTATTGACACTAAGGACATCTTGTAAAGAGTGTACACGCAAGCAAAAATATAAGTATACCGCTTTCTTGTCCTTTAGGGATTCTAAGAGGTCAATACTAATTATGTTCCGTTTACAAATTCCTCTTTACTCCAAAAAGAAAATAGAACAATTAGATTAAAATTGATTTTTTGATTAGAATTGGCCATCTTCACAGCACCTCAAAAATATTGGTTGCTGTTCTTGTATGGCATTCATCTTCCCCTGGTCTACCAATCTTTGAATTTATTTGCTAGATCTTCGAACTAGAGTAGAACAAAATCACCGGCGGATAACTACAGTCCTTTCTCCTTGTATTGCTACAATGCTGAGATACAATGCCATGGTTGAACCTTTGGAAGTATAAATAATGATAGGTCTGATCTGACAATATCCATCTTCAGAAGATGTTATATCCAATCTTCAAAAGATGTTACCATTGCCTGTCCATACCAATTTTCACTCATTAGTGACCTCCGTACTGTAGTACTCCCTCCGTTTCAAATCGTTTTACTGGGCACGGAATTTAAGAAAGCAAAGAAGACTTTTGAATCTTGTGGTATTAAACTGGAGATATGTATAATGTACCAAAATGACCTTAATCTTGTGGTCTTAAACATATCATGTGGGATTCTGAAATTAAAGAGTTGTCAAATTAAGAAAGAGGAGATTTTTTCTGAAACAGACAAAGGGAAGTAAGACAAACAAATTGAAATAGACAGAGATATTTTGCCAGCAGCGGAACAGATCTTTCTTCGCATTAATGCAGAATGGGTTTTTAACCAATCACCAGCTACTAGTGATTGACAGAAAAATACAACTCACTTGCCGAAAAAGCAACTGAATTAGAGTTGCCAAAGTTATAAAGAGGAGGAGGCCACTCTCTCCCTAGACTCCACTGGAGATTAGAAAATGGATTTGCTCAATTAATTTAAAAGATAAGGAAATGCATAAACCATCCCATTTGCATGTCCAAGAAGGAGGTAATAGATAATTCTCAAACTAGTGGAGAGCCATGTTTGTTTAGGCGAATTATAGGAGGGTTGCATTCAACCTTGTACAAGTAATAAGAACCTCGACAAACCAATATATGCATTTCTTCTCGTTTTTGTCCTCTCTCACACACAGAGTAAGGGAGAAAAAGCGCTACAAAGGAAAACATTTGAAGACCTTTTTATTTGATCATTATTTGATTCAGAAATTTGTCTATAGATTCTCACATTGCTCGTTAGTTAATAATCTTACTTTATTGATTTCTGTAGTTAGTTTGAAGGGAATAAAATATTCAAACAAACAATTTTAGAGCAAATGCATATCCATTTATTGTATTATCATGCAAATATGGGACAAGGAAATTCTACAAAGAGATGTTTAATTCTGTGTTGTTTACAAACAATAAAGATCAAGTCAATGATTACAAACTTTAGAAACATTATCCTACTTCTGGTCTCACTGAGCATTTTAGTTATATGTTGAAAGGACCAAGGGTATAGCCTCATAAATCACAATTGTGCTTTGGCATTCTGAAGTATACAGTCTGAAGAACCTGAATTTCCATTCGTACAGATAGCTTTTGCGACTCAAGGTTCAACATTTGGACATGCTCTTTCCCTACTCCTATTCGTGTATGTTCTCAACTTGCAACACTGTGCAAAAGCCCTAATAGTTGAATACATCCTTAATGGTCTGTTTTTGTAATATTATCATCTTTGTATTTATTAATCCTTCGGGTGATGTTCTGGTTCCTTATCATGACAATTCTCAGTAGCAGCAGCGGAGGCAATTTGAATTCTGAATTACATGTAGATGAACAGTGAGCATCCTGTGCTTAATTTTCCTCATCCATCAAAATGTTTTGCAGCTAAAGTGAAGCTCTTAAAACCACTCTCATGTTATGGGAGCAAAGCAATCAGGTCTGAATCTTTATGTCTCATTAAATGCTGTCTAACTAATTGGTACTTCCCAACCATCTCATTGGACACCATCTTGTCGAAATTATAAGAATATTCTCATCCCAAAGATCATAGTTTGCATCAGAAGGATACATCTAATATCACTTGTAATTACCTCTTCCCTCCAACTGGTTCGTGGTTGAAGCATGAATTTCACAAAGATTAGTTCTCATTATCTGGCAGAAATAACATGCTTTGGCCTTGCATAATTGATGCCAAACTAACATTTGTATGTAATTGATGCCAATCTAATATTTGTATGTTCTTGCTATCTCAACTGACTTCAATAGTTCAAATCAGCACAAAATACTTTGTGCTTAAAGATCACAGTTTGCAGTAAAAACTAAAAAAGAAATAACAACTGAAGATGTATAATTCCAAAGAAAAAGAAAAAAAAATCAGAACAGGAAAGATCCAAAGTGGAAACTTTAAGGACAAAAGAGAACGAGTGATAACAGGGCTACTTTTACCCTTGCATTCCTGGTTTGAAACTATATCATTAGGCTTTGAGCAGATTCACAGAGTTTCCACTTTATAAACAAGAAACCACCAGCATGTCATTATTTCAATCAAAACAGATATTTGATTGAAAAGGTACAAAAAAGGACTCAAGAAATAAGTTGTTTTACAGTGCAACTGCCAAAACAAAGAAGACCGCACCTTGCTGAAGGAGCTGGTGAACTCTTATTTTGATGACCTAGAGACTGTTAGCAAGAGATAAACACAACATCAAAAAAACAAGTTTTGTACTCGAAGATTCACAGTAAAGCGACGAAAATAGTACTGAAGAAGAATTTACGCACCTCAAATACACATATTTGGGCAACATTATCCCGAAGCCCAAACTTTTTAAATTCAATAAATTCTTCATGTACCAACTTGAACCTAACATAAAAAATTAAATAAAATTAAACTACAGAATTTCATGAACAAGTAGTTTAGATGCCATCACATGTACTTGGTCTTGACAAAAATAAACACAACGGGTAAATATTAATATGATAAAGCAAATCAATGAATAGTCATTGAGGAGCTGAGACAAATCAAGCAAAAGTAAGAATTAGAATCCCAGAATCGCGAGTCTCTAAACATACACGCAGATTGTATTTGCCAACAGTCTAGAAAATACTATGAACATGCTTAAATGACCTCGAGCATATCAAGCAAGTTCCAACTAAGCTGGAGATCAGAATCCAGACACATAGACATGCACAGTATCACAGATACTACACAATTGTTAATGACATGATACAAGACTGGATTCTATTACACCAATGTTTACATTAAACTGACACTAGTAACGAAGCACTGAGCTACTAAGCACATCAAATTACCTCTTTACTACGCAAATCAGTACAATACATTCAACAGCTTATATATAAGCTTTTGAAACAGCTGAACTCAGTGTCCATAGATGATAATACAATTTCGGGTAAAAACCATCACTGGCAATGAAGTACGAGAAGAATTTAACATTTATCATGATAATTTGAGGTGCAGAACTGCCAAAAGATACAAATCTGTGGTAATCAGTAAGCAAAAACACTAACAAATATTAAGAAAAAAAGGGACAAAATTTTGATATCTGTGGAAGTTCAAACGATGATGATCATAGCATGAGGCAAGTAAAATCTGACTACATAAATCAGAGAAACAATATGCACTAAAATGTGATTGAATGGTTGATTATGTTTGCCAATGCAGAAAGAATTACGCTGATCATAGCATGAGGGGAGTAAAATGTGACGAGCTAATCAAGGAAACAATACAAACTAAAACATTGATAGACTGGTTGGCTGATTATGTTTGCTGGTGAAGAAAGAAGTATTCTGCTGTCACTCCTCCATAAAGAACACTTTTATCAACCCTTAGTTCATTTATTATATGTCCAAAGGAGAGCTAATGGATTGCCAAAGAAGAAAACAAATTTTGAGGACTAACTATTAGAAATCACAATTGCATATAGCCTGTAAGAACAGCATAAAATCCAGAAAGACAAGCTAGCTATAAAAGCCACCTAAAAATATACATAACAGCTAAAAGTGTCAAAGATCTGCATAGGCATGACTAGATCAAATGTATGAAATACTGGCTCAACAAAAAAACATTTCAAAATAAGTGTGTCCTCATGCAACAATTAGGTACCAGCATTGTTTATTTAGTCTATCCTTCTGATTCAAGGATGCAAAAGAATAGAATTTTCTTGCCTTGATGCATGCCAAAATGTTGCACATCCATCAGCTGGATCTCCGGTACGCCTCTACATCAAATATAAAGCATCTTAATCTAATCCACATAGCACATGGAAGTACTATTAAACCATACACACTATGCATTTGTTCTTGTGGCTCAAGAGAAATACAGTTCTCACTTCTCACAACTAGTTATGGGAATAAGTATGCACATGCAAGTATCAACTATGGATAATTCAAATGGTTATATGCGTATGTTATGGATACTTATAAAGTAGAATTTCTATTCAAAGTGGTTAGAATATTAGCACTTCATGGCAGAGTGGAATGTCTAGGTGATATAGGTCAACTAAGAAACCAGCACCAACATGCCTATCTAACAAGGAGCATTTTTCCTTTTTGTTTACTTGTCATCGAGAAAGTCAGTTTTAACGTTCTATTTCTTTCTTATAGGGCCCCACATTTCCCTTTATTAAGGACTGAAAAACATAACACTAGCTGCAACTTCATATAACTACAATACTCTGTGATCCATTGACCTTACATAATTCAAGAAAAGATATCCAGACAACCAAGCAGCACTTAACTTTTACTAGCTAATGAAGAAACTTGAAATAAGGTTCTCGAACAAGAAAATCTAACGAAAAAGTCAAACTAGATTTTTCTAACAGATCTTGATACTCTACTCCTTTTTGCGCAGGAACATCCAAGTTCTCCTTTCCTGATACTAGAATGGACTAGGAAATCAAAACAGGTCAGCAATGATAGAATGGCGAAAAACACGAGGAAAGGTTGCGATGACAACTGCAATAAGCAACACCAGACTGACTTGGGGTGCATGGCCTCCATAAATTACAGAATTATATTTACTTGTTTACTTTTCTCCTCCACAAGCTAAGCTTACAAGTAAAATGGTCATGTATTATATGAGAACTGACTGTTCAGTCAAAAAGGTGGATTAAATATATATTTCCTCTTTGTCTCGAGTTCACTATATGAGAACTCCAAAAAACAATGTTTAGTTAAGAAGCTCGCCACCAGAGAAGTCTTTGTCTTGTCCAAACCACCAAGGCAGTCTAGCTCCAGCTTTCCTTCTTGCTTATATTTTAGAATGCCTTAGGATTCTTATGCTCAAGTAAAGATGAAAGAAGGGAGAAAAATAAAAATTTCTCTCCAACAAAACTTAATGTTTCCGAACATTCCCCAATTCATTTTGATTCTTGCAAAATAAAGTCTAGATTATAATTAGGAGGTAAAGAGGAAGGATTTTATATTATAAAGTTGGGCTCTGGGTGAAAAAAAGTGAGTCCCGGGGTTTATGGGAAAGGGTGCTTTGTGGGTATCAATGGAGGAATTGAAGAAATGATGAAAAAAGTAAATGGGAGAAAGGGGAGCCCTTAACGTGAATAGATGAAAAGAATGAGAGAACTGTCCTCATAAAATCCAATGACTTGGAATTTATCAAAGAAATGATAAAATGGATTAATGGTTTCGATTTAGTGAATTAGCAACTGAAATTATAAACCCCTTTTTGTTTTGAAACACGTAGGTGATTATTTAGCATTCCAAAATCAAGTAAGAAAGTGTCCCTCCAAAATGTTTGCTAAATTTATTACTGGGTTCTCACTTCGACTTAATGGATTTTTATTTTTGTGTGTGTAGACACGTAAAATTTATTGGGTCAAATTAATATAAAATTTGAATTTGATCCATATTTTATTGGGTCTAAAATTATTTTGGGCGGTAAAAAATAATAAACTCATTTTATTCCTCATCAAGGTCCATGTCACATTAAGGCCCAAACTCACGCCACGTGTCAAGTGACGTGGCATCCCAGTCAAATTAAAGACCACCAAGACAAGGCCACACACTCAAATGATGTGGCAATCCAAGTCAAGTTCAAGTGCCAATGAAACATCGCCAAGTGTCTCAAATGACATATTTTGGCCAATCACAAGCAACTTATCGCATAACATTTGTGATAAGCTTGAAAACTGAATGGACCAATCAGAATGAGGCAGAAGAGGTTATTTACACTTGGACTGCCTACCCCCTACAACTATAAATAGAAGGGTTACATAATTTTCTGAGGTCATTAGGCAAGCATTGGAGAAAGCTCTGCATTGACTACACAGCTCTTCAAAGAATTGACCAACGGAGTTCTGCTCGGAGATCAACTCGACAAGACGAAGTGTTGTCTAACATTCCTGGAGATCCACACGCATTTCTAGGAGGTTCAAATCATCCTACATTCGAGAAACACGCTACAGAAGGCCCTCGAATCACGGAAAGAGCTTAGGAGAGAAGAATCAAGGGAACAACAGAATTGTACTCACAAGATTCATTTAAATAAAATTATTGTTTTTATTTATTTTATTTTTGCTTGCAGTTAATTTTTAGCACTACGAAAATTTGTTGCGAACAAATTTTGGCACGCCCAGTGGGATCAGTTCTGCTCTTTATCTCTTCCTTCTACAAATTGAAAAATCACAAATTCAACTACTGCAATGGACTTCACAAAAAACAATGAAGTTTCGTGCAAGAAGTCTACTACTGCCACGTCTACTGAGATCAAACTTGTTAGCCCCATCAATCGACGCAATCTCAACGTTTGTGCTTTGGATGGATCCCAATACTTCACCTTTTTTGAGATGACGAAAAGGAGAATCTCAAATTTCGGGTGAAACTACAACCCCTGAGGGAAACTTTGCATCTATGTTATCAAATGAACTGTCTAAAACTGTCTGCAACTTTGGAGAATCTGACAACTTAACGAATTCTCCAACTTCAACGAAAGTCAACGCCTTCATGGTTGATGCAGTTGACATGGATGAGAAGTTTGCGATGATGGAGCAAACCATTGAAGCCTTGAAGAAGTCTGTTGATGAGAAAGATCATCAAATCACCCGACTTATGAGCAAGTTAGATCTCTACAATCCTGGAGAGTCAAATTATAATCTAACACCGCAAGAAAAAAATGGTGAATCTCTCATCAAGTTAAGTGACAATCACTGTGCTCATCGATCCGCTTCAGTGGCTACTCTAACAGTTCAACAACTGCAAGATATGATTGCAAGAACCATCAAGGCATAATATGGCGGTCCATCACAAAGTTTCGTAGGATACTCAAAGCCATATTCTAAGCGAATCGAGGGCTTACCAAAGTCAATTGAATATCAACCGCCAAAGTTTCAACAATTTGATGGAAAGGGAAATCCAAGGCAACACATCGCTCATTTTGTTGAGACTGGTAGCAGTGCTGGTACACATAGTGATCTTCTTGTCAAGCAGTTTGTTCGCTCTTTGAAAGGCAACGCTTTTGATTGGTACACAGACTTGGGAGTCTGAATCAATTGATTGTTGGGAGCAACTAGAAAGTTAGTTCCTAAATCGTTTCTACAGCACCCGTCGTACGGTCAGCATGACGGAGTTGACAAGCACAAGACAAAGTAAAGATGAGCCTGTAGTGGACTACATAAATCGCTGGCGAACATTGAGTTTTGATTGCAAGGATCAACTTACTGAAACTTCCGCAATAGAAGTTTCCATTCAAGGGATGCATTGGGGCCTTGTGTATATCCTCCAAGGAATTAAGCCTCGAACTATTGAAGAACTAGTTACGCGCGCTCATGACATGGAGTTAAGCATTGCAAGTCATAGAATGACGTCATCTATTTTTGATCCTAGAAAAGAAGTCAGGAAATTCAACGACTCGTCAGAGGACCAAATTGGGGAATATATGGCGACAAATGTGAGTTCTAAGAAGGCCTCCACAAGACAAAAACTGAAAGAGAAAGCTCCAAAGCAACAAATGCAATAAGTGGAAAATCAACCAACCTTGAAAGAGTTACAAGCAAGGGTATCCTTTTTCCGATATTGATGTTCCTGGGATTCTAGACAAATTGCTAGCCAAAGAAGTCATTGAACTCCCTAAGTCCAAGCGACCTGAAGAATCAAACAAAGTCGACGATCCTAAGTACTACAAATTTCACCGCATTGCTGGTCATCACACCATAAAATGCTTCAAGATGAAGGAAAAGATCATGACATTAATGCAAGAGGAAAAGATCATCATTGATGATGACGATACAATTGATGCAAATCATGTTAGCGCCAAACTGCACCATCTGAAAGGTTCAATTACAAAAGCTCTACAACCCATGCGCTCTGTGGAATCACCAAAAGTTGAAGAAATCGTCATGCTACAATTTGGGAGCTTTGACCCAATTGATGTTCCAGCCTTGAAGAAAATAACAAGCAAATCCATGGCAAACGACTTTTCCAATAGCAAGAAAGGTGATACTTGGACATTGATTGCTCGCAAAAGAAAAAAATGTCAAAGGACTTCTAAATTCCGACTTTCAAAAGTCGACACGAGATCAAATGCAAGTCTGCTTCAACCAATGGGGGCAGTAAATACCAAACTGAAGTGCAACAATACTTCATTACAAAGGGTTGGGAGGAAAGTTACATTACAAGAATTCTTCCCAGAATGTTCCTCGATGCACGAGTCTAAACTGTAAGTCAAAATGTTACTCGATGCACGAGCCTAAACTGCAAGTCAAAATGCTCCTCGATGCACGAGCCTAAAATGCAAGTCAAAAATGCTCCTCGACACACGAGTCTAAACTGCAAGTCAAAATGCTCCTCAACGCACAAGCCTAAACTGCAAGTGAAAATGCTCCTCGACGACAATCCTAAACTACAATTAAAAATTGTTCCTCGACACACGAGCCTAAACTGCAAGTCAAAATACTTCTTGACGCACGAGCTTAAACTGCAAGTCAAACACTCCTGGCCCCCCGCATGAGTCTAAAATGTGAACGGCTTTCCAAAAAAAATATGAAAAAAAAAAAGTATGAAGTTTGAATGCATATGTGGAGTCCTTTGAAGATGTTGTCTTTAAAGCAAAAGGATTCTTTATTATCTTCGAAGCAGTGAAGTCTTCTCAACATGGAAAAGACTTGTAATACATTGAATATTGCTCGAGTCCGGCCTTCAACATATTGCACAAGTGATTCGACCTAAAACTTAAAGTAGAAGATGAAATTGAAGTATCCAAATCTGATGTGAAATAAAGTATCAGAAGATTTAGGCTGCAACTTTAAAAAAGTAACTGAAAAAATATAAAAGTTCTATGATGGTGGTTTTCACGTGGGACGTAGATCTGCGAGTCCACATTCCAACACAAAAAATCTCTTCTGATTCCGATACTTCTACGCCAAAATACGAAATTTATCAAGACGTTGTGCAATGTTGATAAAACTGGCGAACCAAGATTAGAAGACTGGTTTTGAAGCAATAACTAAAACGATTCAAGTGTAGTTAAAACGATTCAAGTGTAGTCTGATTTTGATTTTCACGTGAGACGTAGCTATACGAATCTACTTTCCAATGCAAAAAACGGCACCTGATTCCGATACTTCTACATCGAGATAGAGAATTTATCGTGACGTTGTGCAAAGCTGATAAAATCAGCGAGCCAAGATTAGAAGACCGGTTTTGGAGCAATATCTGGGATGATTCTGGCATAATCTGATTGCGATTTCCGCATGCGAGGTAGCTCTACGAGTCTACTTTCCAATGCAAAAAACGACACCTGATACTGATACTTCTACATCGACATACGAAATTTATCGTGACGTTGTGCAAAGCTGATAAAATCAGCGAGCCAAGATTAGAAGACCGATTTTGGAGCAATATCTGGAACGATTCTGGCGCAATCTGATTGTGATTTCCATGTGAGACGTAGCTTTAAGAGTCGAGTTTCCAACGCAAAAAATGGCTCATGATTTTGATATTCTAAAGTCAAGATATAAGAATTTTCGTGAGACTGCACAACAAAAAAAAGGTGACGAAACAGAATTGAAGGTCTAATTTCGAAAGGATACCTGGGCAGATATGGAGATAATATGAGCATGGTTTTCGCATAGAACGTAGCCTCACGAGTCTACTTTCCAACACTACAAGCCGTTCGTGATTTAGACACCTCCAGGATGCGTTATGAAGCTTCTCCTACAGACGCCCCAAAGTGCCCGAAAACTCAATTGTGAAAAAAAAGCAAAAAGAGGAGAAGAGCGCGAGTTGAATTGCGGCCCAAGCTGAATTACAAAAAGGAATTTGTTGAACAAGTTGTATTCAAGAAGAACTGG
Source organism: Capsicum pubescens (assembly GCA_030864215.1). Classification (NCBI taxonomy): domain Eukaryota; kingdom Viridiplantae; phylum Streptophyta; class Magnoliopsida; order Solanales; family Solanaceae; genus Capsicum; species Capsicum pubescens. Next base: position 216,671,404 of record CM061545.1, on the reverse strand, counting down.
GACGTCCAAGTGTCCAAAATAAGTCAAAACCCTCCATGGGATATTTCTAGATCAAAACTCTATCTTCTTGATAATCATATACATCAAGAAGATCCACAAACCCTCCATCTCTAAATATTCCTACGTTTGAGAAATATGTCACTAACGGCTCTTGAATTACAGAGAAATCCATATCAAATTCAAATATGTCTATGTTCGAGAAAAATTTGTTCGCAATAAATTTTCGTAGTGCTGAAAATTAACTGCAAGCAAAAATAAAATAAACAAAAAGAATAATTTTATTTAAATGAATCTTGTGAGTACAATTCTGTTGTTCTCTTAATTCTTCTCTCCTAAGCTCTTTCCGTGATTCAAGGGCCTTTCGTAGCGCGTTTCTCGAATGTAGGATGATTTGAACCTCCTAGAAATGCGATTGGATCTCCAGGAATGTTAGACAACACTTCGTCTTGTTGAGTTGATCTCCGAGCAGAACTTCGTTGGTCAATTCTTTGAAGAGTTGTGTAGTCAATGCAGAGCTTTCTCCAATGCTTGCCGAATGACCTCAGAAAATCATGTAACCCTCTTATTTATAATTGTAGGGGTAGGCAGTCCAAGTGTAAATAACCTCTTCTGCCTCATTCTGATTGGTCCATTCAGTTTTCAAGCTTATCACAAATGTTATGTGATAAGTTGCTTGTGATTAGCCAAAAATATGTCATTTGGGACACTTGGCGATGTTTCATTGGCTCTTAAACTTGACTTGGATTGCCACATCATTTGAGTGTGGCCTCGCCTCATTGGTCTTTAATTTGACTGGGATGCCATGTCACTTGACACGTGGCATAAATTTGGGCCTCAAGGTGAGATGGACCTTGAAGTTTTTGATGAGAAATAAAATAGGCTTATTATTTTTATAGCCTAAAATAATTTGACCCAATAAAATATGTATCAAATCCAAATTTTATATGAATTTGACGTAATAAGTTTTACGTGTCTACAGATGCCCCCTACTTCAAGGCTCATCAAGGAGTTTGATTTGTCGGACCTGTTAGAGACGAGATTTGAAGTATTTGTGAAGCCCTTTTTTTGCAAGACCTGAGCATTTTGTCAAAATCCGACTCCTTGAAGTCATCATAATCCGAATAGAATAACGTGAATCCCTTCCTTAGGAGTGTAAATTCTGTTTAAAACTAAATATATCCAAATCATTTAGGATTCGGGTATTACTCTTATATCAAATTTTAATAGGATCAAATAATGATGTTATCCCACTTCAAAAAAGATTGGGAATTTGACTTAATTTGGACACGTGGACGTCCCCAGTTCTTCTTAAAGACAACTTGTTCGGAAGATTCCTTTTTGAAATCAAATTGGGCCCTTCAGAGTCTATAAAAGGACGTCACCGCCCCATTAAATCATTGTAATTCAGCCTGAGCCGCAATTCAACTCTCGTTCTTTTCCTCTTTTGCTTTTTTTTCACAACTTGAGTTTTCTGGCACTTTGCGGAGTCTATGGGAAAAGCTTCATAACGCATCGTGGAGGTGTCTAAATCACGAACGGCTTGTAGTGATGGAAAGTAGACTCGTGAGGCTACGTTCTACGCGAAAACCACACTCATATTATCTCCAAATCTGCCCAGGTATCCTTTCAAAATCAGACCTTCAATTCTGTTTCGTCACTTTTTACTTGTTTTGTGCAGTCTCATGAAAATTCTCATATCTTGACTTAGGAACATCAAAATCAGGAGCCGTTTTTTGCGTTGAAAACTAGACTCGTAGAGCTACATCTATCGCGGGAATCACAATCAGATTGCATCCGAGTCGTCCCAGATATTGCCCCAAAATCGGTCTTCTAATCTTGGTTCGCTCGTTTTATCAGCTTTGTGCAGCGTCACGATAAATTTCATATCTCGACGTGGGAGTATTGAAATCAGAAGCGGTTTTTTGCGTTGGAAAGTAGACTCGTAGAGCTACGTCTATCGCAGGAATCACAATCAGATTGCAACCGAATCGTCCCAGATATTGCCCCAAAATCGGTCTTCTAATCTTGGTTCGCTAGTTTTATCAGCTTTGCACAGCGTCACGATAAATTCCATATCTCGACGTGGGAGTATCGAAATCAGAAGCGGTTTTTTGTGTTGGAAAGTAGACTAATTTATAATTGGTCCCACTGGGTGTGCCAGTTTGTTTGCGACAAATTTTTACAGTGAGAGAAATAAATTGCAATCACAAATAAAATTATGAAGAAACATGAATTTTTATTGATAAACGATGTTGGCACGCCCAATGGGACCAAATCTTCCCTTTATCTCTCTCATAGATCAAATATGCAAATCTATAGCCGCAGGATCGTAAAGATGAAAGCGGTACTTCAAGACTCGTCTTTGAATTTCATCAAGTCTACACTCCTATAAGCCTTGAAGTAGGGGCATTTGTAGACATTGAAATTGTGGATTCTAAAAAAAAAGTTCAATTTTTGTTAGAGTTCTTGGTGGCTACTTTACCCTAAATCTAGCGTGGTGGCTACTCTACTTAAAACCCTAAATTCTACCTATATAAAGGGGCAAATATTCCTACATTAGAGAAATACGCCACTAACGGCCCTCGAATTACAGAGAAATCCATATTAAATCCACTAACGGCCCTCGAATTATGGAGAAATTTATATCAACTCCAAATATGCCTGTGTTCGAGAAATACGCTACTAACGGCCCTCGAATTACAGAGAAAATCAAGAGAGAAAAATCAAGAGAGGAACAAATTTGTACCCACGTCGTTTATCAATAAAATTCTTGTTTCCTCATATTTTATTTGTGATTGCAATTTATTTATGTCATTGTAAAAATTTGTTGGAGACAGTGTGTGTGTGGGTAGGGGCATTTGAAAGTTAAAATTTTCCCGTACACATTGCACTTCACAACAAAATGTTGATTCATGATGCATATTAAAATCATATATATATATATATATATATATATACTGTATATATATATATATATATATATATATCCCTCTGGCACTTGCACCACAACATATTAATCACCAGTAAGTCCACCAAAAATAATCTGTAAAATTATTTGATATGTGATAAATAGCATGAAAGAATAAAAAACCTTCCAGATGCCACTGTATCCACGCAATTTCAATTCTGCCTCCAACTCCTGGAATCTGTCAACCTCCTGATATGAGAAACATCATATGCCATACCAAAAATTGTTAGTTCTAGAAATTATATAATAAAACAACGAAACACAGACATACAGGCTAAGAATGATAAATAGGGTCGTCGGTGACTTACATTAGTTGACAATAAAAAAAACTTACCTTTTATGGAAAGAAGAGTAAAGAAGGGCTAGGGAAAATGATTATATTAAGATTTGGAGAGAAAATAAAATATATACACAAGAACACACATATATAAGTAAGATAGATTTTATAAGGTATAATTACAAAGTGTAGTTAGAAGATCCGGAGAAAAAACAAAATATAGGACCATGACACTGGTGACTAGTTCACTCATACGGATCAAGCAACTATTCAGAAGACTTGAAACCTGGAGAGATTGGTCGTATATTCACATAGAGCTTATGGATAATGATCAAGCAGTACTTCATAGTGCATCACTCTTCACTTATCAAAGAGAAACTCTTAGCACACATTGCCAGATAGTTTATATGATCGATGAATAGCTTACATATATATTTACCAAATTCCTTGCCTGTACAAACTAGGCATATGATATACTCGATATAGAGAAGTTGTATGCACCAAATTGAGGAGAAGTGTTAGATATATTCTGTAAATAGACAAGGCCTACAAGAAACTTATAATTTTAATGTCACCCATTGAGAAATGCAACAATATATATATATATTGAAGAGTGCCTACATAAAAGAACTCAAGCATAAGACTTCTCTTCATGCATTCTCTCAATTGACATTTATCTGGACGCATCTCCCCATGCTTTATCCCATGTTTCTTATTTCTCACTATAGACATAACTCTCTCTCTCTCACATATATATAGATGAAGATTAAATGGAGGAAAATATCTTTTGTTATAAGTAGAAAATCTCTTTGCCACAACTATTCTCTTTTAATTTTCTACGGTAGCCCATACACATACATTTACAAACAAACTTACCAATTCACTGATAGTATTGCGCCTTTCATACCAAGCTGAAACGGAGAACAAGTACCTATTTTAGAACTTAGAATGTTTTCCATACGTCCTGAAACATACTGCATCAATCTATGCCTATCCCAAACCATCATTGATTGAACCACAATTCGACGAGTGTAGAAGGAGAAAATTAATTTAGTCAAGAGTCATAACCTGAAAACACAATATATCAGCTGACCACCATCCAAGCTCAGAAAGGATACTTCTTTTACGCCATTCCCAGTCAAAAATATGTTGTGGTATGTGAAAATAAAGTTTTCTCTGATGATCAATAGCAAGGTAATCAGCTAGTATGTTGTATGATAAGACTGTAAATCGTTCTGCAAAATATAATAGCAAGTAAACCATTCATCAATTCGGTTAAGACTAATCTTAGTAGACTAAGACCAAAAACTATGACCTCAACAGCCAGAAATTGGAAGAAAACAAGTACCAAAATCTTAACATCACAACCACATTCCAACAGACTTGGATGAATGAGTTTGAAATATATCAAGGGAATGCTCCAATATAGTGGTATAGAAGGAGCAAGGAAATGATTGGACCAAGTTTTTTCTTTTCTAAGAAGCAACCAAAAGGCGTAATCCAGAAGGACTAGCTTGAAAGGATGTTTTCCACACTAACAAGCAAGAGGAACTTTTTAATGCCAAAATGAATGTGCCTGGTTCCCGTCCTACTCATGTGTCCGCAAGTAAGTGGTAAGTTGTCCCCAAAGTCTAGAAAGGCAAAATGCAACTCGCAAGAGCAAGCCTCAAGGAAAGCAGCCTCTAAGCAATCAGAGGTGACCATAGGGAGTAAAAATGACTAACGCATTGATAGGTGAGGCATTTGCCTCTTATAAACTTCAATCCTTAGACAAACGCCTTGTGAACACTTCAAACCTTAAATAGCTCGCTCTGTATACTCCGAGATATTTCATATCTGGATTTTCTTTTAAGCATCTGATACTGTTTTATGCTATTTTATGGATAGTTACAGCTAAGTTGCTCGGACTCTTCAAAAATGTTGCCGCACCCGTGTCGGATCCTTCAAAAATACACTATTTTTGGAGGATCCAACACGCACCCATAGACATTTTTGAAGAGTTCGAGCAACTTTGGTTACACGTGATGCTTGTCACACAAACAAAACTTAGTGGAGAAATGTGGTGAACTGTAGCTGATATTTTTTATGAAGGTAACTTTATAAATAAAAACCAGCATCAAGAGAATGTTGGTGACTAGAAGCAATTACAAAAAACAAGCCTTACTGACTTTGAAGAGAACTAACAAAATCAAGCAAGGCCTCTACATCCTGTGTAACATATACATCTGCCATATTACTCCAAAAAAGAAAGCATAGAAATGCAAAGAAACTTAAGACTAATTACATTTTCGATTTTGTCATCAAAAAACCTAGGTCTTTTCTCACCATATGATTCACCAAATTGCAGTAGGGATGCCATTCCATAGTTTCAAGTCAAAGCTGCTCCTTCCTCCTGTTGTCCAACCTCGAAGAAAAGCTAAGACATCTCTTGGCATGACCCACTTGATTCCTAGCATAATGAAGAAGAGATCCCATAACTCAGATGTGAACTTACAATGAAGAAGAGAGGGCATCTACTGCAAATAGTCATTCCTCTCCTCTGTAACTTGCATTGAGTTGGGCATGCATTTTTGCTTGCCAACCATACGAAACATTGAACCTTGTAGAGGGAATAGCTTTTACAGATTTCTCTCCATGGCCAAGAGAATTTGAGCTTAGTATGCTGGAGAACATTGAAGTGAATAGCAAGATTCGACCGAGAAAGTGTCATCCTTTTTACCTTTCCAACATTTATGCAGCAGGGAGGAAAAAAGTAGCAGCCATCCGTTCCTACACTTCCAAATTGCAAGACACATCATTGTTCTTTATCCTCTTCGGAGTCTCTTTTGTTATGCCACAGTAATGGAGCTACTAATGATTTAGATTATTTTTTTGACAAGGTATTTCATAGTAATACCTAAACAAACACTCAATCTTAGCCACAGCTGGCAAGTAAGTACCCAACTTCGATTATGAAAATTTTCAGTCCTGAATGAAACAGCTAATGTTACACTCTCATCTAATCTAATAAGATTTTATCCTCATCCTCTCCATTTGCGAACTTGATGCCCCTAGGGCTTTCAAGTGGCAAAAGGCAGAGTCTACCGGACCTCATTCAGCTTCCAAAATCACTACTCAAACTGAAAGTTTTATCATTGCCATCACCCTAGCTGGCTTGCAAACAGTAGACTTAACCTCCTTCAACTAAGGTGGTTTTGCAAAATTAAACCTCCTTTGTTATCTCTTTTAAAGAAAGCATTAAGTTTTCTCCTTATTAATCAGATAATTAAATTCCTTAACTAAATGAACTGTCATTAACCATGAAGTTTGTATACCAAATCTAGGACAGTACATCACAGTCGGGTAATACAAGAAAATGCACATCATTTTTTGGAGGAACCAACTGGGAATGCTACTGCCACTCTTCTCTTTCTTTTTTTACCTCCTCTTCTTTCCATGCTCTTCTACAAGTAAGTATTTAATGTGTTTTAGAGCATCCGAACTAAATCCGCATACTTATTTTAGACTGTCTGACATGACCACATTTAGATTAGAACAGCATTATATTGTTTTGTTGCAATTTGCCTTGGCCAAAATGGAAGTTTCATATGGTTTGCATCACTGGAACTCTTCTCCACGCCATTTGCATATCACACTTCATATGAAACAAGTAACTCCTATTTTATAGGATTTTAACGAATAATCAACCTAGAAATACATAGAGATATCCACGTATATTCTACTTCATATTTCTCACCACATACTGTTGTCCAATAATCCGAAAGAACGTTTCTCCATTGACCATAGTTTAAACAAACATAATACATCATGCATATAAAGATTTGGATACATGGATTCTTAACTTCATGTATATCCTCCCCTCTAAGCAAAAAAAAAAAAAAAAAAACACAACCACAACAATGTCTCAATCTCAAGCACAAAATTCATCTACCACATACACCTTCCTTTTATCCTGGCTTGGAATTGTACCAACAGTTGAATGCACTCAAATTGGAGTAAATGCAACATTGTAAAAAAATGCAAATTTACCACAATGAAGCGGAGGTCCAGGTCTAGCATATTCCCAATTCCGAAAGTTCAAAGCCTTGGGAGGCGATGGCCGCGGCCTGAACTGCTGATTCTCATAAAAATTCGGTCTATTAAACTGCCGATTGTCATAAAAATTCGGTCTATTAAACTGCTGATTCTCATAAAAAATCGGTCTATTGAGCTGCTGATTCTGATAATATTGTGGCGGCTCTCCTCTATTGAACTGCTGATTCTGATAATATTGTGGCGGCTCTCCTCTATTGAACTGCTGATTCTGATAATATTGTGGCGGCTCTCCTCTATTGAATTGCTGATTCTGATAAAGCCCTGGTGGCGGTGGCATTGCTCTATAGGATTGCTGATTGTGATTAAAAGGTAGACGCGGTTGCGGAGGAGGCAATTGTCCATAAATATGCTGATTAGGATGGATATTAGGCGTTGATGCCCTAGCCCGGAAAGGTCGAAAATTAGGAGGACGGAGATTTCGATTAGGTTCGCGAACGGAATTGAAGTGAGAGTCTCCAGTTACAATGTCTTGTTCACTTCCTTCACCGGTTGGACGGTGCGAGAAGTTTCTCCGGGCGCGGCCCCGGCCTCCTCGGAACTGTGTAAAATAAGGAGAGTTACGTTAACAGTTTAGAAATAGAAGTAAATGTGAATTTCGTATTGAGGAGAAGAGTTGTTACTGGTTGAGCAGCGGACATGGCGGCAGCGGTAGTGTCGGTGAAAGCAGCGGCTGCAAGGGAGTGGAGGGAAGGAACAGAGTGCTTCATGAATATTTTACCAACATTTCAATTCTTGACTAGTGAATACTGCGCGCAACTGCTTCCCTTTTTGTTAGCCCTCCGGTTGTTGTATATTGTTTGGTGACATACTCCCTCTGGATCGGATTACACATGAATTAATATGGATATTTTGCTAATTTACCATTTACCCACCTCTTAAAAAGAAATCATTTGGAGCTTATCTATTACTGTATGTCTCTATCTATTTCTATTACTATAATAATAATATATTATCTATTTCTATTACTAATAACTAGAGGACCATGCACGTCCCAACGCTAAAATATTTTGATTATGTACAATAAGTTAAATTGATATCAATTTAAATTATGAATTATAAAACATGAATACACAAAAATATATTAACTACTTGATAATATTTTCAAGGAATCAAGTCTCACAAGATAATAATAATATATATTCTATTCATATAAATAACAAAATTTGGTGCATTTTGAAGTTTAGATCTTTAATCATATGATAAAAGGTCATCTAGTTATTGCATATTACATCACATGTGGCTTGCAATTAATAACCAAAAATTACATTGTACTCCCTTACTAAGCTGACATAAACATCTTTTGCTTTCATTTTCTCTCATTTTTTTATTTGTCAACTTGTTCTTTGAAGTATTAAATTATATTTTAAATTTAAATTTTAAGTGTTTCAAAAATTATATATAAAAAAAAAAAACTATATGTTACCATTTTTTATATTAATTTAAGTTATTTGACGTTGAGAACATGATAAAACATACTTACGTAGATGTTCTATTGAACTATGTTTTTTCATGTGTTTCTTCCATTGAAATGTAGAAGTCATTTGTTAGAGTGTATAAAAATAATTCCAAATAGAATATATTAGAAATGTCTTCATTTATAATGTGTGTATTAGTAATATTGATATTATTTATGCTAACATTATTTCTTATACATTGCTTGATGTGATGTATTGAAACTTGTCTTTTCAATCTCGATATATTTAAACCAAAAAAAATTAAAAATATGAATTGCATAGACATTCTAAGATTCATCTGAGATTTAGCACAGGCTCAATATATGTTATTTTATTGTCTTAATTTATGTGTCACAAATAAAATTTAGATAATTAATCATATATTTAATATGTTTTTAGATGTTTTAAATTGTTAACTATTGTAATTTATAATATTTTTTATATAATTTTAAATATTATACGTTACTCTCCTTGTCCAAATTTTTTCTGCATTTATAATGCGTGTATTAGTAATATTGATATTATTTATGCTAACATTATTTCTTATACACTGCTTGGTGTGATGTATTGAAACTTGTCTTTTCAATCTCGATATATTTAAACAAAAAAATTTAAAAAATATGAATTGCATATACATTCTAAGATTCATCTGAGATTTAGCACGGGCTCAATATATGTTATTTTATTGTCTTAATTTATGTGCCACAAATAAAATTTAGATAATTAATCATATATTTAATATGTTTTTAGATATTTTAAGTTGTTAACTATTGTAATTTATAATATTTTTTATATAATTTTCAACTAATATACGTTACTCTCCTTATCCAAACTTTTGTGGCATTAATAGTCAATTATATTTTTAAAATAACTGAAGTTTTTAATTATTGTGATTTATAATACTTTTCTTTTGTTCCAATTTAAGTGATGCTAATGTAATTTTGAGAATCAACCAAATATTTTATATCTTTTAAATTTTTTAAGTTATTAATTACTAGACAACATAGCCGCGCTTGCGCGGTCATAAAGAAAACAAAACTTTTAAGATATAAAAGATAAACTTACATAAATCAATTATCTCCACAACTCTTCATTATCGTTTCTTAAATATATTTTATTTAAACTAAAAAATATAAAGATCATTATAATCAACAAATTCATCATGCACTTGACTAATTCTTCAAACTAAACTGTAATTTAGATAACATCATGTAACAAAATAATTAAATAAGGACGTACTATAATTAATTTTGTTGAAATTTTATTAGAATGAAAATGATTATCGTTTATTCAATTTTTTTGTTTTGTTTTTTTCATTTGATAATCAGTGCTTATATTGACACCTAATTAAAATTATATTCATGGAAGAAATATTAGGGGATAACTATAAAGACAATTTCCTACTTAAGAATCAAACGTGAAAGAATAATTTGATTAAGGATGAAAGAATATTTATCACTCCACCACAACACTTATAAAAATAATTTTCATTTATTCGAGTATTAACTTGTTAAAAAATGTTAAAGCCTAATATATTTTCATATTTTTCAAAAAATAATAAAATGTATGACGCGTGAAGATCAATTTTTATTGAATAAATGTATTAAAATAATCAAAAAAATTCCGCATATGAAAAGAAAGACATGAGGAGATATCCAATTGTGTTCCATTCAAAATGTAAATTGAAATACAACTGTAAATCTAAATGGGTAATCACATTCACATACATAAACATAACTTTTGTTTAACAAATTCAACAAAATGTGTTTTCATACATTTTCACCAATACAAATACTTTTTAGCAAAATTTTATGAGAAGAAAGTGAACAAATATTATAAATAAATATCTATGAGTTGTTTTATTTGTAGCAGCAGCCCACCTATGATATATCTTTTGTATTCATATTTTTGAGTATCTACAATCAGTTTTGGCCATATATTATTATATAGTAGTATAAAATAAGAAGCCAGAAGTTCAATAGTCATTGCCAAAATGTTTGATTTTCTCATTCCCCAAAAAAAAACAGAAGAAATTGTTTGAATTCATGTTGTGGTATGATTCTTCACTGTACTCATTTACTGCATACTTAATTCCCTTCATAATTCCTCACTACCCTAATTGCTATTTATTTTGCATTTATAATAAATATTAAATCTTGTTGTAATAACCCCATGTATATGTTAAATTTTTTAATAAAAAAATTAAGATAATAGTTCAAAAAAGGAGAAAAAAGATAAATGCAATTGGAGGCCATAGAGATGTCACATCACCTTCTCTATGTTTCTCCTTTATATATATACTAGGAAAACTGGCTGCGCTTCGCGCGATAATAAAATTTTTATTATTTTCTTTGATCAATTTTATATGTACTTTATATTTACTTTAGATTTATTTATGTTGGGGTCGTCCTAATTCTTCATTCTTTTATGCAGTATAAGCAACAAAGATTATTTTTTTTCAATTGTTGATAGGAAGAATGATGAATTCAGAGGTTAGTGGTAATTCAATGTCATCATCATCAGTACAAGGAAACAACAACAGTAATAATGCACAATCACCTGGTTTGAAGACCTATTTCAAGACCCCAAAAGGAAGGTACAAGCTTCAGTATGGGAAGACTCATCCTGCTGGCCTTCTTTATTATGCTCAACACCATCCTTGTTGTAATGGGTGCCCCAATAAGCTTCTTCCCAATATGTTGTAGTTATTGCCGTAAAGATACTGAATAAACTGCAAGTGTAAAACACAGATGTTGTGATTGAAAAACGAAACCTACTAGAAGCTGTAAATAATATGTCACATAGACTAATAGAAGGAAAAAATACCATCTCCAGAATTTAACCCAATGAGCAAGTCAGATCCTTCCTTTGCATCTGGATCAAATGCATGGCAAACGGGTTTTGAATTGCTGAAATGTATAGACTTTATAGGGTCCTATATTGGAAAATAAATCTCTCATAATCCATATCATCAAATCTATCATCTCATAGAGCAAACATGTTGATGAGCTTACCTTATCTCGAGAATTCAAGTCGATGAAAAAAATTGCATCACCAACTTTGAACACTAAATAGGTTCCTTTGCCATCAAAGTTTGAATTACCAGCCTTTTCTCCAACAAAACTAAGCTTTTTACTACCATTTCCACCTAAGAGCCTTGTTGCAGCTGACCTAACACCGATGCTCACTCCAAAAGTTGATGATGATTGGGGTTGTGCCTGTGTTGGCTTATCCTTGAGATGAGCAAGGGTCACCTGAAAATCAGAATTATTATGGTATTATCTCAATAATGGACCCTCGATTTGGGGTAAAAAGACAAATAAGAATTAAACCAATTAATTGTAAAAATGAATTGCTCAGACGCAAGATTAAACATTTGGCAGAATGACAACCACTATACCCCCACAAAAACTACCTTGAGTTGAAATTAAACTTTCTTTATCCGGAAAAGGCCATGTCGGGTTATGAGCCTTGATTGATCCTCTAGGTAACCTGCCACCCACAACTACAAGTGCCAAGTAAACTTAAAGTAACTTCTTTTTTCTTGGTTTTCTAGAAAAGGGTAGTGGTGGTGGGATACAAACCTCCTTATCCACTACTCCACCCCTAACATGCTACATCCACAAATACCAAACAGGTGCCACGTAAGCCTACCCCAACCTTGAGGTCACATATCCAAATGGAAACTACGCTCCCACTCACGGCCCATGAAACAAACTATTCTAAGTAAGAAGTGTAGAACAATTAGTTCATGAGGAACACCTTTGCAAACCATTCATCAATGGATGCCGCTTGCTAGATTAGGTAGCAAGGCACATGAAGTCACAGTAGATGTTTGAAAGTAACTCATATTAGCCAAACCCCTTCTAAAATCAAATTTTTGAGCATTTTAGAAACCACTAAAGTTTGAAATTAACATCAATAAACACAATTAAGAAGGGAAAAATTACAAATCCATCAAAGCCTAGCCCAGCCTTGGTAGGGCAGATAAACTCACACTAAATGTTTGAAATTAACCCATATTGACCAGACCCCTTTTAAAACTCGGCTTTAAAATCCAATCTTGACCATCTACAAACAACTAAAGTTGAACTTAAATCAAAGCTTAAGAGCTAATCTTTATACCTCTCACACTAAAAGGCCATCCCAATGCATTAAGGCGCCTTATTATGTGCAAGTCAGGGAAAGGGCCAGACCACAAGGGTCTACATTGTGCACTGTACCTCTCACACTTAATGTCTGAAATTAATCCATATTGGCCAAACCCCTTCTAAAACTCAACTCAAAAAATCCAATTTTGAGCATCTTACAAACCAATAAACATGAAATTAACCATATTAGCCAAGCCCTTTGTAAAACTCAACTCAAAATTCCAATCTTTAACCATCGAACAAACCATTAAAGTAGAAGATAAAAGACAAGAACCTACCAAGATTAAGAGCTAATCACTATACATCTCACACTAAATGTTTGAAATTAACCCATATTAGCCAAACCCCTTCAAAAACTCAGCTCAATAATCCAATGTTTAATCATCTGACAGACCACTAAAGTTGAAATTAACATCAATAAACACAATTATGAAGAAGAAAAAAGAACCCATAAAAGCCCGTGAACTAACTTTATACCTGAGCAGTTTTGCCATGAGCATGGTGAAGAAGGTATGCAGGATGGGTTTTCTCATACTGAAATTAACTATATTAGCTAAAACCCCTTCAAAATATTAGCTCAAAAACCCAATCTTGACCATCTTACAAACCACTAAAGTTGAAATTACCATCAATAAACACAATAAACATCCAAAGATAGTCTTTATACCTTAGTTACAGTGTTGCCATGAGCATAACAAAGAAGCTCCACAGGATGAGTCTTCTCAAACTTTGAGCATCTTGCAAACCACTATAGTTGAAATTAACTATATTAGTAAAAACCCTTCAAAATCTCAGCTCAAAAATCCAATCTTGACCATCTTACAAACCATTAAAGTTGAAATTACCATGAATAAATACAACAAACATCCAAAGATAATCTTTATACTTGAGTTACAGTCTTGCTATGAGCATAACGAAGAAGCTCTGCAGGATGAGTCTTCTCATACTAAAGTTTGTATCTTCCTTCTGGAATCTTGAAATAGGGAACGAATACTATCTAACTTTCTACTCTAATCTTCGAACTCATACTAAATGTTTAAATTAACCCATATTAGCCTAACCCCTTTTAAAATTCAGCTCAAAATCTAATTTTGAGCATCTTACAAACCACAAAACTTGAAATTAACCATATTAGCCAAACCCATTCTAAAACTCTGCTCAAATCTAATTTTAAGCATCTCACAAACCACTAAAGTTGAATCCAAACCCCTTTTAAAACTCAACTCGAAACTCCAATTTTGGGCATCTTACAAACCACTAAAGTTGAAATTAACCATATTAACCAAGCCCCTTCTAAAACTCAACTCAAAAATCAAATATTTAACCATCTAACAAACCACTAAAGTTGAATTTAACATCAATAAACATAATTAAGAAGAAAAAATACAAGAACCCACAAAAGCTTAAAAACTAACCTTTATACCGAAGTAGCAGTTTTTACATAAGCATAATGAAGAAGCCCAGCAAAATGAACTTTCTCATACTGAATCTTGTATCTTCCTTCTAGAACGACTACTAACTACCTTCTACCTTATCATTGAAGTCCCACTAAATGCTTGTAATTAACCAATATAAGCCAAAACCCCTTTAAAAATCAGCTCAACAATCAAATTTTGAACATCTTTCAAACCACTAAAGTTGAAATTAACCATATTAGCCAAACCCATTCTAAATTTCACCTCAAAAATCCAATCTTTAAACATTTTACAAACCACTAAAGTTGAAATTAACATCAACCAACACAATTAAGAAGAAAAAAGACATACTAAACCCGTCGAAAAAGGGCACGACTACTAACTAACTTTCTATCCTAATCCTCGACATCACACTAAATATTTGAAATTAACCATATTAGCCAAACCCCTTTCAAAACTCAGCTCAAAATCCAATCTTGATTATCTTACAAACCACTAAACTTGAAATTAACCATATTAGCCAAACCCCTCTAAAATTCCGCTAAAAAATCCTATCTTGACCATATTACAAACATTAAAAAAAGGGTATCCCGGTGCACTAAAGCTCCCACTATGCACGGGGTCCGTGGAAGGGCCGGACCACAAGAGTTTATTGTATGCAGCCTATTGATGTTTATTTGAAATTAACCATATTAACCAAACCCCTTACAAAACTCAACTCAAAATCAAATCATGATCATCTGATAAACCACTAAACTTGAAATTAACCATATTAGCCAAACCTCTTCTAAAACTCAGCTAAAAATCCAATCTTCATCATCTTACAGACCACTAAACTTGAAATGTGACTAATACAACATGTATATCAACTCTTGACTACAAAATATGAAAACAACGACGGGCTACTTCTTCAAGCAAACAACCAGCTTGCAGTTTGGTAACTTAAATATTTTAAAGTTATAGATGCCTCCATAAGGCAGGGTGCCTATATATTTCGAAAGAACACACCTGTTTTGCATGGCTCAAGTTTGTGACTCCTAATTTCTCGTACTCAACCTTAAACTGGGAGTTCTCATCGGATGGATTTTTCAGATATCTTTTTTTTCTTTCTAAAAAATAGAGAAGTCCGTAGTGGTTGGTATTTCAAAAATATAAATGAGGAAAAGATCCCTGGCAATTAGGCTAATTAGAACACAATTACTAAAAGCCGAACTAAATAAGCCAGAAGAGAAATGACAATTGAAAGTAAATAGCTAACTTAAATACCCCATGACAGACGGGAAATAAAAGCAATTATATTCCCTTCAGAAGAGATGATCCTTCTTTGTCAAATTAGTCGTAGGAGAGGAATAGATTAACATATGATATATCATCAACCGGAGTAGCGATAATTACCACCGATATGCTCTTTTCCACTGGCAGAAATTTTGTCACAACAATCCAATCCTAAAGCTTGGAGGTTTGAGGAATTTCGTAGGAGGCTTAAAACAAAATCTATAACCTTAGTGCTAGATATATATGCAGACAATAATGATGATCCTTGTGGAGATATAACATCTATCCATTTATCATTACTTTTGTACATTCTCTCATGTACATATCCTATCAACAACAACAAAACCATCAAATAAATAGATGTACTACTGAACAATAGCTAAGATTTTAGCTGTCAATAGAAACAAGGACTTTACCTGCAGGGCGCAACCTCTGAAAGCGTCAATACAGTTACCAGAAAGGCTGCATGAGTCCACCAGATAGTTAAATACTGGCTTATGTCCCTTGGGAGCATTGAAACTGAATAATATTTGGTGATTTCCTGTTTATACAGAGAGTATAAGAGTTGTCGAAGAAACACAAGTACTCAACCATAGTCCTCAAAGGGATGTAGAAGAGAGAATCGGTTACCTCATATATTTTATGAATGCATAACTAAAGGAGGGACGGACATTTACTTCGTTAAAATTGATAACACACGGTAGGTAGAAAAAGGAAGAAGCAAAATATAAAAAAAGCAAATACATGATGGTCAGAAAACAATGGCAACAATGAGTACATTCTGAGCAACAATAGTAAGCTCAACAACCATTGTAGGCATATACAGAAAATCTTTTCAGAAAACAACCAAAGTTAAGTATATTAACTGGATTGAACTCATTTGGAGGGCTAAACGCAAACAACCATGTTTCCCATTAGGCCTCCCTATGTCCACTGAACGATCTTTTGCAAAGATTGTTAGCTCATTGATAACCCCATCATCATAAGAAAGTATAAATGATCTTCTTCAGAACCAGATATATTATAGCACTAAAGGGATTTCAAACATACCTTTGAAATCCAATCAGTTTAACACAATGTACACCAAAAAAACTTTGTAACGGATGAGCTTTGGTAGTGAAAACGATAACCAAACACTTACAATAGTCAGTTAATCAACAAACAATGAGGCATCCACATGGCTAAGTTCACTTCACACAACCCCGATAACCAGTTTAAGACAATGTAACATGGATGTACAAAGATTTCCAAAATTGTTACCAGAAGGATAAAATAATTGCAAATATATAGACCAATCTAAAAATTGTAGAGCATGATATTCTCAGTTTTGAGAAACTGGCAATGTTTATCAATTTAAGCATTGAAAGACCAAGATCTTTATAAGCTCTGGACAAAGGTTTTATCACCTTATAAGCTCTTTATACCAAGATCGACGCAATTGAAAGACAAAGTTGAGATTGAAGTCTTTAAACGTCGTATCCAATGAAATACCAAAAACTTTAAAGTAGAAGTAAATAATTCGAGAGCCAACTCTCCGCAAAGTTGTGTTGAAAGAGCGAAAAATTTATAATAATCAGAATATAAGTTGAAATGAAATAGTGTCAATTGGTGCTTATCTCAAACTCCTTTGGTTGTATATCATTGAAGTGAGTTTTTGTTACTTTATCTATGCCATCATTCATCATTTGTATACCTAATTATACTAAAACAGATCCAACGGTAGATGAGCGTAATAAATTAATGATTTGTATGATAAAATAATATTACGAAGAGAAAGGAAGAAATACCTTGTGCTTGTTTTAACTTGTGGTGTATATTTTGGAATACTTCTTTGTAAACAATATTTTTAATAAATACAGGGTCTTTCATGTAGTCGTCAATATTTAGTATAGTTAATTCTTTTCTTGTTGTTACTCGAGATACCACTACATATAATTGGTCATGTGTCAATACTTATTTTAGAAGATACAATCCAACATGGTTAAGAGACTGTCCTTGACTTTTATTAATTATCATGGCAAAACATGGTGCTAACGGCAGTTGTCATCTCTTCAACTTGAATGACCACTTAGAATCGTTGGGAGATGATGATAGACGGATTTACACGCCTATATCAATATATTTTGCCCATATTTTAGCCTAGTTTTGAGAACAAATTATATATTTCATGCACTTTTAGTCCTTTTTCCTGTAAATGAGCTAACGAACATGATTAGTAAAGTTTCAGGTATAAATGATGCAGAATTCAGTATTTTATGGCTTACTTGACGCAAAAGAAAGCTCACGAAGGAAGGGAAGGGAGTTTACACGCCTAAGGACCAAAATTGCTGCATGGAAAATCTGTCCCGGGCTAAAACAGCAATTCTGAAGACTTTGGAGACTTACAGACACAAAGCTGGATTTTGACAATGATACATTAACCTAGTACAATTAGGTTATGTATTTCATTATTTTATGTGGATTATGATAATGTTACCTTAACCTAGTACATTTGGGTTAAGGATTTCATTAGTCTAATAGGATTTGGTTATTTATTTCATTAGCTTAGTAGGATTAGGATATGGGTATTATAAATACCCTATCATGCTAGAGATTTTAGAACATCTTCTTAACTTCTCATCTTACAATTCAATTCTATTACTCTACAACTCTTCTAATCTTTCCATTAATTCTATTTTTCTTCTTCTACTCTTCCATTCTTAAATTCCACAACAAGAGAATCGTTACTTTGCCTAGGAATTCACGCCTCACGCCTACTACCTAAGCTACACGAAATTACTCAATCTTGTGGTATAACAACAATGTTAATCGTGATCTCCTTCGCATTCATGGGTAACTAAACTTCTCTGTTGGGGTTATGGAAGCCGTATGAGATACTATCTATTGCTGTGAGTTTGTGAGTTCGAGGCACGTATATTGCTTATATCATTATTCTCTTCATCTTAATCTACATTCTTTGCGGTTGCAAACGCAAGAATACGCCAGTCTAACATTTAACTTGTTCGAGAGAAAAGTTATTTGTCTGGAAAAGAGATAATGTCAAGGTAGTAGGACACCCTTTCCTATTAAAAAGCTAGTGCCGTAACTGGACTAACCTCTTGGAGAATTCGTACCGTTAGATACGTTTTAAGATTGGGAGAGTTAAAGTGAAATAGTCCTTGTTTAGGTCGAGAGACGCTTGGATTTACCATCGACTACAATTCTCTATAAGCAATTGCATGACAGAATTCTACACACTCATAGCCAATAGAGACGTATACCTCAGAAGGTGGACATAACCCCAACGCTTTAATTCTCATTGTTTACAACCAACGTAACAATCTCTCTCTTTTTACTTTATTATTTTTAGCTTTTGTTTACATTACTTGCAAGACAAGAATCCCCCCTTCTTACGAGACTTGCACCAAAAGTTTAGTAATTTTACTTACTTGTTGGTCAAGCTATTCCCTGTGGGATCGACACCCAACCCAGGTTGGGTTCTATATTTGCTAACGACCGCTTTACACTCAAACGAGAGCTGTAGATTGAGCGTTATCAAAAATTGGCGCCGCTGCCGGGGAATACAAGTGTCAATTAAGTTCGTAATAATTACTAGACCCTTTGGTCAAAGACTCTCGTACTTTTACTTTTAGTTTTCATTTTTGTTTACTACAGGTTTTTTGTTCAGTGCATCAATGGATGCACAACGTGAAATAACATTCGATGATAATGATGATGATCTTGATGGAGCCGGAGCCACAAGAGCCATTATTCCTCCACCATTAGCACCCGGAGCCAAGTTCAACATCACGAGCACCATGATTCAGTTATTGCAACTCAAGGGATTATTTGGTGGACTAGCAGGCGATGATCCGAATATGCATCTCATCAACTTTATTTCTACATGCAAGTCGTTTGACAATCCTGGAGTTGGTCAGAATGCAATTCGGTTACGCTTATTTCCATTGTCTCTGTCTGGGGAGGCAACTCTATGGTTGAATGGGCTGACTCCTGATTCTATTACAAATTGGAGGCAATTGAGAGACACTTTCCTAGAAAGATTCTTTCCGCCATCCAAAAGAGCACAATTGAGAGATGAAATCAGCAACTTTCGTCAGCTTCTTACTGAAGCTCTTCATGAAACATGGGAGAGGTTCAAGACAAAGCTAGCGAGGTGTCCAAACCATCATATGACTAATGTTCACCTAATGGAGATACTATACAGAGCCTTGAATTCAATAACTAAACCAGTGGTGGATAATGCGGCTGGAGGATCTTTTATGGATCTCACCTTTGGTCAGGCAAGCAATATGCTAGATCGTATGACGAAGCAAAGTAGAGCTTGGCATACCAGGGATTCTGTGGTAGCAAGCTCCACTTTATCTATTGGCATGACCACAGAGCAGAGGCGTAGACAAGAGGAACGCGACCAAGATATGACGCACATGAAAACACAAGTGGATCTTCTCACAAAGCATCTATTATCAGGGAAGACCGAAAAAGTTAAAGCCATTGTCGCACATAGAAGAGACGAATCTGATTTGGAGGAAGAAGCCAACTACTTGAGTAATCAGGGGGGTTTCCGAGGCAATGCCTAAGGAAACCAAGGTCGGAACTACTATGAGAAATTTGGAAACAAGGACCAAGGTAGTTGGAAGAACAAGAATGACAATAGTGGTGTGTATGTTCCCCCTGGAAGACGTGACACCACCACATCTAATTCTGGAAGTATGGAAGACATGATGGCTAAATTATTGAAAGGAGTGGAAGCAACGAGCGCGGGAGTTACTGAGGTAATTAATGATTTGTCCTCCATGAAATAACTAGTTGATTCTCATTCCACTTCAATCAAGCAAATAGAGCAGCAATTGAGCCAACTGTCAGCAGCACTCAATCAAAGAAAGGCTGGCACTCTACCTAGCGATACTGTGCAAAACCCAAGGAATGATGGGTCATGCATGGCCATCACTACCAGAAGCGGTAAGGTGCTGGAACCTTCAGCAAAAGGCAAGCAAGTGGTTGACGAAGTAGCAGACATGGATGATAACACAAAAGGAGAAGATGTCGCAGCAGCCGATCCTAACGTCCTTAACGTCACTCCTCACGACGTGCAGCCTGGAAAAGCTGAAAAACGGAAGCAAGAGGAGAAAAAAGCCATGGAGAGAACACTTCCATACCCACCACCACCTTTTCCCCAAAGATTGAAGAAGGTGGCGGATGACACTAAGTTCAGCAAATTTATGACTATGTTAAAGCAGCTGACCATTAATGTTCCATTGGTAAAGGCACTTGAACAATTGCCTGGATATGTGAAGTTTATGAAAGATCTTTTGACTAAGAAGAGGGTAGCAAGTTATGAGCTTAAGGATGATGTGCATCATTGTAGTGCAATTGCTACCCGATCGATAGTTCAGAAGAAGGCCGACCCCGGAGCTTTCACTTTTCCTTGCACCGTCGGATCTTTGAACTTTGCCAAAGCATTATGTGACCTAGGATCCAACATCAACTTGATGCCATTATCGATCTATAAGAAGTTGGGGATAGGAGATCCTACACCAACTAATATGAGGCTTGTTATGGCGGATAGGTCGGTAAAACGATCGGTTGGTATTCTATGCGATGTCTTGGTAAAGGTTTCTTCATTTATCTTTCCAGCAGACTTTGTCATCTTGGATTGTGAAGCAGATTCAGAGGTTCCCATAATCTTGGGATACCCTTTCCTTGCTACAGGAAGTGTGCTCATTGATTTGAGAGCTAATGAACTTTCATTCCGAATAAATGACGAAGTGGTTCGATTTGATATTTGAAAATCAATGAAGCAACCCAAAGATCTGAGTGTATTTTCTATGGCTGATGTTGTCTTTGATGATGAGAAAGAACGACTTGAAGAAGAGCAACTTCTTGATGATCCTTTGGAGGTTTTGCTCATGAAAGAAGAGAATGAGGATGCTGAAATTTCTGAAGAAGCTATTTGTGCTCTATCGGGATTAGGAACATATCGCTATACTCCCAAGAATCTGGATCTTGATCTCAAGAATCGGCCTACACCACCATCTAAGCCATCTATTGAAGATCCACCCACGTTAGAATCGAAAGAGCTCCCCGATTATCTAAGGTATGTGTTCTTGGAAAGTATAAATATACTTCCGGTGAGTGCGGATGATTTAAGTAAACAGCACATTGAGGCTCTCATCTCTACTCTGAAGAGATACAAGAGAGCTATGGGTTGGACTATTGATGATATAATTGGTGACTCTCCGGGGAAATGTATGAGCCATCTCAAAAAAGATCGCATGCCCATAGGTAAGCCTCATTGTCGTCTAAATCCTTTTAGAAAATGATCCACCATTTACCTCGACGAAGTCTGAGTACTCGAGGTAACCATGTCGTGCCACGACAATAAATAAGGCGCTATATGGGAGGCAACCCATCGTTTATCGTTTTTCATTTATCGTTTATCGTTTTCTTTCATTCTAGTACTTGATTTGATTTTGATAAATAAAAAAATCCAAAAATATGAGTCGTGCCACGACCAAAACTAAGGCGCTTGGTGGGAGGCAACCCATCGTACTAATCGTTTTCATTTGTTTGAGCGAATATAGGTGCAAGAAGTAGTCAACGAGGAGATTGATTTCAATTGATGATTTGGACGCATTGTATGGTAAAGTTGGTAAGTTAGGAAGGGTGATGCATAAGGCTATGGATTGAGCCTTTCTCATGCCAAAATAGGCTTCGAGGAAGGCTAGGCCTTGGTAAAACTAGGCCACGAACGATGCACAACCTATCCTATAGCCTAAGGTCTCGGAATCTAGTGTGCTATACACTATGCGCCGCCTATTCCTAGGTATGCTTTTGACTATGCGCCGCCTATGCTATGGCATTTGGTCTCAGTATCTCATATGCCATAGACTATGCGGCTCATATGTCTACAAATGCCATAGACTATGCGGTGCATATGTCCCATTATGCTATAGACAATGCGCCGCATATGTCATATCTATGCCAAGCATTATGCGCCACATATGTGGGATTTTTGTCTCCAAAACCGATTGTAAATGGGTCATAACCCGACCCATTCTCTTCCTATTTATAAAGGGGACTTAGTTTTACAACACATTGCAAAGTGACCTAAAGGTGCCGCATATTCATCCAAATCCTCTCAAAATTTTCTTTTTTGCTCTTCCAATTCACAAAACCACCTCCAAAAGCTTCAAGCAAGTAAGTACTCTCTTATTCTTCATTTATTTCTCGTAAGTACTACTTTGCTATGTCTATTATAAATTGCTACATATTGAAAGATTGTTGGTGAAGTTCATGTGTTTGGAATGTTAATGCAAAATCATGTGAGTGAACGTATACGTTAGAATCATCTTGACTTGTTTTCGACTTGAATTTGGTTTTAATAGCATTGTTATACTATTTGCGGAATTGCTATAGTCTTGAACATTGTTTAAAATTGCTACTTGGATACTTACATGTTAGGCTATCCCGTTCATCGGGATAAGACTTATAGTGCCTGCCGACATAGGAGGTTGTGATTGTTGAAAGTAACTATATTATGTGGTAACCACTATGTAGTAGTGTTGTTATATCTAAAATGAAAGTAATGCAATGGCTGCAAGTAGTGATACATCACTGATTTTCTTGCCGGAATACAACTCCTAAAACGTATGTCGACGAAATCTGAGTAATCGACCACTTTCACTTCACTGATTTGTGTCAACAAAACTAAGTGTGGGGTGGTACCCCTACTTCTTGTGCATAGATTGTATCCATTGATATTGTGCTACCACTAACACTATTTCTAGTCTCAGGTACAATGGCACCTAAAGCGAGACAAGGCAAGGAGAAGGCTACCACCTCCCAAAAGGGCAAAAAGAGAAGTCGCAAAGACCAAGAAGAACCCTCCTCGCTGCAAATACCTCGACTCACGCTTGGAATTAAGTGGGATACTTATGAGGAACTTCTGAGGATGACGACTCTGATGATGATTTCAATGCAAGGGGTATGACCCCAGACATAGAGGATAAGTCCGACCAACCAGGTTCCTCGTATTTATTTTCCACTGAGGACAGTGTCCCGACTAAGTGTGGGGTGGTGGTATTGCATGCTATACTTCTCTATTCGCATCTATGTTTGTTTGCTTTTGTTTCGTTTTGTTTTTTTTAGTAGTTAAATTTTTTTTTTTAGCTTCGCATGAAATTATTTTGATAGGCAACATGAGATTATAACAAGAGTATGTGCTACAATTGTGACTATTGAGACGTTTAGGCTCTAGTTGTGACTCAATATGTGATATTGTGTGATTCAATTCCTTCACTTGTTGGGTCGAGAGTCTATATTACTTCCAATCAAGTCGACCATGTGCCTTGTGTGTGAGAGATAATAGTATATTCTATGTATGTGGCTGATGCTAGAACTTGCTTGGTATGTATGCAAAGCGAAAATAAGGAGTGTAAGTTTAGGATATGATTTAGGAATTTCTTTGACAACCTATATTTGTTTACCTTCAGTTTTACCTACCCATGGACATCATCCTAGTTAAACCCTTTTGAGCCTTTAGCCTATTTCTTTGACAACCTTGTATGTAAGCCTAATCCATTTCTTTCAAGACCATAATTTGATCCAAACTCCTAAGTGCTTTAAAGTGAAAAAGTCATGTGACAACATAAGAGGAAATTGGGTGAGTATGATGCTATAAATTGTAATAGTGCTTAAATGTGTTATGAAAAAGAAAGTGCTATCATAAGAGGTATGTTGTGAAAAGAAAAAGGAAAAGAAAGCTGAAAAACGAGTTGTGCTTAAAATTGAAAAACAAAAGAGGAGAACAAGGGTGGTATAACAAAAGAAAGAAGAAAGGTTGAAAGAAAAAAGTGTCAATGATACAAAGTGATGTATTAAAGCGCTTAGGAACTTAGTCACTATTCCTGGCCAAAATAGTCCTACCCGTTCCTTAGCCTACATTACAACCATCAAAAGACCTACTTGATCCTAATCTTAACATTCCAACATTTAGTAGAGTATTACATTAAGGGCAAGCCTATGGTCATCAGTCGCTACATATGAATTCTTTGTGAGAGTGAGAGCAAGGACATTTTGATACCCATGTTTGAAAAATATGCTATATTTGTGAGTGATTATGGGTAATATATGGTGAGACACACATGGTTGATGAGTTTTGGATAGTTGTATATGATTCTATGCACTTTAACGTTTGCATGCGAGTTGATCACCATCACGAGTCTATACTTGAGGTTAAATTGTTTCTACTTATAATCGGAAAGCTACTCCTTGTTGATAATCGTTGTGCTTGTCTTAATAAATGTTTTGTGTTCTTGCTGTAAAAACCTTAAGTTGATGCTTAGAAGGACATGATATGTTGTTCGAGGACGAACAAAGCTCTAAGTGTGGGGTGTTGATGATAGGCGGATTTACACGCCTATATCAATATATTTTGCCCATATTTTAGCCTAGTTTTGAGAACAAATTATATATTTCATGCACTTTTAGTCCTTTTTCCTGTAAATGAGCTAACGAACATGATTAGTAAAGTTTCAGGTATAAATGATGCAGAATTCAGCATTTTATGGCTTACTTGACGCAAAAGAAAGCTCCCGAAGGAAGGGAAGGGAGTTTACACGCCTAAGGACCAAAACTGCTGCATGGAAAATCTGTCCCGGGCTAAAACAACAATTCTGAAGACTTTGGAGACTTACAGACACAAAGCTGGATTTTGACAATGATACATTAACCTAGTACAATTAGGTTATGTATTTCATTATTTTATGTGGATTATGATAATGTTACCTTAACCTAGTACATTTGGGTTAAGGATTTCATTAGTCAAATAGGATTTGGTTATTTATTTCATTAGCTTAGTAGGATTAGGATATGGGTATTATAAATACCCTATCATGCTAGAGATTTTAGAACATCTTCTTAACTTCTCATCTTACAATTCAATTCTATTACTTTACAACTCTTCTAATCTTTCTATTAATTCTATTTTTCTTCTTCTACTCTTCCATTCTTAAATTCCACAACAAGAGAATCGTTACTTTGCCTAGGAATTCACGCCTCACGCCTACCACCTAAGCTACACGAAATTACTCAATCTTGTGGTATAACAACAATGTCAATCGTGATCTCCTTCGCATTCATGGGTAACTAAACTTCTCTGTTGGGGTTATGAAAGCCGTATGAGATACTATCTATTGCTGTGAGTTTGTGAGTTCGAGGCACGTATATTGCTTATATCATTATTCTCTTCATCTTAATCTACATTCTTTGCGGTTGCAAATGCAAGAATACGCCAGTCTAACATTTAACTTGTTCGAGAGAAAAGTTATTTGTCTGGAAAAGAGATAATGTCAAGGTAGTAGGACACCTTTTCCTATTAAAAAGCTAGTGCCGTAACTGGACTATCCTCTTGGAGAATTCGTACCGTTAGATACGTTTTAAGCTCGGGAGAGTTAAAGTGAAATAGTCCTTGTTTAGGTCGAGAGACGCTTGGATTTACCATCGACTACAATTCTCTATAAGCAATTGCATGACAGAATTCTACACACTCATAGCCAATAGAGACGTATACCTCAGAAGGTGGACATAACCCCAACTCTTCAATTCTCATTGTTTACGACCAACGTAACAATCTCTCTCTTTTTACTTTATTATTTTTAGCTTTTGTTTACATTACTTGCAAGACAAGAATCCCCCCTTCTTACGAGACTTGCACCAAAAGTTTAGTAATTTTACTTACTTGTTGGCCAAGATATTCCCTGTGGGATCGACACCCAACCCAGGTTGGGTTCTATATTTGCTAACGACCGCTTTACACTCAAACGAGAGCTGTAGATTGAGCGTTATCAGGAGACATAATAATTCTTGGTATTGTTACTTTTGAGCTGATGTTCTTTTTAGAGATGATATTTGCGCTAGTGGACCAATTATCAAGATGTGTAACAATCAATCTTGTTCCGTTGCAAAGGCCTTCACTTTGGTTTAGATTTCTGAGAAGCATAACTGGAGTGCCTACTTTTAAGTGTATGTCATGATTAGGGATGCCAGGAAATCTTAGGCTGTTTAAGAATTCTGGTGGGTACAATAGATCTTCATCATTAGTGTTCACACTTGCTTTACACACATTATCTAAGCTAAAATATGTTCTTCCTTCACCTGGTATCATTTTCATAATTATATCATTCAACTCCTGCACCATTTTATTTTTGGGCGTTAGTATTGCTCTTTCTTTCAAATATGTTGGGTCATTGTAATTTATCAAGAGCGATGGGTAAACTGTCTCGACGATTGACTCGATTGGATAGTTGGATGATGTGATACATATATCAAGACGCAATTTAATGAGCTCATTGTTGACATCATCATAAAAAAATCCTTCTCTAATTTGTAACAACCATTTATCAAAAGTGGTAATTTCAGCAGCCTCACGGTTAGTTACTCTATCACTACAAAGTTGCATATTTTTCTTTAACTCATACACGGTTAAAAATGGCCACAAGTATGAAGAGTTTAGCGAAGCATCTATAATATCAGCTCGTGTTCCTTTCGGAATTACCGGTAGTATTTGATGAAAATCACCACCAAATATGACTGTAAGACCTCCAAATGGTTTTTCAGAATTATTTTCATATTTCAGTCGAAGGATATCTCTCAGGGTCCTGTCTAAGGCTTCAAAACAAAATTTATTTGCCAGTGGTGCTTCATCCCAGATGATTAAAGAAGTTTTTAGTAGTAGTTTATCTAACTGACTTCCTTGTTTGATTTCACAAGTTGATTCCGCACTTATGTCCAAAGGAATATGAAATCATGAATGAACTATCCTACCATTTGGTAGTAACAAAGCTGATATTCCGAAAGTAGCAACTAGGAGAACTATTTTTTATTGTGATCTCAGCTTGGAAATTATTGTATTCCATAGAAATGTCTTTCTAGTACCCCCATGTCCTGTTATAAAAAATAAACGACCTTCTTCATTAGAAACTGATGTCATTATTGCTTCATACGCTAACTTTTGGAAATCATTTAATAGTGCAAATGATTTGTCATGCACTTCCTTTAAATCTTCTTTGTCATAATCTAGTTCCTCATTAATTAGACGGTTTCCCCTGTCACTTAGTAAAGCACAATCTAGAAGTGGCATTCCATCTATATCTTTCAAACTTTTTCACATCTTTACAAGTATGGTTTCAATTTTAAATAATGTATATGCTTCGAGTTGTTTTTCAGTTAGTTGTAAATATTTCACTTGAAATCTCTTTCGCTGTAATGACGTTATATCTTCTGCTAAAATTTTATAGTTGGTCCTTCATAGTTTGGCTAAATTAGATACTTAACAGTGAATTAGAATCATCATAAATAGATTTCTAAGTTCATTTCCTGATGCCCAACATGCAGCCTCAACCAAGCAGTCATTCCACTCTTTGTCATCCTCCAATAACCCTAATGCATAGCATGCCTCCTTATAAGTTTTATACGATACTCCATTTATCGTTCTTATGCTTTTAAAGGAAGTTCTTCCTTTGACAAAGTTAAGTAGCATTCTCATGTAAAACCGTTCTCCACTTGTAGGATGTGCAAAGTAAATTCTACCAACTGTCTTTCCCCTTTTTCTTCTAGTCTATTTTTTCCCATTTGCATCCCAGACCCAATGCGTAGGAAATTCTGAATACATTAATTCTCTCTCCTCATTATTTTTTTGGTTCGCCGTGAACCATTTTGTGAATTTTATTTTTACAGCATCAGGTCTGCTTAGTATGTTTTCAGGTCTTTCTTCCTCTTCAAAGAGTATGGTGTTTTCTCCCTCTAAATAGAATGGCAAACACTCAACTACTGGATCTTTATGATGTATGTCAAATTTAAATATCCTCCAGCAAACTTCTATAGCTGATATGTATCTACTGTCTAGATATCGTTTGATCTCATCATGTACTTCAGCAGTATCAATACATTCTATAGTGGCAGTTGCTCTATCAGATCCCTTATTGATATATTTAAATAAATACTTCATTGACCCTGAGTAATTGCATAGATCTATATTTATGTGTGCATCAAATTTAACAATCAAATTCCTATTGTAAGGGACGACATATCTGTTATCTAACAGGATATTGTTTTTCTTGACTTGACTACCTGTGTTCCTTCTCATATAAATGGGAAATCCATCTACATTAAAAGTTATTTGACTATTGAACTTCTTCGGAAAATACTTGCTGCACTTTTCTTGCTTCATACGTGGGCATTTGGGATTGGTCTCCATAAGGTCCATGCATCATGTAGTTGCTAACAACATTATAACCATCTGGATCAACTTCCATATCAGGTATTTCAGCTGTTATAATTGTGTCGATATGCTCTATGGAGGGAATTTTTAACATTTGATATTGGAAGAGCAATATATGTGCATGAGGTAGTCCTCTTTTCTGAAACTCAATCATATATAAAGCTACATAATTAATGATATATATGTTGGTTACAATGCGTGATAATTATTCATATTTTTTAACCATAATTTAACAGCTTGAATGAATAAGTGATGCCGGACATAAGTATGCATAAGTTAGAACTTACAGGCAATCATTTTTCAAAGGGCTGTTGCTTTTTCAGATCTTGCATTAGTTGAAAAAGTTTAATCTGGAAGACTCTACATATGAAATTCACTCGGTTATCATCATCGTTTTGCCCAATTAAGTGTAGTATTTCATTTATTTCTGGCCACTTTAGATTACATGTGAAAGTGAGGAACAAATCTGGATAACTAGCCTACCTACAAATTGCCATTGCGTCTTGATAATTTTATGCCCTATAGAGAGGTCCCCCAGTGTGCGATGAGGGAAAGATAATACCTTTTTCTATCATTGAACTATTTGAATCACCACGTCGAATGACATCCATTAAGCCAGAGTAAAGATCAACTCTGAGTTTTTTTTATTATTCCTAATATAGCCAAATCTTTCTTCCTCTATTGCCATGTAATTGTCAATAATGTATTATTGTAACAGTATACCCGCCAGTAAGAGAGTGCGCCCCTCGTTTAGTCTTTGTTGTATCCTGAAGCAATAGAACTCTCTCATTGATAAATTTTTCCGTTTGTGAGTCTTGGTGTTCACCTCTGCCAAATCAATCCAAGTCTGTATTCGTCTTCACCAAACGGGTGTATTAATGGATATGTCATAGACATGAAACTTGGGTGTAAATCTGTAATTCTTTGAAGTCCATTTTTTCGATGCTCTACAATAATATCTCGCTGGAAATTTTCATCCGTAAGATCACCAATAATTAATCCCGCTACTTCAGAAGTGGTGGGTATGTTGTATTATCGACCATCCCTTATCCTGTTAGATAGAAGTCGCAGGCAAAATACAGATTCGGGATGGTGTTTATATCTATCCCTAACCATTCGAAATGTTTTTACCAAAATATTGTGCTCGTCCAATATTTCGGATAAGGCCTGGACAATTTTTGGATCAACGTCTCCTTGCAACAGACAATTCATTCTGTTGGTTATCTCATTTTTAGTATCATATATATATAGCTGAGCAAACTATGGGGTTTTACCAATTTCAGGCAATAAAGATCCTATGTGATGGTAATTCTGACCGCTCATCCTGAAAACATATGGCCATTTTTAGCGATTGATAGATCCATCCACTTGGCCTCCCATAGATGTAAATGCAAATATGGAGTTATAAGCCCTGATATTTTTATGAAATTTTGTACCTACTTTTCCAGATTCTGTTCCTAAAAGATACTTGAGATATGGTGGTGGTTCGCTCAGTAAGGGCAGTTGGACCCGACCTCCTTCTATACAACAAAATGAGAATATCTATTTTTTTGGCGGTACCGTTTTATTTTTTCGTTCTTCATACCATAAAAGTGCACCACAATATTGGCATGTGTACTTTGGCGGGCCAAAATTCCAACTTGTTGTGTAATGACCTGTCAAATTCAAAGTTATAAATATAAACATACAATTTTATAGGTAGTTAATGTATTTTTAAGTTTGACAGATGAATAAAAAGTAGTATTTTAGCATTTTGTTAAGAAATAAATGGTGATGCAGATTAACTTACCCTTTTGATTAATTAAATCTTGTCTACCTGATAAGTTTGTTAGCTTCATCAACTTTGTGAATCTATTGACAAAGAATATAAGCTGGATTATTTTTTATTGGGGATGCTGCTTGTATTTTTTTCAATTAGTGCAATTTTTTTCTTCAATATGGAATACTTGCATCTATTGGTTTTTGTAGAAGCAACTTTCTCGTCCACTTGACTACATTCAGCTGTTGATGCATTTCTGTTCAATCTAATTTTCAGCATCCATTCCTGCCGAGCTAATTCTGGTAGAGTTTGTTGTAGGAGGTTAATTTCCAGCGGCATATTGACTGAGCCAATGTATTCTTTAACAACAACAAATAGTAATTCCATTGTGCCTGTTACATATGTTTTTGAAGATTAGATATTTTGGTTATATCCAAATAAAACATTGAAGTTGAAGTACATAGGTAGTTAGTATACAAATCGCTTGAAATCAAAATGGTCAGCGAGGATGATGTCAAAGATATAAAATAGAATGCAATGTCTAAATTTGTTTTTGCTTTAAGTTTTCTGAATTACTAAATAACTAAATAAATTTCTCTTTTTTGTTGAGTGTGGTCTCTGTTGATTTTGAGGATGAAATATGAATGGATGGCTGAATGGCTGTAGGATTTGTGTATAATGAATTTGAATATGAATAGGAGGAGAATATGGAATTTGATTACACATTTAATTGGAATGAACTGTTATTGTGTTTTTTAAAAAGTGTAACTGAATAAAATTGTGAGGAAAATCTGGGATTTGTCCAGTTCTTTAATAGAAAGATCCGTTACTGATTTGTTTCAATATTGAATTTAGAATTAATTGAAGAAAAATGACCAAATAAATGGATACAGAACTACGGGTGTTCGTGTATTTGTACATAAGTAGGATTTTAGGTTTGAAAACACGACTTATCTATTGATTTGTGTAGCCTTTACCCAGATGCTCAAAGCTTTAAGTATGCCTGGGTAACACTTTTCTAGTTCTGTATCCTCGATTTGCAAATATACTGATTGTATATAGGTTTCTATTGAAATTGCAGCTCCAGTTGCCACCTTTGTTATGGCTGTTATTTATGGAACTGACAAGTTAAGATGCAATTTCTTCTTCAACATGTTTTTGGTTAGCGTTGGTGTTGTAGAAATTCACTTCAACATAGTTGGTACAGTTTATCAGGTGACTTGAATATTTACTGAGGTGCTTAGGCGGGTCTTAACTGAAGTTCTGCTTCAGAAGAAGGGACTAACTCTCAATCCTATCACCACCCTATATTACATAGCACCATGCTGGTATGTAATAGATGATCCTATCTCATTGAGTTGAGTTATTTGATCTCATGTGGTGTAAATGAGTGGATGTTCCTTTGTTGAGGTATATATGATTCCTTTTAGGTCGCTATTTTTTTCTTGACACTGTGACGTATTGTTTGTCATTTCAGTTAACTACTGATATTAAAACTTGAGAGAGGTACTTCTATATTGTTAGTTTCAAGTTGCTTGAGTATGTCCTAAGTGTTATAACTCAAGTTGGAAGGTGTAATCACAAATTTCTTTGTTTTGGGATTCTGACATATATAATTATACCTTTTTTGAAACAAGTGACCATACTTCATATTTCTCTTAGCTTTTAGTCATGTGTTTAGCTGTGTCCTGCATCTGGCATGACTTTAGTTGTTACTCTGTCCTAGCTGGTCTGATGAAGTTAAAAGAGGTAGAAATGAAGCTATGGGGTTTTATAGGTCAAACTTTTTGCTCCTCTGTTTATGTT
Source organism: Capsicum pubescens (assembly GCA_030864215.1). Taxonomy (NCBI): domain Eukaryota; kingdom Viridiplantae; phylum Streptophyta; class Magnoliopsida; order Solanales; family Solanaceae; genus Capsicum; species Capsicum pubescens. Next base: position 216,638,925 of record CM061545.1, on the reverse strand, counting down.
TGCAGATTTTTTATTCAATTATTGTGGAGCTAAAAGGCTCAGTTCTGTAGGTGGTTAAAATATTTGTTGTGTGTTGACATTTTTTCTCCTTTATTATCGTATTATAAGGACCAATTGAATTAGATCCAGTTTTCTAATTTGCTTCACCAGCGTCTTCAGTTTTGCTTTGAGACCGTACAAGTGCCCAAACAACTACATCCCCTCCCTGAAACTTATTTGTATGTATATTGAACTGCTGATTTCTTTGCATCTTGCGAGGGTGCTGATGTTTTCATTGGTTAATAACTCATTACAAGAATTCAACTTCTTTTGTTGAGTACGAACTTTAGCGGGATTACTTCCATTATGGACTTGTGATGTTGAGGCAGGTAGAGGCAAAACAGCATGAAGCTTTTGTTTGTTCTTGTTAGTCGTATTACCTTATCGGCTGCAAGGAAGACTCGACATTTCAACATTGAATATGAATGCAGACGTTGTTCCCAAGTAAATCTTGGAACTGATGAACGTTCCTGGACTTACCAGAGAAAATGTTGCTAGCCATCTTCAGGTCATTTAAGACTTACTTCTTACCCTTTGACAGTGCCATACCCAAGAAGTTTAATTGGCCGAAGCCTGTCTTGTACTTGTTTTGCATCATCTAGTACATATAAGTTTGCGTAATCTCTTTAGCGGAGCACTTAATTATATCAATCAGTTTCTGCAGAAATATAGGTTGTATCTCAGAAGGTTGAGTAATGTATCGCAGCACCACCCTTCTCAGTCCTTCGTGGGTATGAATATGTAAGTGAACATGTCACAACACAATAATTCTGTGCTTATGTGATCGTTCCAATCATAACCTAGGATTCAAATGCTCAATGGAGTGAATAATGGTAGTCAAGTTTCAAGGCTTCCATTATCCATGCAACAATCTTTGTCATCAGAGGGGATACTTAGTGTGGTCCTAACACAAAGTGGTATTGTCAATAATGCACGGGGGAGTGTGTACAATCCAGTCTCTCAAGCATCATCAATGGTAGATTTCTCGGTAAATCAAAGCAAGGAGTTGCAAAGATACTACTTTTCTCTTGGGAGTAATAGTTTGGGGATGTCTACTTTGACTAATCGAGGGATGCTTCAGGAAGAGGTGAATTCTGATATCAAAGGATCTAGAGGTATCCCTTCTAATTATGATATTTTCAATGAACTCCACCCAAAATCGCAGAACTGGGGTTTACAAAATGATGTTAAATAATAAAAAATGTGATTAATAAGGTGAGGAAGTGGAAGAGTTTAATAGCATGAGATAATAATCATGTTGTATATTAAATACATTGTATTTAATTTCTAATAATATAGACATTAATAGATGTTTTTTTATTAATTTTAAATAATTTATTAATCTAAAACTAGGAGAAAATAATTCAAAAAAATCGCAAAATAGATAAATGGCATCAGAGGCCTCTAAGGCATGCCATATAGGATTGGAAATTGTTTGAATTCATGTCGTGGTATAATTCTTCACTGTACTCATTTACTGCATACTTAATTCCCTTCATAATTCCTCACTACCCTAATTGCTATTTATTTTGCATTTATAATAAATATTAAATCTTGTTGTAATAACCCCATGTATATGTTAAATTTTTTAATAAAAAAATTAAGATAAAAGTTAAAAAAAAAGGAGAAAAAGGATAAATGCAATTGGAGTCCATAGAGATGTCACATCACCTTCTCTATGTTTCTCCTTTATATATATTGATTGGTTGATTGTGATTTATAGTATTTTTACTTTTTTTTTTTTAAAATATATAACATATTAAATTATTTTTATATATTTTAAGTTGCTAACTATTATAACTTATAATACTTTTTATGTAATTTTCAAATAATATATGTTACTCTCTTTGTTCAAACTTTTGTGTCATCGATAGTCAATTATATTTTTTTAAATAATTTAAATTTTTAATTACTTTGATTTATAATATTTTTTCTATTCCAATTTAAGCGGTACAATGCTTTGATGGTCATAATAATTAATTAAGGGTGATCTAGTAAAATCACGATTGAAGCAGCTATAAGACGTCCACTTAGTTTAAAACATCAAAAGTTAATTATCATTTTTTACATTTTACCTTTCTTATTTTTTTAATACTTAAATGACTTATAATAATTAATTAGGGGTGATATTTAGTAAAATTATGATTGAAGCAGCTGAAGCAGACACGTTATAAATGTAAATTTTATTTTTAAAATTAAATATTATTAACTTTTTGATACATAAATGACTTATAATAATTAATTAGGCCATATAATAAAATTACTGTTGAAGTAGACATATCATAAATGTCTATACTACCCTTTTTAATTAAATATTATTAATTTTAATACATAACTGACTTATAATAATTAATTAGGGATGATATAGTAAAATTATAAATTTAATATTATTAATTTTTTTAATACATAAATGACATATAATAATTAATTAGGGGTGATATAGTAAAATCACGATTGAAGCAGTTGAAACAGACATGTCATAAATGTCTATTTTATTTTTAAATTTAATATTATTAATTTTTTAATATATAAATGACTTATAATAATTAATTAGGGGTGATATAGTAAAATCACGGAGCAAGCAGCCTGCTGAAGTAGGCATGTCGAAACCTTCTCTTCTATATAATAGAAATATATTACCACATGCCTACTTCAACTGCTTCAACCGTGATTTTTGCTATATCGTCCCTAATTAATTATTATAAGTCATTTACGTATTAAAAATTTATAATAGTTAATTAAATAAATAAAATAAATATTTATGTCATGTCTGCTTTAGTTGCTTCAACCTTGATTTTACTCTATCGTTCTCAATTATTATTATACATCATTTACGTATCATAAAATTAATAATATTTAATTAAAAAATAAAATAGATATTTATGACATGTCTGCTTCAATTGCTTCAACCGTGATTTTATTATATTATCTCTAATTAATTATTATAAGTCATTTACGTATTAGAAAATTAATGATATTTAACTTTAAAAAGTACAATAAACATTTATGACATGTTTACTTCAATTGCTTCAACCGTGATTTTATTATATCATCCCTAATTAATTATTATAGATCATCTAAGCATTAAAAAAAAAATATTTCATAAAAAAAGGTAAAATTGACACAAAATTATAAGTTTACTCTTGATGTTTTAAATTAACTTGACGACTTATATGGGGTCCGCTTAAATTTTTTTCATAGGTACTTTTTATAGTAATTTTACTATATCACTTCAAATTTGTTAATCATTGATGTTTTAAATTAACTTGACGACGTATATGGGGCCCACTTAAATTTTTTAACAAATACTTTTTATAGTAATTTTATTATATCATTTCTAAATAGTTATTATAAGTCATTTAAGTATTAAATTATAAATAATATTTAATAACAAGGATAAAATAGATAAAAAATTATAAATTAAAAATGGTTGGATGAAGTACTTTGCAATAGTAAATCTGTGTCAAAAAAAAAGTATGGAAGTAATACACCTATTGAAATTTAAACAATTAGATTCAAAAAAAATTAAATACATAGTTACGAATAGTTACGAGCTAAGATATGAATAATCAAAATATCAATTTTTATTAGGTAAAACTAAATGAAGCATGAAATATCTAAACAAGGAAATTAAATTTTAATTTTTAACTATTTTTTCATTCTGCTTGCTCCGTGATTTTATTATACCACTCCTAATTAATTGTTATATGTCATTTATGTATTAGAATATTAATAATATTTAATTTAAAAAGGTTAAATAGACATTTATGACATGTCTGCTTCAGCTAGTTCAACCGTAATTTTACTACATTACCTCTAATTAATTATTATAAGTCATTTAAGTATTATAAAATTAATAATATTTAATAAAAAAGGTAAAATAGACATAGAATGATAAATTAATTCTTGATGTTTTAAATTAACATGACATCTTATATGAGACCCACTTAAATTATTTTTCACAAGTATCTTTTACAACAATTTTGCTATATCACTTCTAATTAGTTATCATGAGTCATTTAAGATATGTTTGCTTCGCTACTTCAATAATGATATTTGCTTGACTCTCGAAATTATATCAGTTTCACTTAAATTGAAATAGAAGAAAAAAGTATTATAAGTCAAAATAATTAAAAAGTTAAATTATTTAAAATAATTTAATTTTTTTCACCACTTCATGCATAAATATATTTCCTTAACACTTAATGAAACATCTAAACTTTAGGTATTAAAATTATCGAGAGAATATAAACTGCGACTAAATTTCTAAATACACTCATATTATATATAAATATGTCAATACTTAATTATGACGATTTATTTCACAACATTCATAATAAGTTAGAACATTTAATCTTAGCATGTTGGGCTCGTGCTAAGCACGGATCTATTGCCACTAGTAACTTTATAATTGTACAATAAAATAAGATGATGTTAATTAATTTTATCTTTATTTGATAAGCAGACAAGTAGCTTGAAACAAATTTATAACGGAAAAGGATCGAATATACACTTAAGTATTGGAAATTATTTTAAAATATTCTCCTTTCACTTTCGGGCTCTAAAGTATTCTTTCATCATCTATATTGTTCAATTTTACTTTTTCCCTTAGCAGAACTTTTAAAAATAATAATTCTGTAGTATTTTTATTTAATACTAGTAATGAAGGACCCATTTTCGGACCCAATATTACAATTCTAAATATAATTATAGCTCTTTAATTATTTTTTTAAAATAATCATTAATATTTTTTAATAAACACAACAAAAAATGTAAGTAGAAATCACACTATGTAATAAAATATAACTCCTTATTTTTATAAAATCAAATAATAGCTTACAACTTATTTAAGTTTTCATAATTAACATTAAAATATCATATATTAACATTAAAATATCATATACTTTAATGCTTATTTTAACATCAAATAGAACACGTTCTCTTAGATTATACAACTAATTTCAATGTTTTTCTTTTTTCTATTTTATTTAAAAACTATACAAGAGAATACATTTAAATTATAAATATCTATTTATTAAAATTTTCTATAGAATCATACGAAACAATAAAAGATACTAAATTTGTTTCATGTTTATTTAACAAACGAAAATAATGACCTTATGGATGAACGTTTTAGTGAATCATAATGTTAAAAGATTGTATTTATGTCTTATCTTATATACACCAAAAATAGGAGATCAGTTTAATGTAGTAAGCAAGATTTTTTTTTAAAGTCATTTGTCTACCTGATGAGAAAATTTACTGCCTCAAATAAGGAGAATCAAAAGAATTAACAAAAGTTAACATGATATATATTGTAGTAATTTAATATGAGGTAGTTAATAGTACATTTTAAATAAGTTGTTTAAAATAATTTTAACAAGTGATTAGTAAATAATTATGTTTCCATAAAAAATATGTATTGTAAATCTTTGTAATGATATGTATCATGTGAAGTTTTGAAATTATGGAGGAATCGCTTATTGCATATGATAGATAAACACCTATTCAATATTTATGAGTATTTTTATTTTATTTTATTATAATATAGTAGTAATAGTTACTTGGACAATTTTGTTAAAAGTGACAAAAGAGTTTTAAAATGAGGTGCAGGTAACTCAAGTTTTAATAATTGAGTGTAGGTGACAATTACTTTATTATGGATTAAGAAAGTCGGGAAAGTTTGAGAATTGTCCACAAGTTTTTTTAATTTACACTTTGATCCAATGTAAAACCTAATATAACTAGAAACGGAGAGGGAAAACACGTGTTTCTCTCTCTTCTCATTTATTGTTGTTTTCTCTCTCTTCGAGATTTTTGTTGTCCATTGTTGCTGCTGCTTTATTCATCATCTTATACTTTATTATCATCATTTTCTTCTTCATTATCGTCATCATCTTCTTCTTGTTGATCATTGTTGTTATTACCGCTACTGCTGCCACTTGGCCAATTTTTTAGGTCAAATTTTGTTTGGTTTATCACTTTGGCATTACTTCATAGGTGACTTTGGTAAGTAAAATTATATTTTTTAGTTGAATTTCTCATCTGGATACACTACTACTACTGTTTTTTCAACAATGGAAAGATCTCAAACATGAATCCAACATATGAGTCATCTGTTACGACAAATGAGTCATCTGTTGCAATCGAAGACTCATATGTTGGATTCATGTTTATGGTTCTACAGTGATATAATATAAATCGAACAGACAGGTCATCTGTTGCAATAGATGAGTTATGTTTTACAACAGAGGAGTCATCTATTGAAACAAATTACTCATATATTGCAACAAAACCTAAAGTTGATTCCAATAGATGAGTCATCTATTACAATAGGCGTGTTATCCGTTATAACAGATGACTCACCTGTTGGTACTCATGTTATAGAACTATAGAACCTGAAGCCGATTCCAACAGATGGGTCATCTATTGCAACAGGTTAATGATCTGTTGCAATAGGTCACTCATCTGTTGGAATCAACTTCAAAGGTTCTGTAGTACTATAATATTTATCCCATCAGGTGCATTATCTGTTACAACAGATGGATAATCTGTTGCAACAGATGAGTCACTTATTCTAATAGATGACTTATCTGTTGGAATCAGCTTCAGGTTCTATAGTACCTAACATGACTCCCAATAGGTGAGTCATTTGTTATAATATATCACTCACCTGTTGTAATATATTATTCACCTATTGCAATATATTACTCATCTTTTGGGGTTCAGGTTATAGTACTATACAATCACTATTAATTTTATTATCATGTCATTATTAATTTTTTTTTAACAAATGTCTTTATTTAGGTACCACTAATGTAGGGATCAATAATAATAGGGGTGTATTATTATGGTGAATGGATCGAGAAGAGCAATATATATGTTTGGTGTTGGAAAAAGGGTGAAATTCTAGAGACGATAGCTATGCCAGTCCAAAGTGATATTTCGTATGATGATTTTATGAACTTAATCATCAGCTATTGTGGAATAAATTGTCAACCGGAAGAATTCATCATCAACTACATGCACAAATCCTTTGAAAATTAGAGGGTACTACCTTTCAAGATAACTGATCAGGTTTGGTTGCATACTTATCTGAGTGATTTAGCTAGGCCAGTGTTAAGGGTGTACGTGGTTGAAAAATCGAGAGAAAATGAGAGACAAAATGTAGAAGAAGAAGAAGAACAAGACATGTTTGATGATAAGTTGGATGATCTGGAAATGAATATTTTGAATAATAATCAAATACCTACGCTCGTTGTTGCGAGCAATACGGTGGGAAATTCTTCTTAATCAACGAGTCGGGCAATCATCAGAATGACGAGACTGGTTTTTACAAGGGAATATCATTCAAGAATAAGATAGAACTGTCTACTTCTTTGTTTATTGCTTGCATAAAAAAAAGATTTCAGACTAAAGAAGGTGATTAATTCGAGCAAAGTTTTTTCTTTTAGATATGCTAATCTGAACTGCAAGTGGTGGTTGAGGGCTGTGAAATACTTAAGTTCTGACAGATTCGTCATCAATGTTTATGAAAAGTATCATACATATGGTCAAAGCATATTATGAGCTGTAATCCTCACACCACGACAAATGTCTCGGTAAATATTTCCAAAATAGATTCTCCAATGGAAAAGGCCTTCTACAAGTGATATGACTAATCAACTCTTTACAGAATTAGGTATTATGGTCAATTATTAGAAGATATATATGTCCACAGGGATTTCCAAGGACTTGGTTAAGGGGACACACGAGCATGGCGATGCCTACCATTACATCCCGGAAGTAAGACGATGTTGCATGTTGATGAAAATGAAAGCTTCAAGTACTTTTTGTATGGTGCTTGGATTCTTGGTTTTCAACAGTTGAGAAAAGTCATAGCCATCTACAGGACTTTCTTGAGGAGCAAGTATGGAGGAGTTTTGCTATCGTCTGTGGCACATGATGCAGAGAGTCACATCTTTCTTGTCGTTTTTTGTGTAGTGGACAAAGAATGTGATGCCTCATTTGGATTTTTTCGAACAAATGCATAGCTGTGTTGAAGATATAAAAGAGTTATTATTTTGGATAGGCATCCAAGTATCCCAAAATGGGTTCAATTTTCTACACTTCAGCTTATTTTGGTTGTTAGATAAGGCATCCTGGAGAAAATATTCAAAACAACTTTGACAATGAAAGGGCCGTGTCTTTTTTTTATAGAGCAGCTAAAGCATGTGTTATAGCTGAGTTTTTTTGGCCATTTCAATCAAATAAGAAAAATGTCACAAGGCAGCACAACAGCTTGAATGTACAAATTTTAAGAGATAGAGTGGGCATTTTGTCTGGTAAATATGTACATATTATATTAATCTCTTGTTTGAGTTACAAGTTTGTAATACCTATGATGTCGTACTAAGTGTTTTTTTGTATAGGTATAATATTATGACATCAAACATAGTTGAATCGGTAAATTCATTGTTTAGCGTTGAAAGAGAATTTTCCATTGTGGCTATATTTGATGAAATAAATAAGAAGTATGTCAAATTATTTCATGAAACGTGTATGTAGTTCGCGAACACAAGATGCAGATTTGTTCTAGAAGCAGAAAAACAAATATCAATGAACATTAGGGTTGGGAATAGGTTATTTGCACATCAAATAGCAGATTACAAGTTTAATATCGACGGTCATGGTGATGTTGCCACGATCAATCTTCAAACAAAATCTTGTACATGTAAAGTTTTGACTTGGACAAAATACCCTATCCACATGCTATGATAACACTTCAAGCCCAATATGGAACTCAAATTTATGAGTATTTCTCTCCATATTATTCGATGGAAAGATTTCTAATGGCATATTGTGAGAATATTAATTCAGTGCCTCCTGAAGCATCTTGGGTTGTTCCTATAGAGATTTTGAAGAGATTAATACCTCCTCCATATATTGACTGAAGTACTATCAAACCAGGAAGAAGGCGATATAAGAGGAGGCATGGAGTCGGAGAATCATTTCCATCAAGAAAAAAGAAGTGCTCTATATGTAAGAACGTTGTCCACAAAAGAACTACATGCCTGGATCGTAATGCACTATGATCGTTGTAATAGTAAAACTTGTGTTGTTGTTTGTTATGGACTTTAATAATTTTAACTCATTGTTGAGAATGTAAATATTATTATTTATTATATAAAATATATTTTTATTAACATGTGCATCAATAAAAAAAGGTAACAGGAACTAAATTGTAATACCCCGAGAACTCTAACTAATAGTGGCACCACAACTCAAGCTCATGAGAATTAAATTATAGTGATTTAGTTGTTTTCTGATCAAGGGTGATGTGTATTAAGGCCTCAAAGATGTCCTAGCGATTAGGTGAATCAAAACATCCCTTACCGATTGAATTTTTTAGAAGGATTTTGGCATAGTTAACTTCAAATGAGCATATATCTTGTTACACTAAGAAATTTTGAGCTCATGACCCACCAATAGATAGATAATTGAATTAGATTTCCAACGGTACCAATTTCACCCAAATTTGGTATCAGAGCGAAAAGTTATGCCTATTTTACTTCAGCGTGTCAGCCTGAAAACTTTGTGACGACATTTTGTGATGACTTGTCACAAGTCTGATGGCTTGTCACAAAATGTCGTCAACCTTAAGGAAAAAGTCATAAATTCCACCCTTTTTGTGACGACATTTCATGACGACTTGTCACAAATGTCGTCAGCTATTTTTTCAGCAATTAAAGGACTTTTTTGCAAGGGTATTTTGGTCTTTTCCCATCTTTTGGAGGCCCCTATATCTATGAGAATCCCCATTCAAACCCTAATTTCTTCATTTTCTCTTCCAATTCTCTTAAGAAAATATATCTAGGGTTTTATTCAAGAACATTAATCTTCCAAAAATCATCCATAAATCTTCAATATTTCTTCAAGAAGTAAGTTCCTCATAGTGTGGGCTTCGAGAATCATTTATTACAAGTGCGGATAGAGTTTCAAGCACTAGAATTCATCCAATTTCAACGATTAAGGTATGTGGAGTTTTGAACAAGAGCAATTCTTTCGTTTTTGTGCCTAAAGCTTTGATTTCTATTATGGATTTATATGATTTTACAAGTGGGTTTATACCCAAATTACTTCATTATGAGACTATGAGAATATAAATTGTTCAAGTTTTGTTATACATGATTATTTTACTATTCCTAAGTTATGACTTGATATTTAATATTGTAAATTTCATATTTCTACCATGAGTTGATATTTCAAGTGCTCTCAAGATATGTGTCAAGCTTTAAGCTTTCTTATGACAAATTGGATTATTAAGTATATTAATTCATTAGATTGAGTTGTTACAATGAGTCTTGATATTTCCTCAAAGTTATTGATGTTGCCATGATTTAATGAATTGATACATTTTGATATTGAGAAAGATTTGAGTCGAGTTAGGAATCCACAAATTGATTATGATTTGATAAATGAGAAGGAGATTTGATTTGATCTTTATGATAGACCCTTGTGATGTTTGTGGTGGATTTTCTAACGCATTCTGAGCTTGTGTCTGGGAGTAGTATTTAGCACCGAGTGGGAAATGTGGTATTTCCCTCAAAACTACGCGCCACTGTAGGATTGGTATTGATATTTGTGGGCCAGAGGCCGAGTATGAGATTATGATCACTAAATTGAGCTTGTATTCCCTGGAAGAGTACGACGCTCCCGCCAATGTGGGGTTCTCTCCTTAGGAGGGCAAAACATTGGACTCCATGTAGCTCATATGGTTTATGTCAGTTATAAGAACCTTCCATGTCCATAAGAGTTGAGTTTCTTGAATTACCGAGTCACTCCGAGTCTTGAGTTGAAGAGTTGAGTTGTTTACGATGATTTATGAGGTTTTTATCATATGATTTATTTACTATGTGATCATGAAAAGTATGTTTCAATCTAACTCAAGCCAAGTGAGCCATCATTGTACATGTGCATATTTTCATGAAATTGATGATCATATTTACATCGTTGCATGCACCCCCACATACTCAGTACATTCCAAAGTGCTGACCCACATATTTTCCTATGGGCTACATTTTCTCGTAATGTAGGTTTAGGTACTCAGCTGCAGCCGCGTTAGCGATATTTGGGTGCCTCACTATGTTTCCTCAGTGGTGAGTCCTCATGGTTCGAGGACCGTGTCTATATTTTTGTGATATCATTTTGTTGTTATGGCTTTCAGTACTGCTGAGTCAGTTGGGGGTTTATCCCAAAGGTTCCTTGATTTTAATGTATAGAGTCTTTGTCAGACTGGAGGGATGGTATGTACAGACATTCAATATATAATTTGATTGTACAGTTTAGTATTCTCCAGTATCTCTCTTGAACCCAATGTGATATATCTCTTTATTATGCATGACTATTGTTGAATTGAGTTCCTTGAGGTAGTGTCTGGCTCCGAGGGTTAGCTTGGGGCTACGTGTAGCCCTAAGCACTGTGTGACGTCTCGAGATGTTAATTTTGGGGGGTTACAAAGCTTTGTATCAGAGCCTATGGTTTAAGGAGTCCTGGGTCCTAGGGAGTCTGACAAGCCGCGTTACGTAGAGTCTTGATCATCGGTGTGTAGCGCGCCGCATCTATGAGCAAGAGGCTTCGAGATATTTTAGGAAAAGTCATTTCTTTTTTTCTAAAGTTTATCGTGCCTACAACTGTCTCTTTATCTGCAATTAACTCATGCTCTCTTATAACAGAAAATGCCTCCTCGTCGAGCTTGTAGAAATAATGATCAACCTAAACCCGCTGATCCCTTGAACGAGCATGTGTCTCATGCAGAATTTCGGGAAACTTTTCAGGCTCTAGCCCAGGTAGTTACCGCCAATGCTTAAGCTAACGCCCAGGCTACTATTCCGCCTCCGCAAGAGAATAATTCTACTGCAGATCGAGCTCATGACTTTATACAGATGAATCCGCCCGAGTTCTATGGCTCGAAGGTAGGTGATGACCCACAAATATACTTAGATGAAGTGAGAAAGATCACCCAGATTATGCACATGACTGAGGAGGAGAATGTTGAATTGGCTGCCTATCGAATGAAAGATGTTGTATATGATTGGGTGGAGATGTGGAGAAAGATTAGAAGGGAGGATGCCGCTCCCATGACTTGACAGTTATTCTAGGATGCGTTCTTGGACAGATTCTTTCCTTTTGAGATGAGGGAAACAAAGATAGAAAAATTCATGAATTTGAGACAAGGCTCCATGACTGTTAAAGAGTATTGTCTTAGATTCAACCAGTTATCCAAATATGCTCCTAGTATGATGACTGACTCCAGGACCATCATGAGCAAGTTTGTGACTGGCGTGTCGAGTTACGTTGTGAAAGAGTGTAGATATGCTATGATTAATAGGGAGATAGACCTTTCTCGATTGATGATACATGTCCAATAGATTAAAGTTGATAAGGTGAAAGAGAGGGAGAAAGTAAGAGGGAATAAAAGAGCTAGATCAGAGCAGTAGGGATTCGATCAGTCCAGATTCTATGGAGGGAACCACCCTCAATTCCAGATACATCCGTTTATGCCCGCGCCTTCCTCAGTTAGTTCTCCCACACCTAAAAGCAGGCAAGAGCAGGGGAACAGGCCTATCCCGTTCAGGTCTCAGGAAAGTGTAAGTAACAGACCTCATCCTCCTTTATGTGCCAAGTATGGTAGAGATCATTTTGGCGAGTGTTTTGTTGAACAGAGGGGTTGCTTTGGTTATGGAAAGTTGGGCCACCGACTTAGAGATTGTCTATATGCTAGACAGGGGAGTCGAGATGCTCATCCCCAGAGTCAGGCTACCAGTGCCCCCACTCCCATGCCCCCACTTGCAGTGGTAGGTGCGTCACCTCCGCGTCCCAGAGATGGGGGTTTGAACCCCACTAAGAGTATTGTTTTTTTACTCTTTATTCTTTAATTTTTAGTGTCACCAGTGCAAGTCAGCAAGTGTATGTTTTTTTAATTAAGCTTTTTTTATTTGCTTTTACAAAATTCATATAGTACTAATTAAAGAAAGTCAACGTGTTTTCAAATTTCAATTACCAACACCCCCCCCCCCCAAAAAAAACAAAAAAAACAAACATAAACTACTAATTAAATAAAGTAAAAAAAAAGTGTTTCTGGGTTTCTTCAAAAACCTTTGGTTAGGTAAGGGTTTCTTCTTCTTCTTCAAACGGATTTCTTCAAAGTTCAAACAAGACTTGCATCTGCTGCTCTGTCAAGTGCCAAGGTATGCAATTACTAATCAGATTTGTGTTCTCTTGACTCCTAGTGGTAATAAACTTATGGAAAGAGGTTTAAACTTGATTTGAACGATAGATTTGTTTCCCAAATTCTTATCTAAAAGTAAAAAACAGAATATGCTATATTGCTAGGAGTCTAGGATCATTATTCTTTGTCATTTGTTTGGACTTAACTATCAAGATTATGTCTTGAAAACTACCACTATATATTATATATGTTGTTTCTTTTCTTTATTTGCTTAAGCAAGGTTCTGCCAAATTGATGAGTAGTTTTTAATTTTTCTTTAGATTTTGGGTTAAAGTGCTTTAGTATTTTGTATTTTGTGAGTGCAAGGCAGTAGAATAATTTTGTGAAAATTTTTGTGTTTTGTCAATTGTCATTCGTAGGATCTTTAAGCAAGTGATAATATGATTACAAATTTATTCAAGCCTCAAACTTCTTCAGATACTGCTCTTAGTTCTTCTTTGCCAAGTTCTCCATTGCCTTTCAATCTTTTTGGAGTATCAGATAACGATAAAGATTTGACAAAGTTGGATCTTAAATCAGATCCTGCTGAAAGAAAACCAATTACAGAATTTCCTCCAAATATACGTGACCGGGTGAGGACATATTACATACAAAAAAGACCTTGCCAATCAGATAAATTTGAGTTTCCTACAAGGGATTTTAGAGGTACACCATGTCACTTTAATCCTGAATGGTTTAAACCTCTATATTCTCAATGGTTAGAATATAGCATTAAAGAAGATGCAATATTTTGCTTATGTTGTTACTTATTTAAAAATGAGCCTGGAGGTTATGGAATAAAAGTGAGTAAATCTTTCACAACGAAAGGTTTTCAAAGTTGAAACAAAGGCATAGAAAGGCTTAAAAACATATGGGTGAAGTGAATAGTGTTCACCATCGATGTTTTAAGATGATGCTAGATTTGATGAATCCGGAATAATCTATTTTAGCCTCACTTGATAAGCAATCTGAGAAAATTAAAGGTGGACATCGTATTTGTTTGAATGCTTCGATTGATATGACAGGATATTTTTTGAAAGAAGGTTTGCCTTTTCGAGGTCATAATGAGTGTGTAACTTCAACAAGAAGAGGTAATTTTCTAGATCTCTTAAAGTGGTATGCGGACAAAAAAGAAGAAGTGAAAAATGTTGTATTAGAAAAAGCTCCAAAAAATAGCACAATGACTTCTCCGGATATTGAAAAAGACATTGTAAGTTCTTGTGCAAAAGAAACGGAGAAAACGATTATTGAAGACTTAAATGGAATTACTTTGGAATTTTGGTTGATGAGTCTAAAGATGTTTCTCATAAGGAATAAATGACACTTGTTCTACGGTATGTCAACAAATAGGGTAAGCTTATTGAGCGATTTCTTGGTCTTATTCATGTTAAAGATACATCCGCAAAGTCATTGAAAGAAATGATCTACTCTTTGCTTTTAGATCATTCTTTGAGTCGATCCCAAATATGGGGACAAGGTTATGATGGAGCTAGTAACATACAGGGAGAGATTAATGGTCTTAAAACTTTAATTTTGAAGGATAATTCTTCAGCATATTGCATACATTGCTTTGCTCATCAGTTGCAATTGACTCTTGTAGCTGTTGTGAAGAAACATGATGATGTGAATAATTTTTTTGACATTCTTGCTAATGTTTTAAATATTATTGGAGGTTCTTTTAAGCATAGGGAGATGCTTCGAGATGATCAAGATGAAAAATTAGAGGAATTACTAGTGCTTGGTGAAGTTCATATGGGAAGTGGATTAAATCAAGAACTTGGACTTCAAAGACCCGGTGATACCTGTTGGGGATCTCATTTTAAGATAGTACGTAACTTCATTTCCTTATTCTCATCAATTGTTCATGTACTTGGAGTTCTTAAAAAAGAAGGTGCAAATTATCATGAGAAAACATTGGCAAAAATTCTAGTGGAAGATATTAGATCTTATGAGTTTATCTACATGTTGCATTTGATGTTGAAAATGTTGGGAGTTATATATGATTTGAATATGGCGTTACAACGAAAAGATCAAGATATTATTAATGCTATGAATCTTGTGGATTTCTCAAAGAGACAATTTCAATTGATGAGGAAATGTAAATGTAATTCTTTGTTAGAAGATGTCTTTTTAATTTGTGAAAAGAATGATATTATGATTCCTGAAATGAATGAGAAATATGGTCTTGTAAAGTCGAAGCGCAAGAGCTCAAGTGTTATATATTCTCATCATTTGCGTGTGAAAGTTTTCTATGTTGTTATTGATTTACAACTTTCAGAGCTCAACAATCACTTTAGTGAAGTGAATACTGATCTACTTCTTGGAATGATTAGTTTGAGTCCTGAGAATTATTTTTCAAATTATGATAAAGACAAGATCATGATGATTGCTACATATTATCCAAATGAGTTCAGTGCCTCCAAGCTTGAAGATCTTAGTTTGGATCTTGACAATTATATTTACTATGTGAGAGAAGTGGATAATACTTTCTCAAATTTGAAAGGACTTGGAGATCTTTCGATGAAATTGGTTGAAACAAATATGCACAAGACATGTGGACTTGTTTATTTGTTTGTGAAATTAATCTTGATATTACCCGTGGCTACTGCAACAGTGGAAAAAACATTTTCCTCCATGAAGTTTATCAAAAATAATTTGCGAAGCAGGATTTGCGATGATTTTTTGAATGATTGATTAGTTTGTTATATAGAGGATGAAGTATTTGACAGTGTACCTAATGATGCGATCATTGATCATTTTCAAAATATGACAACTCGTCGAATGAAATTGTAATGATAATGCTTATATTTATAGTGTTTAAGTAATTCATCACTTTTTTAAATATGTTAAATATTCTTATTTGTTAGTTACTTTGGCTAAGGTTATACATTTGTTGTCTTAATTATCAATGCATTAATACTTCTAACAAGTTCTGGAATTTGCAATGCCTTATTTGTTATACTAATTTGTAAAATAAACTGGTATTTGCAAGTTCAGTAATAGTAATTTGTATGTCTTTTCTTAAGCTAATGTCAGCTTTAGAAACATTTCCAGCATGCAAAAAAGTTAAGCTGAGGAACAAGGAGTAGCTTACTTCTCATGGGAAGAATTTGTTCAAATGGTAAATGCAATATGTTATGATGCAGAGGTTCCAATCTACTATTCAGAAAACAAAGTTTGGGCTTAATATTTGACATCAATAAATTTTTGGTTGTGGGCAATTCAGGTGTGATGGAAAAAATTAAAGCTGGAGGTACACTAAGAAGCTGCTTTACCACTACGCATACAACTAGTACGTCCTCTTATAAACCTTCAAATATATTAAATATCCTTATTTATTAGTTAATTTGGCTAAGGTTTTACATTATCTTGAGGTCGTTGTCTTAATTTGAAATTCAGAACCCACATGTTTTAAATCATGTTTTCACCTCTGGTGTTGGTATTGGTATTGGTATTGGTGGTGGTGTTGGTATTAGTGGTTCTGGTAGTGTTCATGGTGGTGGTGGTGTTCGTGGTGGTGTTGGTGTTGGTATTGATGGTGTTGGTGTTGATGGTGTTGATGGTGTTGGTGTTTGTATTGGTGGTGTTGGTGTTGGTGTTGGTATTGGTGGTGTTGGTGTTAGTGTTGGTGTTGGTGGTGGTGGTATTAGTGGTGGTGTTGGTGTTGGTGGTGTTGGTATTGGTATTTTTGGTGTTGGTGTTGGTGGTGTTGATATTGGTGGTGTTAGTGTTAGTGGTGGTGTTGGTGGTGTTGGCATTGGTGGTGTTGGTGTACTATATTACCCAACAGATTACATATCTGATGGAAATATGGAAGACCTGATTCAATTTCATCCAATAGATGATTCGTCTGTTGCAAAAGATGGGTAATCTGTTGGAAGTTATCAAAACAAAATTGCTACTTGTTTTGATAACTTCCAAGAGATGACCCACTTGTTACAACAGGTGGAACATCTGTTGGAAGATATTAAAATAGGTCTTCAAATAGATTTTCCATCTGTTTCAACAGGTGTATCAGCTGTTGGAATAAAACAAAACAACTTTTCCAACATATTAACCATCTGTTGCAACAAATGTATCCGCTGTTGGAAGAAAACAAACCAGTAGCAACACTATTTTGATTTCTTCAAATAGAAGCCCATTTGTTACATCATGTCGTTAATATGTTGCAACTGATAAGTCATCTATTCCAACATATGGGTCATCCTTTGGAATATTTTTTGTATTGTGTTGTATTTATTGAATTTTGTGTTACCTTTTTTTTAGAAAAATATGCAGACATTAATTGTAATATTTTTTTTGTTGTTCTCTTATTTGTAGGTAAAATATGTCTCCAAAAATACAAGAAAGTGAAAGTGGATTAACTTCTAACCAACTAACAAAAAATACTAGAATACAGATGGATTTGGATGAGTTTCCTAAACAATCCATTTCAGGAAAAAGTAAAGCTGAGGAAAGGTTTGAAAACAAAATTGAGGAAGATAGTAAAGCTATGGAAAATGATATTGATGGAGGTGGAGAAGGTTCTATTGAGGGTAGCAGGGAAAATAAAACTGAGGAGGAAGATAATGAAGATAAAGAAGATGAGGAAGTAGAAAGTGAGGAAGAAGATGGATCTTCCAAGGAGAATGAGAAAGATGATGATAATGCATCATCAATGGGAGGCGAATTGAGATCGAAATCCCAACATGATCCTATCAAAACTATTAGTATTGATAGGTTTTAAGTTGAGATGCCGATAGATAACCCTGCAGATTTAACAAGTGATTCTCTTATGGGGAAATCTTTGATGAATTTAGGAATATTATGAAGAAGGAAAAACTAGAGGATTTTTTTTAGGTCCAACTGCTTTGGAGACTTTCTTAAGATGCCTACGGACAACAATGCCCGCTTCCAAATGAGCATGGTATATGGTCTTATCAAGTGCAGGATTAAGTATGTGGGTGATGATAAAGATTTGAAGGAAAGGCACAAAAAGATGGATGAAATCTGTATTAACTACTGTGGCATGCCGATTTGTTTTGGCATGAAAGAGTTTGCCATAGTGACAGGCTTGAGATGCGATCGTCCAAAAGAACCTCTCCTCAAGGAAACACCCCTCAAAAAGTCCGAGGAAAGTGGAACAACGAACCCACCACCATTAAATAAAGGCAAGACATTGTCCAAGCGACCACCCACCAAAACCAACAAAGACAAGGAGCAATTGTGCTTGGTTTGGTTTGCCCATTCCGTTATATTGGCAAGAGATGTCTACGAAGTCATAGAAGATGATCTGTAGGTGCTTGCTCAGGATTTTGATAAATTCAACAATTATCCCTAGGGATATGACAACTATAAGTTGACTGTTAAATATTTATTGACAAAACTATCCCTAAAGATGATCAGCTTATACGGTTTTCCTTGGGCTTTTATGGTAAAATTTAATCACTATTTGCTTCCTCTTGCATTAATTTATATTGAATAATTATTATGACTTTTTTTGTTTGCTTCATGTTTAATTTTTTAGTCTTGGGCATTTGAATCCATTCCGCACCTCCGAAAGTAGGTTAAGGATTACCCGGATAAAGTTTCTCATCTAAGGATCCTTAGATGGTTGGAATGGAAAGAGCAACACAAAAATTAAGGATGTTGATCTCTTTAACCCTCTGGATGATACAATAAGTTTTCTTTCAAGTAAATTAATTTGACTCAAAAGAAGATATTGAAACAGATGGTCCACCTGTTGCAACATATGGGCTATCTATTTCAATTTATATTAACAGATTGCCCGTTTACTATAATTGGTGCAATAGATAGGTAATCTGTTGCGACAGACAAGTCATCTTTTGTAACAGATTACCCATTTTTCTGAACTTGACTTAATAGATTACCCATCTACTGCAACTTATGCAACAAATGGGTAATCTGATGCAACTTATGGTTACACTATTGCAATAAATGGGTAATCTGATGCAACAGATGGTTACACTATTGCAACAGATGAATCATCTATTACAATAGAAGGCTCATCTGTTACATAAGTTGTCTATGTTAACTTATTACCCAACTGACTGCAAATTATTATTTGATTTAAACATATCTACTTTTATTTATAGATTGTGCATCTATGGCTTATACCTACTAAGCAAGAGTAGGGGATGGATTCTTTTATTTCTCTAGGTCTTGTTCAAACTATATTAGACCCAACGGTGGAGTTAACAAAGAAGGAATTGGCTGGAGCAACAACCATAAGAAGAGATGTTAGGTAAGATCAACCTCATATTGAGGCTCTTCATGACCAGCCCACTGCAACAGATTTGGGTGCTTCTTATGGGGGGTTGCTGGTAGACTTATTTATATTGGTGGAAACCATGCTGATGAGAATGTTGCGGATGCTAAAGCAAAAAAAAAATGTCTCTAACCAAATTTAACCTTCTTGAAGATGATAATTTCCCAGTCACCCCTTCCAGTGGTCTAACTTACCCCTCTTCAAGCTCATGTTCTCTTTGCAAATGCAAAAACTGCATGGACAGACAAAATGAGCTCTTCAAAAAAATATATGATCTGACTAATGCTGTCAATGAATTTAAATCCAAAAGGGGTGTTATACCATCTAAGAAGGTGAGAGAGACATACACTCTTACGGAGGAGGTTAGAAAGAAAAAAAACAATTAGACGTATACTCTCAAATAATAAATCAAGAAAAATTGCAAATCCTCCTCAATCAAATGTTGATGAAGTTCAGGTACCATTGAGGAAGGTGGACATATTCGTACCTATTGTCACCAGCTGGCTGATGACTCTAAGAAATCACAAGAATTCCAACAAACCTACAAGGTGTTTTATGATGGATCAACTTTCCTCCAAAGACTTTAAGACGATGACAAATATGTATGAGTGGTACGAGTATAGATTAACTTTTTACTTTTAATTACCTAACCTTCTAAGTCATCTTTTTTAACAAATTACTTATCTGCTACATAAGTTGCAGTAGATTGGGTAATCTGTTAATACAACATCTGTTGCAACAGATGGTCCATCCCTTACATAAGTCGTAGAAGATGGCTAATCTACTGACAGATTCTGAGAACCTATGCAACAGATCGACTATTTATTGCAACATATTCCCTATTTGTTGCAACTTATGGACCATCTATTGCAACAAATGGGAAATTCATTTCATCTTTCAAGTTTTTTTCTAAAAAATTACTAACCTATTTAAAAATTCTCTTCTTATATAACAACATATTGATGAAATTCTCTGCCTCATGAGGGCAAGGCAGCTCGCACACAGTGAAGCATATGATCCTTGCAATAGGATAATGGACTTCAACTTCTAGAACTATTTTAAGAGTAGGTACGGTGTAATCTGTACCAACGCGGCCACTCCCGGTGGCCTAGATCTTAAGACGTTAATGTCATATTTCAAATGGGATCAAGTTATGATTAACTATGTGTCACAACCCAAACTAGGGTCTGGGCGTGATGGGTATCTCATGTTCTACGTGGAACGGAGATCACCCCCTTTACCTAACCTAGTTAACACAACAATCTTAAGTGTCAGATAAATTCAGAACATAAAACAAGATAGTGTAAACTAAGACTAATATTAATTCATGAAATGTATGAAACAATCACCGATAATCGTAAAACTGTCTTCCAATAAACCAATCTATTAAAACAACATACCCAAGTCCACAGTAATCCAACAAAGCCTTTATGAAACCAAAATCAATAAAATGTCAGGATAAGCCCCCGAATATAGCCAAAAACAAAGCCTGAACAAGGTCTAAGACACAAATAATAAGGACCATGAAATGAAGCCTTCCGAAGTATGCAATCTCACCACTTTAATGTCAACTCACGAACTAACTCGAACACCTGATCACTACGCAAGAAAAGTAAAAGAAGTTTTGGCGCCTGCATCGCATAAGGATACAACGTCTGGAGACAGTTAGTGGTTCGAGAGATAACATTCAGGGATAGAGGAATAAAATAATGCCATCATTTAAACAAAGTCAAATCATCATATGCAATCACAAGTATACATATATATATATAAATATATCGTGTCGGGATATTGAATCGGGTTTATCATGCATTTAAAACCTTAACCTGGGTTGTGTAGCATAACCGCCATCAAACAAGGCACCCATGGTCTATATGGTCCCAGATCCCCCCAAGATGGAAGGGCCCCAGTGTGTGTAGCCGCATGAACCAGAGAATATCCATAACCGTATATGCCTTTATAGGGGACTCGAACCTACCGGCATAGTCAAGGTGACTTAAGCACCAATGAATACAATATGTGGGGACTCAAACCTCCCCATTAATATATTCATTTGGGGAATAGAACCTCCCGATCATATAGACACCCATACCGACTAGCGCGGTTTCCAGTGTTAGTCCTTCAGACTCCACTTTCATGGCCTGACTATATATCCCTCTTTAAAGCCCAGTTAAAATATTCATATGTAACACCCTGAGACTGCCCCTTGGATATCATACAGTGCATAGGACCACAAGTGATCCCAAGTTAACCCTTATACTGGCATAACTCGTAAGCAACTAAATAACATACATTAATCTGAAAGAAAAATGCGGAAGAGAAGTCTTTACTAAGTAGATTCAATACAAAACTGTGTAAAACGATTACAACTCTAGTTATACAAAACAAAAGTGATATCAAATGCATCAACTTTACTGACTGTCTATGAAGCCTCTACTAATATTGACTATAGGTATCCGGGACATGACCCCCAGCTATCCCAAATCAATATGACTGAATAAAGAAAACAAGATGCTACTCGAACTATGATTGACTCGAGCCCTAAAATCAAAAGGACTCATCACCTACTGACTGGAAACGGCACACTGTCTGATTATGATATGTGGGCTACAACTGGTACCTATATTATGAGACAATGTAGCACATAGACATATTTGTGGGTCAGTACTTCTGGAATGTACTAAGTATGTGGGTGTGAATGCATAAGTAAAATAGTAACTTAATATATTCATATACTTTCGAATAATGCATGCTAAGTGCAAGTGACTCACCTTGAGCTTGAATAAAACTGAAAGATGAAAATCATAAAAAAAACATGAATAATAAAGCATACCGAATAAACTTTGTCAGCTACACACTTAGTTTCTAAATGCTTTACTCTTATTCTTCCTTAGGGACATCTTTCTAACCGACATACACCATGTGAGCTATCATAGAGTCCAACGTCTTACTTACGGTGGGGAGAGATCACGTTGGGGAAAGCTGTCCTACCCTTGCCATCGAAATAGGACCTTAACTTAAGTGATCACTATACTTAAACCATATTAGGGCTTTAAACCTATGGTGGCTCATAGTTCTGGGGCTTGCGACCTTGTAATCATGCCCAACTCGGTGATAAATACTACTCCCTTAATACTTATATGCTCATACTTTAGGAAATCCACCTTAAAATAGCATAAGGGTTTATAATGAAAATCAGTTATGCTTCTCTTTGCTTTAAACTATGATCAAAATGAATAAATATGGATTCCTTATCTTAGCTTAGGATCAAAAGATCAATTCTTGCTTAAAATCTTGATATAAGCTTATCAAAGAATACTTAAAATCATAATCTTCTTGAAGTCTCAATACTCAAACTTAGGGCTTAAAACCCATGCTTTAGACTCTGTGGTAATTCATGATAAAACTTTATGCTCAATAACAATCTTGAAATACTTCAACAATAATAAGTCAAAATAGTGCAATCTCATTCATAATATAAATCATGCAAGTTAAAAACATAAACATAAGCACTTCTTGATATACTTAAACCTTTAAATCTCATGATAATCACATACTTTGAAAATTTAGAAACTTGGGTATGAACCCTACTTCAAAATAAGTAAGTTAAATATTAAAATCATGCAGGGCACAAGGGTGAAAAGATACCCTTGTTCATAATCCCACATACCTTAATAGGCTTGATTTGATGGAGAAAGCTTGACCTTGAAAGCCGTAAAAACAATCTTGAAAGATTTTCTTTGAATTCTTGGACCAGAGAACTTGAATTCTTGATTATCTTGAAGAGAATGTAACTTGAAGTTGAAGTTCTTGGGAGAAGGTTAGGGTTTGTTCTTGGAGAGGAAGGCTTTCTTGGAGAGAAATTATAAATAAAGGGGCAAATAATACTCTTTAGGGCTTTAATTATGTGTTATGGATGAATTTGGGTGGGGAAAATGAACCATTTGCCCTTAAAAATACTGAACCAAAAGCTGTAAAATAGGGGCGGGCGATGGAGCGTGCGCTGCGGGCTAATCGTGCGCCCTCACTGCCTCTCTCACGAAAATGGCTATAACTTTTTGCTCGGGTACCGGATTATGGCAAAATTGGTATCGTTGGAAATCTGACTCAATTATCTATAATTTTGTGGGTCTTGATATACAAAATTTTATGTATATCAAAAGTTATATACATTCAAAGTAGATCCTTGTAGAACCGAATACCAAATTTTGGACGAATCAAAGGCTCTTAGATCAGCTTTGTTCTAAGTGTTTTTTTATGAACTTTTTTCACCTTGAAAGCACTTCACACACTAGGATAAAGATCATGACATATCAATTCAAAAGTAAATCATAGGATTATAGTTTACACACGTAAGAGCGATGCTTAAAAGTCTAGCCCAAAAATATGAGGTATTACATTATCTTCCTCTTGGAATCATTTGTCCTCGAATGATGGAAAGGAACTCGTTGAAGTCTTAGAAGTATGGGATAATGTAGACATGATATGTCTTCTAAGAAAGGATATAACTGAGCTGAAAAATTAAAACTTTCATCATAAAACTAATTTCTGAGCTGGCTTGACTTTACTTACTATAAGGAGATGATTCATGCTGAGAGTTTAGAATCCGCTTCAAGTGTTCATGATACAATAATACATATAGAACTGCAAAGTGATAACAATACACATAAATAATAAACTTAGCTTAACTGCATCATTCTAAGTCTGTGGATCCCTTTAATAAAATAAACACTAAACTTAACTGCATCCATTCTACTCTAGCGTCCGAGATATAACAATACACATAAATAATAAACTTAGATGAAAGACTACACAAAGAAAATGAAAAACAATCTTCTAATACATCCTTATGAGATACAACTCTTAACTTTGTATATCCCCAACAGTCAATATATAATACTTGAACACTTACTAACTTAGAATCCTCATGAGCATCACCACACCCGGAGTTCACACCATCTAGAGCTTCAACTCTTTTTTCTATTAGTTCAATCTTCAAAGATTCAAACTAAGATTCTAACACTTAACATGGATATCCCAAACCTTTAATGAACCATACTACTTCCTTCATGGCCTACTAATATCACATCTCTAAACTTATATTTTTCCCTAAACCATGAGAATATAAATCATACCAAAAGGCTCAACATCATCTATCCATAACTCCTTAACTTAGCTATTAAGAACACCATACACTATATAACTAGCCTTCTTCCCGTTTAGCAACTTAAGGGTACTACTAACCACGTACAACCTTTAATAATCTTAGAAAATAATGCAACCCTCATATCACCTTGTGTACAGATCTAATGATACATACAACATCATACTCAATTACAAATAAATGAACTTAAACTCTTGCATATACTGTTCAAGCCTACTAGATCACTTCCATATAACTAGCATCACTAACCAAGCAATTATTATTTCAACCTTGATAATCATCCACTGTTCAAACTTAGTGTCTAGTGTTAGGCATGGTCAATAACACAACCTCACGTACGATTCTCGCTTGAAAGCTATAAAATAAAACACCAAGAAACACTAGTCTACTAGAACCTCATAACAACAGTAATCAATCATAATCCTATGGTATGCCTTACTAAAAACCCTTAGCACATCCTCCTTCCACATATTATGACTATTTACCCATCTATACATCTAAATTACATCCCTAGCTCTACAAACATCAACCAATTTCTTTTTCACAACTTCAAGGAGAACCCACATTAACAATTCTTATCAACATAATACTTTCGTTAGGAACCTATAATTTTCTAACACAATGAAATATCATCAAAAACACCTTTCCTACTTTAAGCATACCATAATTTACCTTAACTAATACCTCATTCTTTACCCTCCACCATGAAACCTACACCACATTCACTACCCTTTAGTTAGAACACAAGGACAAATCATCCCCATCCTACTTAATAGAAGACATAGATCTATCACTTTTTACCCTCAATCAAATGCTAACCCCAACTTTTCTTGTTACTATACTTCTATATCCATACTTCCAAATCTAAGGATGTTCTACTACTTATGAATCATAACACCCTGAGTTACACTTTGCCTTGATAAAAACTATATTCAATACTCAAGGCGCGTGTTTTCTCCTTTCATGAGCACTATCTGTAATGAAGGGTTAATGAGGAATTTGAATACATATCTTATTTCGTCTTATCTGAACAACTCATATGGATGAGGACATAATATTTGACTTGAGGAACGTATAACACACTAGCGAGCTCCTCTCAAGCCCCTTGTGTGACTTTTGAAATTACAGATAGTAAATCTGAGAGCATCGTTTTGGAAGGAATTGGAACTTACTAATTGTGTTATCTCAAGAACGAGTCATAGATAAAGAATTATGGAGTAACACATGAATAATAGAAGTTTCAAAAAGAACAACTTTACTGCTCGATCTAGAGTAAGAAAGAAAGGAAACTCTTCTTAAATTCCCTGTAGCCTCTCGATGAAAAGTACAAACATCATTGTACTATCCTGTAAGAGTTTACTAGAAATGGCTTCATAGACACCTTAGGACACTTGAACTCTATGCTCTGATACCAAGTTTGTAATGCCCTGAGACTATCCTCTGGACGTCACACGATGCTTAGGACCATAAGTGATCCTAAGCTAAACCTTATAATGGCATAACTCATGAGAAACTAAATAGGATACATTAATCTGAAAGAAATATGCGGATGAGAAGTCTTTACTAAGTAGGTTTAATATAAAACTGTGTAAAATGATTACAACTCTGGTTATACAAAACAAAACTGAAATCAAATACATCAACTTTGCAGACTGTCTATGAAGCCTCTACTAATATTGACTATAGGTAGCCGGGACATGACCCCCAACTATCCCAAATCAATACAAATGAATAAAGAAAATAAAATGCTACTCAAACTATGATTGACTCAAGCCATCGAATCAAGAGAACTCATCACCTGCTGACTGGAAGCTGTACTCTATCTGATTATGATGTGTGGGCTACAACTGGTACCTACATTATGAGATAATATAGCACATAGACATATATGTGGGTCGGTACTTCTAGAATGTAATGAGTATGTGGGGGTGAATGTATAAGTAAAATAGTAACTTAATATATTCATATACTTTTAAATAATGCATGCTAAGTGTAAGTGACTCACCTTAAGCTTGAATAAAACTGAAAGTTGAAAATCATAATAAAAAAATGAATAATAAAACATACTGAATAAACTTTGTGAGCCACACACTTAGTTTCTAAAAGCTTTACTTTTATTCTTCCTTAGGGACGTCCTTCTAACCGACATACACCATGTGAGCTATCATGGAGTCCAACGTCTTACCCACGGTAGGGAGAGCTTATGTTGGGGAAAAATGTCTTACCCTTGCCATCGGAATAGGACCTTAACTTAAGTGATCACTGTACTTAACCCATATTAGGACTTTAAACCTACGGTAGCTCATAGTTTCCAGCATACGACCTTGGACTCATACCTAACTCGGTGCTAAATACTACTCCCTTAATATTTATATGCTCATACTTTAGGAAATCCCCCTTAAAATAGCATAAGGGTTTATAATGAAAATCAGTTATGCTACTCTTTGCTTTAAACTATGATCAAAATGAACAAATGTGGATTCCTTGTCTTAGCTTAGGATCAAAAGATCAATTCTTGCTTAAAATCTTGATATAAGCTTATCAAAGAATACTTCAAAGCATAATCTTCTTGAAGTCTCAATACTCAAACTAAGGGCTTAAAACCCATGCTTTAGACTCTATGGTAATTCATGATAAAACTTTATGCTCAATAACAATCTTGAAATACTTCAACAATAACAAGTCAAGATAGTGCAATCTCATTCATAATATAAATCATGTAAGTTAAAAACATAAACATAAGCACTTCTTGATATACTTAAAGCTTTAATCTCATGATAATCACATACTTCAAGAATATAGAAACTTGGGTATGAACCCTACTTCAAGACAAGTAAGTTAAATCTCAAAATCATGTAATTTGGGCACAAGGGTGAAAGGATACCCTTGTTCATAACCCCATATACCTTAATAGGCTTGATTTGATGGAGAAAGCTTGACCTTGAAAGCCGTAAAAACAATCTTGAAAGCTTTTCTTTGAATTCTTGGACCAGAGAACTTGAATTCTTGATTATCTTGAAGAGAATATAACTTGAAGTTGAAGTTCTTGGGAGAAGGTTAGGGTTTGTTCTTGGAGAGGAAGGCTTTCTTGGAGAGAAATTATAAATAAAGGGGCAAATAATACTCTTTAGGGCTTTAATTATGTGTTATGGATGAATTTGGGAGGAAGAAAATGACCGATTTACCCTTTAAAACACGAAACCAAAAGCTGTAAAATATGGGTGGGCAATGGCGCGTGCGCCACGGGCTAATCGCGGGCCCTCACTGCCTCTCTCATAAAAATGAATATAACATTCCGCTCGGGTATCCGATTAAGGCAAAATTGGTATAATTGGGAAGCTAACTCAATTATCTACAATGTGGTGGTTCTTCAAATGCAAAACTCTACATCTATCAAAAGTTATATACGTTCAAAGTAGACCCTTGTAGAATCAAATACCAAACTTTGGATGAATCAAAGGCTCTTTGCTCAACATTGTTCTAAGTGATTCTTATGAACATCTTTCACCTCAAAAGCACTTCACACACTAGGATAAAGATCATGACACATGAATTCAAAAGTAAATCATGGGATTATAGTTTACCCATGTAAGAGCGACACTTCAAAGTCTAGCCCAAAAATATGGGGTGTTACATCATCACACGTACACAATCACTAATCCAATTATTTGCCAAAGGCATTCCGTCGGTATCGTCATACCAACCACACTTGCAAGTGTACAATATTTTATAACCATTATTAATCAACTTTGATACTCGAACCCATTGTCTAACCAAAGACATCAATTCAATTCAACATTTAGGGACTCAAACCCAATTAGCCAATTAAACCATCAAGGTTACAATTCAAATCTTTATGGCCAACAAGGCCTTCATAAAACCATTTTCCAACCATTAATATTCTTAAGCCAATACCTTAGTTCAAAACACAATTTAACTTGTGACAAATCATTCTCATTGACATTTTCACAAATAGGTTGAGGGCATACTATTATCAAGCCAAGAAAAACATCAAGTTAGGGTTAACCATAACCTTAAATCATAATTCTCAAGAACCCACATGTGCAAACCATTATTAAAGAATTCTTATACACAATTTAAATCATGAGAAATCAATGTTCACAATATGCAACCAAACCCTCAACCTTGGTTTTCAAAACCACCATTAATAATTCATGAACAAAGCTTTAATCATATGCTTTTAATGAACTAACAATGAAGGAAGAGTCACATGCCTGAGTTACGAAGATTCACGGAGAGAATTTAATCTTTAAGCCTCTAGATGACCACCTTAAAGAAACCCTAGTCCAATCTTTTTGGAGAAGTTTTTAGAGAGTTTTGAGTGTGTTTTAATCTTACTAAGTGTAGAATGAATGCCTAATTTATGTTATAAGATGTGGGGTCTTAAGGGTTTGGGGTGGGAAATGTCCAAAATACCCTTATCTTAAATACTATAGAAACCCACAGGTGGGCATGAGTTGACCCTCCAACTCCTCACCATTACATACGGCTGGTATCATAAGTTGTTACCAAAACAGAAGGTTGGACACCATATTTTGTCCAACTTACGGTCCCTTGCCCAACTCGTCACTAGACCATACGATTAGTAAGATCTAGTCGTATCCAAGGCAGAATATCAAGGGCTAGATACTAGATAACATATGATTGGAACCTACCCTCTCGTCACATTACCATACGACTCATTTGGAGTCTCTCGTAGCCAGGACAGAATTTGGCCAACAATACACTAACCAACATACGACTAGGGTCCCTAGACCTGTCACCACACCATACGACTTATGGTATGAGTCGTATGATGATACAGAGTTCAAAACCCAAGAAATTTGCAAGGGCCGAAGTTTGGGGCATTTCAGTCTCCCCCTTAGGATCATTCATTCTCGAACGATGGGACATGACATTGACTAGCACGATTAAACCCCAAACGTCTCTACTCTTACCTTTAAGACAAAACAAAACACTAAGGAATTCATAATCTACCTTTAACACAGACAAAAAACAAAGATGTTAAGAATAACTCATACCTCAAGCACAAATTTCCAAAATTGGGAATAGGAACAAATACTTAGACTTCATATCCTTCTTAGCTTCCCAAGCAGCTTCCTCAAACTTTTGATTCTACCATAGAACATTTATCGAAGCCACATTTTTTGTTTGCAAACGACAAACCTGCCGATCCAAGATCCTCACTGGGACCTCCTTATAGGACAAAGAATCCAAAATATCAATATTCTCTAAGGGAACAACCAACGAAGGATTACCCAGCATTTCCGCAGCATGGACACATGAAATACCAAATGAATAGAACTCATGCTAGAGGGCAAATCCAACTCATATGCAATGTTACCAACCCTTCTAAAAACTAAGTACGGGCCAACATACCAAAGATCGAGCTTACCCTTCTTCTCAAAATGAA
Source organism: Capsicum pubescens (assembly GCA_030864215.1). Taxonomy (NCBI): domain Eukaryota; kingdom Viridiplantae; phylum Streptophyta; class Magnoliopsida; order Solanales; family Solanaceae; genus Capsicum; species Capsicum pubescens. Next base: position 216,608,771 of record CM061545.1, on the reverse strand, counting down.
TTACTCTCTTCATGGGAGACACCTTTTAGAATATCCAATCTCCAACCTCAAACTCCAAGTCCCTTCGCCTCATGTCTGCATTGGACTTTTGGTGACTTTGGGTGGTCTTAAGCCTATCCTGAATTACTTTCACCTTCTTCATATCTTAGTGAACTAAATTTGAGCCAAACATCTCCGCTTCACCAACCTCAAACCCCCCAATAGGAGATCTACACCTCCTACCATACTACACATAAACGGGGCCTTACCAATACTAGAATAGTAACTATTATTATTAAAAAATTCAATGAGAGGCAAATGGTCGAACCACCTACCACCAAAGTCAATCACACAAGCTCTCAGCATATCTTTCAAAGTCTGAATAGTCCTCTCATCTTGCCCATCCAACCGTGAGTGAAAAGCCATACTATGACTTATATTAGTCCCCAAACCACGCTGAAAAAAGCACCAAAAATGTGATAAAAACTGAGTACCATGATCTAAAATAATTGAGACAGGCATACCACAACTTTACAACTTCTTGAAGAAATAACTTTGCATAGTCCTCGACAGAATTAGTAGTCCTCACTGGCAAGAAGTGAGCGGACTTAGTCATCCTATCCACGATGATCCAAAGAGAGTCACACTGATTCCACGACCGCAACAGGCCAATAATGAAATCCATATTAATTACCTCCCATTTCTACACCAACAATTTAATTTCTTGAAGTAGGCCACCATGCTTCATGTGCTCCACCTTCACTTGTTGACATTCCATACACTTAGCCATAAAGTTGGCTATATCCCATTTTATGTTATTCTACCAGTACATCTCCTTAAGGTCATGATACATCTTTGTTGAACTGGGATGAACAGTATACCACGATTCGTGGGCCTCAACCAAAATTATGCCTCGCAATCCATCCACATCGGGAACACACAACCTCTCTTGGTACCTCAAGATACCATCACAACCGATCTCAAAGGCCATCACCTTCTGCTTACCCATATTATCCTTGATCTTCATCAAGAGAGAATCTAATACTTGCTTTTTTTTAATTTCCAAACTAAGAGATGATTGCATCACCTATTGCACGAACACACCACCATTCTTGGAATCTATGAGATAAAATCCAAGGTTAGCCGATCGGTGAATATCCTTCACCAATTCTCGCTTATCCTTATCTACATGCGATAAGCTACCCATGGACAACCTGCTAAGAGTATCAACAACCATATTAGCCTTACCTAGGTAATAGTTAAGACTCATATCATAGTCCTTCAATAACTCAAGCTACCTCCTTTGCCTGAGATTATGCTCTTTCTGAGTGAACATGTACTGTGGGCTCTTATGATCAGAAAAGATATTAACATGGACCCCATATAGATAGTGATGCCAGATTTTCAACGCAAACACCATAGCTAATAATTTCAAGTCATGAGTTAGATAGTTCTTCTCATGAACCTTTAACTGTCTAGAGGCATAAGCAACCACCTTACTATGCTGCATCAACACACCACCCAAACCAACTCAAGACGCATCACAATAGACGATAAAACCCTCGATATATTCAGGTTGAGTCAAGACTAGAGTTGAAGTTTACTTATCTTTTAATTTCTCAAAGCTACCCTCGCAAGCATCAGACCATAAGAACATTACCTTCTTCTGAGTCAACTTAGTCAATGGGGAAACTATAGAAGAGAAACTTTCCACAAACCTTCTGTAGTAACCAAGTAAACCCAAAAAGATCTGAATATCGATTGGAGTCTTGGGTCTAGGCCACTTCTTAACCACTTCAACTTTCTGTGAATCCACCATGATCCCTTTACTAGAAATGACATGACCCAGAAAAGTGACAATGTTCAACCAGAATTCATATTTTAAAAATTTAGCATACAACTACTGCTCTTTCAGGGTTTGCAATACAGTACGAAGGTAATTGGCATGATCCACCTCACTCTTAGAGTATACCAAAACATTATATATGAACACAATAACAAATAAATCTAGTTGCTGGCGAAAGAACCTATTCATCAAATCCATGAATGGCACAGGGGCATTAGTCAAGCCAAACGACATCACCAAGAACTCAAAATTCCCATAACGACCTTTTGTCTGAGAGATGAAAAAGAGGATCTAATATATGCATAGGGTTCTAAGATAGAGTATACTTTTAATGTGGAAGAGGAGGCATATTCTATATTACAAGAATCTATCCACAGTGGGAAGACACAATATAACAAGGTAATAATACAAACTGACTCTCTTATAATCCAGAATATACTAAATAAAGAGTGGAGATGTCCAGGAAATTTGCAAGATTGTATTGAGTATATTAGAGCAGTACTGAAAGATAAGTGTAAGACCCCGTGAAAGTTATAGTTCAATTCAGTCCCATATAGATTATAATAAGGGGTCCCAAACTTAGAAAAATTCAGCTAAGTGTTAAGACTTAGAAGCATTATTAGCCTTCGAAATTGGATTCTATTATCTTCGATCTTTCTGACCTTAGAATATTGATATTCAAGTTGATTCATGATCAGGGATGTCAATAGGTCATATTGGGTGAGTTTCAGAATTTTGGACTTCGTTTGGATCATGTTTGGATGGGCAAAACAACAAGCCAACGCAATCTTGATGCATTGCACTGGCCACGATGTTGCACCCATATATGCGACGCATCGCCAATCGCGTTGCTGGCTAGTTTTTATGCATTAAATTTTGAGTTTCCAAGGGTATTTAGGTCCTTTTACACTCATCCAATTAAGCTAAAACATGAGATTTAATATCCTAAAGGGCTAAATACACTCGTTATTCTCAAAATCCTCTCAAGAACAAGCCCTACGTTCATCAAGCTCAAGAATCAAGTCTCAAGAACTCATCTCAATCTTCATAAGATTAATAATCAAGGTATGTTAGGTGTTCATCCTTGGTTTTCCTTCCACCCTTGGAGTTCAAGAACCCCTTTTAAAACTATAAGTTTATTGATTTGATGATTTACATATTGGAATTGGTTTGTGTTCATGTATGTATTGTTGTATGGTTTTTAAATCAAGATTTATACAAGTTTCAAGTGAATTAATTAGCAAGTATGTAGAATTATGTGATCTTCATTATGAACCCTTGAATTGTAAGTTAAATGTTGTAGCCATGATGTTTATATATTGATGAATTCCATGTGCATTAATTATGCTCCCCAAGTGTTTGATAGAATGCCAATGTAAATTGAGTAGTGAATTTATGACATGTTATCATGTGGTCTCATTCACGTACAAGTTCATGCCTTTCAAGTGTTTGACAAAATATCTAAATGAATGCATGGTGAATAAGTAATTAATGTAATGCTTTCAAGATTTTTCCATGTTTTACTATTGATGCTATCGAGTCCCGGGGGTATTCAATACCCAAAATTCTAGCTGTTCACCTAGAATTATAGTAGCTACAAAATAGTCTCAGAAGCATTATAAACTAGTAGTACTCAGTCAGTTACAAAACTCAGTAAAACTCAGTCCAGTTTAGTTCAGTCTAATAAGCAGTGTAATTTAGTTGGGAGTAGGATTTAACATCGAGTGAACACAAGGATGGGGGCTCACATGCCAGTTGAGGGTGTGATCCTTAGTAGCAGTCCTTGCATTCCAGAACTACATGGCCAGCGTAGGTTAAGATATCAACCTGCCAGTTGAGGGTTGATAAAGTATTTACCTGCTAGATGAGGGTAATACCTATCTCATTAGGGCACCTTCCAGATAAGGGTGACTCTTTAACCTGTTAGTACCCATGGCATGGTACTAGCACCATTCTAACTAGGGTTACAGGTTAGACCTAAATCAGCTTAACACAGGGCATGTCGGTTAGATAATACCTCTCACAGTTTCAGTTATAGACTCAATATAAAACTCAGTTTAGTTCTGCAGAATCAGGAGTGTTAAAAATAGTTACCCAGTTATCAGTAATATAGTTATCAGTAATCTCTGATATTAGTGACTCAGTTATCAGAACTCAGTATTCAATTTCAGTATAATCTCATATACATAATATATATATATGCACAGTATTGCATAATCAGTATTTACGACAGTTTCAGTTATCCATGTACTCTCATTCAGTTATGTTCATATCATTCAGTCAGTTACTATTCATGTATATGGGCCCATGCATTTCAACTTTACCTCATCTAACATACCAGTACATTCCACGTACTGACGCATACTCTTTATTTGTGCTAGGATGTCTCATATCATAGGTTTGGATGCTCAGGTTCCTGACCGTACTTAGCAGCTCAGGTTATCAGCAACAGTTATAGTGGTGAGTCCTTATATTTTGAGGATAGAATTATTTCTTTCAGTATTCCAGTAGTTCAGTATGTTCAACAATCAGAGTTAGTTGGGGACTTGTCCCATCAACTTCATATTCAGACAGTTAAAGGCTTTCAGACTAGACTATTTCAGAAAGATGTTTAGTTTTTCAGTATTATTATTAGTAATCAGTATTTGTTTTCAGTTTATGAACCTTATGGAAATATCAACCTAATTTCCGCATATATTCTCAGTATTATTATTATTCAGTGCTTATAGCACGTATTAGTCATGGGTTAGCTTGTGGTCCATTAGGATTATAAGTACCGTGTGATTCCCAGGGTATAGTCTCGGGGCATTACAAACTTGGTATCATAGCCTAAGGTACAACAGAGTCCTAGGGAGTCTGAAAGTCCTATCAAGTAGAGTCTTATGCATAGTTTTGTAGCGTGCCACACTTATGGACAAGAGGCTATGAGGCATTTTTAGGAAAAGTTCCCTTCTCAGTATTCTTGTCGTACTAGTGAGCATGAGCTCAAGTTAAACTCTCTGTCTAATCTAAGTTTTCCTTTCATGTATAGAATATGCCTCCCCAAAAGACTAACGAAAGAAAAACTAGAAACCAACTAGCACCTCCGCCCATTTAGGCAGATCCCCTGGACGAGCATGTCTCTCATGCAAAATTTAGAGATGATTTCACTACTCTATCTCATTCTGTAGCAACCCAGAATAAATGCCCAATTGCTATTCAAGCCAACCCAGTGTCCAATACTACTACAACTAGAATTTGGGACTTTACCTGAATGAATCCTCTATCATTTTCAGGTTCTAAGTCTAAAGAGAACCTACAGGAGTTCCTTAACATGGTGCAAAAGGTCACATATATTATGGGGGTAACTGCTTGTGAGAGTGTTGAGTTAGCTATGTATCAGTTGCAGGATGTGGCTCATACATGGTTTAAGCAATAGACGACAGATAGGGCCGCAGATGTAGGGCCTATAGAATGGGAGAAGTTTTCTACTGCCTTTCTAGATAGGTTATTTTCATTTGATTTGAGGGAAGCTAAGATGTTAGAATTCATTAACTTAAAGTAGGGCAGCATGACAGTGAAGGAGTATTCTCTCAAGTTTACTCAGTTATCCAGATGTGCTCCTCATGTGGTAGCTGATAGCAGATCTAAGATGACTAAGTTCATGTTTGGCATGTCTGATAGTGTGGTTAAGGAGTGTAGGAACTCCATGCTGATTAAAGATATGGACTTAGCTAGGTTAATAATTAATTCTCAACATATATAAGAGCAAAAAACTAAGGAAAAGGAGAGCAAGAACAAGAGGTCTAGAATAGGTAGCTTCAAATTCACTCAGCCTAAGTCAGAGGGTGGTAATCATCCTCAGTTCCGCCTGAAATCTTAAGTTCCAGCTCCGTCCTCAACTAGTGCTCCAATGCCTAAGTTCAGAAATGGTAATAAGGATAGGGCACCAGGCTCTAAATCTCAGGGTAGTGTTAGTAGTGCTCGAACAAATCCTCTTTGCTAGAAGTATGGCAGAAACCATCAGGGTGTCTGCAGAGCTGGTAGCGATGTGTGTTTTGGGTGTGGTAAGCTAGGTTATAGAATCAGAGATTGTCCTCAGTCAAGTTCACAGGGTCTATAAAATCGTCCCCAAGCTCAGTCCGATCTCCCATCTCAACAGGGTGCCACTTCCAATGCCACTAATAGGCAACACCCAAATAGACTCTATGCACTTAAATCCCGATAGTATTAGGAAATTTCTCCTTATGTGATCACTGGTATGTTACAAGTTTATCATTTACTTGTTTATGCTTTGCTAGATACAAGAGATTCTTTATCCTTTGTAACTCCTTATATAGCTGTTGACTTCAGTTAGTTCCAAAATCCTAGCAGAGCCTTTCTCAATATCTACCCCAATGGGTAATTCTATCATAACTCGGTGGGTATACAAGAACTATACGGTTATGGTATCTCAGAAAGTTACTTCAGCAGACTTAGTAGAGTTAGAGATAACAAATTTTGACGTCATTATCGACATGGATTGTCTTTATGCAGGCTATGCTTCAGTTTACTGTAGAAACAAAGTTGTTTATTTTCTGTTCTCAAATGAACCTGTCCTAGAATGGAGGGGTAGTACTTTGACACTTAGGGGTCAGCTTATTTCCTACCTTAGAGCGAGAAAAATAATAGCTAAGGGGTGTGTTTATCATCTCATTTAAGTTAAAGACTCTAGTTACAAGACCCCTAATCTTGAGTCAGTTTCAGTAGAATGTGAATTTCCAGATGTGTCTCCCAAAGATCTTCCCAGAGTTCCTTTCGAAAGGGAAATTGACTTCGGAATATACCTTCTTCCAGATACTCAGTTTATCTTTATTCCGTCATACAAAATGGCTTCAACAGAACTCAAAGAATTGAAAAAACAGTTGAAGGATCCCCCAGATAAGGGGTTCATCAGGCCCAGTATTTCCTAGTGCGGTGCACCAGTTTTATTCGTGCATAAGAAAGATGGTTCTCTTAAAATTTTTATTGACTACCGTTAGTTGAACAAAGTCACAGTCAAGAATAAGTATCCACTTCCCAAAATCGATGACTTGTTTGACCAACTTCAGGGTGCCAGTTACTTTTCTGAATAGTCCTCAGATCAGGCTATCATCAACTTAGAGTCAGAGAATGAGATATTTCAAAAATAGCTTTCAGAACTTGGTATAGTCACTTCGAATTTCTAGTTATGTCATTTGGTCTTACCAATGTCCCAACAACTTTCATGGACTTGATGAACCGCGTGTTCAAGCAGTACTTGGACATGTTTGTCATAGTCTTCATTGATGACATTCTTGTCTACTCCCACAGTGAAAATGATCATGCGGACCACCTCAAAATAGTATTACAGACCCTCAGATCCCATTAGTTGTTCACTAAGTTAGTAAATGTGAATTTTGGCTAAGATTAGTAGCTTTTCTTGGTCATATAGTTTCCATTGATGGCATTAAAGTTGATCCTCAAAAGACCGAAGTAGTGAGAAACTGGCCTAGACCCATCTCTTTATCAAATATCAGGAGTTTCTTGGGTTTGGCTGGCTATTACCGATGGTTTGCTGAAGGATTTTCATCTATTGCATCCCCCATGTCCATATTGACTCAGAATAAAGTCAAATTCCAGAGGTCAGATTCTTGTGAGAAGAGTTTTTAGGAGTTGAAGACTCGACTCACTACAACCCCAGTTTTTACTTTGCCCGATGTTTCAGACGGATTTGTTGTGTATTGTGATGCTTCTAGAGTTGGTTTGGGGTGTGTTTTGACATAAAAGGGTAAGGTTGTCACCTATTCCTGTAGACAACTTAATCCCCATGAAAAGAATTACCCCACCCATGATCTTGAGTTAGCAGCTGTAGTGTTTTCCTTAAAAATTTGGAGGCACTATTTGTATGGGGTACATGTTGATATCTTCACAGACCATAAAAGCCTGCAGTATGTATTTTCTCAGAAAAACTTAAACTTGCTTCAGAGAAAGTGATTAGACTTGTTGAAAGATTATGATATGAGTGTTCTATACCACCCAGGCAAGGCCAATATAGTAGAATATGCCCTCAGTCGGTTGTCCATGGGTAATGTTGTTCACGTTGAGGATGGTAAGAAGAAGTTAGCTCAGAAAGTTCATTAGCTTGCCAGACTTGGTGTCCGTTTAGTTGATTAGGCTGAGGGTAGTGTTTGGGTACAGATAGTTCAGAATTATCTTTGGTTTCTGAAGTAAAAGAAAAGAAGGACAGAGATCCCAGTTTAGTTAAGCTAAAAGAGTCAGTCAGAGACCAGAAGATAGAGGTTTTATCCCAAGGGAGAGATGGTGTGTTGTGTTGCTAGGGTAGATTATGTGTACTATGTGTGGATGGCATGAGACAACAGATTCTTGCAGAAGCGCATGGTGCTCATTACTCGATTCATCTAGGGGACACTAAGATGTACCACAACTTGTAGGAAGTCTATTGGTGGAGTGGGATAAAGAGAGAAATTACAGAGTTTGTAGCTATGTGCTCCACATATCTGCAGGTTAAGATTGAGCATCAGAAGCCTAGTGGATCCATGTAGGAGTTTAGTATTTCTACATGGAAGGGGGAGAAAGTGAATATAGACTTCGTGATGGGTTTACCTCGTACTCGTTGTCAGTATAATTCGATTTGGGTCATTATAGATAGGATGAACAAATCCGCTTATTTCTTGCCAGTTCATACTTCTTATTCAACCAAGAACTATACCAGGCTCTTTATTAGAGAGTTGGTTAGGTTGCATGGGGTTCCGTTGTCTATCATTTTGGATAAAGGTACGCAATTCACCTCTCATTTTTAGAAAACCTTCCATAAGGGTCTTGGTACCTAAGTCCACCTCAGTACAACCTTCCATCCTCAAATAGAAGGTCAAATAGAAAGGACCATTTAGACTTTAAAAGATATGTTGAGAGCGTGTGTTGTTGACTTTAAGGGTAGTTGGGATAACTACTTACCTTTGATTGAGTTCGCATATTATAACAACTATCATTCCAGTATTTAGATGTCTCCATTTGAGGTGCTTTATGGGAGGAGATATAGGTCTCCCATTGGTTGGTTTGAGGTAGGCAAGACTGTGTTGGCAGGACCTGACTTAGTATTTGATACCTTAGAAAAGGTTCAATTGATCAGGGAGAGGCTTAAGATAGCTCAGAGCTGACAGAAATTGTACGCTGATGTGAGAGGAAAAGATCTCGAGTTTGAGATTAGTGATTATGTATATTTACAAATCTCTCCCATGAAAGGAGTGAAGAGATTTGGAAAGAAGGGGAAGCTTAGTCCCTGATATATTGGTCCTTACAGAATTCTCATCCAATTCAAAAAGATAGCTTACGAGCTTGAATTACCTTTAGACTTAGCTTCAGCATACCTAGTGTTTCACGTCTCCTTGCTGAAAAAGTGCATAGGTGACCCGACAGTTGTAGTCCCTATAGAGAGTATAGATGTTCAGAACATCCTCTCTTATGAGGAACTCCCAGTCAAAATCCTTGATTATCAAATTTACAAACTGAGGAACAAAGAAGTTCCTTTGGTCAAACTTCTTTGGCGGAATCAGTCTGTTGAGGGAGCTTCTTGGGAAGAAAGGTAGACATCCAAACCAAGTATCCTCACCTCTTCTATGCAAACTCAAACTCAGCTTTAGGTAACAATCTTCCTTAGATTTACTCAGTTTCATGCTCAGATTACCTTTACAAACTTGGTATCTATTACCGTTGTATATCATCCTCATGACAGTCATGCATTCATAAATCTATTCAGCCATGTAATCATGCTTCAGTTATGCATGTTCAGTATGAAAACTCAGTTTATCAGTAGTTTCAGTCATGTAATCATGCTTCAGTTATTCATGTTCATCATATAAACTTAATCTATCAGTATTCTTAGTTCAGTCAGTCTCATTCGAGGATGAATGTTCCCAAGGGGGAGATATTGTAAGATCCCGTGGAAGTTCTAGTTCAATTCAGTCCCATATAGCTTGTAATAAGGGGTCCCAGACTTAGAAAAATTCAGCTAAGTGTTAAAACTTAGAAACATTATTAGCCTTCGAAATTGGATGATCTTATTTTCAATCTTTTCGACCTTAGAATGTCAATTTTTAAGTTAATTCATGATCAGGAATGTCAATAGGTCATATTGGGTGAGTTTCAGAATTTTTGGACTTTGGTTAGGTCATGTTTGGATGGGAAAAATAGCAAGCCAACACGATCTTGACGCATCACATTGGCCACTGCATTGCACCCATAGATGCGACGCGTCACTAATTGTGTTGCTGGACAGTTTTGTGCGTTAAATTCCTAGTTTGCAAGGGATTTAGGTACTTTTCCCTTACCCAATTCAGCTAAAACACGAGATTTAATACCCTAAAGGGCTAAATACACTCATTATTATCAAAATCCTCTCAAGAACAAGCCCTAGGTTCATCAAGCTCAAGAATCAAGTCTCAAGAACTCATCTCAATCTTGACAAAATTAATAATCAAGGTATGTTAGGTGTTCATTCTTCGATTTCCTTCCACCCTTGGAGTTTAAGAACCCCTTTTAAAACTATAAATTTATTGATTTCATGATTTACATGTTGGAATTGGATTGTGTTCATGTATGTATTGTTGTATGGTTTTCAAATCAAGATTTATACAAATTTCAAGTGAATTAATTAGCAAGTATGTAGAATTATATGATCCTCATGATGAACCCTTGAATTGCAAGTTGAATATTGTAGACATGATGTTTATATCATGATGAATTCCATGTGCATTAATTATGCTCTCCAAGTGTTTGATAGAATGCCTATGTAAATTGAGTATTGAATTCATGAAATGTTATCATGTGGTCCCATTCATGTACAAGTTCATGCCTCTCAAGTGTTTGATAAAATATCTAAATAAATGCATGGTGAATAAGTAATTAATGTAAGGTTTCAATATTTTGCCATGTTTTACTATTGATGTTATCGAGTCCTGAGGGTATTCCATACCCAAAAATCTAGCTGTTCACCTAGAATTACAGTAGCTACAGAATAGTCTCAGAAGCGTCACGAACAAGTAGTACTCAGTCAGTTACAAAATTTAGTGGAACTCAGTCCAATTCAGTTCAGTCTAATAAGCAGTGTCATTTAGTTGGGAGTAGGATTCAGCACCGAGTGAACCCAAGGATGGGTGCTCACCTGCCAGTTGAGGGTGTGATCCTTAGTAGCAGTCCTTGTATTCCAGAACTATATAGCTAGCGTAGGTTAAGATATCAACCTACCAATTGAGGGTTGATAAAGTGTTTACCTGCCAGATGAGGGTAATACCTATCTCATTAGGTCACCTACTAGATGAGGGTGACTCTTTATCTTGTTAGTACCCATGGCATGGTACTAGTACCCTTCCAACTGGGGTTACAGGTTGGACCCCTAATCATCTTAACATGGGGCATGTCGGTTAGATGATACCTCCCACAGTTTCAAATGATAATCCATATCTTACAATTGATGTAAGAGTTGTGAAATTTAGGAAATGAAACTAAATCATGATACTTACAGGCTACCACATGATTGTTGAACAATTCCTTCAACATATTCTACATCAAATGGATTACCCATTTTATCCCAGTATGCTTCAATCGTCGATCAATTAGTACAAATATTTTGATACAAAAAGCCACTTATATCAAGGTAAGTAGGTAATAGTTTGGCTAGATTTTGTATCTTAGATGATGGCCCAGAATGTCTCCTTCACAAAATCGAGTCATAAACTCGGATGCGCCTCTCATTTAGAATAACGACAACCAATACCCAATAGAACTCATCACCACAATTGATTGGGATGTACACTTCGTCAAACAAGTGCCAAGGTAAGCCAACTAGAATGCTAAAACCTTTGATGATATTGATTAAACATTCCTCATTTTGGGAAACTTCCAATTGTTGTTGGCAAAGATCGTAGGCCTTATTGATGTAAACTTCGAACAAATATTTTTATGGCATGTATATATATATTATTATTTGTAATACCCCAAGAGTACACCCTGGTCACCACACAGTGCTTACGATCACAAAGGACCACAAGCTAACCCATGATACTGGTACCTACCGTGAGCACTGAATTAAACTAACAACAAAAGATATTTGCATAATTTGACTGAAAAATGCCATAAGGTTTTAAATCATAGTTTTGATAATATCTATAAAATAACACTGATAATACTAATAAAATGGTTTATAATGACAACTGAAAACTGACTAACTGTCTATACTAGTCTGAAAGCCTCTAAACTGACTGACTGTGAAGTTAATGGGACAAGCCCCCAACTAACTCCGACTGACTAAATAACTGAACTACTGATATACTGAATGTAAGATAACTCATCCTCGAAGGATGAGGACTCACCACTATTGACTGCTGTTGATAGGCTGATCTGTCTAAGTACGGTCAGGAACCGAGCGTCCGAACCTATGATATAAGACATTATAGCACAAGAAATAAGTATGCAATTAGTACTTTGAATGTAATGGTATACTAAATGAGGTTATAATAATATGCATGGGTTCATGTGCATGAGTAATAATTTTCTGAATGTGTAACATGAGGTACAGAGCAAGAATACATGAAAACTGTAAGGACTGAGAATGCATGACCAAGCATAAAAACATGGATCTAAAATAGTTTGTAAGCTGAAATACTGATAACTGGAAAACTGATATCTGTATGCTATGGTAAAGCAAACCTGAGGCTGAATACTAAACTAGATACTAGACTGAAACTGTGGGAGTTAGCTATAACCGATATTCCCTAATATATTATCAAGGTCCAACCTGTAACCCCAGTTAGAAGGGTGTCAGTACCATGCCATGGGTACTAACATTGGTTTTGTGGGTCCACTAATCTAAAGTCCCAGAGGATGAGGGTGTCATTTGACGGGGGACCCCTCAAAATCTATGGTGGCTCCGTAGGTCTAGAACCTAGGGACTGCTACTAATGCCTCATGCCTAACTGACGGGGGAGACACTATCCCTACGTTCACTCGGTGCTAAGTGTTACTCCTAACTGAATGACACTGATTATTAGATTGAACTGAGTTTAACTGATTATGAATTCTGATAGTGCTCATTATGATAATAATAACTGAGAAATCAACTATGCTTATGGTTTAACTAAAATCCTTTTGAGAATACTAAAAGTATGTAAACAACTAAATTTTGGGTATTCAAACCCCAAAACTCGATAGCAATAACAACAAGATCCTACTAAAACATTGAGGACATGACATGTAGTAAATATTCAAAACTCATTCTTTGAGGCATTTCATCAAACACTTACAATGCATGGCTTAAGCATGGAAATAGTTTTAAATATGTAGTAGTAGTATGATTTTGATACTAAATCACCAATTAAGGCTTAAATCAGTGAACAACACCATTCAAACGTGTAGGGTTTAATAACAACAAAAACTACATGCAAACATGGTATAAGAATCGAAATTAATAAAGTTTCATGGATGTAATTCATAAAATATGTAAAAATCATAACTTTGATCTTGAAAATGGGTTCTTAGACTCCATGGGTGAAAAATAACCCATGGATGAACATCTAACATACCTCAAAATATTGAATCTTGAAAGAGAATAACTTTTCTTGAAGGTTCTTGAATGGTGACACTTGAATTCTTGAGTTTTATTGAGGAAGGGTTAGAATATTGTTCTTGGGGAATGATCTTGAAAGAAACCCTAATTTTGATGTTAAGGATGAATGGGGAGTTATGTTGTTTAAATTGATGGAATTAGGGGTTAAAAAGGGTGGAAAAATACCCAAAAATCTTATTAAAACATCGTTACTGCGCTGCTTCAGACTTGGTTGACGGTCTGGGTAATGGACCGTTGCTCTGGTGACTGATCGTCACTCAAACCCTCAGTTTATGGCCAGAAAATGAGCTCACTTCCTGAATTGCGATGGCTTGGTTGACGGTCCCTCAAATTTCCCGTCGCACCTCGGCAGTCGGGCAACTCTCTGGTAAAATGGGCATAACTTCTTACCCTGATATTGAATTAAGGCAAAATCGGTATCTTTGGAAAGCTAATTCAATTATCTATATTCTGGTGGGTCATAGGATCAAAAATTCTTAGTATAAATAAATATATTCTCATTTGAAGTTGACTATAGCAACATCCTTCTCAAGAACTCAATTGGTAAGGGATATTTTGATTCGTCTAACAGCTAGGAGTTATTTGAGGCCTTAATACACATCAAACTCGCTCATAAAACTACCAAAGCACTATAATTAATTTCTCATGAGCTCTAAGCATGGTTCTAATAGTGGTTTGGATTCTCGAGGGTATTACATTGTTGTGTTATCAACTTGGCCTTCTTTCGGAGGCAGTAAGAAATGACATCGATGTGTTGCATATTTCAGATTACGTAATAATAAAATTAATAAACAAACATAATAAAGTATAGTGTTAATAGTAATCTATATATATATGGCATTTAAACATCATTATTCCAGCAAGTTTTGGGCTGTGACATCAAATAGAACCAATTCTTCATTCTGAGATGTGGAACAACGAAGTCGAACATATCAAAACCAAGACCCGATTTGTTCAGTTTGTAGAGTTTTTATTTTCTGCATGATTTATTTGTTAATGTTGTGTTCTTACAATATGAATTGTATAAATCAATATTTTTAAAAATGATTTATATACCTGTTGACCTGAAGCTTATTTAAGAACCCACCGACAATCCATTCAGGATAGTCGTTGATCAACTTTGTTAGTTTTTTGGGAGCCTCGTTCGAGATGTTGAACCCTTTAAACGGATAATTCTTATGTTCTTTCATACTGACATGCTTTACCTTTTCTTTCTCTTTGGAAACAGTTGATGGATTCTCAACTGTGGTATGCTATTAGACAATAACTTCTACTATGACATCCATCTGAAAAGCCAAAATTAATAGTAGTAATCACAGAGATACAAAAAAAGGGGGAAAAGATAACTCATCAGTTGGAGGAAATCAAATAGGTCTTCCTAATATTTTCATCTGTCCCAACAGATGACTTATCTGTTACAACAGATGACTCATCTATTAGAATAAACTAAAATAGTAGAAAACCTTGATGTAATTTGTCCCAACAAATGACCCATCTGTTTCAACACATAGGTCATCTGTTGAGATAAATTAAAATAGGAGAAAGACTTGACTGATAATTTCCAATAGATGAACCATCTATTAAAATAGATGACTCATCTGTTGGAACTTACTAAAACAATTTGGAAGTCGTGACGTAATTTATCCCAATAGATGACCCATCTGTTGGAACAGATGGATTATCCAGATGGGTTATTTGTTGGGATAAATTAAAACTGTTGGAAACCCGTTTGATTTTTTCCAATAGATGAGACATATGTTGCAACATATAATGCATCTGATGCAATAGGTTAGTTATCTGTTGCAGCAGATGACTATATTTGTTTGATAATTTTCAGCAGATATGTCATATGCTGAAATAGATATGTAGTCTATTTTTTTGTTAGAACATATAATAAATATTCACCTTCTTTAGCTCATGATACTCTTTTGTGGACCTTGTACATTGATCACAAGTGCAAGACAAAGATAGAGGAGTTACAATTTTGGTTTTTTCAATGCTTGATAGTGCCTTGGAAATTTCTTTCCTTCTCCTCTTAGCCACCTTAATCTCTAATGGAGCGTACAGATATGAAATCCTATTTGATGGAATGATACCCCTCTTAGATGTCAATTCCTTTACAAAGCAGTTAATGCATTAATAGCATTAATCGCTCCATCATGTTTCGCTTTGCAGTTTTGACATTCACATGCAGAACATTTGCTAGGAGGAGTAAAATCTGTAAAAACCAGTATGATCATAATCATAATGGTTTGTCGTTTCAAAAACTACAAGAGGAGAGTCATTAGCCCCAAAAACATCACCACACCACTACCGCTACCACTACTACCACTACCACCATCAACAACAATAAATCCACCCTCAAAAATTATTTTTCTTGTGATGGTTGTTGCTCGAAACAATTTCTTTTTTATTCTATCAATGATCTTAGGGTCTGATAAAGTTTGTAAAGATCGTAAATTAAGAAAAAATAACATCTTCAACTCTTGATTGGTCGGAACAAGTCATAGGTGCATAATATAAAATAAACCAGTACATATATTAGAATGATGATTAAATCATTTAAAAATTATTAATTAAAATAAAAACTTAATTAGAATTAGACTTATTGCTTTCTTCAAGGGGTTGAAGAGATAAAGAAATTTTGTTTTTTTATCAGTTTTGGCCAACAACCATCTTAAGATTCTTGGACATGAAACTTCTTCCTGGTAGTTCATTTGTTATCTCAAATAAGGAATGACTTCAAATGGCGAATCCTAGAAAATAACACTAATAAATCAAAAGCATTATTCAAAATAAAAATGAATCATAATAAAAGAAATATTTACCGTGAAAGCCCATGGAAATACATAGAAGTTGACTGTCTTTGGCATTAATAAAATCAACAAATATTTGACTGTCATTTTGAAGCTTTCATAACCCCAAGTATAGTTGTCAAATAACTCAAGATTCCCAGAGAGCTTTATTAAATCTAGTGGTATGTTGTTGTTAATGTCTCTCGCCCAAAGAATATTATGTACAAACCAAATCAAGCACAATGATTGCTTGTGGATCTTTGAAAGTCTTTTACCTTTCAATGCTTCTATCAATTTTTTCTTTTTGAAGCTTGGACCAGCAAGGGACAATAAGTCATCACCATCACTTGACTTGACTTTGCCTTTTTTGGTGTGCGGGGTGCTTTTTTGGGTTAGAATAAGTATAGGTTGAGAAGGAAGATAACATTTTAGTTCAGTAACTATGACAAACTCTTTCCAACAAAAACAAATAGGCATGCCACTATAATTTATCCACACCTCATTCATCTTATCTTTATTTTCTTACATAAACCTACGCTCGAGAAGATCATGTACCATGGTCATTTGGAAATGAACATTGTTTTCCTCTGGAAAATCAAGCTATTGCCCAAAGCAGTTATCCCTGAAATAAGCATCCAATTTTTGATCTCGAAGTATTTTTATGAAGGTATCAAAAGATTTTTTCATGGCTGACTTAACCATGAAGTCACAGTTAAATCTGTGACACCATCGCACTGCATTCTCACAGGATAATTGTCAATGCTGAAGGTTTTGACCAACTCTTTAGTGGTAGGGCTATTAGCATTTGGATCATCTCTTTTGAAACATTTCTCATCCCCATGTTCATTATCTCCTATTTTTGATTGAGATATCACTTGTAAAATAAGTTCATAAAGTGGTGGATGTAGCCTAGTTTCTTTACTTATTCCTTTACTTGGAATTGATTTGGTTTCTTTTCTTTTGAAAGCCATATTATCTAAAAATAACGGGAACATAAAAAAGTAATTGATTAATGTATCGTTAAAAAAAGTACAACACAATAAATCTAAAAAAGATCCAACAAATCACTTACCTATGGCAACAGGTGAGTTATATGTTGCCACATATAACTAACCTGTTGCAATGGATGAGTAATCTATTGGAAAAAATAAAAACAGTTTCAATACTATTGTTAATTCTTTCAACAGATCATTTATTTGTTGAAATAGATAACTAATCTATGCAATTGATCACTCATATATTGAAACAGATGACTGATCTGTGCAACAGATCATTGAACTATGTGCAACATATTAGTGATCTGTTGAAACTATTATCAACTATTAATATTATTTAGATTTCTTCCAACAAAAGGGTCCACTATCGCAACAGATGAATGATTTGTTGGAAGAAAGCAAAGTCTTGGAAATGTCGTCCTGTTGGAATAGTTGATAGAATTTTATCCAACAAATGATTCATCTGTTACATCAGATGGTTTATCTGTTGCATTAGATGTTTAATCTGTTGCATCAAATTATTAATTTGTTGCAATAGATGGTTAATCCGTTGCATCAAATAGTTACTTTATTATAGAAAAAACAAACCAGCATCAAGATTTTGTTCATAGAATAATAACAATATCACCATTTAATATCAAATACACCAATTTTACCAAGAACAATAACAAATCAACCTAGCAACACCAATACAACACACACACCAAAAACATCAACAGTGACCAAAAACACCAACATTATTTTTTGGTTTGTACAAACACAAACAACAAAAAATAAACTTCAAAAAACACAACAAACACCACCAATTCCAATCAACAGTTTGACAAAAAGAACTACAATAACAACAAAAAACCATATTTCACTCCGGAAAGAGAAGAGAAGAAGTACTACAAATTAAGATTTTCTTCAAGCTGCATTTCAAATTTAAGCAAAAAATATTGAAATTGCTAACCAATACTAGAAGAGAAGTTGGCTCAAGTTCCTCTTTTTCTTCATAAATAAAAAATCCTAAATTTTTACCTGTGAAAGAAGAAAAGGGAAGATGAAGAACTCGAAGCTGTTGTCGCCAGAGAGCAATATTGTCACATCGATTGATGATTGAAAGTAAAAAAGAAACTCAAAGATAAACTATTTATCATTGGAGTCATTGGGGATTGAAGCGAGAAATTTGCAAAACTATTGGTTGGGAGAAGTTTGAGAAAAACTATTAAGAGAGAAGAGAGAGAGGAAAGAGATCGTTGATTTGGAGAGGGTAGAGGTGTGGGTTGATTTGTATTTTTAAAAATATTAATCAAGTCCACAATTAACTTAATTAAATTTCCTAGTTATGTTTGACCCTTTAAGTTCGTCAAAATTCAAGACTTAAAAGACACATTTCCTTCAATTTTCTCTAGTTACTTTATGCAATTAAATATGTGGTCAAAATTAATTTCACTTTTTTTATCTTTAATGGAAAATATGTGAGTATTTGCACATCCTCCTATAAACTACATCTCCCATTATTTCAGTTTATATCATTTTGATTAGACATCAAATTTAAAATACATGAAAAAACTTTGCAATATTTCAAATTATCTTTAAAATAAATAAACTTTAAATAGAAGAGTAAACCTTTGTGGACTTTTTGACAAATAAATGAAATTCAACATGATTAAAATATTGATAATGTTATAAAATACTAACAAATAAAAAATGTCATTTTATTAAATAAAGAAAAAAATATTATTTGAATTGAGACATGTGATGCATTAAAATAGACAACCTGATATAAAGCATTTAATCTTTTTTACTACATATTAAAATAGACTTATAGTTGAGGTGTGTGGAATCCATGTGAAAGACTGTATCATTAGTGACATTTAAAAGATTCTAAGGAAATGACCATTATATCTATTTTTTTCTTTTAAAATAAAATTGTAGTGGGGTCTACATAAAAAATATATGAAAATATTTAAAAAATTATGGAAAAAAATGTTATACCCTTGATTATATTTGTTAGTGTTACCTTAAATACAAATTAATCATCAATAATTTTAGGCAATAAAAAAATAATAATGAATGTTATATCAAAAGTAACTTATTTATTTCATGGATTTAGTTAAGATGAGAGAAATCTCGTCTGGAAACCACAACTAAAAAATGTTTAAATGGACAAACTGCAAATATATTCTCTTTAAATTTGAAATTATTCTTGCCATTTGATTCAAGTACATTATTTAAATTTATATTTAATAAAAAGATTATCACATAAATTCTCATAAATCATAATAAAGTATGAATAAAACTCATTGCTTAAATTACTTTTTAAGGTTTAACAAATTATATTTTAAAATTCTTCTAGATATCATGTAGAAGTTTGACCTAAAATTATTTTTGAATGATATGAATCGTGGATAGATGAATGCCTTGTAGATGTTTGTTACTCCCTCAACTTAAAAAATAAAGACCTATTTTTTATTTTAATTTATTTAAAAAAGAAAAAACTTTCCTTTTTTGATAATATTTTAATTTTAACTTTTCACGTGCCATGTTTAGAACCACAAAATAAAAGATATTTTGGTACATTGACATAAATTTAATTTATGTCCAAAAGATATAAAAAATTTCTTTATTTTCTTATACTCCATGTTAAGTTGAAATAAACATTCTTTTTAAAATGAAGGGAGCAATATAATTTTTTTTTATTTCATTATTACTCTACTAAATAATTTACTATAGTCAAATGTGCAAAGAAAAATATTTAATTCTACTTTCCTGTGGGCATTTCATTTTAATAAAATAAAATTAAAATTTCACCACTTATAAAAAAAGAATAGAAATGGGTATTATGTATTAGAACCAACAAAATATATTTATAGAAAGTTGTGAAAGAAACTATGAGGTCCACACGAGATATTATACAACTTTGGTACATGATTGACATTTACAAAAAGATGTTTGATCTTTTTTGTCATTAAAAATTAATGTACAAACTTTGAGGGGACATTGAGTTAAAAGTGACAAAAGAGGTTCAAAATGAGGTGTAGGTGACTCAAGTCTTAATAATTGAGTGTAGGTGACAATTACTTTATTATGAATTAAGAATGTTGGGGAAGTTTGAGAATAGCCCATAAGTTTTTAAATTTACACTTTGATCCAAATGTTAACCTAATTTAATAGAAAATGGAGGGAGAAAAGACGCGTTTCTCTCTCTTCTCATCCATTGTTGTTTTCTCTCTTTGCATTCATTGTTACTTTCTCTCTCTTAATGATGTTTGTTGTTCATTGTTGCTACTGTTTTATTCATCATCATCTTCTTCATTATCATCATCTTCTACTTCATTATCACCATCTTCTTCTTCTTGTTGACCATTGGTGTTGTTGTTGTTGTTGTTACCGCTACTGCTGCTACTTGACTAATTTCTTAGGTCAAATTTTATTTCGTACATCACTTTTCACTTTGGCATTACTTCATAAGAGATTTTGGTAAGTCAAATTATGATTTTTAGTTGAATTTGTCATCTAGGTAACTACTATTGTGCTGTTTTTCCAACAATAGATAGCACACGAACATGAATACAACATAATATCCATCTGTTTAAATAGATCACTCATCTGTTACGACACATGAGTCATCTAACCATCTGTTGCAACAGAAGAATCATATGTTGGATTCATATTTATGGTTCTATAGTGCCGTAATATGAATCAAATAGATGGGTCATATGTTACAATATATGACCCCTCTATTGCAACAGACTAGTTATCTATTGCAATAAACTAATTATCTATTGCAATAAGAGAAATATCTGTTGCAACAGATTATTAACCTATTGCAACAGAACTTGAACTTAATTCCAACAGACGCGTCGTCTGTTACAACAGGTAAGTCATCCATCACAATAGGTTAGTTATCTATTGTAATAGAACCTGAACTTGATTCCAACAGACGTGTTGTCTGTTGCAATAGGTAAGTCATCTGTCGCAATAGGTTAGTTATCTGTTGCAGCATGTTACTCATCTGTTGGAATCAACTTCAAAGGTTCTTTAATACTGTAACATCAATCCTAACAGATGCTTCATTTGTTGCAACAGATACATATGTTGCAACATATGATTCACCTGTTACAATAGATGGCTCATCTGTTAAAATCAGCTTTAGAAGCGCTACATGAATCCCAATAGGAAGTAATCTATTACAACTAATCACTTACCTGTTGCAATATATTTTTCACCTATTGCAACAGATTACACATCTGTTGGGGTTCATGTTATGGCACTATGAAATCACTATTAATTTTATTATGGTATCATTATTAACTTTTTTTAACAAATGACTTTATTTGGGTACCACTAATGGAAAGATTAATAACAATAGGGGTGGATTATCATGGTCAATGGATCGAGAAAAGCAATCGATATGTATGGCATTGGAAGAAGGGTGAAATACTAGAAATGATAGCTATGACAGTCCAAAGTGATGTTTCGTATAATGATTTTATGAATTTAATCATAAGCTATTGTGGAATGAATTGTCAATGGGAAGAACTCATCATCAACTATATGCATAAGTCCTTTGAAAATCAGAGGGTACTACCTTTCAAGATAATCGATCAGGTTCGGTTATGTGCTTATCTTAGTAATTTAGCCAGACCGGTGTTAAGGGTCTACGTGGTTGAAAAGACTAGAGAGAATGAGAACCATAATGTAGAAGAATAATAATAAAAGACATCTTTGATGATAGTTTGGATGATCTGGACATGAATATTCCATATGATAATCAAACATCAACGCCCATTGTTGTGAGCATTATGGTGGGCAGTTCTTCGTAATCAACATAGTCTGGCAATTGTCAAGATGACGAGACCGAATTTTACAAGGGAATGTCATTCAAGGATAATAAATAACTTTCTACTTCTTTGCTTATTGCTTGCTTGAAAAAAGATTTCAGAATAATGAAGGTAATTCATTCGAGCAAATTCTTTTTCTTTAGATGTGCTAATCTGAACTGCAAGTGGTGGTTGAGAGCGGTGAAGTACTTATGTTCTGACAGATTCATCATTCATAAACATGAAAAGTATCACACATGTGTTTTGGAGAACATTTCGGGTCAAAATCCTCACGCCACGGTAAAGGTCCTTGGTGAATATTTCAAGAATAGATTCTCCAATGATAAAGGCCATTCAACAAGGGATATGGTCAATCAACTCCTTACGTATTTGGGTATCGTGTTCAGTTATTGTAGGATATATATGGCCATGGGGATTGCCAAGGACTTGGTTAGGGGGACACACGAGCATGGGTGTGCAGTCCTTGAAGCCTACTGTTAGATGTTTGAGTCCACAAATCTCAAAAGTAAGACGGCGTTTCATGTTGATGAAAACGAAAGGTTAAAGTACTTTTTTGTATCCTATGGTACTTGGATTTAAGGTTTTCAACATTTGAGAAAAGTCATAGCCGTCGATAAGACCTTCTTGAGGAGCAGGTATAATGGAGTTTTGCTAGTGGCGGTGGCGCTGGATGAGGAGAATCACATCTTTCCTGTCGTTTTTGTGCAGCGGACAAGGAATATGATGCCTCTTATGGATATTTTTTTAAACAAATGCAAAACTACATCGAAGATATAGAAGAGTAGTATTTTATTTTGGATAGGCATCCAAGTATTCCAAAGATGGGTTCAATTTTCTACACTTCAGCTCACTTTGGTTATTGCATGAGGCATCTTGGAGATAAAATTTGGAACAACTTTCACAGCGAAAGGCTCGTGACCCTTTTTTATAGAGCAACTAAAGCATATAGTAGAGAGGAGTTTTTAGACCATTTCAATCAAATAATGTATATGCATCCCAAGGCAACAGAACATCTCGTATGTGTCAGTTTCGAAAGATAGAGCCAGACATTCTGCTCGGCAAATAGGTACATTCTTACTTATTTGATTACAAGTTTAGTATGATGTTGTACTAGCTGATTCTTTTATAGGTACAATATTATGACGTCAAACATAGCTGAATCGGTGAATTCATTATTTGGTGATGAAAGAGAATTTCTCATTGTGGCTCTGTTTGATAAAATAAACCAGAAGTATGGCTAATTTTTTCACGAAAGGCGTATGTAGTTTGATGATTCAGGAACCAAATTTGTTCTAGAAGCAAAAAACAATATCAATGAACATTAGTCTGGGGAATAGGTTGTTTTCTCATCAAATAACAAATTACAAGTTCAGTATCAATAGTCATGGTGATGTTGCCACGGTCGATCTTCAAACAAGATCTTTTCGTGCAGAGTTTTTGACTTGGATAAAATACCCTGTCCATATGCTATGGCAAAGCTTTGAGTTCAATACGGTGTAAAATATGGAACTAAAATTTCTCCTCTCCATATTATTCGGTGAAAAAATATATAATGACATATAGTGAGCATATTACTTTGGTGCCTCTTGAAGAATCTTGGGTTGTTCCTGTAGAGCTTTTGGGGAGATTAATATCTCCTCCATATATTGACCCAAACACTATCAAACCGGGAAGAAGGCAATATAAGAGGAGGCATAGAGTTCGAGAATCATTTCCATCAAGAAAATATAAGTGATCCGTGTGTAAGATGCTGGCCACAAAAGAACTACATGCCCGAATCGTAATCCACCATAATCGTTGCAATAGCAAAAACTTGTGTTGTTGTTTGTAATGGACTTTTATATATTTAAATCATTGTTTTGAACGTAAATGTTATCATTTATTATATAAAATATCTTTTTTAATAAATTATGTATTAATAAAAAGAGGCGAAACAGGAGCTAAATACAACAGACGATAAAATTATTTTCAACAGATTACCATCTGTTGCAACAGATGGACATTAGCTGAAAAAACACAATACAGTTCATCAAAATGGAATATTTTCCTACAATAAATGACAAATCTCTTACAACAGATGGATAATCTGCTGACAGAAACCTAACCAATGACTAATTTATTTCAATAGATGGTCCATCTATTGAAAGAACTTAAAACTCTTGCTATTGCTACTGGATTCAAAATTTCTCCTTACATCCAGCCGTTGACATGTTTGTTGAGAAGAAAAAATAAATAGAATGAACATTAAATAAGAATTAAAAAGCCAAAGTTGATCAAAAATAAATTTTTCATTAAACAAAGCAAAATACATTAGGTATAGATCTGATATAGAAAAATTAAAATACATACATTAAAAGAAAAATACATTCTAATTATTATCATCATCATCATTATTATTGTCAGCCAACCAATCATCAACCGGCAGAAACAGGGCCCTCATCAGCCTCTTCATCTCTTTAAACTTCTTGCTCTCATGGTGACTAACTCCCTCTGCAGGTCACTAACTTGCCTCTGAAATTCTCGCATGGTGTCGCGCAAAATAGAAAAGTCCCAAATAGGATCATCCATATCTAGAATATGTATGAACTGACAAAAAATATAAACACAAAAGTACAGTAAAGAGTCCGAATGTAATAGAACGTATACTACCAACTGGTAGATTTACACACAAAAAAACTTACCTCAATGAGAAAGGAATATGCTCTTTGAAGAGAAGTGGTTGAAGATGTAATACGAAAAGACAAAATGCAAGAAATAAATAAATTAGAGCAGAATGAAGATTAAGAAGAGGCCTATTTATAGAGGATTGAATCTGAATGTGTTAGGAAAAAAGGCACGACTATTCTGCTCCATTGTATTAATTAGTTTCAAACTTCTGACTCTTTATTTTCTGTGAAAAGTCGTGACCTTTTCTTCTACATTCAAACTTTTCACCCTTTCAAAATAGTTTCTCTCTTAATACAACCATTATTATTAAGCTGTTACAACAGATCGTCCATCTATCGCAACAGATAACCCACTATCACAACAAATTTACCATCCGTTATAATAGATGGTCTGTATGTACAATAAATAAGATATTTTTTGTAACATATGGATTATTTGTTGTGACAGATGGACCATCTGTTGGAGGATATGTTTTGATTTGATTCATCAGTTGCAATAGATGGAGAATTTAATTCATCAGTTATTTTGAATGTGTTAGACAAAAAGTCACGACTGTTCACCTCTTTTTTAGTAGTCATCACATACCTTAATTAATTCAAATTGGTGACTGTTTTATTATATAAAATAAAAAATAGATTTAAAAATAAAAAACGTGAAAAAGTCACGACTTGTAGCACTTGTTTTTTCTTAACGAGCATGTAGTCTTCTGACATTGAAAATGGTTACCCTCTGAGTCTCCGTAGTCTTTTACACTACTTAACTATGGGGTAGAAAGAATAAGGTGCGTGCAGATGAATGGATCTATTTTTATGCATGGGAGTTATGTATTATTGATCAGGCTTTCGTAATAGACACATATAAAGTATAGTTATTTTGTGAATGTAGCTTTTTATTGATTAGACATTGATCCTTCAAACAAGATCATGCATTTTACAGTTTAGTTATATAGGTATGAACTGATAAGGCCGAAGGGTTCCAAGAAGGTGGTGTCAATACCTTGTTACAAATTAATGATGATTTTGCTCATGTTTATGTTCCAAGTTTGGAGAAGGGTTCAAGTTTTTTGGTGGCAGCATAGACATTCAAATAGTGATTGGACTGATTTTAAGGGTTCAATGGGCTTTTGAAAGGCCTCTGAAGCCTTGGACTGCTACAAATAAGAATGGAAAACCAATAGTTATTACGCTGGTCCAAATTTATATGGATGGATTGCTCGAGGAGACTATTATACAACAGAAAGTGCTTACGAGAATACATGTGTGGGAAAGGGGAGGTGGTGAAGACCATATATCATCTCAGACCTTATTGAAGAAGAAACACAGGGAAGTAAGTAAGGAATTTCTAGTCAATCTGAAGTTAACTTAAAAGATGAAAAAATTGAATGAGCTGCAAATGTGAAAGTGTATCCAAATATTAAAATCCATTAGTCTTTCTTGAAAAATAATAATACTGAAGAAGACTGGAGCTGGACACTTTGCTAGAGACTGCGACTAGCGAGAGTGGTCCCAATGAAGACCCACAAAGAGCAGGATCAAAACTTTAAGGAAGCAGCTTAGGGAGCACAACGGATTGGTAAGTTTTTTAGTCAAGAAAAAAACCTAAACCAACAAATCCAGAAGTAAAAATAAGGGAAGCCAAGGCATCAATTTCTAAAGTCTAACTTGCATCTCATGCCTTTTGTTTGTGGTTTTGATTAGGTCAATGGCAGTAGAAACAAAAAGGTATAAAGTTATGTAGAAATACCATGCCTTGTTGTTTCCACTACCTTTGAATAGACTAGAACCACAAGAAGAAGGCCTGGGATACAAGTTTAACTTCAAAAATTGCCACCTTGGCTTGATCCCTTATTTTTACTTCAGGAGTTATTGGTTCAGGTTTCGTTCCTGACCGATAATCGTACCACCATCGATAATCATAAAACTGCAACCTTAGAGTTCTAGTCCTGTATTTTATGGGTCTTCATTCAGGCCATACTAGCTAGTTTCAGTCCCCTAACAAAGAGCACAACTCCAATCCACTTGTAACACCCCACATTTTTAGGCTAGGCTCTGAGCCATTATTTCTATGTGTGTAAACTTCAATACCATGATTTGTACATGAACACATGTGTCATGATCATTATACTAGTATGTTAAGTGATTTCTATATGAAAAATGTTCATAGGAATCACTTAGAACAAAGTTGAGCTAAGAGCCCTTGATCGGCTAAATCTTTGTATTCGATTCTATAAGGGTCTACTTTGAACGTATATAACTTTTATATACATATAATTTTTCATCTCACAACCCACCAAATTGTAGATAATTGAGTTATCTTTCCAACAATACCAATTTTGCCTTAATATGATAATAGAGTGACAAGTTATGGCATTTTTTGTGTGAGGCAGTAAGGATTCGTGATTTGGATGTGACGCGTTGCTTTCTCAACGCGATATGTGATGCAACACATTTATTTTCCAATGTGATAAGGTATGCGATGCGAAGCTTATTCTCCCTCTGTTTCAGTTCCTTAAGGGTCTAGGGGCACTTTGGTCACTTACCCTCACCCAAATCCATCCATAACACATAATTAAAGTCCCTAAGGAGCATTATTTTCCCCTTTACTCATAATTTCTCCAAGAAATCCTCCCTATCTGAAGAACAAACCCTAACCTCCATCCAAGAACTTCAAATTCAAGTTACATTCTCTTTAAGATACACAAGAAGCTAAGTTCTCTAGTTCAAGAATTCCAAGAAAAGCTTTCAAGATCATCTTCAAGGGTTTCAAAGTCAAGATTTCTACATAAAATAAAGCATATTAAGGTATGTGGGGTTATGAACAAGGGTATTCTTTCACCTTGTGCCCAAATTGCATGATTTTAAGATTTTATTTAATTGTTTTGAAGTAAGGTTCATACCCAAGTATGTAAAATCTTAAAACATGTGATTTTCATGAGATTTAAAGCTTTGAGTATATTAAGAAGTGCTTATGTTTATGTTTTTAACTTATATGATTTATGCTATGAAGGAGATTACACCATCTTGACTTGTTATTATTGAAATATTTCAAGATCGTTATTGAGCATGAAGTTTTATTATGAATTGACATGAGTTATAGCATGAATTTTAAGCCCTCAGTTTTAGTGTTGAGATTTCAAGAAGATTATGTTTTAAAGCATTCTATGAAAAGTTATTAGCAAAATTTAAAGCAAGAGTTGATCTTTTGATCCTCAGCTAATAGATAGAATCCATATTTATTCATTCTGATTATAGTTTAAAGCAAAAAGGAGCATAACTGGTTTTCATTATAAACCCTTGTGTTATTTTTAAGGCGAATTTCCTACAGTATGAGAATTAAGTAATAAGGGAGTAATATTTAGAACCGAGTTGGGTATGTGTCCAACGTCACATGCCCCAGAACTACGAGCCAACATAGGTTCAGCTTATTCCAAATATAGATGAAGTTACAGATAGTGATCACTCTAGCTAGGTTCTATTTCGGTGGGAAGAGTAGAACAATCCTCCTCATCGTGGGTTAGACGTTGGACTCCATGGTAACTCACATGGTTTATGTCGGTTAGAAGAACCTCCATAAGAAATATTAAAAGTAAAGTTTTTAGAAACTAAGTATGTGACTCACAAGGTTTATTCAGTATGCTTTATTAGTCATGTTTTATGATTTTCAACTTTCAGTTATATTCAAGCTCAAGGTGAGTCATCTACACTTAGCATGCATTACAACTTACAAAATTAGGTGTTATGTCCCAAAGTTTGTCATTATGAACAATTATTCATGTTTTTGATTTCATAGTACTTGTTTTGTTCAAGCTTGAGGTAAGCCATTTACACTTAGCATGCATTGTTTGAAATTTAAAATACAATTTAAGTTATTGTTTTATTTGTACATTCACCCCCACATACTCAGTACAATCCAAAAGTACTGATCCATATATATGTCTGTGCTGCATTATCTCATAATAGAGGTACCATTTGTAGCACATCATAGCCAACAATTCGCAGCTTCCAGCCAGGTGACAGGTTCTTTTGATTTAAGGACTCAAGTCGACTATAGTTTCAGTATCATTCTTATATTCAGTTGTATTTATTAGAGATAGCTGGGGGCCATGTCCCGGCTACCTATAGTCAATATTAGTAGAGGCTTCATAGACAATCAGTATAATTGATGTATTTAATTTTAGTTTTGTTTTGCATAGCCAGAGTTGTAATCATTTTATACAGTTTTGTATTGAACCTACTTAGTAAAGACATCTCTTTCTCTTATTTCTTTCAGATTAATGTATCTTATTTAGTTGCTCATGAGTTATGCCAGTATAAGGGTTAGCTTGGGATCACTTGTGGTCCTAAGCACCGTGTGACGTCCAGGGGGTAGTCTCAGGGCATTACACCACTTCAAAATTTTTCTTTTCAAAATGGACTGATGGATTTTCATTTTTGGATACGCTTTCACATTTGCAGCTCATTCAATTTTTCATTTTTTATGTCAATTTCATTAGCCAGGTTCGCTACACGTTCCTTCCTACCCTGTGTTTTTTCTTTAATAAGGTCTGAGTTGATATATGGTCTTCTCCACCTTCCTTTTCCTGCACAAGTATTCTTGCAAGCACCTTATGCTATATAATAGTATCCTCGAGTAACCCATCCATATAAATTTGGACCAGGGCAATAAATATTGGTCTTCCATTCTTGTTTGTAGTTGTGCGAGGCTTCAGAGGCCTTTCAAAATTCCATTGAACCCTTAAAATCAGTCCAATCACTATTTAAATGTCTACACTGCCACCAAAAACTTGAATCCTTCTCCAAACTTGACACATAAACATTAGCAAAATCTTTATTAAATCGTAACAGGGTATTGACACCTCCTACTTGGTCCCTCATCCTTACCAGTTTGAACCTAACAATCTTAATTGTAAAATGTCATATCTTGTGTGAAAGATTAATGCCTAATAGGTAAAGAACCAACAATCATAAAATCAGTGTATTGGATTTGTATTTTCACGGTAGGTTAATCAGTAATACATACCTCCCATATATGAGTGGTTCCATCTGCAAGCAACTTATTTCTCTAAACCCATCTTTACTCTAGCCTTTAATACTGGTATGGAAAATATTGATACACTTTTATTTCCTTTTATTTGAAAATAAGAGAAGAACATTTGATGTCAAAAAAAGAACAACAAAATGAGCATTACAAAAGGGTAACACAAAATAGAATGAATATAACACATTACAACAAGTGTTGCAACAGATGACCCATATGGTGTAAAAAATTCCCCATCTATTTAACAGATGAGTCATATGTTGCAACAGGTGATGGATCTGTGGCAACGGATGGCTGAAATATTGCAACAGATGGGTCATCTGTTGGAATAACTCAAACCAGCCTTGCTACTGGTTTGATTTCTTCCAACAACTGATTCATTAGTTGAAACAGTTGAGGAAACTGTTGCAACACCACCACCAACATCAACAACAACATCATCAACAAAGAAACAACAGAGGCTATCGCTAAAGCTGACAACAAGGCTTTTTAAGTTCTCCCAACAAATGACTTTTTTGCATATTTTAATAAAAATAATGGTTCGTTCACTCAAGACTTAAAATTCACCTTTCCTTTAATTTTCTCAATAAATAGGAACTGTTAATGGGTAAATCAATAAAAATAATAGATGTAAATATCTAATTTAAATAACATACAAAGAATAAGACGAGAAGAAAAGAGTAATAGTGAACCATACCTGCAATGTCAAAAGAGCAAAGGGATCAGAACACCCATTTCAGTTGATAAAAGATATTGATCGGTTGAGATCCAAAAGGATTCTCATGCAAAAAAAGAGAGAAAAGAGAGTAAAAAAGGAGACGGTTGTGATTACCATAAAGAGGAGAGAAAGAGAATTCTAAAAGAAAAAAGTGAGATGAGTTAAGTTAATTTATGGCTAAAGGACAGAGAATTCTAGAGATGAATTTTAAATATCCATTAATAACTTTGAGGGGCATGAGGAGACGGTGACATTAAAAAGATAAGATAAGACTACTCAAGAAGGAGATTTTTGTGTTATCCAAGTAATATTTTTTACCGCCTTAGTATTTTATCTTTTTTATCTCGGACAGGAAATTACTTTAATATTAAAAAAGATCTTAAAACATACAAGTCATCTATTGCAATAGATGACAATTTCTGTTTGAAAATTTCCAATGGCTCAGTCATCTGTCGCAATAGATGCCAACGTCCATTTGATAATTTACAATAGCGAGATTATCATTTGGAAAAGATTTAATTATCTGTTTGATATATTCAAAAAGATAAGTCATTTGTTGCAACAGGTTGAATATTTTATTTTATACAATTTCAATTGAGTTCAGATGTTCAACTATAACTTCAATTGATTTAGATACAACTAGGATGAGTTGATAGGGTCAACTATATTGCGTGATGTTGGTATTGCGCTCCTCCTGACTCGAGTCATCAATATATCAATCCTAGTTGAAACGATTCATATTAGCTTATTTTTCAAATACCTAGATTGATTTAGATACAACTAGAGATGATTTGATAGGGTCAACTATATTGCGTGATGTTGGTATTGCGCTCCTCCTGACCCGAGTCGTTAGTCAATCAATCCGAGTTGAAATAATCCGAGTTGATAGGGTCAACTAAGGATGAGTTGGCAGGGTCAACTATATTGTGTGATATTGGTATTGCGCTTCTCCTAACCCGAGTTGTCAATTGATCAATTCGAGTTGAAACGATTCATATTAGCGTATTTTTGAAATACCTAAATTGATTTATCTACAACTAGGGATAAGTTGGTAATGTCAACTATATTGCGTGGTGTTAGTATTGCGCTCCTCCTAACTCGAGTCATCAATCGATCAGTCCGAGTTAAAATGATTCATATTAGCTTATTATTTGATATACCTAAATTGATTTAGCTATAACTAGGAATGAGTTGATAGGGTCAACTATATTGCGTGATGTTGGTATTGCGTTCCTCTTGAACTGAGTCGTCAATCGATCAATCCGAGTTGAAACAATTCATATAAGCTTATTATTTGAAATACCTAAATTGATTTAGCTACAACTGGGATAAGTTGATAGGGTCAACTATATTGCGTGATATTTGTATTGCGCTTCTCCTGTCCTGAGTAGTTAATCGATCAATCTGAGATGACGATTCATATTAGCTTATTTTTGAAATACCTAAATTGATTTAGCTACAACTAAGGATGAGTCAGTAGGGTCAACTATATTGCATGATATTGGTATTGCGCTCCTCGTGATCTGAGTCGTCAATCGATCAATTCGAGTTGAAACAATTCATATTAGCAAATTATTTGAAATACCTAAATTAATTTAGCTACAACTAGGGATGAGTTGGTAGGGTCAAATATATTGCGTGATGTTAGTATTGTGCTCCTCCTGACCCGAGTCATCAATCGATCAATCCGAGTTGAAACGATTCATATTAGCTTATTTTTTAAATACCTAAATTGATTTAGCTACAACTAGGGATGAGTTGGTAGGGTCAACTATATTACGTGATGGTGGTATTACGCTCCTTTTGACCCGAGTCATTAATCGATCAATCTGAGTTGAAATGATTCATATTAGCTTATTATTTGAAATACCTAAATTAATTTAGCTACAACTAGGGATGAGTTGATAGGATCAACTATATTGAGTGATGTTGGTATTGCGCTCCTCCTGACCCAAGTCATCAATCTATCATTCCGAGTTGAAATAATTCATATTAGCTTATTTTTGAAATACCTAAATTGATTAAGCTACAACTAGAGATGAGTTGGTAGGGTCAACTATATTAAGTGATATTGGTATAGCTCTCCTCCTGACTCGAATCGTCAATCGATAAATCCTATTTGACACTATTCATATTAGCTTATTGTAAGAACCCATAGAATCCTTGCTTAACACAGTCCTTTAGAGCATGAAAAGAGGTCCCAGACTTAGAAATTTCAGCTAAGTGTTTATACTTAGAATCATTTTAGCCTTCGTAATTTTGCAATCTTATTTTACAACCCTTATGACCCTAAAATATTGATCCTTGGATTGAATCATGATCAGGTGTATCAATAGGTCACTTTGGGTGACCTTTGGATTTTTCAAACATTGTTTGAGGTATGTTTGGTAGTCCAAAATAGTGGATTGACGCGATATCAATGCATCGCATTGCGTCGCCTATCGTGTCGATAGATATTTTTCCCCATCTCTCAGTGCAAATTCCAGTGAGCCGATTCAATCTCGATGCATCGCATCGGCCATCGCATCGACCCCATCGATGCGACACGTCGATCTGCTCATTGCTAGGTACATTTTCAGTAATATAAAAGTCCGCATCCAGATGGGTATTTGGGTTATTTTTCCACCCCTATTCAGCCCTTAAAACATGATATTAACCTACTCTAAGGGAAAAATCCCTCATTCTCTCTCAAGTCTACTTAAGAACAAACCCTAGGGCATTCAAATTTCAAGATCAATCTCCAAGAACACACCATCAATCTTCACGAATTTAATTACCAAGGTATGTTAGGTGTTCATTCATGGGTTTCTTTCACCCATGAAGTCCAAGAACCTTTTTTAAAACTACAAGTTTATGCTTTCATGATTTATATGTTGGAATTGGATTGTGTTCATGTGTGAATTGATGTTTGGGGTTTAATTCCATGATTTATTACAAGTTTCATAAAAACTAGATAATTGTGGGTTGATTTATGTGATCTTCATGTTGAACTCTTGAACTACAAGTTGAATGTAGTAGCCATGATATTATTACATGTTTATTGCTATGTGAAATAACCATGCTCCACAAGTGTTTGTTAAAATGCTTATTTAAATTGACTAGTGAAAGCATAACATGTTATTATGTGATTTAATTCATGCACAAGCTCATGTATATCAAGTGTTTGATAAAATGTCTAAATAAATGCATTGTTAGTAAACAAGTATTATTATGCTTTTAAGGTTATGCTATGTTTTACTTTTCATGCTATTGAGTCCTGGGGGTATTCAATACCCAAAAATCTAGCTGTTGACCTAGAGCTTCAGTAGTTATAGAATAGTCTCAGAAATATCATGATCAGTAGTATTCATATTCAGTTAGTACAGAACCCAGCATATTCAGTCAGATATCAGAACTCAGTGAACTCAGTCCAGTTCAGTCAGTTAACACGATCAGTAACTATTCAGTCCAGTCTATTACAATTTAGAAATCAGTTTAGTGTCTTTTTAGTTGGGAGTAGGATTCAATACCGAGTGAACCCAAGGATGGGGACTCACCTTCCAGTAGAGGGTGTGATCCTTAGAAGTAGTCCTTGTATTCCAGAACTGCGTAGCCAGTGTAGGTTAAGACATCAACCTGCCAGTTAAGGGTTGATGTGGTGTCTTACCTACCAGTTGAGGGTACCACCATTCTCATTCAGAGAACCTTCCAGATGAGGGTGACTAAGCAACTTGTCTTTACCCATGACACGGTACTGACACCCTTCCAACTGGGGTTATAGGTTGGACCCTAATCAGTTTAGTGAGGGGCACGCCAGTTAGATGATTACCTTCTACAGTTTCAATTTCAGTCTCAGTATAGAACTTAGTTCAGTTCTACAACACCAGGATGTCAGAAACAGTCACCCAACTCAATATAGAACTTAGTTCAGTTCTACAGAATTAGGACTTTTAAAAACAGTCACCCATTTAATAGTAATACAATTATCAATGTATTCTGATATTAGTCATTCAGTTATTAGAACTCAATACCCATTGTTAATATGATCTCAGTTACAGTGTACGTAGTTATATGCAAAGTATTACATAATCAGTATTTACAATACTTTTATATATACATGTACTCTCATTCAGTTATATCCATGTTACTCAGCCAGTTATTATTCATGCATATGGACCCATGAATTTAGCCTTACCTCACTTAGAATACCAATACATTCAAAGTACGGACGCATACCTTTCTTTTGCGCTATGATGTCTTATATCATAGGTTCAGACACACGGGCTCCTGATCGTACTTAGCAGCCCATCTTATCAGTAGTAGACTTAGTGGTGAGTCCTCATAGTTTGAGGACAAAGTTGTTATTTTAGTATTTTAATATATTTTCAGTAGTCGAAGTTAGTTGGGGGGCTTATCCCATCAACTCCACCCTCATATAGTTAGAGGCTTTCAGACTAGATTATTTTAGATAGATGCTAAGTTTTCAGTATTTATTTACCAGTATTTGATTTTAGTTCTGAACCTTATGGCATATTCAACTTGATTTTGGCATTATTACAGTATTATTACTCAATTATTTTAGCAGGTACTAGTCATGGGTTAGCTTGTGTTCCTTTGGGATTATGAGCACCATGTGACATCCGGGGTGCAGACTAGGGGTGTTACAAACTTAGTATCAGAGCCTAAGGTTCAATAGAGTCCTAGGGAGTCTGAAAGCCGCATCTAGTAGAGTCTTATGCATGGGTGTGTAGCGCTCCACACTTATGAACAAGAGGCTATGAGGCATTTTAAGAAAAGTTTCCCTTTTTTCAGTATTCATATCATGCGAGTGAGCATGAGATCAAGTTAAACTCTCTGTCTAATTCAACTTTCCCTTCCATTTACAGAATATGCCTCCAAAAAAGACTAATAGAAGAAGAATGGGAAACCATCCAGCTTCTTCACCCGTCTAGCTAGATCCCCTAAATGAATATGTTGAGATGACAATAATGATAGGGTACCAGGCCCTAAACCCCAGGGTAGTGTTAGCTGTGTCCGAACAAATCCCCTTTGCCAGAAGTGTGGAAGAAACCATCAGGGTGTCTACAGAGCTGGTAGTGATATGTGTTTTGGATGTGGCAAGCCAGGCCAAAAAATCAGAGATTGTCCTCAGCCAGGTTCTCAGGTTTAGTATAATCATCCTTCAGCTCAATCCGATTGCCCAAATTAGCAGGGTGCCACTTCCAGTGACTCTATACACTCCAGTCCCGATAGGATCAGGAAAGTTCTCCTAATATGGTCACTGGTATGTTACAAGTTTATCATTTACATGTTTATGCTTTGCTAGATCCAGGAGTTTTTTTGTCCTTTATAACTCCTTATATAGCTGTTGACTTCAGAGTCAATCCCAAAATCCTAGTAGAGCCCTTCTCAGTCTCTACCCCAGTAGGTAAATCTATCATAATCCGATGGGTATACAGGAACTGTCCGATTATGGTATCTCAGAAAGTCACTTTAGTAGACTTAGTAGAATTAGAGATGACAGATTTTGCTATCATTCTAGGCATGGATTGACTTCATTCATGCTATGCTTCAGTTGACTACAGAAACAGAATTTTCCAATTTTAGTTTTTGAATGAACCTGTCCTTTAATGGAGGGGTAGTACTTCAGCACTTAGGGGTCAACTTGTTTCTTACCTAAGGACAAGAAAAAATGACATCTAAGGGGTGTGTCTACCATCTCATTCGAGTTTAAGACTCTAGTTCATAGACCCCAAATCTTGAGTCAGTATCAGTAGCATGTGAATTTCCAGATGTGTTTCCCGAAGATCTTCCTAGAGTTCCTCCCGAAAGGGAAATTAACTTCTGAATAGACCTTCTTTTAGATACTCATCCCATCTCTATTTCTCTATAGAGAATGTCCCCAGTAGAACTCAAAGAGTTTAAATAATAGTTAAAAGATCTCCTAGATAAGGGGTTCATCAGACCCAGTATTTCCCCGTGGGGTGCACCAGTTCTATTCGTCCGTAAGAAAGATGGTTCTCTCAGAATGTGTATTGACTACCGTTAGTTGAACAAAGTCACGATAAAAAACAAGTATCCACTTCCCAAAATTGATAACTTGTTTGACCAACTTCAGCGTGCCAGTTACTTTTCTAAGATAGACCTCAGATCAGGCTATCATCAGCTCAGAGTCAGAGAATGTGACATTCCAAAAATAGCTTTCAGAACTCGGTATGGTAACTTCTAATTCCTAGTCATGTCATTTAGTCTTACCAATGCTCTATAAGCCTTCATGAACTTGATAAACCACGTGTTCAAGCAGTACTTGGACATGTTCATCATAGTCTTCATTGATGACATTCTTGTCTACTCTCGCTGTGAAAATGATCATGCAAACCATCTCAGAATAGCATTATAAACTCTCAGAGCCCATCATTTATTCACCAAATTCAGTAAGTGCAAATTTTGGCTAAGGTCAGTAGCTTTTCTTGTCCATATAGTTTCCGGTGATGGCATTAGAGTTGATCCTCAAAAGACCGAAGTGGTAAAAAACTGGCCCAGGCCCATCTCTCCATTAGATATTAAGCATTTCTTAGGATTGGATGGTTATTACCGATGGTTTATTGAAGTATTTTAATCTATTGCATCCCCTATGTCCATATTGACTTAGAAGAAAGTCAAATTCTAGTGGTCAGATTCATGTGAGAAGAGTTTTCAGGAGTTAAAGACTCGTATCACTACAACCCCAATTTTGACTTTACCAGATAGTTCAGATGGGTTTGTGGTATATTTTGATGCTTCTAGAGTTGGTTTGAGGTATGTTTTAATGCAGACAGGTAAGGTCTTAGCCTATGTCTCGAGATAGTTTAAGCCCCATGAAAAGAATTACCCAACTCATGATCTTGAGTTAGCAGCTGTAGAGTTTGCCTTAAAAATTTTGAGGCACTATTTGTATGGGGTGCATATTGATGTGTTCATAGACCATAAAAGCCTGTGGTATGTATTTTCTCATAAAGACCTAAATCTGCATCAGAGAAGGTGGTCAGAGTTGTTGAAAGACTATGACATAAGTGTTCTGTAAGTGTTCTGTATTATCCGAGGAAAGCCAATGTAGTGGTTGATGATCTCAGTAGGATATCTATAGGTAGTGTTGCCCATGTGGAGTACAGTAAGAAGAAGTTAGTTCAGGAAGTTCATCAGCTTGCCCGACTAGGTATCCGCTTAGTCGATTCGTATGGGTGCAGAATAATTCAGAATCCTCTTTGGTTTTTGAGGTAAAAGAAAAGTAGAACAGAGATCCTAGTTTAGTTAAACTAAAAGATTCAGTCAGAGATCAGAAAGTAGAGGTTTTCTCCCAAGGGGGAGATGGTGTGTTACATTGCCAGTGAAGACTATGTGTGCCATATGTAGATAGCGTGAGACAACAGATTCTCGCAAAAGCTCATAGTGTGTGCTACTAGATTCACCCAGGGGCTACCAAGATGTATCACAATTTGTGAGAGGTTTATTGGTGGAGTAGGATGAAGAGAGATATTGCAGAGTTTGCAGCTAAGTGCTCAACATGCCAGTAGGTCAAGATCGAGCATCAGAAGCCTAGTGAATTTATCTTGGAGATCAGTATTCCCATGTGGAAGTGGGAGGAGGTGAATATGGATTTTGTGATGGGTTTACCCCATAATCGTCGCTAGCGTGATTTAATTTGGGTCATTGTGGATAGGATGACCAAATTAGCTCACTTCTTACCACTTCATACCTCTTATTTAACCGAGGATTATGCCAAGCTCTATGTTAGAGAGTTGGTCAGATTGCACGGAGTTCTACTATCCATCATTTCAGATAGAGGTACATAGTTCACCTCTCATTTATGGAAAGACTTCCAAAAGGGTCTTGGTACCCAAGTTCACCTTAGTACAACCTTTTATCCTCAGACAGATGGTCAAGCAGAAAAGACCATTCAGACTTTAGAAGATATGTTAAGATCGTATTCCATTGACTTTAAGGGTAGTTGGGATGACCACATGCCCTTGATTGAGTTCGCATATAATAACAACTATCATTCCAGCATTTAGATGGCTTCGTTTGAGGTGCTTTACAGAAGGAGATATAGATCTCCCATTGGTTGGTTTGAAGTGGGAGAAGCCGCAGTAGTAGGGCCTGACTTGGTATTTGATACCTTAGAAAAAGATCAGTTAATCAGGGAAAGGCTTAAGATAGCCCATAGATGATAGAAATCATATGCAGATATATGAAAAAAGGGTCTCGAGTTTGAGATTAGTGATTATGTGTATTTGAAAATCTCTCCAATGAAGGGGGTGGAGAGATTATGCAAGAAGAGGTATCTTAGTCATTTCGGAAAGGTAACTTACAAGCTTGAGTTGCCTTCAGACTTAGCTTCAGTGCACCCATTGTTCCATGTCTCCTTTCTAAAGAAGTGCATAGGTGACCCAACACTTGTAGTCCCGATAGAGGGCATTGATGTCCAGAACAACCTCTCTTATGAGGAAATCCCATGCAAAATTCTTGATTATTAGGTTCGCAGACTGAGGAACAAAGATGTTCCTCTAGTCAAAGTTCTTTGGAAGAATCAGTCCATTGAGGGAGCTACGTAGGAAGCAGAAGCAGATTTGCAAACCAAGTATCCTCACCTCTTCTCCGCAAACTCCGACTCAGCTCAAGGTACCAATTTTCCTTAAATTTACTCAGTTCCATGCTCATATTACCTTTATGAACTTGGTATCAATTTTAGTTGCATAGGATTCTCATATCATGCATATCATCATGAAACATCTCAATTATTTGTCATATCTTCAGAATTAAGTCATGATTTTGTTATGCATATTCAGTATGAAAACTCAGCATATCAGTAGTTTCAGTCATATAATCATGCTTCAGTTGTGCATGTTCAGGTTAAGTATGTAGACTTTGTATATCAGTATTCTCAGCTTAGTCAGTCTCATTCGGGTATGAATGTTCCCAAGGGGGAGATATTGTACGACCCTGCAGAATCCTAGCTTAACTCAGTTCCTTAGAGCATGAAAAAAGGTCCCAAACTTAGGAATTTTTAGCTAAGTGTTTATACTTGGAATCATTTTAGCCTTCGTAATTTGATGATCTTATTTTATGACCTTTATGACCCTAATATGTCGATCCTTGGATTAAATCATGATCATGTGTGTCAATAGGTCACTTCAGGTGAGTTTCAGATTTTTTGAACATTGTTTAAGGCATGTTTGGGAGTCCAAAATAGTGGATCGATGCGATGTCGATGCATCGATAGATATTTTTCCCCAGCTTCTAGTTTAAATTCCAGTAAGCCGACGTGATCTCGATGCATTGCATCGTCCATTGCGTCGACCCCATTGACACAATACATCGGTCTACGCATCACTGGGCACGTTTTCAGTAATTTAAAAGTCCACATCCAGAGGGGTATTTGGGTTATTTTCCCACTCCTATTCACGAGCCCCAAAAAATGAGATTAACCTACTCTAAAGGAAAAATCCCTCATTCACTCCCAAATTTACTCAAGAAAAAACCCTAGGGTATTCAAATTTCAAGACCAATCTCCAAGAGCACACCATCAATCTTCACGAATTTAATTATCAGGGTATGTTAGGTGTTCATTTATGGATTCCTTTCACCCATGAAGTCCAAGAACCTTTTTTAAAACTACAAGTTTATGTTTTCATGATTTACATGTTTGAATTGGATTGTGTTCATGTATGAATTGATGTTTGAGGTTTAACTCTATGATTTATTACAAGTTTCATAAAAACTAGATAATTGTGGGTAGATTTATGTGATCTTCATGTTGAACTCTTGAACTACAAGTTGAATGTAGTAGCCATGATATTATTACATGTTTATTGCTATGTGAAATAACCATGCTCCACAAGTGTTTGTTAAAATGCTTATTTGAATTGACTAGTGAATAACATGTTATTATGTGATTCCATTCATGCACAAGCTCATGTATATCAAGTGTTTGACAAAATGTCTAAATAAATGCATTGTTAGTATACAAGTATTATTATGCTTTTAAGGTTATGCTATGTTTTACTTTCCATGCTATCAAGTCCTGGGGTTATTCAATACTCGAAAATCTAGTTGTTGACCTAGAGCTCCAGTAGTTATAGAATAGTCTCAGAAATATCATGATCAGTAGTATTCATATTCAGTTAGTACAGAACCCAGCATATTCAGTCAGATATTAGAACTCAGTTCAATTTAGTCAATTAACACGATCAGTAACAATTCAGTCTAGCCTAGTACAGTTTAGAAATTAGTTGATTATCTATTTAGTTGGAAGTAGGATTCAGCACCGAGTGAACCCAAGGATAGGGACTCACCTGCCAATAGAGGGTGTGATCCTTAGAAGTAGTCCTTGCATTTTAGAATAGCGTAGCCAGCGTAGGTTGAGACATCAACCTGCCAGTTGAGGGTTGATGAGGTTTCTTACCTTCTAGTTCAGGGTACCACCATTCTCATT
Source organism: Capsicum pubescens (assembly GCA_030864215.1). Classification (NCBI taxonomy): domain Eukaryota; kingdom Viridiplantae; phylum Streptophyta; class Magnoliopsida; order Solanales; family Solanaceae; genus Capsicum; species Capsicum pubescens. The sequence continues at coordinate 216,567,835 of CM061545.1, read as the reverse complement.
CAGAGCACCTTCCAGATGAGGGTGACTAAGAAACTTGTCTTTACCCATGGCACGGTACTGATACCCTTCCAATTGGGGTTACAGGTTGGACCCTAATCAGTTCAGAAATGGGCATGTCGGTTAGATAATTACCTTCCATAGTTTTAATTTTAGTCTCAGTATAGAACTCAGTTCAGTTATACAGCACCAGGATGTCAGAAACATTCACCCAACTCAGTATAGAACTGTAATACCCCATATTTTTTTCGAGCTTGAAATCATCTCAAGAACGTTAAAGCTTTCCTTGAAAGATAAATCCACTTTTCTACACATGGTATTTTTAATATTTTCACTTTTTGTCACATGGGAAATTGAATTAACTTTCCAACGATACAAATTTCATCAAAATACGACATCGGAGGAGAAAGTTATGGCCAAAATATAGAAGGCAGTAAAACTACCCAGATGCGACGGTAAGGCCGATAGAACATCGGATTAGTGACGGACCGTTACCAATGACCGTCGCAGCAAGGTAGTGAGAACTACCTTCTACCTCAGAGCGACGGCCCAGGACGACGGACCGTCGCTCAGGCCGTCGCAAGGGGAACAGTGAGGCCACCTTCTGAATAAGGTGCGACGGTCAGGTTGACGGACCGTCGAATTTGCGACAGACCGTCGCCCAAGCCATTACATTCAAAAAAGTGAGACCCTCATTCTTCCTAGAAGCGATGGTCAGGGCCGACAAACCGTCAACCCAGCGATGGACCGTCGCACCCACTGTTGGAGGTCCCGTTTAGTTTTTTTTAGTCTTTTTAATAGGGGTATTTTGATCATTTACCACCCACTTATATATACTCAGTTATATCAGATTTCTGCCTATTTTTTCATTATTATTTCAAAAACAACATTAGGGTTTCTCTCTGAAATTAATCCCCAAAAACAAGAATCCAAATCTTCTCCAATAAACTAAGAGATTCAAATCCCTCAATTTCAAGAACATCAAGAAAACTCAACCCAGGTATGCATAGTGTTCATTCATGGACTCCTTTCGTCCATGAAGTCCAAGAATCCCTTTTCCAACTTCAAGTTATGGATTTTCTTTTTGATTTCATGATTGGGCTGTTCTAGTTCATGTTGATAAATGAGAAATTGAATTTTACTCAATGTTGGGTGATAATTTATATGTGGGTTTAATTATTATAGATATATATTTATGCAAACCTATGACTAAACCCTTGAATGATGAAATTAGAATGTGACCATGATGTTTAATTGTTGTACAATGATGTTTACATGTACCATGCCTACAATATGTTTGATTTAATGCCTAAATGAAGGAAAAGTGCCTAACTAGCATGTTGTCATGAAATCCCCATGCATGTACAAGCTTATGCCTATCACATGTTTGATGAAATAATTCAGTAAATGCATTATGGTGATTATTATGTATTCAAGCAAATCATGTTTTGTCAGTTTCCTTCTATCAAATATTGGGGGTACTTGTACCCAAAATATTAGCTGTGTGCCTAGATCTATGTTATTTTTTCATAATACTCTCAGTCAAGCTATGATCCTTAGACTTCAGAAAGTCTTAGAACTCAGGAAATCTCTATGATCTCATGAACTCAGTCAGTTGTCAGATATCAGTAGTATTCCGTTAGTCAACGGAAGTCAGTAACTCAGTCCATGTTCAGTTTCAGAAAATCATGTTTAGTGTCTATTCATATGGGAGTAGAAATTAACACCGAGTAAACCCAAGGGTAGGAACTCACCTGTTATATAAGGGTGTGATTCTTAGAAGCAATTCTTGCATTCCAGAACTATGTAGCCAGCATAGGTTGAGATATTATATCCTGCTATTTAAGGGCAGATAAGGTGGATTAACCTGCTATATGAGGGTTCCCACCATTCTCATTATAGTTACCTGTTATATTAGGGTCACTCACATATTGTCCTTACTAGTGGTGCGGTATTGACACCCTTCCAATCAGGGCACAGATTGGACCCCAATTCAGTTATAATGCGTCATTTAGGGCATGTTGGTTAGATGACTCTTCCCATAGTTTCAGTATCAGTATCATTTAAGAACTCAATAGTTCTTCAGATTTCAGTACTGTCAGTAACAATCAATTCAATTATAGTACGAAACTCAGCTAGTTCCATCAGATTCAGGACTGTCAGATACAGTCACTCATGTTATCAGTTATATCAGTTACCAGTATGTCATGTTATCAATATTCAAATTCAGTAATCATGTTATCACAGTATCAGTGTCAGTTTTTATGTCTCATGCATGTACTCCCACACTCATGATAGTCAGTCTGTTATTATATTTGTTCATGCATATGGATCCCATGCATTTAGCTTACCTCACATGCATACCAGTACATTCAAAGTACTGACATATTTGCACTATGGTGTCTTATACCATAGGTTCAGATATACGAGTTCCAGAGCATCAGTAGATTCCAGTCTCAGTAGTCAGAGTTAAAAGTGAGTCCTTATCTTTTGAGGACACGATCATTATTTTTGTAGCTCGTTAATTAGTTTATTAGTTGGAGTTAGTTGGGGACATTGATGTGTGAGAAGATTCTAACATATTTGAGGCTTTTAACTGAGAATAATTGCAAAGTCTTAAGCAACTTTTGTCATTTTTGGTTGTTTTCTCTTTGTTATTGCAGGAAAAGTCACGATGAAATAAAATCAACAACAACTAAGATAAAAAAGTTGAATTTTGAGCAAAATAACAAGGGAAGTGTAGTTGATAAGTCGTCAACTCCCTAATAAGCTATCAGAGTTGCCGTCAGACTTAAACAAAGAATGGGTTTCAGTTGGAATTTGTGATGACATCTGTGATAGGCCGTCAGAAGTGTGATAAGCCATCAGTCTTGTCGTTAGTCTTAGACAGAGAATGGGATTCAGCTGGAATTCGTGACAACATCTGTGATAGGCCCTCAGAGTTGTGTAAGCCGTCAGGCTCATCGTTAGGCTTGGGCAGTTCTTGAGAAATTAAAGTGAAGATGTGACGACATCTGTGATAAGTCGTCAGGTGTCTAATAAGCCATCAAGAATGTCGTCAAACATAAGCAAAAGGAAAAATTTGAAGCATGCCTAATGACATATTCTGATAAGCTATCAGAACTCTGATAAGCCGTCAGACATGTCATCACCTAAAAGAAAAATTTTGAATTTTTAATTTCAGATTTTTCTTAAGTTACGGATATAAATAGCAGCTTCTAGGGTTTCATTAGGGAGTCTGAACATATCGGGGGGTGCAAAAAACTTATTCCAAGGGAGTTTACTTTTCTTTTTGTCTCTCTTAACTTAGAATTCAATTTTCAACTCTTTAATTTGGTTGTGGAACTTTTCTCTTGAACTTGGAAGAGAATCAACTTCAGACTTCATCTTTTGTAAGTTTAATTACTTTGAATGATGAATAAAATTATTTCTATCTCTTTCTTTTTCATGTGGCACTAAAACCCACAACTAGGATTGTAGGATCTATGATGATTCCTCCATGGATTTAATAGTTGATTTGGGTTTGAGTGATTGTGGGGACATCTTGATAATTCCTTTATTATGATTGTTATTTATTGGTTGCAAACAATAGATCCTGCCTTATGTTGATTTGCTCGAATTGAGAAATAAACTAAAGGTAGAGAATTATCAACGAGGATTTGGGAAGGTTAAGCTCTCATCTAATGATTAATGTTGTAACAAGATTGATCAACTTGAGATAAAATCAGTATGAATAGAATGATTTCCTAAGTTTGAGAGAATTAGGGAGTTCAACATCTAAGTAGGTTGAGAAACACTTAGATGGATTGTCAAAAATGATAATTTGGTGTTTTCCACAAGTCATAAGAACCCAATACTGCTGTCATTGTTCATTGGGGATGAATAATCATAGTGATCACAACCCTAGTTCCTCTCTATCACTGATTTGAACTATTGAAATTTTAATTTTGAGCTTTGAAGCAAGTTAAAACTTTAAAATTTGTTTGATCATCAAAAAACCCCATATTATCTTTTTGTATCATTTGTTTGAATTTAACTTGTAGCTTTAGTTTCAAATTAGTTTAATCACCACTCACATTATTTCCTGTGGATTCGATCCCGACTCCAAAGTTGGATAAATATATTGACGACAACCGCCTTGCACTAAATTGATGTGTAAGTTGAGTGTTACCAAAAATGGCGCTGTTGCCTGGGAACAATTTAGCGTATTGAGTTGGTTTGAAATTTTAGCCTACTTGCTTGAATTCAAACTAGTAAATATTTGTTTTTAGTTTTCTTTTATTTCTTGTGTTAGGTAGATTTTTATTTTAGTTTACTTATTACTATGGTATCGCGGAATGAACATGAGCTTGGTGGTTGAAAATCTTATCTTGATGATCCATGTTCATATTATGGTGGACCTCACTTTTGGCAAGATTGTAGATATGCTCCTTGGAGAGAGATGTGTGCACCATCTCCATCCTACCGGGAGTATGATTGTTCTTTATGTGGTGGTCAAGATGGACATTGGAGTGATTGCCCAAATGCCCTCTCCCCCTATTGCGCTAACCCAAATTCTAGTTTTTCTTATGAGTTTGATAGGTCTTATGGTCAAGAAAAGGAATAACGAAACACCGGGAAGAGTGGAATTGAAGCTATATTTCAACGAATGTTGGATCTCTGGATAGAAACATATGATATCGTATGTGATATATGTCAAGTCATGAAGCCAATCATTCATGAGGAGATGTATATAGAGGTCAATCATTCAAAGCATTCTTCTATATTATGTTTAGATGATATCTTGTCTGTGGAATCATTTAAAATAATGAAAGAGTGTGAAGATGAGGAGCAAGAACCCTATATTGATGTTGAGCTTGATATTGAGAAACCCTCAGTGATTTCCCAACTAACCGAACCAACCATGAGAGATGATGCAAATATTAAGGACATGGTTCTAGAGACAAAAGAAGAAACAAAGAAAATCTCTAATAAAGACCCTAGCCCAATTTGAAGTGAAGATGTTGAGAAGGTGAATAAAAGTTAGTGTGTAAATTTTGAAGTAGGATTGACTAGGCCACATTCAAAGCACTTTTCTACATTATGTTTAGATGATACCTTGTCTGTGGAATCATTTAAAATAGTAGAAGAGTGTGAAGATGAGGAACAAGAATCCTATATTCTTGATTTTACATTAGACAAGCAACATAAAAACACACCTCACTTTAAGGCCGAGTGGTTTACTACACTCAATCCATTACTCGACTTCTTAATTTTTATACCACCCCCTATGATCGAGGCAAGAAGATGGACTCTAAGTTGGGGGTAAAATTCATATCCTCAAGGTGGAGGAAAAATCTGAGTTGAGTCATGCCGCGATACTAAATTAGGCGCTTCTTAGGAGGCAACCCAAGGTATTTTGTTGTTTGTATTCGTATTATGTGATTGACATCAGATCTTCGCACCCATGGTGCCACGGGTATGTTTCTAACTCTCTTGTTTTAGTTTGATGCATTGAGGACATTGCATGATTTTAAGTTGAGGGTGGGGCTACTTGTGGGTGTTGATGTCCTCTTAGAGTTTGTGTTGTCGTGCCTCTTTTCCTTGGAGTCTTGTTCCTGGTAGAGCCGGCATGTTTAGGCGTATTGTAATTTGTTGTAAAATATTGTAGTTGACTAGGAGAAATACAAGTACCTTAGGCAGTTAACATATTTTTTTTTTATTTTTGAACACCTCTCCTAAGGTCTGTTTTATAACTGTGTGATATGTATTTATGTGTGACCACTATGTTTCTTGTTATGGCATTAGTACTAGTGACATGATAACGATTGCTAAACAATTAAATAATCCGAATGGGTAGTATCTTGTGATGTACCTTTGTGCCGTATATGTGCGAGATACTATCAAGTTCCCATTGTGTGTTAAATCCAGAACTTGCCCGGTTGGTCTTGCCTTGGTTGTAGGATAGCGGTTAGAAAAGGATCATAGGCTATTATTGATGTTAGTCCACTTTTAGCCTAAATGACCTTCCATGTGTGAATAATATCCCTTGATCCTGATTTTGAGCCTGAATGCCTATTCTTTTTATTATACCTATCACCTTTCCATTTGTATCATAATGAATCCGTTTTGGCCCGGGTCCTCCTTGGATATTATGCACTTTAAATTAGGCAAATAGCCTAAGTTGAGGGTGGTTATTAGAGGGGTGCATGATGTAAAGTGAGTATGAAGAAGGGTAAAAAAAGAATAAAAAGCTGGGTGCAGTAGAAAAGAACAAGAAAAGAAAAGTTGTGAAAAAAAAGTGATTGTAGAAAAGACCGCACCCATCTTGAATATGTGTGATCAAGAAAAGAGAAGAATAAAAAAAGTCTAATGAGTGAGACCCTAAAAACTAGTGTAGTGTCAAGGAGGCTTAGTCACTTTAAATATCATCGAGTATCATACCCGCCCCTATCCTACATTACAAGCCAAAGAGAAGACCTATAGTGATCCTAGCTGTCCTGTCTGGAAATCTTGGTAATGAAAATAAGGGCAAGCCTATGGTATTTGGCATACATTGAATGGAAATTCATTTTGAGAGTGAGTGTTTTTTGACTGTCCCCATGGTTACATATGTGATGTTTGATAAAAGTGAAGTGGGACTTCTTTGTAGTAAGGGAACACTGGTTACGTTGCTAGTTTCTAACTTGTTTGGATAGTGTAATCTTGGTACATACATGGGTGTTGTTGCTGAATTGATGCCATATCTTGATTCTTGTTTGTCGCATTGTTGTTCCTCAATAATATGCACAGTTATTATTTTTAAATTAATTGACCTTGGAGATGGTGAAGATGTTTTGAGATAATATAGATGGTTGACTGCCGAATGTACTCTGTATCCTTTAGGTTGTGTTTTAGTTGCTTGAGGATAAGCAATTGTTTTCAGTTGAGGGTGTTGATGTGTGAGCAAATGCTAACATATTTGAGGCTCTTAACTGAGAATAATTGCAAAGTCTTAAGCAACTTTTGTCGTTTTTGATTGTTTTCTCTTTGTTATTGCAAGAAAAGTCAAGATGAAAGAAAACCAACAACAACTAAGATGAAAGAGTTGAATTTTGAGCAAAATAAGAAGGGAAGTGTAGTTGACGACTTGTCTGATAAGTCGTCAACTCCCTGATAAACTATCAGAGTTGTCGTCAGTCTGATAAGTCGTCAGCCCAGTTATGATATTTCAGAAAGTCACCTCAGCAGACTTAGTCGAATTAGAGATGACTGCTTTTGATTTCATTCTCGGCATGGATTGTCTTCATTCCTGCTATGCCACAATCGACTGCAGAAACAGAATAGTCCAGTTTCAGTTTCCGAATGAACCCATCCTTGAGTGGAAGTGTAGTGTATCCGCTTTTAGGGGTCAGCTTGTTTTCTAACTTCGGGAATAGAAAATGATATCTAGAGGATGTGTCTATCATCTTATTCATGCTAAGGATTCCAGTTCCGAGACTCCCAGTCTTGAATCAGTTCCAGTTGTAAATGAATATTCAGATGATTTTCCCAAAGATCTTCTAGGAATTCCACCAGAAAGGAAAACAAACTTCGGTATTGATCTTCTTTCGGATACTCAGCCTATCTCTATTTTTCCATACAGAATGGCACCAGAAGAACTCAAAGAACTGAAAGAGCAATTGAAGGATCTCTTAGATAAGGGATTCATCAGACCCAGCATTTCCCCGTGGGGTGCTACAGTATTATTCGTGTACAAGAAAGATGGTTCTCTCAAAATATGTATAAACTACAGTTAACTTAATAAAGTCACGGTCAAGAACAAGTATCCTCTTCCCAGAATCGTTGACTTGTTTGACCAACTTCAAGGTGCTAGATATTTCTCCAAGATAGACCTCAGATCCAGCTATCATCAACTCCGAGTCAGAGAATATGACATTTCAAAAATAGTTTTCCGTACTCGGTATGGTCACTTTGAATTTTTAGTCATGTCCTTTGGTCTCACCAATGCCCCAGTAGCTTTTATGGACTTGATGAACCGTGTGTTCAAGCAGTTCTTGGACAAGTTCGTCATAGTCTTCATATATAATATTCTGGTCTATTCCCGTAGTGAGCGAGATCATGCAGACTATCTCAGAACAGTACTTCAGACTCTCAGAGATCATCAGCTATTAGTAAGTGCGAGTTTTGGCTAAGGTCAGTAGCATTCCTTGGCCATATTGTTTCAGGTGATGGCGTTAGAGTAGATCCTCAAAAGACCGAAGCAGTAAGAAACTAGCCTCACCCTGTCTCTCCATCAGATATCAGGAGTTTCCTGGGTTTGGATAGCTATTATAGATGGTTTGTTGAGGGATTTTCTTCTATTGCATCCCCTATGTCCAGATTGACTCAGAAGAAAGTTAGGTTTCAGTGGTCAGATCCTTGCAAGAAGAGTTTTCAGGAGTTAAAGACTCAACTCACCTCAGCTCCAGTTCTAGCTCTTCCAGATGGTTCAGATGGGTTCATAGTGTATTGTGATGCATCCAGAGTAGGTTTGAGTTGTGTCCTCATGCAGTATGGTAAGGTCATAGCCTACGCCTCTAGACAACTTAAACCTCATGAGAAGAATTATCCTACTCATGATCTTGAGTTAGCCGCCATAGTATTTTCCTTGAAGATTTGGAGGCATAATCTATATGGTGTTCATGTAGAAATATTCACGAATCATAAGAGACTTCAGTATGTCTTTTCTCAGAAAGATCTCAATATTCATCAGAGAAGGTAATTAGAGCTCTCGAAAGATTACGACATGAGCGTCCTTTACCATCCGGGTAAGGCAAATGTAGTGGCCGACACTCTCAGTAGACTATCTATGGGTAGTGTTTCTCATGTCGAGGACAGTAAGAAGGAGCTATCCCAGGAAGTCCATCATCTTGAAAGACTAGGCATTCGCTTAGTCGATACAGAAGAGGGCGATATATGGGTTCAGAGTAGTTCAGAATTATCTCTACTTTTCGAGGTGAAAGAAAAGCAAGATAGGGATCCTAGCCTTGTCAAGTTAAAAGAGTCAGTCAAGGATCAGAAAGTAGAGGTTTCCTCCCAAGGTGGAGATGGTGTTATACATTGTCAGGGTAATCTGTGTGTTCCAGCTGTAGATGACTTAAGGCAGCGAATTCTTGTAGAAACGCATTGTGCGTGCTACTCTATTCATCCAGGTACCACAAAGATGTACCGCGACTTGCGGGAAGTCTATTGGTGGAGTGGGATGATGAGAGATGTTGTAGAGTTTGTGGCTAAGTGCTCTATATGTCAGCGGGTTAAGATAGAGCATCAGAAGCCTAGTGGTCCTATGCAGGAGTTCATTATTCCTACTTGGAAGTGGGAAGAAGTGACCATGGACTTCGTGATGGGTTTTCCTCGAACTAGTCATCAGGATGATTCAGTTTGGGTTATCGTAGACAGAATTACCAAATCAGGCCATTTCCTTCCAGTTCATACCTCTTATTCATCCGAGGATTACGCCAGACTCTACATTAGGGAGTTGGTCAGATTACACAGTGTTCCATTATCTATTATCTTAGAAAGAAGTACCCAGTTTACCTCTTATTTCTGGAAAGCATTCCAAAAGGGTCTTGGTACCCAAGTTTATCTCAGTACAACCTTTCATCCTCAGACAGATGGTCAAGCAGAAAGGACCGTTCAGACATTAAAAGATATACTAAGGGCATGTGCAATCGATTTCAAGGGAAGTTGGGATGACCACTTACCTTTGATTGAGTTTGCATACAACAACAACTATTATTCCAGTATTCAGATGGCTCCATTCAAAGCTCTTTATGGTAGGAGATATAGATCTTCAATTGGTTGGTTCGAAGTTAGTGAGGCCTCAATCATAGGGCCTGACATAGTATTCGATGCCTTAGAAAAAGTCCAGTTGATTAGAGAAAGACTTTGGGCTGCTCAGAGCTGACAGAAGTCTTATGCAGATGTTCGTAGAAAAGATGTTGACTTTGAGATTGGTGACTATGTCTATCTAAAGATCTCTCCCATGAAGGGAGTGAAGCGGTTTATCAAGAAAGGGAAACTCAGTCCCAAATATGTTGGTCCCTTCAAGATTCTCAATCGATTTGGCAAGGTAGCTTATGAGCTCGAATTGCATTCAGATCTAGCCTCAGTTCATCCAGTCTTCCATGTCTCTTTACTCAATAAATGTATAGGTGAGCCAGCAGTTGTAGTCCCTATTCAGAGCATCGATGTTTAGAATAACCTCTTTTATAAAGAGATTCCAGTTGAAATCCTAGACTACCAGAATCATAGAATGAGGAACAAAGAAGTCCCTCTAGTTAAAGTTCTTTGGTAAAATCAGTCTATCGAGGGTTATACTTGGGAAACAGAAGCAGATATGCGTACCAAGTATCCTCACCTCTTCTCCGCCGACTCATATCAAGCTAAAGGTAACAGTTTTTCTTAAGCTTACTCAGTTTCATGTTCAGTGTTCATCGCAAACTTGGTATTAAATACCATTGCATATTTAGTAATGCATTCATGTATCAGATCAGTTATATAATTATGCATCAGACATGTATTCTCATTGTAAGAAACTTAGTTCATCAGATTACCCAGTCATGCATTCATGAATCAGTTACACATGCATCAGATATGCATGTTCAGTATGATATGTTCTGTTATCAGTCATGAGATCATGTTTCAGTTATTCATGTTCAGTATTTATGTCGGTTATCTTCTCCCCTAACACTCAGTCTCATTCAAGGATGAATGTTCTCAAGGGGGAGATATTGTAATACCCCATACTTTTTCCTAGCTTAAAATCATCTCAAGAATATTAGAAGCTTTCCTTGAAAGATAAATCCACTTTTGTACATAAGGTATTTTAAAGATTTTAACTTTTTCTCACATGGTAAATTGAATTAGCTTTCCAACCATACCAATTTCGTCAAAATCCGACATCGAAGGAGAAAGTTATGGCCAAAATACAAAAGGCAGTAAAATCGCTCAGATACGACGGTGAGGCCGACGGACTGTCGGACTAGCGACGGACCATCGCAGCAAGGCAGTGAGAACTACCTTCTTCTTAGGAGCGACGACCCAGGCCGACGGACCGTTGGACTAGCGACAGACCGTTTCTTAGGTCGTCGCAAGGGAAACAGTGAGGCCACCTTTTGGATAAGGTGCGATGGCTTGGTTGACGGACCGTTGAACCTGCGACGGACCGTCGAACCTGCGACGGACCATCGCCCAAGGTGTCGCAGCCAAAACAGTGAGACCCTCATTCTTCCTTGAAGCAATGGTCAGGGCCGACGGACCATCAACCCAGCGATGGACCATCGCACGCACCATCGCAGGTCCCATTCAATTTTTTTAAGTCGTTTTAACAGGGGTATTTTGGTCATTTACCACCCACTTATATGTACCCAATTATATTCGATTTCTTCCCATTAGTTCATTATTATTTCAACAACATTAGGGTTTCTCTCTGAAATTAATCCCTAAGAGCAAGAATCCAAATCTTCTCCAAGAAACTAAGAGATTCAAATTCCTCAAGTTCAAGAACATCAAGAAAACTCAACCCAGGTATGCATAGTGTTCATTCATGGACTCCTTTCATTCATGAAGTCCAAGAATCCATTTTTCAACTTCAAGTTATGGATTTTCTTTTTGATTTCATGATTGGGTTGTTCTTGTTCAGATTGATAAATGAGAAATTGAATTTTACTCCATGTTGGGTGATAATTTTTATGTGGGTTTAATTATTATACATATAGATTCATGCAAACCTATGACTAAACCCTTGAATGATGAAATTAGAATGTGACCATGATGTTTAATTATTGTACAATGATGTTTACATGTACCATGCCTACAATATGTTTGATTTAATGCCTAAATGAAGGAAAAGTGCCTAACTAGCATGTTGTCATAAAATCCCCATGTATGTACAAGCTTATGCCTATCACATGTTTGATGAAATTCTTCAGTAAATGCATTATGGTGATTATTATGTATTCAAGCAAGTCATGCTTTGTCAGTTTCCTTCTATCGAGTCCTGGGGGTACTTGTACCCAAAATATTAGTTGTGTGCTTAGAGCCATGTCATGTTTTCATGATACTCTCAGTCAAGCTATGATCCTTAGACTTTAGACAGTCTTATGACTCAGGAAATCTCTCTGATCTCATGAACTCAGTCAGTTGTCAGATATCAGTAGTATTTTATCAGTCGATAGAAGTCAATAACACAGTCCATGTTCAGTTTTAGGAAATCATGTTCAGTGTCTATTCAGATGGGAGTAGAAATTAGCACCGAGCGAACCCAAAGGTGGGAACTCACCTGTTATATAAGGGTGTGATTATTAGAAACAATCCTTGCATTCCAGAACTATGTAGCCAACATAGATTGAGACATCATAGCCTTCTATATGAGGGTAGATAAGGTGGCTTAACCTTCTATATAAGGGTTCCCACCGTTCTCATTAGAGTTATGTGTTATATTAAGGTCACACACATGTTGTCCTTACCAGTGACGCGGTATTGACACTCTTCCAATCATGGCACAGATTGGACCCTAAATCATCTATAATGCATTATTTTGGGCATGTCGGTTAGATGACTACTTCCCATAGTTTTAGTATCAATATCAGTCAAGAACTCAATAGTTCTTCAGATTTTAGAACTTTCAGATACAATCAATTCAGATACAATATGAAGCTCAGCTAGTTTAATCAGATTCAGGACTGTCAGATATAGTTACTCATGTTATCAGTTATATTTGTTATCAGTATATCATGTTATCAGTATTTAGATTCAGTAATCATGTTATCACGGTATCAGTGTCAGTTTTTATGTCTCATGCATGTACTCTTATGCTCATGATAGTCAGTCTGTTATTATATTTGTTCATGCATATGGACCCCATGCATTCAGCTTACCTCACATGCATACCAGTACATTTAAAGTACTGACGCATTTGCGCTATGGTGTATTATACCATAGGTTCAGAGACAAAAGTTCCAGAGCATCAGTAGATTCCAGTCTAAGCAGTCAGAGTTAGAAGTGAGTCCTCATCTTTCGAGGACAGAATCATTATTTTATTAGCTCGTTAATTAGTTTATTAGTTGGAGTTAGTTGGGTACATGTCCCATCAACTCCTTATTCAGACAATCATATTTAGAGGCTTTTCAGACTACAGTATGTTCAGATAGATTATTTAAGTTTTGTTTTAGGTATTTCATACCCCATCCATATGTTATGATTTATCAGATCTTATGATACAATTTTGAACTTTATGGCCTTTCAGTTCATGTTTTCACATTATACAGTATGTATGCAGTATATAGGTACAAATATCATTCATGGGTTAGCTTGTGGTCCTTCGGGGTCATGAGCACCATGTAACATTCCGGGTACTGGATTCTGGGTGTTACAAGAACTCAGTTTAGTTCTACAGAATCAGGACTGTCAAATATAGTCACCCAGCTAACAGTAATATAGTTATCAGTGAACTCAGATATCAGTCATTTAATTATCAGAACTTAGTACCCAGTGTTAATATGTAATGACCCGAGACTACCCCCTAGTCGTTACACTGTGCTTACAGTCCCGAGAGACCACAAGCTAACCCATGAGTTGGTATCTACTGTGAGCACTGAATAATATAATCATGAACACGGAAGAATAACTAAAATGCCATAAGGTTTTAATAATGAAATAACTACTGAACTATGAATCTGATAAAAATACTGAAATCTAAATAGTCTAAATAGCTAACTGTAGTGTCTGAAAAACCTCTAACCTGGATACTGTGAGTTGATGGGACAGGCCCCAACTAACTCTACTAAATACTAAGATAAATACATAAAGTAATATAATCTTTCCTTGAATGATGAGGGCTCACCACTGCTACTATGCTGCTGATAATTTGAGAATCTAGGTACGATCCCGGGAACTGAGCGTCGACACCGATGATATAAGACATTAATACTTTGAATGTACTGGTATGCTAAATGAGGTAGGTTGATATGCACGGTTTCATGAACAGAACTAATAATTAACTGGATATGCATGTAAAGCATGGAGTACTGAGTAGATAACATGGAATATGTAGATACTGATAATGCATGGTAATCTGTAAATACTGAGGATGCATAACCAAGCATATAACATAACTGAGTAAAATTTGTAAATAAAAATACTGAAATAACTAATTTGTATGCTTTGGTCAAACAACACTAAGACTGAATAACTGAGCAAGGACAGTAACTGAGACTATATCTGAGACTCTGAGAGGTATCATCTAACTGACATTCCCCAATTTGAGCTAATCGAGGTCCAACCTGTAACCCGAGTTGGAAGGGTGTTAATACCATGCCACGAGTACTAACAATAATTGTATGGATCCACTAAACTGATATAATATCCAAAGGAATAAGGGTGTCAAGCCTGAACTGACGGGTGACCCCTGCGAGATAGTCAAGCCTAATCTGACGGGTGACTATTCATATCCTATGCTGGCTACGTAGTTATGGAGTATAGGTACTACTGCTAATGACTTTGCCTATCTGATGAGGAAGCCATCATCCCTACACTCGCTCGGTGCTAAATCCTACTCCCAACTAAAAGACACTGAGATACTAGTATGTTCTGAGTTGAATAACTGATATCTGACTATTATGATAATGCCCATAATATAATCTGAAGACTATTCTGTAATGTACTGAGGCTAGACAAAATAAACAACTATGGTTTTTGGGTATTTAATACCCCCAGGACTCAAAACAACAATACTGAAAAGACACTAAAGCTTGAAGGCCAAAACATGAAGGCTCTTATTAAATAAATCACTCCTGTAGGCATTTTATCAAACACTTGTAGTTCATAGTTTAGTCAATTCATAGGAATAGTATAAAACTTGAAATAATAGCATGATTTAAATATTTATAACACTAAATCATGATCTAATTCGAAGAATGACAATATTAAAACACGAGGGATTTGATAACAACGATAATTCCATTAAAGTATGGTATAAAATCAATATTCATGGAGATTCATAGTTTTAAATCATAATTTAATATCATAAATCTTAAAATGATGATAGATTTGTAATTAAAATGGATACTTGGACTCCATGGATGAAAGGAATCCATAGATGAACATCTAACTTACCTGGGATGAAGAATTTGGAAGGATTGATGGAGAGTTCTTGAGGATTGACCTTGATTCTTGAAGGTTAAGGTTTTGCTACTTGAGAGAATGTTCTTGATTTTGAGGAAAAAATGATTGGAATAATGCCCTATTAGGTTATTAGGGACTTAATTTCGTATTTGGGGCTGACTGGGACAAGGGAAAAGTACTTAAAAGCCCTTGGAATTAAAACTCGGAAGTGACTGAAAATCCCGATTTTCTAGGCCGGCGCGATGCGGCGCTATCCCGTCGTGTCACTGGAATCAAACAACTGGGAAACTGATCAGTGGCATGACACGGGAAAATTGCAGTCCTTTACTGATTGGAACCTGGAAGTTCACCGCGATGCGATGGTCTTGCTCTTCAACACTAGAAATGGACAAATGTCAAGTTGGCCTATGGCGCGACGCGCTAGGATTGCGGACCCTCACTAGAATTTGCCAAATTGGAGATTGGCCTGCTCCACGATGTGCCATAATCATGGAGTCACACTAGAAATCGATAATTATCATTTGGGAAGCCTACGCGATGCACTAAAGGTTAAAATAATTGTGTTTAAGGACTGAAACTTAAAATCGCCATAACTTCATACCCGATTATCGGAATTAGGCGAATTTTATGTCAGTGGAAAGCTAACTGAATTTCCTACGCAATTGCAGGATCTAAACTGAAAAATAATGAGTGTTTCACAAATTTCATATACAAATACTCATGTATTGTGATTTAGATTATGCTGGGAAAATACGGGGTGTTGCAATATCTCCCCCTTGGGATCATTCGTCCCCGAATGAAACTAGTTAAGCTGAGGCAACTAATGGACTGAGCTTACATACTAAATATGCATTTCTGATGCATGGAATGCATGAATGAACTGATTCATGAATGCACGACAGACATGAACATGGTGTGCAGCTGAAACTGAGCATGATAGAGAAAAGAAAATCTTAAGAAGATTGGTACCTTATACTGAATCTGGATTCGCGGAGAAGAGATGAGGGTACTTGGTCCGCATATCTGCCTCTGCTTCCCAAGTGGATTTGTCAACAAACTTTGACTAGTGGAACTTCTTTGTTCCTTAGTCTGCAAACTTCATGATCAAGAATTTCAACTGGGACTTCCTCAAAGGAAAGACTGTTATGAATATCTACACTTTCTAAGGGAAAAACTACAGCTGGATCACCAATACACTTTTTCAATAATGAGACATGGAACACTAGGTGTACTGAGGCTAAATCTGAAGGCAACTCAAGCTGGTAAGCTACCTTTCTAAAATGAATGAGAATTCTGAAGGGACCGACATATCGGGGACTGAGTTTCCCTTTCTTATCGAATCTCTTCACTCCCTTCATGGGAGAGATTTTCAAGTACACCAAATCACCGACCTCAAACTCGAGATCCCTTCTCCTCACATCGACATACAATTTCTATTGGCTCTGGGCAGCCCTAAGCCTTTCCCTGATCAACTGAATCTTTTCTAACACATCGAACACCAAGTCAGGCCCTACTATTGCAGCCTTACCTACTTTAAACCAACCAATTGGAGATCTATATCTTCTACCATAGAGAGCATCAAATGGAGCTATACAAATACTTTAATGATAGTTATTATTGTATGTGAATTCAATCAAAGGCAAATGGTCATCCCAACTAACCTTGAAATCAACAATGCATGCTCTCAGCATATCCTCAAGAGTCTGAATGGTCCTTTTGGCTTGACCATCTATTTGAGGGTGAAAGGTTGTACTAAAGTGGACTTGGTTACCGAGACCCTTTTGGAACACTTTCCAGAAGTGATAGGTAAACTAAGTACCTCTATCTGAGATAATAGATAAAGAAACACTGTGCAACCTAACCAACTCTCTAAGATAGATATTGGCATAGTCCTCAACTGAATAAGAGGTATGGACTGGCAAGAAATGAGCTGATTTGGTCATCCTATCTATGATAACCCAAATAGAGTCATGTTAATGGCGGGTATGAGGCAAACCTGTCACAAAGTCCATGTTCACTTTCTCCCATTTCCACACGAGAATGCTGAACTCCTGCATGGACCCACTAGGTTTTTGGTTCTCAACCTTAACTTTCTGACATGTAGATCACTTAGCTACAAACTCTGCAATATCTCTCTTTATCCCACTCCACCAATAGATCTCCCGCAAATCGCGGTACATCTTAGTGGCCCCTAGATGAATAGAGTAATGCACCCCATGCACTTTTTCAAGAATTCATTGCCTCAAATCATCTACACCAGGCATACATAATCTATCTTGACAATGCAAAACACCATCAGCCCCTTGGGAGAAAACCTCCATCTTCTGATCTCTGACTGATTCTTTCAACTTAACTAGACTGGGATCTCTATCCTTCTTTTCCTTCACCTTAGAGACTAGAGATGACTTTGAACTACTCTGCACCCATACACTACTTTCTACAAAATTAAGTAAATGGATACCTAGTCGGGCAAGCTGAAGAACTTCCTGAGCTAACTTCTTCTTACCATCCTCAACATGAGCTACACTACCCATAGACATTCTACTGATAGCATCATCCACTACATTGGCCTTGCCCAAATGATACAGAACACTCATGTCATAATCATTCAATAACTCTAACCATATTCTCTGACATAAATTCAAATCTTTTTGAGAGAACACATACTGAAGGCTTTTGTGATATGTGAACATATCTGCATGCACCCCATACAAGTAATGCCTCCAAATCTTTAAGGCAAAATCTACAAATGCTACCTCAAGATCATGAGTTGGATAATTCTTCTCATGGGGTTTAAGTTATCTGGAGGCGTAGGCTATGACCTTACCTCTTTGCATAAGGACACAACCCAAACCTACTTTAGATGCATCACTGTACACAATAAAACCATTTGAACCATCTAGTAGAGTCAAGACTGGGTTAAGGTGAGTTGAGTCTTCAACTCCTGAAAACTCTTCTTGTATGAATCTGACCACTGAAACTTAACTTTCTTCTGAGTCAATCTGGACATAAGGGATACAATAGAATAAAACCTTTCAACAAACCGATGGTAATAGCCAGCTAAACCCAAGAAACTCCTGATATCTAATGGAGAGATGGTTCTAGGCCAGTTTTTCACCGCTTCAGTCCTTTGAGGATACCCTCTAATGTCATCACCAAAAATAATATGAAAAATGAATAGTACTAATCTTAGCCAGAATTCACACTTACTGAATTTAGCGAACAACTGATGAGCTCTAAGAGTCTAAAATACTATGCTGAGATGGTCTGCATGATCGCTTTCGCTATAAGAATAGACAAGAATGTCATCAATGAAGACTATGACGTGTCCAAGTATTGCTTAAACACTCAGTTCATCAAGTCCATGAAGGCTGCTGGGGCATTTCTAAGACCAAAGAACATGACTAAAAATTCGAATTGACTATACTGAGTTCGGAAAACTATTTTTGGAATGTCACATTCTATGACTCTAAGATGATGATAACTTGATCTGAGGTCTATCTTGAAAAAGTAACAGGCACCCTGAAGTTGGTCAAAAAAGTCATCAATTCTAGAAAGTGGATATTTATTCTTGATTATGACCTTGTTCAACTGACGGTAGTTTATGCATATTCTGAGAGAACCGTCTTTCTTACGCACGAATAGAACTGGTGCACCCTATGGGGAGATGCTGGGTCTGATGAATCCCTTATATAAGAGATTCTTCAACTGTTCTTTCAGTTCTTTGAGATCAGCTGGAGCCATTCTATATGGCAGAATAGATATAGGCTGAGTATCTAGGAGAAGGTCTATTTCGAAGTCGATTTCCCTTCGGGAGGAACTCCGGGAAGATCTTCAGGAAATACATCTGAGAATTCATTTACTACTGGGACTGACTCAAGAGTAGGAGTTTTTGAGTTAGAGTCTTTGACTTGTATAAGATGAAAGACACACCCCTTGGATATCATCTTTCTGACTCTAAGGTAAGAAATCAACTGACCCCTAAGAGCTGTAGTACTACCCCTCCATTCAAGGACTGGTTCATTTGGAAACTAAAAATGAACTATTCTATTTCTACAATCAACTGAGATATAGCATGAGTAGAGCCAATCCATGCCGAGAATGACGTTAAAATCCATCATCTCTAACTCAACGAGATCAACTGAAGTAACTTTTTGAGATATTATGAACGGATAGTTCCTGTATACCTATCTGGATATAATGGAAATGCCCACTGGGGTAGAAACTGAAAAGGGCTCTACTAGATTTTCAAGACTGAATCCAAAATTAATAGCTATATATGGAGTTACAAAAGAAAAATAAGCTCCAGGGTCTAGCAAAGCATAAATATGTAAGTGAAATACCTGTAACGTACCAGTAACTACGTCAGGAGAATTTTCTTGATCTTGGTGGGACTGAAGAGCATATAATCTGTTCGAATGCTGACCACTGGTAGCACTGGAAGTGGCACCCTGATGAGTTGGGTGGCTAGATGGAATTGATGACTATGGGACTAGCCCTGTTGGCGCGCATGCCTACCTTTCTGAGAAACTACCTGACACTTCTAATTTTGATGTCCTGGATTGCCACACCCAAAACATACATCACTACCTACTCTACACTTACCCTGATGGTGTATGCCACACTTCTGACATAAAGAATTGGTACGAGCACTACTAACACTGACATGAGACTTAGAGCCTGGTGCCTTATCCCTATTATCGTTTTTGAAATTGGATACTGGGGCTCTAGCTGAAGAAGTTACTGGGGATGAAGACCTCTGATGAAACTGAGGATGGTTACCACCTTCTGACTTTGGTTGATTGAAATTAAAACTACTCATCCTAGTTCTTTTGTTTTCTTTCTCTCTTTCCTTAATCTTTTGCTTCTCTATCTGTTGAGCATGGACCACTAGCCTATATAAGTCCATCTCACTAATCAGTATTCCGATCCTACACAACTTTATCACACTATTAGATACGCCAGATACAAACTTACTCATCTTGAACCTATTATCAGCTACTACATTAGGAGCATACCTATCTAACTGAGTAAACTTGAGGGAATACTCCCTCACACTCATGATGCCTTACCTCAAATTAATAAATTCTAACACCTTGGCCTCCCTCAACTCTAATGGAAAGAATCAATCCAAGAAAGCCATGGCAAACTCTTCCTATTATATAGGCCCTACATCAATACCTCTATCAAATTTCCACTGCTTAAACCAAGTATGGGCATATCAATGCAATTGATATGCAACCAACTCGGCACTCTGACTAGACGTCACCACCATAGCATCCATTACCTTCTGAACCATATCTAAGAATTCCTATAGATCCTCTTCAAACGTGGACCCCGTGAAGAAAAGAGGGTTCATTAGGGAGAAATCCTGAATTCTAGTTATAGCAGTATTAGCCACTGGGTTGGCCGGAACAACAGCTGGCCATTCATTTGGTGCTGCTACGGAGTTTGCTAGAGTAGTGAACATAACCCTAAATTCTGTGTGAGAGATGTGCTCGTCCAGAGAATCTTCCTGGATGGGCTGAGGAGCTAGCTGAGTTTCGTTCTTCTTGGGAGGCATGTTCTGTAAATGAAAGAAATAAATGGATTAGAAAGGGAGTTTAACTTAAACTCATGCTCACTCACACGACATGAATATTGAAAAAAGGAAAACTTTTCCTAAACGCCTTGTAGCATCTCGTCCATAAGTGTGGCGCGCTACACACCCATGCACAAGACTCTACTCGACACGACTTTCGGAATTCCTAGGACTCTTTAAAACCTTAGGCTCTGATACCAAGTTTATAATGACCCGAGACTACCCCCTAGTCATTACACGGTGCTTATGGTCCTGAGAGACCACAAGTTAACCCATGAGCTGGTATCTGCTGTGAGCACTGAATAATATAATCATGAACGCAAAAGAATAACTGAAATGTCATAAAGTTTTAATAATAAACTAACTACTGAATTATGAATCTGATAAAAATACTGAAATCTAAATAGTCTGAATAGCTAATTGTAGTCTCTAAAAAGCTTCTAAACTGGATACTGTGAGTTGATGGGATAGGCCTCAACTAACTCTACTAACTACTAAGATAAAGACATAAAGTAATATAATCTATCCTCATATGATAAGGACTCACCACTACTACTGTACTGCTAATAATATAAGAATCTAGGTGCGATCCGGGAACTGAGCGTCGACACCTATGATATGAGACATCATACCGCAAAATAAAAGGTATGTGATCAGTACTTTGAATGTATGGGTATGCTAAATGAGGTACGCCGATATGCACAGTTTCATGAACATAACTAATAATTAACTAGATATGCATGTAAAGCATGGAGTACTGAGTAGAGAGCATGGAATCTGTAGATACCGATAATGCATGGAAATCTGTAAATACTGGGGATGCATGACCAAGCATATAACATAACTAAGTAAAATCAGTAAACTAAAATACTGAAATAACTAAAATCTGTATGCTTTGGTCAAATAATACTAAGAATGAATAACTGAGCTGGAACAGTTGAGACTATATCTGACACTGTGGGAGGTATCATCTAACCACATTCCCCAATTTGAGCTAATCGGGGTCCAACTTATAACCCCAGTTGGAAGGGAATTAATACTGTGCCACGGGTACTAACAATAGTTGTGTGGATCCACTAAACTGATATAATGTCCAAAAGACTAAAGGTGTCAAGCCTGAACTGACGGGTGACCCCTGTGAGATAGTCAAGACTAATATAATGGGTGACTACTCATATCCTATGCTGGATACGTAGTTCTGGAGTATAGGGACTGCTTCTAACGACTCTGCCTATCTGATGGGAAATTCGCCATCCCTACACTGGCTCGGTGCTAAATCCTACTCCCAACTAAAAGACACTTAGATACTAGTATGTTTTGAGTTAAATAACTAATATTTGACTATTATGATAATGCTCATAATATAATCTGAAGACTATTCTATAATGTACTGAGGCTAGACTAAATAAACAACTATGGTTTTCGAGTATTCAATACCCCCAGGACTCAAAACAACACTACTGAAAAGACACTAAATCTTGAAGGCCAAAACATGAAGGCTCTTATTAAATAAATGACTCTTGTAGGCATTTTATCAAACACTTGTAGTTCATAGTTTAGTCAATTAATGGGAATAGTATAAAACTTGAAATAATAGCATGACTTCAACATTTATAACACTAAATCATGATCTAATTCGAAGAATGACAATATTAAAATATGGGGGATTTGATAACAATTATAATTCCATTAAAGTATGGTATAAAATCAATATTCATGGAGATTCATAGTTTTAAATCATAATTTAATATCATAAATATTGAAAAGATGATAGATTTGTAATTAAAATGGATACTTGGACTCCATGGATAAAAGGAGTCCATGGATGAACATCTAACATACCTGGGATGAAGAATTTGGAAGGATTGATGGAGATTTCTTGAGGTTTGACCTTGATTCTTGAAGGTTAGGGTTTTGCTACTTGAGAGAATGTTCTTGATTTTGGGGAAAATTGATTGGAATAATGCCCAATTAGGTTATTAAGGACTTAATTTCGTGTTTGGGGCTGACTGGGACAAGGGAAAAGTACTTAAAATCCCTTGGAATTAAAACTTGGAACTGACTAAAAATCCTAATTTTCTGGGCTGGCGCGACGTGGTGTTATCGTGTCGTGTCACTGGAATCAGACAATTGGGAAATTGGTCTGTGGCGCGATGTGGGAAAATTACGGTCCTTTACTGATTGGGACCTGGAAGTTCACCACAATTTGGTGGTATCGCGCTTCGATACTGGAAATGGACAAATATCAAGTTGGCGTATGGCGTAACGCGCCAGGATTGCGGACCCTCACTGGAATTTTCCAAATGGGAGATTAGCCTACTCCACGATGCGCCATGATTATAGAGTCACACTAGAAATTGACAATTGTCATTTGGGTTGCCTACGCGACGCGCGAAGGGTTAAAATAATGGTTTTTAACGACTGAAACTTAAAATCGCCATAACTTATAACCCGATTATTGGATTTAGGCGAATTTTATATCGTTGGAAATTTAACTGAATTTCCTACATAATGGCATTCTCTAAACTGAAAAATAATGAGTGTTTCAAAAATTTCATATATGAATACTCATGTATTGGGACTTAGATTATGCTAGGGAAATACGGGGTTTACATAATATGATCTCAGTTACATTATACGTAGTTATGTGCATAGTATTGCATAATCAGTAATTACAGTATTTTCATATATACATGTACTCTCATTTTTTTATATCTATGTTACTCAGCCAGTTATTGTTCATTCATATAAACCCATGTGATCAGCCTTACCTCACTTAGCATACCAGTATATTTAAAGTACTGACGCATACCTTTCTTTTATTCTATGATGCCTTATATCACAGGTTCAGATGCATGGGCTCCTGATCGTCCTTAGCAGCCCAACTTATCAGCAATAGACTTAGTGGTGAGTCCTCATAGTTCGAGGACAGAGTTGTTATTTCAGTATTTCAATATATTTTTAGCAGTCGAAGTTAGTTGGGGGCTAATCCCATCAACTCCACCCTCAGGCAGTAAAAGGATTTCAGACTAGATTATTTCAAACAGATGCTCAGTTTTTAGTATTTATTTACCAGTATTTGATTTCAGTTATAAACCTTATGGCAGATTCAGCCTGATTTTCACATTATTACAATATTATTACTTAGTTATTGCAGTGGGTACCATTCATGGGTTAGCTTATGGTCCTTCAGGATTATTAGCACCGTGTGACGTTTAAGGTGCAGACTCAGGGCGTTACACTTATTATTTGAAATACCTAATTGATTTAGCTATAACTAGGGATGAGTTGACAGGGTCAACTATATTGCATGATGTTGGTCTTGCGCTCCTCCTTACCAGAGTCGCCAATCAATCAATTCGAGTTTAAATAATTTATATTAGATTCTTTTTGAAATACCTAAATTGATTTTGCTATAACTAGGGATGAGTTAGTAGGGTCAACTATATTTCATGATGTTGGTATTGCGTTCCTCCTGACCCAAGTTATCAATCAATCAATCAATCTAAGTTGAAATGATTCATAATAGCTTATTATTTGAAATACCTAAATTGATTTAGCTACAATTTGGGATGAGTTGATAGGGTCAACTATATTACGTGATATTAGTATTTCCCCCCTCCTGACCCAAGTCATAAATCGATCAATTCGAGTTGAAATAATTCATATTAGCTTATTATTTGAAATACCTAAATTAATTTAGCTACAACTAGGGATGAGTTGATAGGGTCAACTATATTGTATGATGTTAGCATTGCGCTCCTCGTGACACGAGTCATCAATCGATCAATCTGAGTTGAAACGATTCATATTAGCTTATTATTTGAAATATCTAAATTGATTTAGCTACAACTAGAGATGAGTTGGTAGGGTCAACTATATTGCATGATATTGGTATTGCGCTCTTCCTGACCTAAGTCGTCAATTGATCAATCCGAGTTGGAACGATTCATATTAGCTTATTTTTAAAATACCTAATTTGATTTAGCTACAAGTAGGGATGAGTTGGTAGGGTCAACTATATTGCGTGATGTTGGTATTACGCTCCTCCTAACCCAAGTCATCAATTGATCAATCCTAGTTGAAATGATTCATATTAGCTTATTATTTGAAATACCTAAATTGATTTAGCTACAACTAGTGATGAGTTGATAGGGTCAACTATATTACGTGATGTTGGTATTACCCTCTTCCTGACCCGAGTCGTCAATTGATCAATCTGCATTGAAATGATTCATATTAGCTTATTTTTTAAATACCTAAATTGATTTATCTACAACTAGGAATGAGTTGGTAGGGTCAACTATATTGTGTAATATTGGTATCTCACTCCTCCTGACCCGAGTCGTAAATCGATCAATCTGAGTTAAAATAATTCATATTAGCTTATTATTTGAAATACCTAAATTGATTTATCTATAACTAGGGATGAGTTGATAGGGTCAACTATATTGCGTAATGTTGGTATTACGCTCCTCCTGACCCGAGTTGTCAATCGATCAATCTGAGTTGAAACGATTCATATTAGCTTATTATTTGAAATACCTAAATTGATTTAACTACAACTAGGGATGAGTTGGTAAGGTCAACTATATTGCGTGATGTTGGTATTGCTCTTCTCCTGACCCGAGTTGTCAATCGATTAATTCGAGTTTAAATAATTTATATTAGCTTATTATTTGAAATACCTAAATTGATTTAGCTACAACTAGTGATGAGTTGATAGGGTCAACTATATTGTGTGATGTTGGTATTACCCTCCTTCTGACCCGAGTCGTCAATTGATCAATCTGCCTGAAACGATTCGTATTAGCTTATTTTTGAAATATCTAAATTGATTTAGCTACAACTAGGGATGAGTTGGTAGGGTCAACTATATTGTGTAATATTGGTATTGTTCTCCTCCTGACCCAAGTCGAAAATCGATCAATCCGAGTTGAAATAATTCATATTAGCTTATTATTTGAAATACCTAAATCGATTTAGCTACAACTAGGGATGAGTTGATAGGGTCAACTATATTGCGTGATGTTGGCATTGCGCTTCTCCTGACTTGAGTCGTCAATCAATCAATCTGAGTTGAAACGATTCATATTAGCTTATTATTTGAAATACCTAAATTGATTTAGCTATAATTAGGGATGAGCCAATTATTTGGACCAAATTAACATTTTTAAAACTTGTCATTCTTTTCCAAATTACAAATCAACCCATACAAATCTTTCATTTTTGAGAAAAATGTTTCATCATTTCAAATCTCTAATCCTCACTCTTTTGTTTCTCCCTCAATAATACAAACAAAAACTACTCAACATATTGATCAACCCTTCTCAACAGATCAATTTTATTCCCATTTCTGACCATATAGTTGTTATTTGGACTTCATTCTTTCTTGTATCCATTGTTTTCTCTATCTTCATAGGTAACAGAGTTCGAGAAGAGTTCTATGTTTTTTCATTTTTAAAAAAAATTAGGGCTCGTTAGTTAATGATGAAAAATAAGTCTTTTAGTTGTATTATCTTTGAGAATGGGTTAACAATTTTGAGTTTTGATGCTAAAATCATAGGAAGAACCTGAGAAAACCCTAGTATTTGTCGGAATATTTTGTTGACTGTCATGGTATTGTTGGAGGTGTTTGTGGGTTTGTTGGTGATTATTGGTGGTAGTGTTGGTGGCATTGGTTGTGGTGTTGGAGGTCGTCGTGGTGGCACTGGTGGTGTTTGTAGTGGATGTTAGTGGTGGTGTTGGTGGCATTGGTTGGTGGTGTTGGTATTGGTGGTGTTGGTGGTGGCTATTGGTGGTGGTGTTGGTCGCATTGGTTGGTAGAGTTGGTGATGTCGGTATTGGTGGTGTTTGTGGTAGTTGTTGGTGGTGTTGGTACTGGTGGTGTTTGTAATGTATTTTTTAAAATTTATGCATGCATCAATTATAATGTATTTTTTGTTTTTCTTTTGTCTGTAGATCAAATATGTCTCCCAAAAGAAACGAAACTGAAAGTGGATCAACTTCTGACCACCTAACAAAAAAGCTAGAGTACAGATGGATTTGGAGAAGCTTTTTGAATAATCTCAGTCAGGGAAAAGTAAAAATTGAGAAAAGATATTAAAACGGCGTTAAGGAAGGTAGACAAGGGTGTGTATATGGTGAAGAGGAAAATGAAAGTGAGGAGGAAGAAGAACAAGAAGAGGAGGAAGAAGAAAGTGAGAAAGAGGATAATGATTAACATGATGATAATGCATCACCAATGGGGCGTGAATTAATATTAAAATCCCAGCATGAGGCTTTCAAAACTATTAGTATAGATAGGTTTCAAGTTGCGATGCCGATAGATGACCCTGCAGAACTAACTGGTGATTTTGTAGTTAAATGTCAGTTGGGGAAACCTTTTGATGACTTTAGGAATACTATGAAGAATGAAAACATAGACGAACTGTTTAAGAAGAGCTGCTTTGGACACTTTATTAAGCTGCCTGAGAACCACACTCCCCGTTTCCAAATGAGCATGGTACATTGTCTTCTCAAGCACAGAATCAAGTACGTGGGGGATGATAAAGATTTGAACGAGGGGGGAAAAGATGGATGAAATCTGGATCAACTATTGTGGTATGCCGGTTTGTTTTGGCTTGAAAGAGTTTGCCATAGTGACAGGCTTGAGATGCGATCATCGAGAAAAACCTTTCATCAAGAAAACATCCCGCAAAAGGTCCAAGGCAAGTAGGACAATCAAACAACCATCATCAAATAGAGGGAAGGCATTATCCCAGCGACCACCCACCAAAACCGACAAATGCAAGGAAAAATAGATGGGTAGTTGGACATTGCTAGATAACTTGTTAAAACATCTTAAGGATAAAACCATATCAAAGAAGTACAAGGAGAAATTGTGCTTAGTTTGGTTTGCCCATTCTGTTATATTGGTAAGAGACGTCAACAAAGTCATCGAAGATGATTTGTTGAAGCTTGCTGAGGATTTTGAGAAATTCAAAAATTTTCCCATGGGGATATGACAGCTACAACTTGACTGTCAAATATTTACTGACAAAGCTATCCCCAAAGACAATCATATTATACGTCTTTCCTTGGGCTTTCATGGTAAATTTAATCACTATTTTTTTACTCATCCATTAATTTATATTGAACAGTTATTATGACTTTTTTTTTGCTTTCTATTTACATTTTTTAGGCTTGGGCATTTGAAGTCATTCCTCCCCTCCAAAAGCAAGTCAAGGATTACCCGGATGAGGTTTCTCATCCAAGGATCCTTAGGTGGTTGGCTGTAAAGAGAAACACAAGAATTAAGGAGGTTGATCTCTTTAACCCTTCGGATAATGCAATACGTCTTCTTTCAAGTAAAATAAATTCACTCAAAGAAAGATGTTGAAACATGTATGCCATCTGTTATGACAAGAGGGTCATCTGTTGCAACAGATTACCCGTCTACTACAACTGGTGCAACAGATGGGTAATTTATTGCAATAGATGATTTATATTTCACAACATATTATCCATCTATTACTTTGGTTCTCTGAACCCGACTCAACAGATCACCTATCTACTACAAATTATGCAACAGATGGGTATCTGATGCAACATATTATTATTTTATTATGACAGATAGATCAACTATTATGACAGAAAGATCATCTGTTGCGTATATTTTCTGTGTTAACATGTAAACCAACTGGCTACAAATTATTATATGATTTAAATGTATCTGTCTTTTTTATAGGTTGTGCATCCATGGATCGTGCCTACTGAGAAGGGGTTGGGGGTGACTTCTTTTATTACTCTAGGTCTAGTTGATACAATAGCAGACCCAACGTTGGAGTTAATAAAGAAGGAATTGGCTGGAGCAACAGCTATAAGAAGAGCAGTTAGGCAAGGTCAGCCTAATGTTGAGGCTCTTCATGACCAATCACTGCAACAGATCTGGGTGCTTCTTTTAAAGGTGTTGCTGGTGGAATTGTAGATCTTGGTAGTAGGCATGCTGATACTGATGTTAATGCCAAATGTGATGATGGGCATGTTGATGCTCAGTAAAAAATAAATATGTTTGAAAACACCCCTTTCACAGGTCTCTGTCACCCTTACACAAGTCCCTCTCACCCTGACACCGGTCATTCATACCCTTACGGTGGTCCCTTTCACCCCTCTTTACCCTTATGTTCTTGTTGAAAATGCGAAGAGTGCAAGGACAGACAGGATAAACTCTTTGAAAAAGCAGAGGCTATCACTAAACCTGTCGAGGAATTAAAATCCAAGAGGGGTGTCATACTATCCAAGAAGGCGAGGGAAACATACACTCCTACAGTAGCAGTTAGGAGGAACAAAGGAACAATTAGCCAAGTACTCTCCAATCAAAAATAAAAAAAATTACAACTCTTCCCTATCCAAAAGTTATTGAAGTTCAGGGGCTATTGAAGAATGTGGACATATATGCGTAACTTGGTGCCAAAGAGAAGAGGGATCTGCGACGGGCCAAGAATGCCAAGCATGGCGCACAAGATTACCCCATGCATGCCTTTTCAACCCAAGACTTTAAGAGTATGACGGATATGCATACGTGGTACATGGACAAGGTAAGTCTACTTTTCCTAACCTAGCCTTCTAATCTACTCCATGAAGAAGAAGATACACAACAGATGTGTCATCTATTACAACATATGGGTATCTGGTGCAACTGGTGGTGGTTCTGTTGTAATATATTACCTATCTATTGCATAAGCTGCGTTAGATGGGTAATTTATAAATAGATTTAGAAAACCCTCTGCAACAGATGTACCACCCATTACATCTTTCCACTATGTTTTCTTTTTTTACAATTAATAACCTATTTTAAAAATTGACTTCTTATATCACAATATGTTGAAGAAATTCTCTACCTCATAAGGAGCAGGCAATTAGCGTACCCAAAAGATTATGATACTGCCGATAGGATAATTGACCTCAACATCTACAAGAATTTCAAAGATAGGTACGATGATATCACTAAGCTAGTGTCAACTCCCAGTGACCCGGTATTTCATTCATTAGTTTTTGGGTTCCAATAGGATGAAGAAATAATTAAATATGTTAGAGGGGAGAGGCCATATCCACCCGACAAGAACTGGACTGAGGCAAAGAGAATTCTTGCAGTCATGAATACGGACATCAAACATTATCAGGATGTTGAGATACTACTCGAGGAGGTAAAGATCAAGGTTTATGACTGCAACTTACCTGCCTTCGACAAGGCTGATTTTTTACCCCTATGCAGCCACTGTTGGATTTGTTCCCTAACTTATTGAAGCAGAGTAAACTGATGAATCATTTGCTATTGAAGGTGTTGAGGAAGAAAATATGGGATTTAGAAGGTCGAAACAAGGACATGAACCTTCCAGAAAATGAAACCGCTGCCACGTGCAGGTCATACGCGCTTACACACATCGAATATTTTCTGACCAGCACAGAAATGGCCGAGCCAATGACCGTTTTGTGAGACAATGTTGTGGAAAACATGCAAGAGTTCTAGGCTTATAGGGTACTAACAAGACGCTTGGAGCCTGTGTATAAAGAATAAGATGTAGAAACATAAACATCATAACAATTTTTCATTTCTAATCACTTCACTTTACATTTAATGAAGATTTTTTTTGTCTGATGAAAGTTTATTTTTTTATAATGCAACAGATTGTCTATCTGTTATAATAGATATTCTATCTGTTTGATAGATAATTTATCTGTTATAATAGGTTGGTCATCTATTGCATTATGTCGATGTTTCTATCTAAGTCTATCTGTTGCAACAGTGGAAAGACCTGTTTGATAATTTCCACTATATGACCTACATGTTGCAACATATGTCTAAATCTATTTGATATTTTCCAACAATTACGCTTGAATATTCATGTGCTCAACAACACCAAACCAGTAGCAAATACACCACCATGAAAATTTCAGCAATTAGGCTTAAATATCCATGTGCCCAACAACACCAAACCAGTAGTAATAACTCCAACACTGTAGTATCTTCTTGCTCGATTTGTTTCTCTTTAAAAGCCTTGACTTTCTTCAACAGACCCCAGATTACACGATTTGCTTGTAAAGGGTGTTGTTCTTCATACAAATCAAAGTAATCACATCCACCCAATTTCTATAAAAACAAGATTACAATTACAAAACAATTACAAGTCAATAATTAATCAACTAATTAAATAAAAAAAATATTACCTTTGAAATCTTACAAGTAAAAAACCTACGACCTGGATTTTGTTGAGTCCAAGAAGTCTTCAATAGAGATTCATGACCATACTTATAATATCGAAAATCTTTATCACAAAAAATAGTGGAAGCTGAGCTAGACATTGTCAAGCTCAGTTGAAAAAAATGATAAAAAAATATGAATAAAAACCAAATACAAATAATTTGAAGAATTTGGATAGAGAAAAAAAGATAATAAAGAAGAAGATTTGAGAATTTAGAGTTAAATTTTAGGACGAAGATAAATATATAAGACAATGGGGGGAAATAACCGTTGGGGGCCAAATCAGATGCCAAGTCAGCAAAAATAGGGATTCAACGCGCCATGGTTGCGTGAATCACACGCAAGCTGCCAACAGGGCAAAAAGTGTCAAACTGACACATTTGATGCCTATTTTAGGTGTCTAAAATGAACACTGTCTACTTGAGGTACCAAAGTTGAAAAATTGCTGCAACTTTAGGTGCCTGTCGATGGGTTCCGCCTTTTTTATTTTAAGTCACTTTACTTTACATGTAGTGGAAATTTTTTATAATGCAACAAATTGTCTATCTGTTGTAATAGATGTTCTATCTGTTCTGACAGATAGTTTATCTGTTGTAATAGGTTGGTCATCTGTTGCATTATGTCGATGTTTCTATATAGGTCTATCTGTTGCAACAGTGGAAAAACCTGTTTGATAATTTCCAACAGATGACGTACATATTGCAACATATGTCTAAATTTGTTTGATATTTTCCATCATATATGTCGTCTGTTGCAACAAATACCTTATATGTTGCAATATTTGAATCTAGTATACCATTTTAATTAATAAGTTCAAATCTAAGGATAAAATAAAATTCATAGACAACATAAAATAAATCGAAGCCTTTAGAAATGACATGAAATAAATCAACAAATAAATGAAATGTAAAAAAATTATTATGGGTACAGATCTCAACAAATAAATCAACAATTTAAGTTTTGATGCCAACAATTCCTAAGGAGGGGTGAGGTTATAACTTTGATAGACTCAAGCTATAAACATCTACTTAATATGGACAAGTTGTTCTTCATCCGGTGCTACAAAA
This sequence comes from Capsicum pubescens, assembly GCA_030864215.1. Classification (NCBI taxonomy): domain Eukaryota; kingdom Viridiplantae; phylum Streptophyta; class Magnoliopsida; order Solanales; family Solanaceae; genus Capsicum; species Capsicum pubescens. Next base: position 216,535,821 of record CM061545.1, on the reverse strand, counting down.
TTTGGGTTTGGTCATCGTGGATCTTTAATGTCGCTTGCGTACGCTTTTTATGCTTTTGCTTGTCAGTATTTCTATAAAAGGAGTAGCAATTTTCAATGTTTTTCAGCAGTAGCTTCTACTGTGACATCCACATAGAAATCCAGAATTGTCAATGCTAATCATAGAGATACAAAAAATTTAGAAAAGGATAACTCATCTAATTTAGCAAACAGATTATCTTTCTGTTATAATATGTGTATTATCTTTTGGGAAAAATTAAAATATGAGGAAGACCTGTATTATAATTTCCAACAGATAAATCATATGTTTTAATAGATGACTCATCTGTTTGGAAAAACTAAAACAATAGAAAATCTTGATTTAATTTGTCCCAATAGATGACCCATCTATTGTAGTATATAGGTCATCTATTGGTACAAATAAAAATGGTACGTGATTAGAGTTGTTTGATTTTCTAAAATAGATAAGACATGTGTTACAACAGATATTGCATCTGATGCAACAGGTTAGTCAATTATTGCAACAGATGTATATATCTGTTTGATAATTTTCAGCAGATGTGTCATCTGTTGAAATAGATATGTGTCTATTTGTTAGTTGGAACAAATGTTATATATTCATCTTTCAGCTCATGTTGATCTCATGTGGCCTTTGTCCATTGCTCAGTAGTGCAAAACAAAGACAACGGAGTTGCAATTTTGCTTTTTTGGATGCTTGATAATGCCTTAGAAATTACTTTTCTTCTCCTCATAGCCTTAATATCTAATGGAGTGAATAGATATGAAATCCTCTTTGATGGAATGACACCCCTCTTAGATTTCAAATTCTTTAATAGAAGCAGTTAATGTATTAATAGTATTAATCAGTACATTATGTTTCGCCTTGCAGTCTTGATATTTGCATGCAAAACATTTACTAGGAGGGGTAAAATTTGTATAACCAATATGATCATACTCATAAGGGTTTGTTTTAAAAACTGTAAAAGGAGAATCATTATCCCCAATAGCAGCACCACTACCACCACCACCAGCTCCATCACCACTAACACCATCAACAATAACAAGCCCACCCTCCAAAATTATTTTTCTTGTGATGGTTGTTTCTCCAAACAATTTCATTTTTATTCTATCAATGACCTTAGGGTCTGATAAAGTTTGCACAGATCGTAAAGTAAGAAAAATGGCATCCTCAACTTTCGATTGGTCGGAACAAGTGATGGATGCACAATCTAACATAAATCAGTACATATATTAGAACGATGATTAGATCATTCAAAAAATCATTAATTAAAACAAAAACTTAATTAGAATTAAACTTACTGCATCCTTCGGGGGGTTAAAGAGATCATGAAATTTTGCATTTTTATCAGTTTTGGCCGACAACCACCTCAATATTCTTGGACAGGAAACTTTTTCCTTGTAGTTCACTTGTTGTCTCAAATAAGGAATGGCTTCAAACACCAAAGCCTATAAAATAACACCTATAAATCAAAAGCATTATTGAATTAAAAAAATGAATCATATCATAATAAAAGAAATATTTACCATGAAAGCCCATGGAAAGCCATATAAGTTGACTGTCTTTGGTGCTAACGGAGTCAACAAATATTTGTCAGTCATTTTAAAGCTTTCATAACCCCAAGTATAGTTGTTAAATGCCTCAAGATCCTTAGAGAGATTTATTAAACCAAGTGATATGTTGTTGTTAATGTCTCTTGCCCAAAGAATATTATGTACAAACCAAACCAAGCACAATGATTGTTTGTGATTTTTTGAAAGTCTTTTACCTTTCAATACTTCTATCAAATTTTTGTTTTTGAAGCTTAGACCAACAAGGGACACCATCTCTTCACGATCACTCGACTTGCATTTGCCTTTTTTGGACGTTCGGGGTGCTTTTTTGAGTTAGTATAGGTATAACTTGAGAAGGAGAAGGAGGATAACATTTTAGTCCAGTAACTATGGCAAACTCCTTCCAACCAAAACAAACAGGCATGCCATAGTAATTTATCCACACCTCATCCATCTTATCTTTATATTCATACATAAACCTGCGCTTAAGAAGATCATATACCATTTTCATTTGGAAACGAGCATTGTTGTCCTCCGGCAAATCAAGATATTTCCCAAAGCAGTTATCCCTGAAATAAGCATCCAAATTTTATTCTCAAAGTATTTTTATGAAGGCATCGAAGGAATTTCCCATTGATGACTTAACCATGAAATCACCCGTTAAATCTATGGCACCATCGCACTGCATTCTCACAGGATAACTATCAATATTGAAGGTTTTGACCAACTCTTTAGTGGAAGGGCTATTAGCATTTGGATCATATCTATTGAAAAATTCCTCCTCCACATGTTTGTTATTTTCTGCTCTTGATTGAGATAACACTTGTAAAGCAAACTCATAGAGTGGTGGATGTAGCCTAGCTGCTTCACTTGTTCCTTTACTTGGACTTGATTCCGTTTTTTTTCTTTGGGATCCATATTATCTAAAATTAACAAGAACATAAAACTGATAATAATTGATTAATGCATCAGTAAAAAAAATTAACATTATATCTAATATGTACAACAGTAAAATAACAGTTCTAAAAGATCACACGTCTATTGCACCAGGTAGGTTATCTGTTGCAACATATAACTAACCAGTTGCAATGAATGAGTAATTTGTTGCAACAATAAAAATAGATCACTTATCTATTGAAACATATGAATAGTCTGTGCAATAGATCAACATCTGTTGCAATATATGAGTGATTTGTTCCAACATATAACTAACCTGTTGCAACGAATGAGTAATTTATTGCAATAATAAAAATAGATCACTTATCTGTTGAAACAAATGAATGGTTTGTGCAACAAATCACATATCTGTTGCAACATATGAGTGATCTGTTGCAACATATAACTAACCTGTTGCAACGGATGAGTAATTTATTGTAACAATAAAAATAGATCATTCACCTGTTGAAACAGATGACTGGACTATTCTAACAGATCAGTCATATGTTATATTCTAACATAAGGATTGTATTTCGCAACAGATAAATGATCAGTTGAAAAAATCAAGTCTTGTACATGTCCTTTTGGAATAGTTGATAGGATTTTATCCAATAGAAGGTTCATATATTGCATCAGATGATTAATCTGTTACATTAGATTTTTATTTTGATGGTTCCTCCGTTGCATTAGATGGTAAATCTATTGCATCAGATAGTTAATCGAATGGTTCTTCTGTTGCATCCGATGTTAAATCTATTGCATCATATGGTTAATCTGTTGCATCAGATTTTTAATTCGATGGTAAATCTGTTGCATCAAATGGTTAATTTGTTGCATTAGATTTTTTATTTGATGGTTCTCCTACTGCATCAGATGGTTAATCTGTTCCATCAGATAATTAATTTATTGCATCAGATGGTTAATCTGTTGCATCAAATAGTTAATTTGATGCACCAAATGGTTAATCTGTTACATCATATGGTTAATTTATTGTAAAAAAATAGTAGCAAGATTTTGTTGTATAGAACAACAACAATATCGCCATTTTTACCAAGAACAAGAACAAATCAATCCAGCAACGGGCGCAACACCAAAAATACCAACATCATTATATTGTTTGTACAAACACAAACAACAAAAATCAAACTTCAAAAAAATGCAACAAACAATAAAAAATCATATTTTATTCTGAAAAGAGAAGATAAGAAATGCCAAAAATTAGAGTTTTATTTAGACCGCATTTCAAATTAAAGCAATAAATATTGAAATTGTTCATCAATACTAGAAGAGAAGTGAAGTTGGATCAAGTTCCTCTTTTTCTTCAAAACTAAAAAGGCCATAATGTTTTACTTGTGAAAGAAGAAAAGGGATGATGAAGAACTCGAAGTTGTTATAGCCAGAGAGCAAGTTGTCACATTGATTGATGGTTGAAAGTCGAAAAGGAACTCGAAGGCCAACTATTTATGTCCGGAGGTTGGAGTCGCTGAGAATTAAAACAAAAAAATTGCAGAACTGTTGGTTGGGAGAAACTGTCTCTCGAGAGAGAGAGAGGAGAGATGGTTGATTTGGAGAGGAGAGGGATGTGGGTTGATTTGTATTTTTGAAAAGATTATAAAGTTTTAAAAATATTAATCAAGTCCACAATTAACTTAATCATGTTTTTAAAATATGTTTGGCCCTTTAAGTTGGTCAATATCACCAATCCTTCATTCAAGACTTAAATGGCATCTTTCCTTCAATTTTCTCAACTTTGACGCTTAAGAATAAGGAAACAATGCACTTTTCTTCTTTAAAATGATAAAAATGCCCATGATCGTCCCACCTACTCACTCTTCTATATAAAAAAAACTAGATAATGAAGGACCCATTTTACGGGCCCAATGTTATAGTTTAGATATATTTATTGGTATTTAATTAGTTAATAAAAAAATATTTTTAAATAAATACGATAGAAAATGATAATAGAAATCACACTTTTAAAAAATTATATTTTTTCATTTTTATAATATCAAATAATAATTTACATCTTATTTAAATGGGATAATACTCACAAAAATACTTGAACTTTGACCGGATTTTCAGTTGAGCATATTGAACTTTGCGGGGGGGTCCTATTACCCCCCTAGACTTTTTTTTGTATTTTAATGACATATATCTGCCCACTTGGACACGTGTAAATATGAGGTTGGCGCGTGTAATACACGCGTCAATACACGTGTAAAAATGAAATTGGCGTGTGTATTACACTGCCAGCCGCCGAAACTGGGTATAGAGCTTCGGGGGGAATTAAATCCACTTTAAAAAGAATAGGGGGTAATAGGACCCCCTCAAAGTTCAGTATGCTCAACTGAAAATCCAATCAAAGTTCAGGTATTTTTGTGAGTATTATCCCTATTTAAATTGCCCTAATTAAAATTATAGAATAATATGCTTCAGTGTTTATTTTAATATCAGGTCAAACACATTTTCTTAAATTAAGTAAATAATTTTAATATTTTTATTTTTCAATTTTATTTGAATATTATACAAGAAGATAAGCTAAAATTATAAGTGTCAGTATATCAACATTTTTAATAAAATCTTGCGAGCAATATTTTCTTAAAATATGATCTTTTTACCTAATATACTATATAAATAAAAGCAAATAGCATATTTATATTAAGGAGATAAGAGATTGTTCTTATCCATATAGATATATCATACATTCATTTTCATAATGAAATTATATAAATATACTAAAGATACATAATTGATAGTTGAAAATTATCTATAATAAAATAGAGCACAAATCAAATTAATAATGGTGGAGTTAAATTTTTTATTAAAGGGATTAAAAAATATATGTTATTTAATGTCACGGCTCGAAGCTATCCTCTAGTCGTAACACGGTGCTTGGAACCACAAGTGATCCAAGCTAACCCATGAACTAACATACTGTTGATCAACTGATTTAATATTTATATAACAAAATATAATTTGCTGAGTTGAAGCATAATCATGGCATAATCTGGATAAATATAAAATTGATAAAGTTTACATCCTGATAAAACAGAAGAGAGAACTGAAATTTACATTTTCATGACTCTGACTGACTATCTATGAAGCATCTACTATACTGACTATAAATAGTTAGGGTATGCCTCCAACTACCACAACTCAATACATATGAATAATCAAAGAAAAGTACATGAACTACTATTGACTGGAGTCCCCAAAATAAAAAAACTCATCACTTGCTGGTTGGAAGCTTCAAACTATCTGATTATGTCGTGTAGGCTACAACTGGTACCTATATTATGAGAAAATATAGCACATAGACATATACGTGGATCAATACTTTGGAATGTCCTGAGTAGGTGGGGGTGATTGCAATAAGTAAAACTGATTTCATACGTAATATTAAAACATGCATGCTAAGTGCAAGTAGACTCACCAAGAGACTGAAATAAACTGAAAGCTGAAGTATCTTAAAGCATGAGTAACAAACATAATTAGATAAGATGGTGAATCACTACACTTCAGTACTTAAATCTTTACTTTTGTAGAATAAGTAGAACTGGAACTGGGAAGCGATAAAACATGAATATTGTATGTAAATCTCATGTAAAACAAAATAGACTGTAAAAGTAAACTAAGGATCATGCATGGGTACTGAATGTGAAAAATAACATGAACATGTAAAATAGAGAATGCAAGACCAAGAATAAACATGTTTCTGAGATAACTTGTAATCTGAAAGACTGAATTTTGTATAACTGAATAACTAAAAATCAGTATGTTTTGGTCAAGTAAACCTGAGATGAGATATACTGAATACTAACTAAAACTGTGGGAGGTACCATATAATCGACATAAACCATGTGAGCTATCATGGAGTTCAACGTCTGACCCACATTGAGGAGGGCTATTTTATCCTTGCCATCGAAGTAAAACCTGAATTGAACTGGAGTGATCACTAAACTGAACCTATATTGGGCAAGGGGAAACACTCTCCGGCGAAGCCCTTATACCTACGATGGCACATAGTTTCTGGGGAAGTAGGATGAGAAGAAACCACACTTCCCTCTTGGTGCTAAATCCTACTCCCAACTGAAAGACACTGAAATACTAACTAGTGCATGCACTGGTAATTGATAAGCTCAGGTCATGGTATTCTGAAAATAACAGTGTATACAGATTCTGAGGCAATTATAACAGATAAAATGATAATGCTCAACATGATCATGATGTTCTGAATATGATATTAAAATCATGGTCTGATTGACTTGTTACTTGAAAAATGGAATCATGTAAAACACATAGGTATCGGGTGTTCATAACCCACCAGCACTGAATGACAATAAAGTACAATAACAAAGCTTAAAACTATAGTATGGGATCATGGTTCAAAGACCCAAAACATAAAAATTTCATCAAACATGTGAAAATCATGAACTTGAACATGGGAATGTATTAAACATGAGAAATCAACATGATTACATGGCTAAATTCATAAATTGCGGGTTTAACATAAAATTCACTTGAATATGACATGGAAAAATGAAACTTGAAGCATGAGATAACCTAAAACATAAAAATTTCATCAAACATGTGAAAATCATGAACTTGAACATGGGAATGTATTAAACATGAGAAATCAACATGATTACATGGCTAAATTCATAAATTGTGGGTTTAACATAAAATTCACTTGAATATGACATGGAAAAATGAAACTTGAAGCATGAGATAACCTAACTTTTCATGAAATCATCCTTAGGAATGAATTGAATCAAATTAATAAGGAGACACATAATTTAAACTCATTTTTAACATGTGCAACTTCATAAAAAGGGGAAAACTCATATTTTTAATCAAAGTAAGGTTTTTGGGATCCATGGGTGAAAAGGACACATGGATGAACACCCACATACCTTAATTGAACAAATTCTTAAAGAAACTTGAACCCTTGAATTCTTGAGGAAGAAAGCTTGAATCTTGGGACTTGAATGATGAACTTCTGAAAGAAACCCTATTCTTGATGATTTATTGAAGATTTTTGAACTTGGAAGTTTGAATTCTTGGATTCTTGGGGAAAATGGTTTGGATTTTTGTTCTTGGGAAGGTAAGGGTTTACATAAGGGTTTGATGATGAAAAGTGGGCAAATACTACCCTTTAGGTATTTTAATCTGTCACTTGGGTGCTTGGGGTAAAGGAAAATTGACTAAAACGCCCTTTGGGCTTGTATTTACAGATGCAGGAAAAAATTTCTCCGCATCATGGAGATATACACGGTAATTTAGTCCTTCATCGTGGCGCTATCGCGGTAGCTTACTGGTTCTGACGAAAATGATCATAACTTTTTGCTCGGATGTCGGATTAAGGCGAAATTGGTATCGTTGGAAAGCTAATTCAACTATCTATAATTTGGTGGGTATTGAGATAAAAAAGACCATATATATATATATATATATATATGTATATATAAAGTTATACCCTTTCAATGTTGACCCTTGTAGAATCGAATACCAAAATTTGGCCGAATCAAAAGCTCTTAGCTCAACTTTGCTCTAAATGATTCCTATGAACATTTTTAACCTCATAAGCACTTTACACACTAGGATAAAGATCATTAAACATGTATTCTAATACAAATCATGGTATTAGAGTTTACACACGTAGAAACGATGGTTTGATTTCTAGCTCAGGAATGCGGGGTGTTACATTATCTCCCTTTTAGAATGATTCATCCTCGAATGAGACTGGTTAGACTGAGAATACTAAGGTAACTACGACCATATACTAAACTTGCATGACTTGGAACATGATTGCATAACTGAGTCTGAGCATGATACATGAACTGAACTGATTTCATGAATACATGCAATGATATGAGAATGGTTATAAGGCTGAGATAGAAATGAGTGAGTCAACTTATGAGTAACCATTACCTCGGGCTGGATCTGGTTTTCGTAAACAAAAATTGAGAGATTTAGGGGATGAAAACTTGGGGTATAACAACATCTCCCCCCTTGGGATCATTCGTCCCCCGAATGATACTGACTTGGCAAAAATACTAAGGAAAGATTGAGATAATGCACATGACACTTACGAACTGAATTATGACTGAATATTTGAATTTGAAACATGATGCATGAACTGAACTGAATTCACAATTTACATGGATGCAAACAAATTACCTCTTGGAATGTCCATACTCATGAAACTTCATATAGTAAGACTAGATCGAAAGATAGAAAAACCATAGGAACTTGTTTGTCGGACTGCTAAACTGAATTGCTGGCTATACGAACTGAATTATACTGAAATCTTATACTCAACTGGAGTATTTCTTCAACAATATTTCTAAGAAGTTTTAATAATAGTAGAGAGCAAAGAACTTGGGCATGATCTGAATAAGAAATATGAGTACGGAATCTTAATAGCTAGGGTAAAATTACTAGACCTTAGGCAATGCAACTGCTACTTTCAAGCTTAGACATACTTCTCAAATACTCCCTCAACTATATGTTTCCCCTTCAATACTGCACATAACACCATAATACTAGTTCGAACCATGAATTTAATACCCCATGAGTTTTCACAACTTCTCATCTCAAGAATAATCCTGCTTACCACTTCAACAACTAGATTATGCCTCTTACTAAGAATTTACTAGCGCACAATGCAACCATCCACTTACATACAAACATGGCATTCAAGCCTATCATTATTACCATGTACGAACTTCTAGGCAAACACCTATAAATGCATCTTTCTCATATTCTCTAAACCTCTATCAATAGCAACTTTCTCGCACTATTCTTAAAAAAACACACCTAGAATTCTTAACTAACCATGACATATACCAAAAGCTTTGCCTCAATATTTATTCAACCTAATAGCCTTATATAAAACAAACATACAAAAATCTTTCCTCCACAAGAAACATTTACTCTCTCCCATCTAAACAATTGTCCACCACCACTATCTTTACATAAAAAGAGGTCACTAAAAGTTAGAACATGAGGACTTGAAGCATGAAAGAATAACTTTGACACTTAACTGAGGCCTGAGAAATAGAATATCAACGACATGAATTCATTACAGAGATCAAAACTAAGGACATACATGACATAATCTAAATTTCACTGGTCATTAAGGGTGTTCCATGAGTACCTGTAACTGAACATTCTGTAAAGCATGAGTAAATGAGTCATGAGCTGCATGACCTGAGTTTGGAGTGCATAATTTTAGGAAATATGATTTGTACTACTGAGTGTACTAGAACTCCTCATACTAGGAACTGAGAGCGTACATAATTCTATGAAAAATGTATGAATATGAGCTATGATCATGGAGCTGACATGTAAGGCATGAGTAGATATCTTGATGACTGAAGTACAAAACTTTGCTCTGGGATAAGAATGGTTTGGGCATCATCCTCCCTTATTGCTATTCTATAACACACCAGCCTCACTACTAGAATCTAAGAGCCTGACTTAGTTCCTTATTCTATTATCTCCCCCTTAGCTTTAAGCCATCATTCTAAGTTTGTAGGCCCCTTTAATAAACTCTAGACTGAACTGCAACCACTTTACTCAAGGGCCCGAGATATAACAATACACATAAATAATAAACTCAACCTGAAAGACTACACCTGAATGTGTTAAACCTGTTGCTAGTACTTTCTTTTGAGATATAACTCTTATTTTTATATAGCCTCAATCATCATCATATAATAACTCAAACACTGACTAACTTAGAATCTTCATAAGTATCACCATACCCTGAGTTCACACCATCTAGAATTTTAACTCTTCTTCTATTAGCTCAACCATCCACAATTCAAACTTAGATTCTAACACTTAACATGGATATCCCCAAACCTTTAATAAACCATACTATATTCCTCCATAGCCTACTAATATCACATCTCTAAACTTATATTTTATTTAAACCATGAGAATTATCATTACACCAAACTACCCAAAATCATCAACCTATAACCCATAAGTTAGTTGATAAGAACATTATATAATACATAGCCTCATTCACACTTAATAACTCAAGGGTACTATCTAAGCACACAAACTGTTAAAACTTAGAAATAATACAATCTCATATCACATTCGGTACACCTCTAGATCATACACACATCATCATACTTAATTTTGACTCAACTACTTAAATTCTTGCATACACTATTTCAAGCCTACTGATTCACCTTTTGTACAACTAGCCCCATGGATACATAATATACTAAATTCAAAGAAATACTATCCCTACTTTATTGTTGCTAAACTTCTGGGTTCATACTTCTAACTCTAGATCATATACTGTCATAGTGTTTTAAGAAGGGATCTGACGACACATATAACTTTAGCTTAGTGCACGATTTTCATGAACATAAATGATATCTTTCAAATTTCAAAACTTAAAAGCACTGATATGATACTTTTGAGCCTGCGTGCAAGCATTGATGGGATACTTTTGAGCCTGCGTGCAATCCCATAATCATCTATGGGGATTGTCTGAGAAAACTCTATCTGTAGGGATTTAAACTTGATTGTTTCTATTACCTCAAAAATAAGGCAAAGTTGACATGAATGAGGTAAGATGAGAATTTGTGTAAATTTCATAGAGGATACTTCTACTGCACGATCTGAGACATAAAAGATGGGAAACATTTCTTAAATGCCCTGTAGCCTCTTGAAGAAAAGTACAGACGTCTCCATACCATTCCGCAAGACTCTACTAGACATGGCTTTATAGACACCCTAGGACACTTGAATTTTAGGCTCTGATACCAAGTTTTTCACGACTCGAGACTACCCCCTAGTCATAACACGGTTCCTGGAACCACAAGTGATCCCAATCTAACCCATGAACTGGCATATTGTTGAGCAACTGATTTAATATTTATATAACAAAACATAATTTGCTGAATGGAAGCATAATCTTGGCATAATCTGGATAAATAAAAAATTGATAAAGTTTACATCCTGATAAAACTGAAGAGAGAACTGGAATTTACATTTCATGACTCTGACTGACTATCTATGAAGCCTCTACTATACTGACTGTAAATAGTTGGGACATGCCTCCAACTATCATAACTCAATACATATGAAGGTCAAAGAAAAGTATATGAACTACTATTGACTGGAGTCCCCGAAACAAGAGAGTTCATTACTTGCTGGTTGGAATCTTCAAATTGTCTAATTATATCATGTAGTCTACAACTGGTACCTATATTATGAGACAATGTAGCACATAGACATATATGTGGATTAGTACTTTGGAATGTACTAAGTAAGTAGGGGTGAATGCAATAAGTAAAATTGATTTCATACGTAATCTTAAAACATGCATGCTAAGTGCAAGTAGACTCATCAAGAGACTGAAATAAATTGAAAGTTGAAGTATCTTAAGGCATGAGTAACAAACATAATCTGATAAGCTGGTGAATCACTACACTTAGTTACTTAAATCTTTACTTTTGTAGAATAAGTAGAACTGGAACTGAGAAGTGGTAAAACATGAATACTGTATGTAAATCTCATGTAAAACAAAATAGACTGTAAAAGTGAACTGAGGATCATGCATGGGTGTTGAACATGGAAAATAACATGAACATGTAAAACTGAGAATGCAAGACCAAGCATAAATATATTTCTGAAATAATCTGTAATCTGAAAAACTAAATTTTGTACAACTAAATAACTAAAAATTTGTATGCTTTGGTCAAGCAAACCTGAGCTGAGACATACTGAATACTAACTGGAATTGTGGGAGGTATCATATAACCGACATAAACCATGTGAGCTATTATGGATTCTAATGTCTAACCCATGTTAAGGAGGGTTATAGTATCCTTACCATCGGAGTAGAACCTGAGCTGAACTGGAGTAATCACTAAACTGAGCCTATATTGGGCAAGGGAAAACACCCTCTGGCAAGGCCCCTAAACCTATGGTGGCACGTAGTTTCTGGGAAATTAGGATGCGCTGAACCCATATTTTCCAGTCAGTGCTAAATTCTACTCCCAACTAAAAGACTCTGAAATACTAACTGGTGCATACACTGATAACTGATAAGCTCAGATCATGGTATTCTGAAAATAACAGTGCATACGGATTTTGAGGAAATTATAAGACATAAACTAATAATTCTCAACATGATCATGGTATTTGAATAGGATATTAAAATCATGACCTGACTGACTTGCTACTTGAAAAATGAAAATCATGTAAAACACATAGGTATCGGATGTTCATAACCCACTATAAAATACGATAAAAAGCTTAAAACTATAGTATGGGATCATGGTTCAAAGGCCGAAAACATAGACATTTAATCAAACATGTGAAAATCATGAACTTGAACATGGGAATGTGTTAAACATAAGAAATAAACATGATTACATGACTAAATTCATAAATTGGGAGCTTAACGTTAAATTCACTTGAATATGACATAGAAAATTAAAACTTGAAGCATGAGATAACCTAACTTTCCATGAAATCATCCTTGGGCATGAATTGAATCAAATTACTAAAGAAAGATATGATGTAAACTCATCTTGAACATGTGCAACATCATAAAAGGGGAAAACTCTTATTCTTAATCAAAGTAAGGTTTTTGGGTTCTATGGGTGAAAGAGACCCATGGATGAACACCCACATACCTTAATTAAACAAATTCTTGAAGAAACTTTAAATTAGAACTTGAACCCTTGAATTCTTAAGGAAGAAAGCTTGATACTTGGGACTTGAATGATGAACTTGTGAAAGAAACCCTATTCTTGATGTATTCTTGAAGATTCTTGAACTTGGAAGCTTGAATTCTTAGATTCTTGGGGAAAAGGGTTTGGATTTTTGTTCTTGGGAAGGAAATGGTTTACAGAAGGGTTTGATGATAAAAAGTGGGTAAATAATACCCTTTTGGTGTTTTAATCTGTCACTTGGATGCTTGGGAGTAAGGGGAATTAACTAAAACGCCCTTTTGGATTGTATTTATGGACGCAGGAAAATATTTCTCCACATTATGGAGCTAGATGCGGTAACTTAGTGTAACGACCCGAGACTACCCCCTAGTCATTACACGGTGCTTACGGTCTCGAGAGACCACAAGCTAACCCATGAACTGGTACCTGTAGTGAGCATTGAAAAAAATATGATCATAATTGCAGAAGAATACTAACATGCCATAAGGTTTTAAATATCTGAATTCAAACTGAAATATGAATCTAGGAAAATGACTATCTGAATCTGATAAAGTACTGATAAACTGAACAACTAACAAACTGTAACATCCGAAAAGCGTATAAGACTGACTGACTGAGAGTTGATGGGATAAGCCCTCAACTAACTCTACTGACTACTAAAATAAAGACATAAAATAAAATAGTCTGCCCTCGGGTGATGAGGACTCACACTGCTACTGTATCACCGATAATTTGAGGGACTAAGTGCGATCCGAGAACTAAGCATCAGCACCTATTATATGAGACATCATAGTTCAAAAGAAAGGCATGCAATTAGTACTTTGAATATACTGGTATGCTAAATGAGGCAGGCTAACTTGCAAGGTTTCATAAATAGGAGTAATGATCTATCTGAATACACATGTAAATCATGGAATACTAAATAGAGAGCATAAAATCTGTAGATACTAAACATGCATGAAAGTCTGTAAAATACTAAAAATACATGAAAATTTGTGGACACTGAGGATGCATGACCAAGAATATGACATGATATGGATGAAATCTGCAAAATAAAATGCTGAAAATAACTTAAATCTGTACGTTTTGGTCAAGAAATACTAAGACTGAAGAATTGAACTGGAACTGTAATTGAGATTGTACCTGAGACTGTAGGAGGTATCATCTAACCGACATTCCTAATTTAAGCTAATCGGGGTCCAACCTGTAGCCCCATTTGGAAGGGTGTTAATACCATGCCACGGGCACTAACAATGGTTATGTGGATCCACTAAACAGATATAATGTCCAAAGGACTATGGGTGTCAAGCCTGAACTGACGGGTGACCCCTGCGAGATAGTCAAGCCTAATCTGACGGGTGACTACTCAAATCCTACGCTAGCTATATAGTTTTGGAGTATAGGGACTGCTACTAATGACTCAGCCTATCTGACGAGGAAGCCTCCATCCCTATCTTTGCTCGGTGCTAAATCCTACTCCCAACTGAATAACACTGAAACACTAGACTATTCTGAGTTTAACTGACTGTTCTGATAATGCTCATGATATAATCTAAAGTTATTCTGAAGATACTAAGACAATATTAAGTAAACAACTACGGTTTAGGGTATTCAATACCCCTAGGACTCAAAACAATAGTAGTAGCATGACACTAAAATATTGAAGGACGAAGCATGAAGGCTCTTATTAAATCAATTGGTCTTGTAGGCATTTTATCAAACACTTATAGTTCTTGATTTAAAATAATCATAGAATTACTAAAGAACTGGCATAATTGACATGAATTTATCTTGGAAAACACTAAGTCATGATTTAATTCAACAAATGATAACACTAAAACATGAGGAATCAAATAATAACAATAACTTTGTTAAAACATGGTATTAAATCAAAGTTCATGGAGATTAATTGATGAAATCATGAGTTAAAATCAAATAGAGTAACATACACCATGTGCTTCTGCAAGAATTCGTTGCCTCAAATCATAACACCAGTCACACACAATCTACCCTGACAACGTAAAACACCATCTCCCCCTTGGGAGAAAACCTCTACTTTCTAATCTCTGACTGATTCTTTTAACTTAACTAGACTGGGATCTCTATCCTTCTTTTTCTTCACCTCGGAAACTAGAGATGATTCTGAGCTACTCTGCACCCACACACTACCTTCTGCTGAATTGAGTAAACAGACACCTAGTCGGGCAAGCTGATGAACTTCCTGAGCTAACTTCTTCTTACCATCCTCAACATGAGCTACACTATCCATAAACATTCTACTGAGATCATAAGCCACTACATTAGCCTTTCCCGGATAATACAGAACACTCATGTCATAATCTTTCAACAACTCTAACCACCTTCTCTAACACAAATTCAAATCTTTCTGAGAGAACACATACTGAAGGCTTTTGTAATCTGTGAACACATCTACATACACCTCATACAAGTAATGCCTCTAAATCTTTAAGGCAAACACTACAACTACTAGCTCAAGATCATGAGTCGGGTAATTCTTCTCATGAGGTTTAAGTTATCTAGAGGAGTAGGCTATGACCTTACCTCTCTGCATGAGTACATAACCCAAACCTACTCTGGATGTATCACAGTATACAACAAAACCACCTAAATCATCTGGTAGAATCAAGACTGAGGCTGAGGTGAGTCGAGTCATCAATACCTGAAAACTCTTCTCACAGGAATCTGACCACTGAAACTTAACTTTCTTCTGAGTCAATCTGTACATGGGGGATGCAATAGAATAAAACCCTTTAACAAACCGACGGTAATAGCCAGCTAAACCCAAGAAACTCCTGATATCTGATGGAGAGATAGGTCTAGGTTAGTTTCTCACCGCTTTAGTCTTTTGAGGATCAACTCTAATGCCATCGCCAAAAATAATTTGACCAAGGAATGCTACTGATCTTAGCTAGAATTCCCACTTACTGAATTTAGTGAACAACTAATGAGCTCTAAGAGTCTGAAGCACTACTCTGAGGTGGTCAGCATGCTCATTTTCACTACGGGAGTAAACAAGAATGTCATCAATGAAGACTATGATAAACATGTCCAAGTACTGCTTGAACACTCAGTTTATCAAGTCCATAAAGGTTGTTGGAGCATTTGTAAGACCAAAGGACATGACTAGAAATTTAAAGTGACCATACCGAGTTTGAAAAATTATTTTTCGAATATCACATTCTCTGACTCTAAGTTGATGATAGTCTGATCTGAGGTCTATCATGGAAAAGTAACTAGCACCCTGAAGTTGGTCGAACAAGTCATCGATTCTAGGAAGTGGATATTTATTCTTGACTGTGACCTTGTTTAACTGACGGTAGTTTATGCACATTCTGAGAGAACCATCTTTCTTACTCACAAATAGAATAGGTGTGCCCCACGGGGAGACACTAGGTCTGATAAATCCCTTATCTAAGAGATCCTTCAACTGTTCTTTTAGTTCTTTGAGCTCAGCTGGAGCCATTCTATATGGCGGAATATATATAGGTTGAGTATCTGGAAGAAGGTCTATTCCAAAGTCAATTTCCCTTTTGGGAGGAACTCCAGGAAGATCTTCAGAAAATACATCTGAGAATTCATTTACTACTGGGACAGACCCAAGAGTAGGAGTTTCTGAGTTAGAGTCTTTGACTCACACAAGATGATAGATACACCCTTTGGATATCATCTTTCTGGCTCTAAGGTAAGAAATCAACTGACCCCTAAGAGTTGTAGTACTACCCCTCTATTCAAGGACTAGTCTATTTGGAAACTGAAAATGAACTATTCTATTTCTACAATCAACTGAGGCACAGCATGAGTGGAGCCAATCCATGCCGAGAATGACATCAAAATCCGTCATCTCTAACTCCACGAGATCAACTGAAGTAACTTTCTAAAATATTATGGCCGGACAGTTCCTGTATACCTGTCTGGCTATAATGGATATGCCCACTGGGGTAGACACTGAAAAGGTCTCTGCTAGATTTTTGGGACTGTCTCCGAAATTGACAGCTATATATGGAGTTACAAAAGAAAGAAAAGCTCCAGGGTCTAGTAAATCATAAACATGTAAGTGAAATACCTGCAACGTACCAGTAACTATGTCAGGAGAATTTTCCTAATCTTGGCGGGACTGAAGAGCATATAATCTGTTCGGACGTTGACCACTGGTAGCACTAGAAGTGGCACCCTACTGAGTTGAGTGGACGAATGGAACTGACAACTGATGGGACTGGCCCTGTTGGCACATATCCCTACCTTTCTGAGCAACTACTTGACACTACCGAATCCAATGGCCTGGCTTGCCACACCTGAAGCACACATCACTACCTGCTCTACACTCACCCTGATGGTGTCTGTCATACTTCTAACAAAAAAGATTGGTATAAGCACTACTACACTAACCTGGGACTTAGAGCCTGGTACCCTATACCTATTGTCATTTCTGAATTTGGGTACTAGGGCATTGGATGAAGAAGGTACTAGGGTTGAAGACCTCTGATGAAACTGAGGACGGTTACCACCTTCTGACTTTGGTTGATTGAAATTAAAACTACCCATTCTAGCTCTCTTGTTTTCTCTCTCCCTCTCCTTAATATTTTGCTCTTCTATCTATTAAGCATGGACCATCAGCCTAGACAATTCTATCTCACTAATCAGCATTGCGGTCCTACACTCCTTGACCACACTATCAGACATACTAAACATAAACTTACTCATCTTGTACCTACTGTCAGCCACCACATGAGGAGCATATCTAGATAACTGAGTAAACTTGAGAGAATACTCCCTCACACTCATGTTTCCTTGCCTCAAATTAATAAATTCTAACACCTGGCCTCCCTCAACTCTAATGGAAAGAATTTGTCCAAGAAAGTCGTGGCAAACTCTTCCCATTCTATAGGCCCTGCATCAATACCTCTATCAACTTTCCACTACTTAAACCAAGTATGGGCTACATCCTGTAATTGATATGCATCCAACTCGGCACTCTGACTAGACGTCACCCCTATAGCATCCGTTACCTTTTGAACTATATCTAAGAATTTTTGTGGATCCTCTTCAGATTTTGACCCCATAAAAGAAGGAGAATTCATTTGGGTGAAATCCCAAATTCTAGTTGCAGAAGTATTGGCCACTGGATTGGCCAGAATAGTAGTTGACCATTCATTTTATGCTACTACGGAGTTCGCTAGAGTAGTGAACACAACCCTGAATTCTGCATGTGAGACATGCTCGTCCAGAGGATCTGCCTGGACGGGCTGAGGGGTTGGCTGAGTTCCTGTTCATCTTCCATTCTTCTTGGGAGGCATGTTCTATAAACGGAAGAAATAAATGGATTATAAAGGGAGTTTAACTCGAGCTCGTGCTCAATCGAACGATATAAATACTGAAAGAAGGGAAACTTTTCCTAAACGTCTTATAGCCTCTCGTCCATAAGTGTGACGCGCTACACACCCATGCACAAGACTCTACTCGACGCGGCTTTCAGAATTCCTAGGACATTTTAAAACCTTAGGCTCTGATACCAAGTTTGTAACGACTTGAGACTACCCTCTAGTCGTTACACAGTGCTTACGGTCCCGAGAGACCACAAGCTAACCCATGAGCTAGTACCTACTGTGAGCACTGAATAATATGATCATAATTATGGAAGAATAATGACATGCCATAAGGTTTTAAATATTTGAATTCAAACTGAAATATGAATCTAGGAAAATGATTGTCTGAATCTGATAAAGTACTGATAAACTGAACAACTAATGACTGTAACGTCTGAAAAGCCTCTAAGACTAACTGACTAAGATTTGATGGGATAAGCCCCCAACTAACTCTACTGACTACTGAAATAAAGACATGAAATAAGATAGTCTGCCCTCGGGTGATGAGGACTCACCACTACTACTGTACTGCCGATAATCTGAGGGACTAAGTGCAATTCGAGAACTGAGCGTCAGCACCTATGATATAAGACATCATAGCGCAAAATAAAAGTATGTTATTAGTACTTTGAATGTACTGGTATGCTAAATAAGGAAGGCTAACATATAAGGTTGCATGGTAATGATCTATCTGAATACACATGTAAAGCATGGAATACTGAATAGAGAGCATGAAATCTGTAGATACTGAACATGCATGAAAGTCTATAAAATACTAAAAATACATAAAAATCTGTAGACACTGAGGATACATTAACAAGCATATGATATGAACTGGATGAAATATGCAAACTGAAATACTGAAAATAACTAAAATTTGTATGCTATGGTCAAGCAATATTAAGACTGAAGAATTGAACTGTAACTGTAACTGAGATTGTACCTGAGACTGTGGGAGGTATCATCTAACCGACATTCCCCAATCAAGGCTAATCGGGGTCCAACCTGTAACCCCAGTTGAAAGGTTGTTAATAACATGCCATGGGTACTAACAATGGTTATGTGGATCCACTAAACTGATATAATATCCAAAGGACTAAGGGTGTTAATCCTGAACTGACGGGTGACCCCTGCGAGATATCAAGCCTAATCTGATAGGTGACTACTCATATCTTATGTTGGCTACATAGTTCTGGAGTATAGGTACTACTACTAACGACTCTGCCTATCTGACGGGAAAACCGCCATCCCTATCCTCGCTCGGTGCTAAATCCTACTCCCAACTGAATGACAGTGAAATGCTAGACTATTCTAATTTTAACTGACTGTTCTGATAATGCTCATGATATAATCTAAAGTTACTCTGAAGATACTGAGACAACATTAAGTAAACAACTACGGTTTTGGGTATTCAATACCCTCAGGATTCAAAACAATAGTAGTAGTATGACACTAAAACATTAAAGGGCATAGCATGAAGGCTCTTATTAAATTAATTGGTCTTGTAGGCATTTTATCAAACACTTATAGTTCATGGTTTAAAATAATCATAGAATTACTAAAGGACTAGCATAATTGACATAAAATTATCATATAAAATACTAAGTCGTGATTTAATTCAACAAACGAAAACACTAAAACATGAGGAATCGAATAACAACAATAACTTCATTAAAACATGGTATTAAATCAAAGTTCATAGAGATTAATTGATGAAATCATGAGTTAAAATCAAATAACTTAAAAAGATCATAACTTTATAATTAAAAGATTACTTGGGCTCCATGGATGAAAGGAATCCATGGATGAACATCTAACATACCTTCACGGATGAATTTCTTGAAGTTCTTGGGTGAATTATTGAGATTGCTCTTGGTTTCTTGAGAGCTAGGGTTTGTAATTTAGAGAGAAAACTCTTGAATTTTGGGGAAAATTAATAAAAAATGAATTTTTAAATCATTTTTAGGGATTAAGTATTCCATCTTGGCGGATTAAAATAATGGGATAAGACTGTTTTAACCCTGGAAGAAATATTATATTTTTGTGAAAATTTTCCAATTTGGGCCCCTGGCGCGACGCGGCGCTATCGCGTCGTGTCACTGAAAACTGACGACTAGGAAACTGGTCTGTGGCACGATGCTGGGAAATCGCGGTCTTTCACTGATTGGGACCTGAAAGTTCTCCGCGATGTGGTGGCATCGCGCTACAACACTGGAAAATGACAAATGCCAAATTGGCCAATGGCGCGACGCGCCCAAATCGCGATACCTCACTGGAAATTGACAATTGCTATTTTGACTCTCTCTGTGATGCTCTAATGGGTAAAATGATGGTTTTAATGACTGAAACTTAAAATCTCCATAACTTCTTACCCGGTTATTGAATTTGGGGAAATTTTATATCGTTGGAAAGCTAATTTAATTTTCTATGCAATGGCAGGCTCTAAACTGAAAAATAACGAGCGTTTCAAAAATTTTATTTTCGAATACTTATACAACGGGACTTTGGTTATGCTAGGGAAATAAGGGGTGTTTCACTTAGTCCTGCGTCGCGGCGCTATCGCGGTAACTTACTGGTTCTGACGAAAATGATCACTACTGTTTGCCCAGGTATTGTATGAAGGCGAAATTGGTATCGCTGGAAAGCTAATTCAATTATATATAATTTGGTGGGTCATGAGCTGAAAAATTCCACATATATAAAAAGTTATACACGTTCAGTATTGACCCTTGTAGAATCGAATACCAAAATTTGGCCGAATCAAAAGTTCTTAGCTCAACTTGTCTCTAAGTGATTCCTATGAACATTTTTAACCTCATAAGCACTTCACACACTAGGATAAAGATCATGACACATGTATTGTAATATAAATCATGGAATTAGAGTTTACACACGTAGAAACGACGGTTCGATTTCTAGATCAAGAATGCGGGGTGTTACATTTAATGTTAGCTTAAAGTTATTTTACCTGTTAATTTATCTATTATATTGTACTCTCTTTATTCTTTTTTATTTACTCTATTTGAGTTAGACACACACCTTAATCTCTTACTCATATAAAATTAAAAAAAAAATTACTAATATACCCCTAATTAAATTTTATACCTCTTTCCAAATTAATAATGATTAAATTTATTGAACAAGGGCATAATAGGACTATTTTATTCAAACTATTCTTGAAATATTAAAGGAACAAATATTTAGGAATATAAGCACAACCCAAATGGAACAAATAACAAGAGATGAATGGAGTATTATATATCTTATTGTTAGATTACAAATCTCAATTTTTAGGAAAATTTACACATAAATATATTTATATTATATAGTAAAAGTTTACACTCACCATTTGATGTGCTTCGATCTTTTTAAAAAAGTTTATCTTTTAAATATTTGTTTTGCGAATTGACATGTACATCAATTATGATTACACCTACAATCCATAAGTGAATACAAAATTGTGCGTTTGAAGCCTTAAATGAATATTACATATGTAATTTTTTTTCATTTCTAGTAAAATATTTATAGACTGATTTAATGATATAACAACAACAACAACAACAACAAACCCAGTGTATTCCCATAGCGTGGGGTCTAGGGTAGTGTAACTCTCCAATTTTTTGAACCGAGATGCTACACGGTGCTCATGACCCCGAAGGAGCCACAAGCTAACCCATGACTGATATATGTACCTGTATACTGCATAATATAACTTAAAAATATAGAAACATGTACTGAATGGCCATAAGGTTCAAATCTGAATAAACATCTGATATGATAATATCTGAAAATGGTATAACAATACCAAAATAAATCTGAAATAACTGTCAGACATGTTATAGTTTGGAAAGCCTCTAAACTGTTTGAATAAAGAGTTGAAGGAACATGTCTCCAACTAACACCGTAAAACTGAAAACTAACTGAAATAAATAATGAATCAAATCATATTATCCTCGAATGAAGAGGACTCACTGTAACTCTGCGACTGGAAATGCTACTGCTACTGCTGATCTGGAGTTCGTGTCTCTGGACCTATGATGTAACATGAAAACAAAGCACCATAGAAATACGTTACGTAGGAATGTACTGAGTACACGAGTGAGGTAGGCTAAATATAAATAGGTTTTACATGCATGAACAATGCTAACTGACTGACTGATATGGACGTAAGATTACAAACATGCATACATAGTAACTGAAATCGTGGATGCATGATAGCTAGACCTGTACGTTAATACATGGTTTACTAATGACTAACATGACTGATACTGTAGTTCTGATAACATGGGTGACTGTATCAGACAGTCCTAAATCTGATGGAACTATCTGAGTTCTTTTACTGAGAGTGATTCTGAAACTATGGGAGGTATTTGTTTAACCGACATGCCCCAATATGTGCCATTATGGCTAAGCTGAGGTCCAATCTCTGCCCTGACTGGAAGGGTGTCAATACCGCGCCACTGGTAAAGACAACTGTGGGTAACCCTCATCTGACAGTGTTCCCAAAAAAGAATGGTGGGCCCTTCATCTGACAGTGCTAATCCACCTCATCAACCCTCATCTGACAGTGTTGATGTCTCAACCTATGTTGGCTACATAATTCTAGAATGCAAGGATGACTGCTAAGAATTACACCCTCATATGACAGTGTGTGTTCCCATCCTTGGGTTCACTCGGTGCTAACTTCTACTCCCATCTGAAAAGACTGAACATGAATAACTGATTGAACATGTACTGAGCTGACTGAATTCCATTGACTGACAGAATACTACTGATATATGATAACTGACTGAGATCATGAGGTTTTCCTGAGTCACCTGACTGACTGAATTCTACTAAATCATGGCTTGAATTTGAATATCGTGAAACATGATATGGCTCTAGGCACACAGCTAAATTTTTTGGGTATGAATACCCCCAGGACTCAATAGAAGGTAACTGACACATATGATATGACTTGAGTACGTGACCAACATCAACAATCCATAATATCATAACTTGGGGAATTCCATGAAGTGCATGGATATCATACATTTTGTACATAAGTAGGATTTACAAGTAAGAATGGCATAATGTCATAAGACTAGTTCATGAATATCTAAACAACATTTACAAGACACAATATCAACAGAAAAATCATTGGAACATGGGGCCATATCATGAATCCTTCACTTAGTCACAATTTAACTATATTGCATGATTTCTAGTTCCTTAGGCATTTTATCAAACACCTTGCATTCACTCTTTTAAGGCATAGGTATATTTATCAATTTGACCATCTTAATCCATCCAAATTTATGGTTTTCAACTAACTTATTCACACGCTTCATGAAAACACATCAAGATACAACCTTGAATCCAAACAACAATCATCAACATGAATATAGTCATAACACGACAAGAAAATCACAATTTATAATTTAAAAGATGATTTTTTAGCTCCATGGATGAAAGGGACCCATGGATGAACACTACGCATACCTTAGATTAAGAATTCGTGAAGATTGACGGCAAAATTTCCTTGAAATAGACTCTTCTATGAAAATCCTAAGGCTTGTTCTTGAGAGTTTTGATCTTAAGAGGAAATCCTAATCTTGTGGTTGAGAGTGTAAGAGAGAGTTTTTTGAGATGTTTAACTAAAGAGAATGGAAGATAATACGCTCCTTGAGGATTATAAGTCGTGGGAAGTAAAGGAAAAAGACCAAAATACCCTTACTAAAACTTTTCTCAATTGCTGGGAAAAATAGCTACGACATTCGTGACAAGCCATCAAGTTGGTGATAGGCCGTCACGAATTATCGTCACAAAAGGGTGAAATTTTGAGTTTCTGGTTAAGGTTGACGACATTATAGGCCGTCACGGGCGTGACGCCTTGTCACAAAATGTCGTCACCAGGGTTAGAAATCTACCCAGATCAGACGACATTGGTGATAGGCCGTCACGGGCGTGACGGCTTGTCACAATTATCGTCACCAGTTTCCCAGCCAAACATGCTGGAGTAAAATAGGCATAACTCTTTGCTCCGATATCGAATTTAGGCAAAATTGGTTGGAAAGCTAATTCAATTATCTATCTGTTGGTAGGTCATGAGATCAATAATTCATAGTATAACGAGAGATATGCTCAATTAAAGTTTACTATGGCAATATCCTTCTTAAGAATTCAATCGGTAAGGAATGTTTTGATTCATCTATTAGCTAAGAGTTATTTGAGGCCTTAATATGCATCAAACCTGATCATATCACTACCAAGGCACTAAAATTTAATACTCATGAGTTTGAAGCATGGTTCTAATATTGGTCTCAATTTTTAGGGTATTACAATATCTTCCCTTTAGAAACATTCGTCCTCGAATGATGGCTGATTGAGAGGGAAGAAAAGATAAGACGACGCATACATAGATCATGCTCAACTGGCATATGATTCTAGGACTGAAATAAATTCTAAACTGAATATAGCACAACTGAACATGCATGACTGATAAGCTGAACTCATGAATGCATGACTGATGTTCGGATTAACTAAAATTTCTCGCAATGAGAATACATATCTGATGCGTGATCGCTTGACTGAACTGATACATGAATGCATGATAAGCTATGCAATGGTACTTGATACCAAGTTTATACTAGAATTTTGAACATGTAACTGAATAATCTTAAGGAAAATGGTTACCTTGAGCTAAGTCTGAATTAGCGGAGAAAAGATGAGGGTACTTGGTTCGCATGTCTGCTTCTACTTTCCAAGTAGATCCTTCCACGGACTGATTCCTCCAAAGAACCTTGACTAGAGGGACTTCTTTGTTCCTCATCCTACGAGTCTGATAGTCGAGGATTTCAACTAGAATCTCTTCATAAGAGAGGCTGTTCTGAACATCTATGATATGAATAGGGACTACAACTGATGGGTCAACTATGCACTTCTTGAGCAAAGAAACATGGAAGACTGGGTGAACTGAAGCCAGATCTGAAGGCAATTCGAGATCATAAGCTACCTTGCCGAAGCGATTGAGAATCCTGAAGGGGGAACATATCGGGGACTGAGCTTTCCCTTCTTGCCGAATCTCTTCACTCCCTTCATGGGAGAGATCTTGAGATAGATATAGTCATCAACCTCGAATTCCAGATCCTTTCTATGAACATCCGCATAAGACTTTTGTCGGCTCTGAGCAGCCCGGAGCCTCTCTCTGATCAACTGAACTTTCTTTAAGGCGTCGAATACCAAGTCAGGACCTATGATTGAGGCCTCACTAACTTTGAACCAACCGATTGGAGATCTATATCTCCTACCATAGAGAGCTTCAAATAGAGCCATCTGAATACTGGAATGATAACTATTATTGTATGCAAATTCAATCAAAGGCAACTGGTCATCCCAACTACCCTTGAAATCAAATGCACACGCTCTTAGCATATCTTCAAGAGTCTGAATGGTCCTTTCTACTTGACCATCTATCTGAGGATAAAACGTTGTACTGAGATGAACTTGGATACCAAGACCCTTTTGAAATACTTCCAGAAGTGAGAGGTGAACTGGGTACCTCTGTCTGACATGATAGATAATGGAACATCGTGTAATATGACCAACTCCCTAATATAGAGTTTAGCATAATCCTTAGCTGAATAAGAGGTACGAACTGGAAGAAAATGAGATGGCTTGGTCATTCTGTCTACAATGACCCAAACTGAATCATGTTGATGACGAGTTCTAGGAAAACCCATCATGAAGTCCATGTTTACTTATTCCCACTTCCAAGTAGGAATGGTGAACTCCTTCATGGAACCACTAGGTTTCTGATGCTCTATCTTAACCTGCTGACATGTAGAGCACTTAGCCACAAACTCTGCAATGTCTCTCCTCATCCCACCCCACCATAGATCTCCCGCAATTTGCGATACATCTTAGTGGCCCCTGGATGAATAGAGTATCGCGCACCATGCGCTTCTGCAAGAATTTGATACCTCAAGTCATCTACACCTGGAACACACAGACGACCCTGGCAACGAAGAACACCATCTCCCCCTTGGAAGAAAACCTCTACTTTCTGACTCTGAACTGACTCTTTTAGCTTGACAAGGCTAGGATCCCTGTCTTGCTTCTCTTTTACCTCAGAAACTAGAGATGACTCTGAATTACTCTGAATACATACACCACCCTCTGAAGAGTTGACTAAGCAAACGCCTAGTCTGGTAAGCTGATGAATCTCCTGGGCTATATTTTTCTTGCTATCCTCAACGTGAGAAACACTACCCATAAAGAGTCTACTGAGAGCGTCGGCCATAACATTGGCCTTGCTCGGATGGTAAAAGACGCTCATGTTATAATCTTTCAAGAGCTCTAACCATCTTCTCTGACGAAGGTTAAGATCTTTCTAAGAAAAGACATACTAAAGGCTCTTATGATCTGTGAAGACGTCTACATGAATACCGTATAGATAATGCCTCCAAATCTTCAAGGCAAAAACTACGATTGCTAACTCAAGATCATGAGTAGGATAATTTTTCTCATGGGGCTTGAACTGTCTAGAGGTGTAGACTATGACCCTACCATGCTGCATGAGGACACAACCTAAACCTACTCTTGATTCATCACAATATACTACGAATCCATTGGAACCGTCGGGAAGTGCTAAAATTGGAGTTGAGGTGAGTCGAGTCTTCAACTCCTGAAAACTCTTCTGGCAAGGTTCTGACCACTGAAACTTGACCTTCTTCTGAGTCAATCTGGAAATAGGGGATGCAATAGAAGAAAACCCCTCAACAAACCGTCTGTAATAGCCAGCCAAACCCAAGAAATTCCTGATATCTGATGGAAAGACAGGGCGAGGCCAGTTTCTTACCGCTTTGGTTTTCTGAGGATCTACTCTAATGCCATCACCGGAAACAATATGGAAAAGGAATTCTACTAATCTTAGCCAAAATTTGCTCTTGCTGAACTTAGCGAATAACTGATGATCCCTGAGAGTCTGAAGAACAATCCTAAGATGGTCTGAATGATCGCACTCAGTGCGGGAATAAACCAGAATATCATCTATAAAGACTATGACGAACATGTCTAAGTACTTCTTGAGCACACGGTTCATCAAATCCATGAAAGATGCAGGGGCATTAGTAAGACCAAAGGACATGACTAGAAATTCGAAGTGACCATACCGAGTACGGAAAGTTGTCTTTGGGATGTCACATTCTCTAACTCTGAGCTGATGATAGCCTGATCTGAGGTCTATCTTGGAGAAATAACTGGCACCCAAAATTTGGTCAAACAAGTCATCTATCCTGGGAAGGGGATACTTGTTCTTGATCGTAACTTTGTTGAGCTGACGGTAATCAATACACATCCTGAGAGAATCATTTTTCTTGCGCACGAATAAGAATGTTGTGCCCTACGGAGAAATGTTGGATCTAATGAATCCCTTATCTAAGAGATCCTTCAACTGATCTTTGAGTTCCTTAAGTTCTACCGGTTCCATTCTGTATGGCAGAATAGAAATAGGTTGAGTATCTGGAAAAAGATTAATGCCGAAGTCTACTTTCCTTTCGGGAGGAATTCCTAGAAGATCTTCGGGAAAGACATCTTAATATTCATTAACCATTGAAACTGATTCAAGACTGGGAGATTCGGAACTAGAATCTTTAACATGCACGAGATGGTACACATACCCCTTAGAAATCATTTTTCTTGCCCGAAGGTAGGAAATAAGCTGACCCCCGAACGCTAAAGGACTACCCTTCCACTCAAGGATGAGTTTATTCGGGAACTAAAACTGAACTATTCTATTTCTACAGTCGACTGTGGCATAGCAGAAATAAAGTCAATCCATGCCGAGAATGACATCAAAATCAATCATCTCTAATTCGACTAAATCTGCTGAAGTGGATTTTTGAAATATCATAATCGGGCAATTCCTATATACTCGTCGGGCTATGATGGTTTTACCCACTGGGGTAGACACTAAAAAGGGCTCTGCTAAAGTTTCGGGACTGATTCCGAAATCACCTGCTATGAAGGAAGTAACAAAAGACGAGGATGCACCTGGATCTAGCAAAGCATAAACATGAACATGGAAAATCTGTAACGTACCAGTAACGACATCAGGAGAATTTTTCTTATCCTTTTGAGTCTGAAGAGCATAGAGTCTATTTGGGTGTTGCCCACTAGTAGCATTGGAAGTGGCACCCTGCTGGTTCGGGCGACCGGATTAAGCTGTGGAACGATTCTGATGACCCTGATAACCCGACTGGGGAAAATATCTGACTCTGTGTCCTGGCTTGCCACAACCGAAGCAAACATCACTACCGGATCTGCAAACACCCTTGTGGTTCTTACCGCAAGTCTGACATAGGGGATTAGTTTGGGCACTGCTGACACTGCCCTGAGATTTAGAGCCTGGTGATCTATCTCTAAACTTAGGAGATGGAGCACTGGCTAAAGACTAAACTGGAGCTGAAGACTTGGGATGAAACTGTAAACGGTTTCCTCCCTCTAATTTGGGCTGAGCAAAACTGAAACTGCCTGATCTTGCTCTTTTATTCTACCTCTCCGTAGCCTAACCTTTTGCTCTTCTATCTGCTGGGCATGGGTCATGATTCTGTCTAAGTCATATCACTGTTAACCATCGTAGATCTACACTCATTTACCACACTATCGTTCATCCCTGACACGAACTTGCTCATCTTAGCCCTAGTGTCTGCAACCACATGAGAGGCATATCTGGCTAACTGAGTAAATCTGAGAGAATACTCTCTAACCGTCATATTTCCCTGCCTGAGGTTGATGAACTCAAGAACTTTGGCTTCCCTCAGCTCTTGTGAAAGAATCTGTCTGAGAAAGCCGTGACAAATTTCTCCTACTCAATAGGACCTGCATCATTTACCCTCTCGGACTTCCACTGTTTGTACCAAGTATGAGCCACATCTTGCAACTGATATGCGGCTAACTCATCACTCTCAACAGAAGTAACACTCATGATATCTATAACCTTCTGGACTTAGTCAATGAATTCCTGTGGGTCTTTATCAGACTTAGACCCGAAGAAAGATAGAGGGTTCATTCGGGTGAAGTCCCGAATCCTAGCTGCGGCTAAGTTGACTACTAGATTGGCTGGAACAATAGTTGGTCGTTCATTCTGGGCAGCTACAGACTGAGCAAGAGTGGTAAATGTGGTTCTGAACTCCGCATGAGAAACATGTTCTCCTAAAGGGTCTTCAGGATGAGGAACTGGTTGGTTTCTTCTCTTTGGAGGCATGTTCTGAAATAAGAGAAAAGCTGATTAGACTGGGAGTTTACTTGAGATTATGCTCACTAGCACGACATGGATACTGAAGAAGGGAAACTGTTCCTAAAACATCTCGTAGCTTCCTATACATAAATGTAGCGCACAACACACCCATGTACAAGACTCTACTAGATGCGGCTTTCAGACTTCCTAGGATACTATTGAACCTTAGGCTCTGATACCAAGTTTGTAACGCCCCAATTTTCTGAACTGGGATGCTACACGGTGCTCATGACCCCGAAGGGGCCACAAGCTAACCCATGACTGATATCTATACCTGTATACTGCATAATATAACATGAAAATGTAGAAACATGTACTGAATGGCCATAAGGTTCAAATCTGAATAAACATCTGATATGACAATATCTAAAAATGGTATAACAATACCAAAAGAAATCTAAAATAACTGTCAGACATGCTATAGTCTGGAAAGCCTCTAAACTATCTGAATAAGGAGTTGAAGGAACATGTCTCCAATTAACTCCGTAAAACTAAAAACTAACTGAAATAAATAATGAATCAAATCATATTGTCCTCGAATGAAGAGGACTCATTGTAACTCTGAGACTGGAAATGCTACTGCTACTGCTGATCTGGAGCTCGTGTCTCTGGACCTATGGTGTAACATGAAAAGAAAGCACCATAGCACAAATGCGTCAGTATGTGGGAATGTACTGAGTATATGAGTGAGGTAGGCTAAATATAAATAGGTTTTATATGCATGAATAATGCTAACTGACTGACTGATATGGACCTAAGAGTACAAACATGCATACATAGTAACTGAAATCGTTGATGCATGATAGCTAGACCTGTATGTTAATACATTGTTTACTGATGACTAACATGACTGATACTGTAGTTTTGATAACATGGGCGACTATATCTGACAGTCCTGAATCTGATGGAACTATCTGAGTTCTTTTACTGAGACTGATTCTGAAACTATGGGAGGTAGCTATTTAACCGACATGCCCCTATATGTGCCATTATGGCTAAGCTGGGTCCAATCTCTGTCCTGACTGGAAAGGTGTCAATACCGCGCCACTGGTAAAGACAACTGTGGGTAACCCTCATCTGACAGTGTTCCCAAAAGAGAATGGTGGGGCCCTCATCTAACAGTGCTAAGCCACCTCATCAACCCTCATCTGACAGTGTTGATGTCTCAACCTATGTTGGCTACATAGTTCTGGAATGCAAGGATGACTGCTAAGAATTACACCCTCATATGACAGTGTGTGTTCCCATCCTTGGGTTCACTCGGTGCTAACTTCTACTCCCATCTGAAGAGACTGAACATGAATAACTGACTGAACATGTGCTGAGCTGACTGAATTCCGTTGACTGACGGAATACTACTGATATCTGATAACTGACTGAGATCATGAGGTTTTCCTGAGTCACCTGACTGACTGAATTCTAC
The DNA here is from genome assembly GCA_030864215.1 of Capsicum pubescens. Lineage (NCBI taxonomy): Eukaryota > Viridiplantae > Streptophyta > Magnoliopsida > Solanales > Solanaceae > Capsicum > Capsicum pubescens. The sequence goes on along the minus strand of CM061545.1, from coordinate 216,504,520 downwards.
TGAATCATGACTTGATTTTGAATATCGTGAAACATGATATGGGTCTAGGCACACATCTATATTTTTTGGGTACGAATACCCCCAGGACTCGATAGAAGGTAACTGACACACATGACATGACTTGAGTACGTGACCAACATCAACAATCCATAATATCATAACTTGGGGAATTCCATAAAGTGCATGGATATCATACATTTTGTACATAAGTAGGATTTACAAGTAAGCATGGCATAATCTCATAAGACTAGTTCATGAACATCCCAACAACATTTACAAGACACAATATCAACATGAAAATCATTGGAACATGGGGCCATATCATGAATCCTTCACTTAGTCACAATTTAACTATATTGCATGATTTCTAGTTCCTTAGGCATTTTGTCAAACACCTTCCATGCATTCTTTTAAGGCATAGGTATATTTATCAATTCGACCATCTTAATCCATCCAAAATTTATGGTTTTCAACTAACCTATTCACATGCTTCATGAAAACACATCAAGATACAACCTTGAATCCAAACAACAATCATCAACATGAATATAGTCATAACACGACAAAGAAATCACAATTTATAATTTAAAACATGATTCTTGAGCTCCATGGATGAAAGGGATCCATGGATGAACACTACGCATACCTTAGATTAAGAATTCGTGAAGTTTGACGGCAAAATTTCCTTGAAATAGACTCTTCTATGAAAATCTTAGGGCTTGTTCTTGAGAGTTTTGATCTTGAGAGGAAACCCTAATCTTGTGGTTGAGAGTGTATGAGAGAGCTTTTTGAGATGTTTAACTAAAGAGAATGGAAGATAATACGTTCCTTGACGGTTATAAGTCGTGAAAAGTGAAGTAAAAAAACCAAAATATCCTTACTAAAACGTCCCTCAATTACTGAGAAAAATAGTTGACGACATTCGTGACAAGCCGTCAAGTTGGTGATTGGCCATCACAAATTATCGTCACAAAAGGGTGAAATTTTGAGTTTCTGGTTAAGGTTGACGACATTGGTGATAGGCCGTCACAGGCGTGATGCCTTGTCACAAAATGTCGTCACCAGGGTCAGAAATCTGCTCAGGTCTGACGACATTGGTGATAGGCCATCACGGGCGTGACGGCTTGTCACAATTATCGTCACCAGTTTCCCAGCCAGACATGCTGGAGTAAAATGGGCATAACTATTTGCTCCGATATCGGATTTAGGCGAAATTGATATCGTTGGAAATCTAATTCAATTATCTATCTGTTGGCAGGTAATGAGATCAATAATTCATAGTATAACAAGATATATACTCATTTGAAGTTTACTATGGCAATATCCTTCTCAAGAATTCAATCGGTAAAGAACGTTTTGATTTGTCTATTAGCTATGAGTTATTTGAGGCCTTAATATGCATCAAACCTGATCATATCACTACCAAAGCACTAAAATTTAATACTCATGAGTTCGAAGCATGATTCTAATATTGGTCTGAATTTTCAGGTTATTACAGGTAGGAGTGGGCATGGTAAGGTATGGTACGGTATTTTAAAATTCGATATGGTAACTTCGGTTTTCGGTATCTAAAAGAACAATACCATTACCATACCAAATTAGTTCGGTATGATTCGATATTTTTAAATTCGATTTCGGTATTTTACGGTATGGTAATTCGGTAACCATACTTTATTTGATTTCGACTTACATATATTCATATAAAAAGACTATAACTTTAAACTTTAAAAACGTCCCAATCATATAAGACTAACAACTACCTTTGTTAATCAATTACACAAAAAGAACATTTCAATTACGATTGAGTAGTCCAAGATGCAAACTCTGAACAACATTACCTAAGTTGAAGCATAGTACTCCTAAATAATAAGTTTCCCAAAAAATTTATTTCTAAATTCAAATTACTTTTATGTTCAATTGGCTAAAAGATGATATATAAATATATTTAATAATCTTAAATATAATATACATGAGTTTTATATATTATTAAAAAACTTCGGTGCGGTATACGGTATTTCAATATTTATTGCATAAATACCAAATACCAAAATAATTTAAAACTCTTACCAAACATCATACCAAATACCATAACATCCATACCACGGTATAAAAAATTTTGATTTCGAAATGGTATTCGGTATATACCATGCCCACCCCTAGTCTGGAGAGGGTAACATGTACGCAATCCTTACTGCTACCTCCGAAGATATTTTTTGTAAAATTATTTGATAATGGAAAAAATATCTTTAAATAGGTTAATAACTTTAAATTTTAACCCACCAAGTTCATGTGTGATAGTATTTTTTGAGCAAAAAAAATAAAATATTAAAAGGTTAGAATATTGAAAATTTTGGCGAAGTCAGAAGTTTCACTTAGAAAGTTTAAAATATAAGAAAATAAATATATGAAGAAAAAAATTCAACATTTACCACATAAAAATAAAAAATAATTTTAGTTCCACATAACCAATCTAATATTTCGTGAAAAGGAGATTCGGATTATTAATTTAAATTTATTTAAAATATTAGTTTGTAAATAATGTGGTTGAATAAGTTGAGACTTGAAAGTAAAAATGTTGTTAGCCACATAATGGGTCCACTTAGAAAATTAGACACAAGCTAGAAAAAAATGACTAATGAAATTCTTTGTTGATATTACTATTGACTAATGATTGTATCATTTAGATGTGAAATGACAAATATACCTTTGATCCCTCTAACTCACTCTTCTATATAATATAAATATAAATATAATATATAATATATAATCTATATAATACTAGATGCGGTATGCTCGTGACGGGCCCAAAAAATTGAGATTATAAGTAGTATAATTCATTCTTGCAGTAAATGCAGTTTCATAAGTTTCAAATGAAATTTAAAATTAGCAAAACATAAATTAAAGTCAGAGGAAAATAAAAATAGAAAATTAAAAATATACATCAAAGGAATATTTGTTTATAAGCAAAACATAGCAAGAATGACACAAGACTCTTGGGTCGTCGTATTTCGTGGCTGCTTGCATATCATAACTTGCGTTTTTGCACATCACTTTATGTCAAAATACAACCCTGCAACTTTCAATATCAGCCTTAACTGGTTCAATGACATTTAGTGTCAAAGCTGCAAGATCAAGTACATAGCTTATTCAAGTTTCTTAAAATATTAAAATAATTGAAACCTCTAAAAGTAGACATTGAAAATCCAAAGATGTCTAAAATTTAAGCACCTTGTACTATGTATCCGTTAGTTGCTTATGATGTCAAGCTATAATGTTGAGCTTAGACTCGACCTTTGCAAGTTCAAAGATAGCTACATATGAGAAGTTTTCTATCTCTTTTAAAAAACAATTCAACATTAATTAATAACAAAATACACAGTGCTAAGTTTCATCCTTGCCGATAATGCAGCTGGGCCTGATTACATGGAGAATTTGAGAAAAGAAGAAAAGAGATATGCGGAAGTGAAAGTGTTGAAAGAGAAGAACTTACAGGGTGACATTGGTATTTCATGAATTTCAAACCATGATGGCATCACAGCATCATCTGCAGTAAACTAAGACAGAAAAGAGTTTGAATTTTAGATATTATCATCACTATTACAATTAAAAAGTTGGCAATGCTACCAGTACAGGAGCCACATGCAATGAAGGGGAATTGAGTCTCCTTCACCGGAAAGTACAGTGTAAATCGGGTAAAAACAAACTTTCCATACATATATAAGATTTTTGAACCCCCTAATATAAGAGAAAAACAGGTCTAAATCCCAGGAGCGGTATTTTTGGATTTGTCTGTAGCTCCTTATGAAACTTCTGCCTCCATTATCGAATGCTGCCATTATTTTTATAAATTACATAAACCAACCTTAGGGTATCCATTTTGATAATCTGTTGTTGGACAGACAGGTCACCAAACTCCAACTATGTGCAGGATCCTGTAAAGGGGTGAGCACAAGGGTCTCTATGGTGCCTCCAAGGCATCCAGCCGATCCTTACTCTTCCAAGTGAGAAAAAGTACACCACACTTTTTGATCAGCTTTGCTCACGAATTCACATTCGACGATTGAGTCAGCAGCTAGTTTTTCCGGAATAGGAAGAAAGGATGCTATTGAATCTTGTTGTTGAAGGGCATTTTAGCAATTAGACGGAATGAGTCTTAGTTTCCGGCTTGGCTTCGCTATCGCTCATGACTTGGTATAGAGCCGTGTAGTCGTCGGTTTTACCACCGGAATGCCTATGAGATAGTGGTCGGCCTTTCGAATGCCTTCTTCCTTACTTTTCTTAGAAGCCCTTTACGACTATACTATAAAGGACAGGGGGGTGTTCACCTTTGGAAACATTGCGTTCTTCTATGCAAGAAGAAGACTTAGAAAGAACAAAGAAGTTTGGATCCGAAAAAGTATGCTTAGGCAGTTCTTTCGCTGAGCACAACAGAATGAAGAGGTATTGTACGCAGTCTTACCGTACATTTTTTAAAGAGTTTGTTTCCTCAGATCGAAACTGTGATAATGCAATTTTTTGGGGTTAAATTGTGTGATGATAATTAATGTAAAAGACAAAAAGCTCAAGTGTCTGGAGAGTGCAAATTCTGGGGAAGAACCAACAATCATACTGCGAACAGTTGAAACACTGGATAGATACATCTTACAGAAACTTTACCATACAAAACTTGCAAGCATTGTTGTCCCAGTGGGCCCATTCTCTTTATATGAAAAAAAGGAATAGGAAATGTCATTGGTCAAGCCGTCCAATACTACATCCATAAGTCTTCTATGTATTGCATTTGTTCATGGAGGAATCCCCATGTTCATTCCCATCAGGGGAATTTTTCTTGATTTTGAATCTACTTATCTCTCATGGAAAAGAAATGTCCCATGAAAAATAAAGCGAAATTGGCATTATTCGTACTTCAGTAACCAAGATGTCGTTAAAAATCTCGTGTTCTTAAGAACTCCCATCTACCATTCTTGGATAAAACTTGGGAAAAGCTCAAATATGTATTGAACTATCAGAAATGACTTATTTATGTCATCCGTTAAAAGTTGGGCTCATTTATGCATCGCCGTTACAAAACTGACTCATCTATGCCATTACTTTTTAACAGTCGATTTTAAAAAACAGTCTTGTCACGTGGAAGCTTATTAGAGGGTCACGTCATTTTTTATTTTTTATTTTATTAAAAAAAAAAAAATCTTTTTAATTTATTTTTTTGATTCATTAAAAAGAATCTACCCAATTTTTTGATCCATTAAAAATTAATTTGATTTATGCTTTTAAAATTTGATTAATTTTTCATGATCAAATAAATATTTAAAGAATTATTTTTTTTTTAAATCCACTACTAAAATTTAAAACCAAACGTTATTCTAATTAAGCATATAGTATGTCTTACCATACATGAAATATTTTGTCGGCCGAATGTAAGTAACTTTTTATTTTTTTATTTTTTTATTAAGCATAGAATGGCATCATCAGCATCAGGGGCGGCTCAAGCAAATTTATGGCCTAAGATAAAAATCAAACGGAGGCCTTGCGTTTTATTTTTTTATATAAAATTTTTCTTTTTTCTATAAATAGTATTTAATATATTTCTTAAAATGTGTAATTTATTATTATTAAACAAAAATAGGCCCCTCAAATTTTGGGGTCTTAGGCGGCCGACTTTTCTCCTAAAGGGTTGAGCCCCCTTAATCAGCATTCAACATTTGTACGTAACATTTTATACATCATCATTTATCATTGCAAAAACAGGAAGACGATAAAATGCCGACATATATACTATACGTAGAGTTGACAAAATGAGAAGCTAACTATTAATAATATAATAATAATATTTGATGTTTATATATCCCTTCAGTTTCAACTGAAAAATGACAAAAACTTTAATTAACGTGAATCCTTTAAAAAAAAAAGTGATAAAAAGCGTGGAGTGTATACTCTCTCCGTTCCCTTTTAGTTACTCGTCCGTTAATTAAAATAGCTATTTTATTATAATATATTTATTAAATGATGTTTACTATTTTATTTGAAATTAATTTGAAGAAAAAAATAATTAATATTAAAGGTAAAATATGAAAACAATCTTAATATGTCCAAAATGACAAAAAACGAATCGAACGAGAATGTTTTAAGAATATATTCATGAAAAATTAATTAAATTTTAAAAGCATAGATCAAACTAATTTTCAATGGATTAAAAAGTTGGATGGATTCTTTTTAATGGATCAAAAAAAAAAAAAAATTAAAAAAAAAAATGATGTGGCCCTCTAATAAGCTGTCACGTGGCAAGACTGTTTTTAAAAACCATCTGTTAAAAAGTAATGGCATGGATTGGCCGATTTTGTAACGGCGATAGCATGAATGAGCCCAACTTTTAACGGATAGCATAAATGAGTCATTTCTGATAGTTCGATGGCATATTTGAGCCTTTTCCCATAAAACTTTATAGAGAATGTTCTTTTCAAAAATATTATTAACATCATATCACTTAAGAAGCTATAATTAACATCTTTATATGTTATTGTTCACTAAAAAAAGTTCCTAAGAAAGCCTCTTGGATGGTTAAAAAGCTTCCAGACTAACGCTGCCTGCAAACAACTAAGAGGAGAGTTCACAAATGTGCCTTGGAAAAGACTTAACATGTTGCAATGCAACATGTCCAAAACATACATTCACACTGTGGCTTAGTCTACTTGGGAAGCTGAGAACTAAGAATATCTTGCACCAATGGTTCATGTCTATCAATGGCACCTGAGTATTATGCGGGGAACATCCTAAAATCTTGCAACACCTACTGTTCATCTGCAACTTCTCTAGTAAGGTGTGGTGGGCTGTGTTACGCTGGATGGGATGCAAAGGGGCATCATGGGCTGGGAACATTAATGAAGATAGGTACTCAAACACTCCTTATTTTATCACATCTCCCAACACTCCTTCGGCTTACCTCTACCTCTCTCTAATACTTCTTCGACCTACCTTTATCATTCCTCATGCCCAACCTCTAAAACCTCCACTCTGGGACACCTGCACATCTCCGCTTCACATGCCCAAACCCCACCAAGGGGTAGGCTAAAAATGGAATCTTTATGCAATTAAAAAAACACCATTTGACCTAAAAATTTCAATTCCACACTGATCACAGAACCAATAGAAACAAATACAATACACAACCAGTAACATTAACCAAAGATGGAATCTCTATACAGTTCAACATACCATTTGGCCCAAACACACCAATTCCACAGTAATCACACCAAAACCAATAGAAACAAATACACAACACAACCAATAACATACAAACCCCATCAAGGAGCAGAGAAAACATGCAATCTTTATGCAATTAAAAGAAGACTATTTGACCCAAAAATAACAATTCCACACTGACCACACCAAAACTTATAGAAACAAATACAACACATAACCAGTAACATGCAAACACCATCAAGAAGCTGACAAAAACTAGAATCTTTATGCAATTTGAACATATCATTTTGCCCAAATGATGAGAAAAGAAAAAAATGCTTAAACAATAATCAAATTTGAGAAAATTATAAGTAGCAAATCAGTATGATGGAATGAAAGCTACCATGAAAGAAATTTCTACCTTCAACTTTCCTGCAAAAGTAAATACTTATGGGAAAAATTAAAAATCAGATATATGTAAAAAAAAGTCAGTGTCAAAATGTGCATCAAATGATTGTAGAATAAATGATGCTCCTCTTGGTGGTCCGAAACAATTTCTTATCTATAGATGAAGCATTACTGTGGTCACAAATTTTTAACATGTCCATATGATCTCTGCAAGTATTCCTGTTGATTTAAAGCATTTACAAGTTAATCGGCAAGAAAGAAGTTGGCTGCAAAATACGGAGAAGTGTTGAGAAATGTTGTTTCTCTAACTACTAAATCAACATATCAGACATAGAAGGCAAAATTTAGGGAAACAATAACAAAAAAAGCACATTCTTTTCCAATATTTTCACACTTCAAAATTGACCTTTGGATATATAGGCTCAGTTTTAATAGCTTTAGCTCTTTCTGCATCGCCCTACCATATTCCTTCATATAGGAATTAGATCAATCCCAGAAACTAATTCGAACCCAAATAGAGAAACTGAAACTTCATTGAAATAAAAGCAAACAGTGAATATCCATCTATGAAGAACAACTAAACAAAGTGTAGAGGAGGGGGAGAGACGACAAGTGAAGAAAATAGAAGGAACTCTACAAAATAGAACTATGTGTTGGCGGCATAAATTAAAGCCACGTAAAAGTATAGGAAGCAGATCTAGACAGGCAAGTAGACCTATTAACATACAATCACACTAATTAGGGCTGGGCATATTTTGATTTAATCAGAAAAATTAAAAAATTAAATTAAAAATTAAAAATTAAAAAATTAAATTGAAATTTAATTTTAGTTTAATTTTTTCATTTTTCGGATTGATTTTGATTTCAAATTTTAAAAATTCGATTAAACGATTTGATTTTTGAATTTTTAAAAAAATAATTCGGATAAATCAAATAATATATTATAATTTTTATATATATATAAATTATAATATATTATATATGTAAATATATTAAAAATATAATATAATCTAATATAAATATATAAATTATAATCATGTAGTAACCCTAAATTCTAATATATTGCTTTGTTTTAGACCCTAACATTAACGTGAAGGCTGCGGTGGTGCTCAATCATCCTCAGTTCGTCAGTTCGTTTTAAATTTCAACATCGCCAACAGCAGTCGGCAGTCGTTTGCTCAGTTGTCACTATCGTCGGCAGTCGCTGTGAGGTGCGGCCACTGCTGTCATACCAATGGCGACAACTCAACGAGGTTGATATTTATGATTATTTCATGCGTGTTGAATTAATAATATTTTGGAATGAAAAATAGGTTTGAGAAAAATCACCAATTTTAAATGCTTACTACTTTAATCTTTAAAATCGAAATAAAAATCCGAAATAACCGAACTGAATTTGTAAAAATTGAACCAAACCGAAATAATTTTGGTTTGGTTATGGTTTTCTTTTTCCTCAATCCAAAAATCAAAAAACCAAACCGATATTAATAATCAAACCGAATGCTCACCCCTAACTACAACACCCTCAACTAAAACTCTAAGAACAAACAACAGAGATATCGATCCATTCTTACCGACACTTCTACTATAGTAGAAATTTCAATATTCAAAATTAAGAGAATATCAAATTAAGTAGGAAAAAAGCATGCTTACCTCTCTAAACTTGTCACGAAAACTTATAATTTTTGTGTGAATTATATTATCCCCTGACGTGGAAAAAAAGAAAGAGCATTTTAATTTAAAAAGGTAAAAAATTAAATAAGTGGACCCAGTTTTAAATTTCCAACCAACAATATTTCTTCTTCTTCACACCCACCACCTCTCTATTCTTTTTGTTCATTTTTCTTCACCACCATCATCAACCAACAACAACAACAACAAACCCAGTGTGTTCCCACAAAGTGGGGTCTGGGGAGGGTAAGATGTACGCAGTTCATACCGCTACCTCCGAAGAAGTAGAGAGGTTATTTCCCAGCTCAAGATAAAGAATAGGCGACAAGGAGATGGATTACATAACAGAAAAGGCGTAAGGAATAATAAAAAGTAAATCAGAGCAATACAAAAATACGAGAGATACGGCAATACGAAATAAGCAGATAGCAGCTGAGAAAATATGAAAGGGACATCCACGTATAAGGGACCACCATTATCAACCAACTCCAAAAAAAAAAAATACATCGAAAATGTTTTTTTTCATGTGGATTTCTATAATAAGTCCAGTTTTTCATTAAAAAAACTTTTAAAAATTCAATTTATTCCATCATAATCAATTTTTCTCAAAAAAAAAAAAACTAATTTCAAATTTATTAGGTTTTGTTTTGATGAACAAATTGAAAAATACTCATATGAAAAATTTATATTGAGTTTGAATCGAAGAAGATTTGGATTACAATTATAATTTTTTGAAAATCAAATTTTAAAGATTTGGAACAAAAATAAAAAAAAGAGTTGAAGAAGAAAGAACGAGGGAGAGGAGGCAGAAAGTATTTGCAGATTGTTACAAAGAAAGGGATTTGTGGGGGAGGGGGACTGAACAAGAGAGATGGGGTGGAGGGGTGGTGTGGCAGTTGACGAGGGTAAAGAAGAAAGATGGGGGGAAGGGGCGGGGGGAAATAATTTTTTTTAATTTACACACACACACACATATATATATATATATATATATGTATGTATGTATGTATGTATGTACTGGGGGGAATAATTTTTAATTTATTTAGGTGAATCCGACGTAGCAACGATGTGGCGCTGACTTGGGGACGAGTGTATTACACACTTCATTGTGAGAGTGAAATTACATTTTCGGGGTGACATATAATTCACGCGAAAGTTTTTTAGGGGGTAAATAATTACCGATAAAGTTAAAGTACTAAAGTAAATTTTGGCGACAAGTTCGAGGGATAAACATGTCTTTTCCCAATTAAGTTTGATTTAATGAACTTGACTTGACTTTTGCAAACGTCCCCTCACTAATTGTCCTTCCAATTTTATATTTACCAATTCTATGTTTGATTTTTTTTTTATCCATTATCGAGATACCAACATGATTTTGTACAAAGTAGAAATTGTTGTTACAACTTACCCCTCGGCCCTCATATTATTTTACACATAGCTCATAAAAAATTACTATATAGACAAATGACTATACTACTTAATAGTGAAAGAGTCAGAATTTTCATTAAGCGAATTTAAAATATGAAGTAAACACACAATGAAGATGAAAAAGGTTCAATATCTTCTATATATACATAAAAGATAATTTTAATCATGTATAAATAGTGTAATTTTTCACAAGGGGTTCATCTACTTGGCTCCACCCCTACTACTTACATAGTGAAATAAAGATCCTTCCAATATATACTTGCAATAAAGTTCCTTATTGCAAGTTGGGTACTAATGTAATTTGTGAAGAATCTTGATCTATGTTTTCTCTAAAAGAAAAAAAAATAAAAGATAGAGAATAAAACAGTTAATGACAAACGAATGGTGGAGTCAAAAATTTTCACCACTATTTTTATTAAGGGATTCGAAAAATTAGGAAGTAAACAAACGAAGAAGTTGAAGGAGATTCAACATCAACTATATATACATAAAAGATAATTTTAATCATGTATAAACATGTAATTTTTCGTGGAGGGGTTCATCTGCCTGGCTCCGCTCCTGCTACCTACATAGTAAAATAAAGATCCTTCCACAATATATAACTAAGCATTATCTTACTTTTCGACAGGATTAAGCTTGGTGGCAAACCAACACAGTTAAAAGATAAGATCAAGTGAATCAAAAATGTTATTACAACCCCTTGCGAAAAAATAAATTTATGAAAAGACCAAAAGAGCTATAAAGAGTCATTTTGCAGGTGCAATTGGCATAATATTCAAAAGGAAAGAATTTTCATGATCCGAAGGTCACATGGATACAACTTCATCGTTGCTCCATGCTCTCTTTATTCAGTAACATTGACAAAAAAGGAAATAATATCAACTACAACTTAATCATCACTTTGAAGTAGAGCTTTATTCAACTAAGCCAAACCCAGTACTTAAACTCGAGCAGATGATTTCTTCTTGAACAAATTATCCAACAAATAGTGACACGGCAAAGAAAATAATTTTTAAGGAAAAAAATCTGAAATTTCTAAGTTGACAAATATGGTAATTTTGAATTAAATGTATACACACAACTGTGGATATCAGTTATCAAGCACCTCAAGGTCATCAACTCAATCATACAGCTTAGTTACACCATCATTGAAAGAGAAAAACATGAGAATTGAGAGTTGCGCACCTTTTCATAATTTTACCAGAACCTTATTATATATTTAGCGTGAAATTACTATTTTCCCTTAAGAATTTTCATGATCCATAGGTCAGATGGATACAACTTCATCATTGCTCCATACTCTCTTTATTCAGTAACATTGACAAAAAAGAAATAATATCAATTACAACTTAATCATCACTTTGAAGTAGAGCTTTATTCAATTAAGTCAAACCCAGTACTTAAACTCGAACAGATGATTCCTTCTTGAAAAAATTATCCAATAAATAGTGAACATGACAAAAAAAAATTTAGGAAAAAAATTTAAAAATTTTAAATTGACAATTATGAAAATTTTGAATTAAATGTATACACACAACAATGGATATCAGTTACCAAGCACCTCAAGGTCATCAACTCAATCATACAACTTAATTACACCACCATACAAAAAGAAAAACATGATAATTGAGAATCGCACACCTTTTCATAATTTCACCAGAATCTTGAAAGGAGAACTTGTTAGGAGCTCCTTTCACTGTATGAGAATATATATATATATATATATATGTATGTATAGTCATAGTTATAAATTAGTCATCTCACAAGTAAAATAAAAAATAAAAAGCCAAAAGAAACTCAGAAAATCATAGATTCTTCCAAAATTACATTGATTTTATTTATTGTTTAAGAGAAAGATCCAAAATAAGAAAATAAATAAAATAAAGAATACACCTTCCTACTCAAATATATATATATATATATATATGTGTGTGTGTGTGTGTGTGTGTGTGTGTGTGTGTGTGTATGTATGATTCTTTTATCTAGTTAAGAAATTAAGATTTTACAATCAATGAAAAATATGTATGAAATAAAGAAAAAAATTAAAAAGAAGAGAAATCATAAAAAAAAAAAAAAACTCATAGATTGAAGGTTAGACCTTAATTATCCGTTACTGATTGGTTGAATTCCTTTTTATTTGTCAATATGTGTTAGAACTTAGAACCTTCATCATCATCTCTTCTTATTTATAGGAAGGAGCTGCAAATTTTTCTGATTCCAAGTCAAAGTTTAGTTTTTCAGCAGGACATTCTGAGGAAGATATTAAGGAATTGATCAAGGACGACATGCATAGGTCCCATAAGGAGCTATGTAATTTCAGGGTTTAGATGTTGTATGAAAGGGCTAAAGGAAGAAGATGGATGGTTCTAGAGTGGTGAAACGGGTGTTTTTTATTAGTGTAAAATTACTATTTTGACCTTGGTCCTTCCTCTACTCCCTTTTCTATGTAGTAGAAATTAATAAAAATATAAAAAAATACATGACAGTTTCTTATTGATTAGAATTTAATTAATTAAAAATTTACTAATTCCTAAACCCAACCCACTTCAAGTAACCCGACCCAAGCCATCTGCTATCTAACGACTGAAGCAGCCGATAGAGCCGTCAGACGCAATCGGAGGTCCTCTTTCGATAGCTCTATTTTCACTTTTGATAAAGAAGTTATTCGTGTTATTCATATCAAATTATTCTCCGACCCATTTTACAAATTCAAAGTGTCCGAATTAGTCTCAAACCAACACTAAGAAGGAAAAGTTGGGACAAATTTTATTTATAAAGTCAAAACAATTTATTATTTGTGTTGATCAGGAAAAAAAGAAACATGAAAGAAAAAAAAAGACTGTAACTTTATTATGTAAAAGAAAACAAAGAAGAGGGGGCAAAACGCAAACCATCCTGCAAGCGAACGACAATACAAAATGGCATCTGATTAATTTGCAAATAAATTATGTGTGAACCAAGTTGTATGAAAGAAATTGGCAAGTTATTCTGATAAATTTAAAACCCAATAGGAAATTGGAGTAAAAGAAAGCATTGCTCTAGAAGAGTGTGTGGAAGGGGAAGATCTTGGTCACCATTTTCATTTAATATGAATGGCATGAATAATGTTTTTATGTGGAGTAGAAGTAGGGGTGTTGGAAGAGGACCTTTGGGTGCGTCCAACGGCTCAATCGTTGACCTCAGTCTTAGGAAAGCAGATGGGCTGGGCTTGGTCAGATTATTTGAAGTGGGTTGGATTTAAAAATTATTAATTTTTTAAATTAATTAAATTTTGACCAATAAGAAATGACTTAAGTCATCAGTAGGCCCTTAAATTTGTTTCGAGATATCACTCGGATCCCTCAACCAACCATTGTACCTATTAGATAACTAACCACCCGACATTTCATCCATCTAAGTTTTTTTGCCCACATGGCACATCACATGATAATAACTCAAGGTGGGCGCGTGAACGTGAAAAATCCACAAATTTTATCTGATGTGGCAATGCCCCAACGTTAAAAAATAGTAACTTTCTCTCCCTCACCCTCAAATTAAAAAATTCTAAATCCATAGACCCAAATTCTCCATCATCTCTTTTCCTTCACTCTTTCGTCTCTTATCTTTCACTTTAATTTTTTTTCTTACTTAACAACCCCAAAATCGCCAAATTAAACTTGTTTAGAATTTTTTTTTTCTCTTTTTATTCAAGAATGTCGCAAAATTCAGTTAATCTTGAGGTAGCAGATATGTGTAAGTGTGCCATTTTTTTTCATATGAGAACTTTAAGGACTCTATCAAAATTCAGATCATAGATTTTTTGAATATAAAGTTTCAAAGGTTTGTATCATTTTCAAAGATTTAAATTTTATTTTTTTGGTGATGGATTGATCCAATAGAAAATACATGGCAGTTTCTTATTGATAGAGTCCTCTACTACTTTAGATGGATAGATCCATCACCTATGACTGATAAGCATCAAACTTCTGAGGTGGTGTCATGCTTAATGAATAGGTTCAAAAATGATGAAAATTTTTGTGATCGACTGAAGAAAAAACTTAAAGAGGTTGCAGAAGAGAGGGACACATTGTCTGATAAATTAAATGAGAGTGAAGATAAGTTAATTGCATTGAAGCAAAAACTCAAACAAGTTAAACTTGAGAGCGAATGTGCAAAGCTCAATTTAATAGACTTGTTCAACTTCTTCTCTATGTTCTGACAGTAAAATCATTCTTTAGTATGGTGTAAGCTTGTGTGTGGAATGTGAGTAGTTAAGCTTTGGTATTGAAAATTTGGGTATTGAGTAGTTAAGTCTAGTTAGTATTTAATGGTGTTATTGAACAATGTTTATTTTGTATCATTTTATCATGTTTAATGTGAATGAATTGTCCTATTTTGTGTCACAATCAGATTTTCAATATCTTTGTGTCCAGTTGTGCACCAAAGTATTGCTAAAATAATAATGCCAACCAAATAAGCATAAACGCATATTAGTAACTGCTCAAAGTATTGCTAAAAAATGCACAAAAATATAAAATAATAATGCAATCAAATTGAAATAAAAACACTTTAGAAACATATTATATTAACTGCTCAAAGTTAAGCTAAAAAGTGCATCAAACCACTGAATAAGTTGTCACGACTCAATTTACGAGTCATGATGACATTTACTATATCCCGCCAGTAGGTAAGTTAAAACTAACTCGGAGCTAAATATTATGGGTTAACTAGGTGGGAAAATGCCTAAAATAGAACGAAATCAATAACACAACTGTAACTAAGCAATGCATTTGAAATAGGTAAAAGGTAGTTAATACATAGAAAACCACCCTATGATCGGTAGAGCCAGTATAAAAGCATCTAGTCATAATACAACTTAAGCTCTAGAATAGACAATAACATCTATCTTGAATCAAAAGACTGAACATAAAATATAGAAGGAAATAGGTGACTCTAACTCCAAGAGCTCACCCTATCTCCGAAAATCAACACAATACGAATATCAATTAACGACGACAACTAGTACTAAGATTTGTACCAAAAAATTAAAAAAGTGTGGCATGAGTATCAAATTCACGGGTACTCAGTAAGCACCATTGGCAGATTGAGTTAAATCATTATACAAGTATGAAAAATGCGAGATAACATAACTAAGTTAAGGTAGAGACGAACCTGAATCAAATTCAACATCGCTATGCATAAATAAATTAATAAATCGGTATAAAAATATAACATAAGTCATCAACACATGCAATCATAACTATATAATTAGCCCTCATATGTCAATTAGTGCGGAAAAATAAATAACCAGTCACAAGCTCCCATAAGCCTGGAAGGTACAACCAAGATAGAGTAACCCACCACCATCATTATCAACTCTCATGATGCATTATTTATCCATGCCACACTAACCATTAGTTGTCCATCGTCATTATTAGTCAATAGATCAATATTTACCAACTAACCATCTTGTAACAACTAATCTCATATATCAACTAATCATTAGTCATCAACTAATCCATTAATATCACGCTACATTATAGCTATTTTTTTATTTTTCATATTTATCTAGAATCACAATTGTCAATCTCACATATTAATATAGTCATATCATAATAAGTATCTCATTATAGTATAATATGTATATTCGGACTTAAACTGGCATGTATATTCAACAATATCCTCATAAATATCATCATCAACATCATTATCTATATTATCATTGATATCATCAATATCATAGCCATCCTTCGAACTTAAATCGGGTATTAATAATCGATATCATCATTATCCAGACTCAAATCGGTATTTGTATAATTTATAGCATAAGCAATATTCAGACTCAAACTGATAAGTATATCATTATTATCATGACCAATAACATAATCATTATAATATTCAATAGCATAACCGCTAGTATAATTATTAGCATGATTACTAATCATAATAAGAGCATGAACTCTAGCATGATCAATAGCATACTCACTAATATAATCATTAAGCATAATATTTGGCATAGTCAATAGCATGATTGCTAATATAATTAATAAGCATGACCTTAAGTATAAGCAATGGCGTAATCGCTAACATAGCCAATAACTTAGTCAATGACATACTCAATAGCCCAATCAATAGCCTAATCAATGGATTATTCAAATCATAATCAAGGGCTTATTCAATAGCATAATCAATTAGCTCATCATCTACTTAATCAATAAGTCATTCATAGCGTAATCAATAAATATTATTTCGAATGTCATCTATCACAACCAAAAAGCACCAAGACATTTTAAATCACCATAAATAAATATTTTCTAGATGTTCACAAGCGTATAAAAAGTCTTCAACAACTAACACAAGTCTTGGCCTAAGGTGGGTTAAGAGCCCACTTTTATATCTCCGAAATACTTTACCAAGAAATGTCTACCACGGATTAGGATAAGGTACCTAAATCCATTATCAAATGTTATGCAAGCCATCACTAGCCCTAGGATAGTAATTCCTCCCAATAGGGAGCAACTAAGTTAATTCCACCTAAGGAAAGGCAACTAGGGTCAATTCTGTCCTAAACTCAAGTGATTAAGGCAATATCCTCATTAGAAGAGTAACCAAATCATTTCCAACCTAAACATGAGACTACAAGATCAACTTCATTTAAGATAAGGCTAACTAGGCTAATCATGCCCAAAACGATATCCAAGATAGCCTACATGATTCAACTAATCTCAAGTGTTGCAATTTATCACACCAACACATAAATTTCATTCCAAATCTAGAAAAATATCATAAACATACTATGAATTAGCTCAATCTAATAAGGGATAAAACCTAGCCAATCTGAATGCCGAAGAAAGCTCAAAAGATTCGCTAGATCACCATTTTCTCTTCTGAGAATCTTTCGCAAGATGTCAAGCTATCAAGACCACATTCTACTCATTAATACGATAATAAAAATATCCATATTGCACCATTGTGCTTTGAATCCAAAAATTATACCAAAATTTTATGTGGATCTCACTTATAGAAATCGCATTTCTGAAACCAACCCAACGTTTCCTCATACTCAAGGAATTATTATCCTAAAAAATGAATGAAATTTAAGCTAACTTGGGGCTAAAATTAAGCCTCCAAGATTTTGGGGTTTTTGCACAAGAAATAAGAAAATCCACTATCAAAAGGGTGAAATCTTACCGAGAATCGGAAGATAATTGCGTAAATAAGTGTTAGACAAGATCCCAAATTGCCCATAAGCTTTAATTTAAAGTTATCACTCTACTTAGGATTTTTCTCTCTCTAGAAAATAGATGAATAATGAGCTAAATCGTGCAAAGAGGGTGTGGTGCTTATGCCTCTCGCCTATCAAAGGGGCCTATTTATACCCATTCCAGGTGCTTACGTCTCGCTATCGCGACCTGGCACCTCGCGATTACGACATTTAGCCCTGCGATTATGGATCTGCTACCCTACTCAAGGGAGTCACAATCGCGACTCAAAACATTGTTATTGCGATGCACCAGATACAGTTGAGACTTGGAAATTCGCCAAACCCTCGAAATTTATTTGAAATCCCGTATATGCAAACAATCTATGAAAGCATACCAAATTTGATATTACAGACTCAATGGCACAGTTAAAATTTCCATTCGAGGTTGTTCTGATGAAATGTAGGTCCCACACTCAAATTTTCAATTTTTCAACTTTTTGATCAATACGTCGAAATGAGTCCAGGTGCCTTGGGACCCGAATCAAGATCCCTCCTAGACTAAAATCGATATTTCCAAGTTTTTGAAATAGTCAGAATTTACATTCGAGTTTGTTTGACTGAAGTTTTCATCCGATGGCTATTTGGAACCAACAAAGACTTCAAAATAGAAAATTTGCTCTAAAAATTAAATGAATTACCCGGTAACCAAAACTGTCAATTCCAGCAAGCCATAAATGACTTGAAAAAACTATAGAAAATCTCTAACGGCAAAAATAAGTTGAAATATAAAAAATGACCTTAAGGGTCATTACATAAGTTGTTCAACATAAAACTGCATAAAAAGTCTCAATATTGAGCATAATAATACTACTGCAGCATACCAAAAAAACATAATTGATGCCTAAGACAAAGTTGTTCAAAAACAAGTAACACAATATGTTCAAAATTAGAGCACAACCCTTATTATAGTAGCATATTACATATCAAAAAAAGGACATACTTCTTAAATGAACTACTTCTTGGAGGATCCAGCTAATGAAGAAGACTTGATTGTATTCATTTTGTTTCTCTTATTTGCTTTTATTTATTGTAACTGTATACTGTGACTGTATTTTTTCCATTTCACTTTAGGCTACGAAATTTAAAATCAATATCTATATTGCTCTTTTAAAATTTGTACCTCCATAAAGAACCCTCTCACTTGATGTACCAGGTTGTAATATCAAACAAAAAATGTAAGACAATAAATATTGAAAAGTTGAATGAAAAAAGTTATA
Organism: Capsicum pubescens; assembly: GCA_030864215.1. Lineage (NCBI taxonomy): Eukaryota > Viridiplantae > Streptophyta > Magnoliopsida > Solanales > Solanaceae > Capsicum > Capsicum pubescens. The sequence goes on along the minus strand of CM061545.1, from coordinate 216,485,374 downwards.
GACAAAGCATGAGACAGAGAGAAATAAATTGTACACTTGGGTTTCAATTGTAGGATAAGAGTGAACACCAAAATCAGTTTTAGGCCTTTTGTATCCAGTAGTAGCAACAAATGAGGAAACACTATATGACCTCTTGTTGGTTGAAAAATGTGGTACTTGATTAGAAGAAGCATTTCTTGCACTTTCAAATGAGGTTCCTCTTGTATTGTCTATCTTTCTCCCCAATCTTCTACCAGTCTCTACTTGACCCTTACCAGTTTCCCCTTCACCTCTTCTACCAGCACCATATTGACCTCTACCAGCCCTACCTCTACTCTACAATACCTTCTTTACCAGCACCACCTTGACCTCTACCAGCTTTACTTGACACTTTTCTTTGAGGTATTCTCGGCACAACAGTTGTGTCAGCACAAATAGATTATGCTTAACTGAATTATGTAGTTGTTTATGTTTAAGAGGTGATACTTGACTATGAATGATAGCTCATGCTAGACTATATAACATAAATATTTAATGAGGGTAGAAATATTAATATATGCAGCGCAATATTTTCATCAATTTCAATAATAATAATAATATAAAGGTTGAACATTTATTACTTACTTTTGCATGACTGTCATTATAGGTATCTCTTGGCATATCACTAGTATCATCACAAATAGAACTTGATTGTGGTGGTTGTGGTGGATTCCATGAGGGTGTAGGCTGAGAAGTGATAGGCTGAGTACTGTTACTACTCTCCATCCCATTCTAGCAGACAAACAGAAATATCAAAAGTTTTATAATATGATAACTGTTCAGCAAATGTTAACTATTATAAAATTGATTTAAGGCTTACTCTTTTTGCACACACAGTCTTGTTATGACCAACTTGCTTGCATCTTGAACAAGTTATATTGATATATTTTTCTGACAGTTTGTCCACTTTTTTTTGCTCAGTCTACTTTTTTGGCTCATCCGTAATCTTTATTTTGTTCTTGCTAGGTCTGTCTGGCATCTTTTTTTATTTTAAAGATTCAATTGATGAGTTTGTAGTTTCAGGCCACATTCTCATATTAAGAATTGATTGGATGAAGGGGTTATAAGCCTTAAGAGGGGTTTCTTTTCCTATATCAGTGCTCTACATATTGATCAAAATCTTTATTCAAGTAATAATAAGCACAAATAGCATGAGTACAGGGAATATCTCTTAACATCAATAATCTACAGTCACAATATTTCTTGTCCAAATGAACAACAAATGTGTACCCCCATCCCCAATTTGAAAACCATTAACTCTATTTATTAAACTCTACCCCTATTTGAATATTCGTTGTTATCTTCTAAAATAGTTCTTGGAATATGTGCAATGTCTAGTATTCATATTTTAGTAAATCTGATCATATCTACATATTTATTCATCATTATGCCTGATATCCTCTAACATATGTCTAGCAGCTTAGATTCAAGAATTGAAAGTCTCACACATGTTATTTTCTAAAATATCATATTTAGAATTTATTTTGAGATATGCCCACACCAAGAAAAAGGAGGATTAACCAACATGTCCTCATTTGTTTCCTTCTTACCTAGTCTTGACATTGTCTGCATCTCCTTTCTAAACTTGATTTCAAAGTTTGCTTTTGTACATCTACAAAACTGCTTTCTTCTTTCTTCTTCTTTTCAGTGCACATGCCAACTACTCCAAATATGTCTAACACACATTTTTCTCTTAGCACTTGGTAACAACTTCATCAAAATAGAAACAAGACCCTGTAAAAAATATAATTATTATTACATCAATAATTTTAATGGTATTTAACGTCAAATAATAAACAAATAGTTAAATAGTAGTATCTTTTGTTGGTCTAACATTACAGTATGTCTTCACCAGTTTTCAAATTTAGATTAGCAATCAAATATCTTATGAACCAATCTCAGCTATTTTTTATCTCTGTATCCACAGCTGTCAATGCAATAGAATACATTTGATTGTTCTTATTTGTTCCCTCAACAACAAACAACTCACCGTTATGAGTTTTTTTAAGAAAGCATCCATAAAAATCAATAATTTTTGTACACTCATCTAACCATCCTTTCCTGAAGTCATGAAAGCACACATAGAAATAAATAAAGAAATTTTTTCCTGGTTTAATTTTCTTGTCAATTTTTACCCAACAAGAGCTTCTAGAATTTGTTTACTTGATCATATCTGCATAGTCACATAATCTGGCAAATTTTATATTTTAATCACTCATATTATCCCTCACAACAATATGTTAGTCCTATAACACACAATTTTACCATCATAAAGACCCCACACCCCTCTTACCAAATTTAAAATTTTCCAGATCCTTATGTATGGTTGAAAAAAACTCTATCCTTAAACTTTCTAGCAACTAACTTTGAATCACACATCTCGTTCTTGTTTAGAGGAGTATACTTGTGAATAGGGTAATAGTTCTTAATAATAAAATCACCCGAGTCCCTATCAATAGCAGCAAGCAACAACAACTTGCAATTAGGTATTATACACTTCATCCTAACTACATATTTTTCATTAAGTTTTAACTTCAACCGCCTCATATACTCTACAACATAATGTGCAATAATTTTTAAAAACTATTTTGCACCCTAAGAAATCATTCCAACTCAAACACAACCACTTCATAATTCATCATAGCTAACTTTTCTGCTTTTCCTTCGTCTAGGTAGATATACTCCTCTAACAATAGCTACATCTAGCTCTTCTTTACTATATTCACTTCGACAGTCAGAGCTATCAAGATATTTCTCATGTCCACCCAATTGTCCAACATATTTGTGATCCTTGTCTTTTTCAATATCCTCAACGTCTCTATCTACACAACCAGCAACCCTCACAGGTACTTCTTCAATTTCAACAACCCTTTTTCTAGATTTTTTATTTCTCTGTTTGTTGTTTTTCTTTCTTATCTCAAAGCCCTCAACTCCTCATCAACATCTGAGTCATCTTCTGAAGAAATGTCTCCAAGATCGGAATCACTACTCAAGTAATCTAACACCTCACCTTCTATGTTAACATCTTTTGAATTAGTATCTTCTAGGTTAATATCTTCTACATCTGCATCATCTACTCTATCAGAAGTCTCTCTCTTTTCATTTATGTTAACATTCTCCATCTTTTCACCTAAGTTAACAGATTCTCTCTCTAAGTTAACACTTTCACCAACATCAATAAATTTTCTCTCTAAGCTTACATAATTTCACCAGCACCATCTGCTGACACCCTCTCACTATCTATAATCGTTGGTCCAGTTAAATAATCAGTAGGTACACCTGGGTCAAGTACTGTTTCATCTAAAACATGATTAACATAAAAGGCAACAAAGGCCTTATGTTTAAGTCTTTAATTAGTTTTAGGAGTTGTCGGTCATGTAGAATCAAGTTGAACTGTTTAGTTACTACATTTTGGTGATAAAAACTCCCAACAGTTTCATACCCTTATTTTTTAGTATAATATAACAATTTCAGTAATGAAAAGTGATCATTATCGATATATCTTATTGTTGGCACTCACTTTCCAACCTATGTAAGGATAGAAAAATCGGAACCCCCCTTCCCCCATGGTGAATTTTCGTAAATATGATCTCCATTTGTTGGGTCACCTACAATAAATGGTACAAACACCAAGTTCTTTAACGTAATATATTCAAAGAACACACCAATAAGCTAAAAGATACAACCTTTAATGCATATGAAGAAAGGACATAATATTTTTGCAGTGACATTTCAAACCCTAAAAATTAAATTAAGCTAAAATTTAACAAATTCAACGACTAAAAATCATAAAAATACTTACAAGAGAAAGATGAAAGCACAAATCCTAAATTTCTTTTATGATTTGACGAAAATTAGGGCTAAATCGCAAGATAATCTAGAGAGAGTGAAGGATCGGGGAGAGAGAAAATGTTGTTAAGTTTGATGTCAATTAGGGTTTTTGCCCTTTTAACTTCAGCATTTGAAAAAACGTGGAGAAGTTTAATACATGAGGAGGTTGTTGAATGGGCTAATTTTCCACATAAGCAACGCTTAGTAACACCACAACACATCTGATGAGACATGGGCAAATTAAAAAAGGCTTAGGTGGATCAAATAACAATGGGTTAGGTGTCTGATAGGTACAAATGGTCAGTTGAGAGGTCAAGTGAAATCTCAAAATAAATTTAAGGGTCCATTGATGACTTAATCCAATAAGAAATTATCATACCTTAAATAAAAATACAATTTTTTTTTAAATCTGTTAAGGGAAAGAGTAAAATTGAACCATAGTGGATGGAAGGGTATTTAGAGTCCAAAAGTGAAAGTAGGATATTTCAGAACTATTTCCAATACTTGAAGGGTAGGGATGTTCATGATTTGGTTCAAAACCAAATTAAAGCACACGGACTAAAAAATTGACATTTGATTTGGTTTTGAATTTTAAACATCGACAATATTTGATTTCGTTATGATTTTACTAAAAAGAAAATTGAAAAAACAACCAAACCAAACATATATATTATATACATAAATTTTATAATTATTTGAATATATAATATTATTTTTTCATAAATAATTATGAATATTTTATATCTTTTAATCATTAATTTGCTTTTAGCCCTCTTATTTCACATGCACTACAATATTTTAAAACCTCATTTCTTAAATAACATGTCCAAATTCAACAATCTAAGTTTAATTATCTAATTATATATGTGTGGTGCAGTGTATTGTCCATTTTTAATTTTCTTTACTAAGATATCCATCTATTCTTTAACGGCTTGCCCTTTGATTATTAAAATGTTGACCATTCTATTTAAAGATGTATATTTCTTTTAGGAAAAAAATCATTTATATACAAAAGAAAAAGTAAATAGTTTACAATAAATATAACCCATTTTCAAGTTTTTGTATATGACAAAAAATAGCCTTTATGCCATTTTTTCCTATTCTCTTTTATTTTTGCATCAGTAAGTTAAAAAAAAAAAAAACTATTTTTGAATTATTATTTTTTGCTTCGTTTTTCTTTATCAAAAAAAAAAATCTTCTTTTTTCCAAACTTTTTCCTTACATTTTTTTCAGCAATATTGTATAAATGGTGTATAAACATGTATATATGATGTACAAATAATTATGTAGTGTATATGCAATGTATCGATATTATATAAATGAAGAACAAATATTTATCGATATTGCACAAATAATGCACAAATATGTCTCGATATTATATAAATAATATATAAATATTTATCAATATTGTATAAAAATTATATAATATATTGATATTGTATAAATAATATATATACATGTATCGATATTATATAAACGTGTATCAAATACATATCAATATATAGTGATCGTCTCCAAACCCCTTAATTTATCTGAACAACTCAATCTTCTCTTTCACACCATTAATACCCAAAATACTCCACTTGAACCATCGGAGAAACACACCAATAACACCACTACACAACGAATCACGCAAAAGATCCAATTCACCAATATACTCCCTTCTTGTAATCTTATAATATTTTGGTCATTTCATCTTCCAAAATAATTAATAAATCTTTTAACACCAAGTGCAACAAGGATGATTAATAGTGAAAAAGCATTGTCTAAACTACTAGTTGAGTTATTCTATTTTGTCGGTGAATTACATGGAGTTAGGTGAGTCAAAGATTGTTATTTTTATCGGACTCCAACATGAAAGTTCAACAAAAACACAAAAATAGGACTCCAATGAGTGTAGATCAGTGTTAGCTCAAATGAAATTATATGTCTGATGAATCTAGTTTTTTTTATCTACCTAATTGCTTTCTGAAATTATATGTGTGATGAATCTACTTTTTTATCTACTTAATTCTTTAGAAAGCAGACAGAAGTTTGAGTTCGCTCTATTAACAACCAAGACCATGAACATCCACCTTTGTTAATTCTCCGATCACTCGTCGCGAAAACACAAACACTTATTTTCGGTCATCACTGAAACAACTAATCAACTACTAAACGAGTTCCATCATCCACAACCGCCGACCTTCACTCTATCAAATCACCCAACTTCGGTCAGTCCCAATCTCCTTGAAAATCCAACTCCGAAGTCTCCAAATCCTTAAAAGTTCGACGAAATATTAACAGCTCCGATTCAGCTCGACGAAACCTTAACAGTTACTTGAAAGTCTTTATCTCCTTGAAAATTTAACTAACCACCTCCCATTAACAATAGATCAACCTCGTTGAAAAAATCAATTGAATCAGGAAAGAATTGAAGTTTAGACAATGTGGATTTCGCGATTAAATATGAAAAACATGAAATCAAAGCAATTGGCCGACTGACCATTTTTACCGCAGTTAATTTTGCCGACCGACTAGATTTGGTAATAATTTTAGTCGAAAGACCATTTTAGATAATTAATGATAAGTGACTAGTTTTTATGTAAGAATTAAAGTCAAATGACATTTTGTCTAATTTTTCCTTTCTTTTATATATATCAGATATTTGAAGTGAAAGAACCTCTATAATTATGCAGCGTAAATGTATTAAAACTTAAAAATAGTGTTGAAAAATAATAGAAGATTCATATACATTCATCTTGTGATAGTAGAGAGAAATTTATTGAATCCTAAAGTTCATTTAAAATAGTTATTTTATGTCTCGTTATTTTACTATTATCAATATATCATTAGATAATCATAAATAAAAAAACCGAACCAAACCGACAAAAAATAAATCAATGAATTTTTTAATGTTATTTGATTTGGTTTGGTTTTTAGAATTTCAAAGACCAATTAAATTGATTTGGTTATAATTTTAATAAAAAAATTGATCCAAATCGAAGCATGAACACCCCTATAATGAAGAATATATTAGGCCCTTTTCCGAATTTATAATAAAGTGCACAATTATAGTACTGTATTGAAGATTTGTATTATTTTAACAATATCTTTTCAAAAAAAAATATTTATCACAATTTTCTGTTTGAAAGTCACACTATATGAAATATTTTAAAATATTTTTTTTATCCAATAAATATAAAAAGAGTTGCAATTTATATTTATTTACATAATTTTTTTGACTATTCATATTTGAAATATTTTATTAATCTAATTTAATTTAGATGTAAGAATTAATGAAATTGTCTGGAGAAGCTATTTTAAATGATGAAGGAGCATGATGTTTGGGTAAAATTATTGGCGAAAACGATGCATGGCGCTCGTACTATTTCCTGATAATATAAAATTCCACGGTCGAAATTAAAAATCTGCTGTTGTATTAGATGGAAAATATTGGCTAATCTCTCTCCATAATAGCACAAAAACTCGAGCTCTTTCTGCAACCGATCATCAAACAGAGCTTTGGCCTTTGTGTGGAGAAGCATACTACAACTACTACTACTACTACTACATACGATGTCGTTTTGCTCGTCTGTGTCATCTTCCCAGTCTCTGTCTATCTTCGCCAAACCTTTTGGATCTTCTAAGCCTCACACAACTCGAATCTGTGCTTCTGCTGATGTCCCTGACTTTCTCTCTGCTGATTGGTATCCATCTTAGCTCCCTCTCTTGTTTGCTCCTCAATATTTTCGTATTACCTTACTTCTTCCTATACAACAACAATTTACCCAATGTAATTAGAAGAAGTTTGACACATCTTAACTATTATGTGTCAAGAAAGATTTAATAGATTGATTATATTATCAATTGAATTAGAATTATTCAAGGAAATCGATTATAATGAAGTCATTAGCAACTTTACATATGAATGAGCTCGAAGAACATACTTTTAAAAAAATATGTTAATTTACTAGTAGTGTAACATCCATTTGATTTTTGTTTTAGGACATTAACGTTTTTGAGACGCCATGCTCGGGAGGGGATGTGTACGCAGCCTTAATGCTTCCTTATGTGAAAATGATATAAAGTTATTTGTTTTTGCCTTTTTGGTTAGTGGAAATCACAAGTTTATTCAATATTTTGGTTCTTTCCCCGGGGATTGAACTCGGGGTGTTGACTTATTGAATTGATGCTTTTACAATTTGTTTGATTTTCTATACTTTTGGGTTAGTACAACATTCACACGAAATAGCATTGTGTGAACTGAAGTTACCAGTTTCCTGGGGTTGATCTTGGGTAGAGTTGAGCTGCCACTAGTTGAGGTAGCCGTCAACTACCCCACTTCAAGTGAACTAATTGTCTTGTGCTGCTTTCAGAAACTGAAATCCATTAAACAGTTTGGTTTAAGCGCATTTTTCCACCATGACACTAACTTACCAACAAGAGCAAAGTCCCAATCTTAATCTCAAACTAGTGGGTCGGTTATCTGAATTATCTATGTCCATTACTCTATGTTTAGGCCGATTTAACTTCAATACTCAATCGGGCATTTTATAGAATTAGAGGCTCTTTAACTCTCACGTTTATATACTGATATACAAATCTCTAACTAGACTAAACAAAAGACTCCTGGTAGACACTATATCTTATATAATTGTACCAACAATGGCTAAGTCTTAATTCCAATGTTGATATCGCCTATATGTATCTTTTGCTTCTATCATGCTTTGTTTAGCTAAGTAAGTTTGTATATATTCCCAGAGATTGGGACAAGCGTGTGAAAGTTATTTGTGACAAACTGTGAAACTTGAGGTCAAGATCTCTGCATCAGTGTTATCAAAAGTGAAAGCGCAAAAAAGCTCTAAGGCCTGTTGGGGCTTAAAGCGCAAATAAAAGCGTGAGCTTCAATGGGAAAAGGTGCCAAGGGAGAAAAAATACAAATATTTTTATTTAGTTCAAGACTAAGAATTATAAGCATGAACAACAAATATATGAACAAAGGAATTGAAAACAATTACAACAAAGTAAAATATCAATTGTTTAGTGTCACCTCTTGAAAAGAGACTCATTGGCAAGGAAAGTATGCCTTAGAAACTTGAGGATGACACTGAAGCGCACATAAAGTGAGGCGAAGCGCTCAACACGTTTTTAGCCTCACTTTAGGGCTTAAGCGCACCTTTGATGACAATGCTCCTCATGCTCTCTTACCATGTTGAATTATATGATCACCTCATCTAAAAGCTAAATTATTGGTGAGATTTCACTTTTAATTACTTAAATTATTTCTTTAATAATCCATTATGTGGAAATTCTATTAAACTATTTGCAATTATGCATTATCTGTTGCAGGCTTGAACCTCGTAGGAAAAAGCCATTTGGTCCAAGATTATGTGTGAGTTTTTAACACTTGAACATGGATTGAAGGAGGTTTCTGCACTTGCTTATGTATCAATTTGCTTTATGGTTTTGCAATAGTTCAGTGCAGAAGAAGCAGTTCGAAACCAGCTTGATGCATTGAAGTACAATGACCAACCTCATAACGATTATGGAGTAGAAGTCATGTACAGAGTAATTTCTAGAACTCCTTTTCTCTTGGGTATGATGGTTTATAACAAGTTGAAACTGGAAGTTTTTAAATCTTTAACCTTTCGTGATAGTTTGCTGGATTTGATCCTTTTCAAAGGTCTACCTACTTTGGGCGCTTTTTTGACTTGGGTCAGGTTAGTAATCATTACCAAAATATGTAATTTGATTGCTATATCGTTTGGCCCTTTTGTTTTATTTTTATTTGGATTTTAATTTTTTCTATTTCCTCCTTTTTTTTTTTGATAACCGTGGTGTCCGGGTCAGCTTTCGCACACCTCGACTAATTCCACGCAATACGTGGCACCTCCCACCAGCAACAGATACCAGGTAACTTTATCCACCAAGGCTAGGATAGATGGGAAGAAATCGCCTAGTGTTTTCGTCTCTGGTGGGACTTGAATTCTCCTTAATCTTAAATTATTATTGTATATTGGCTCAATCGTTAAGAGTAGCTGCCTGTCAAATATATGCTCTTTAGGTCAAGGCACTTGAGCATAATTCCTGCACCAGAGGGAGCAACTAAAAGAAGCTTGTAGTAGTTCTATGAATTAAAAAATAAAGAAGGCAATATTCGCTATACCTATCTTTACTTGGTTGTCTGATGTCTATCATACAGTTTGAACGATTCAGGCGAATCTTTCATCACTCAACTTATAGGGTATTGCTTGGCCATCAGGAGAGGAAGATTTTGAGCAGTTTGCATGTAAATGAGGTTTGTCAGGTTTTACATGTTGCTAACAAATTTTCACAGAAGTGCAAGGAAAAGCTTAAGAATTGTCTAATTTCCACAATGCTTGTGCAGAATCTGTATAAGCAGCGTGTCTGGGTCCGTGGCACTCGGCCTGAGGAAGAAGAAATCTACCAATTTAACATGGTTCAGGTTTGTTCGTTATTGCTCGCCTCCCTGTTGAGAGCTTATTTGAATTGATATTTCTTTAACTGTGTTTCCCTTTGATTTTTCATTTCAAATATTACTATTAAAATATGCATACGGTGGAAATTGGACCAATGAGAGAGTAATATAGAGTATGTTATACAGTTAGAATTCTCCTTCTCTGTCTATAATTAATTTCAACGTGTTCAAGATAGTAAACACTAAACAATTATGCAGTTTATCAATATTTATGTTGGACCAAATAAATTTAAGAGTGGAGCACTGCAATATAGTTTTCTAACAAAAGAAGAGCTCTTTTGCTTATGGAGAGCGTTGTTATTTGAATTTAGTTTATTTACACTGACGGAACTAGTGGATCAAGTATTGCTACTCTTTTCGTACTAGCTTTTTTGGCGCTTGTGAGTTTTGGTAAGCTGTTAGATACTGATTTCATTATCTGCTTGCTGATTAGCCTTTTTAAAAAAAATAATTTTCAGTAATTCATCCACTCCTATCTGAATGAATGAAGATTTCTTTTCGTGCTTATATTTTGAGAGAATTGATCTTTACTACTCGGGCAAAAAAAATTTTTCTCAAATCCTGCTCTTCAGAATTCTAAATCTTCCTGTAGCTTGCAAATTGTTGCCTCCAGAATGCATTGTCCTGCGTTGAATGACCATTATTACCTCAATTATTTATCTTGTGTCAACAATTTAATAAAGAAGGAAATATCTTGCAATTCCTTTTGTAGGACAGAAACTCAGGATCAACATTGCATCTCTACTATTCTGTACCAATAACTGTTGAATTTCCACATTTCCTCGGAGCTTTGGTGTTTGAAACCATGTTATTTCCCACCTGTGTTGGACAAGTTGGAACATAGTCAATATTCCACCATATCAGGGTTAAACTAGATTTATACATGAACTAAGTTGTCAGATAACAATCCTCGAGATATTCAGACAGGATACTGTTTTTTGTTTTTGTTTGAAAATGGTATGGTTTATATCATCAGAATAGCACAAAAATTCTGGCTGTTTACAATGTCCATCCCAAGAACCAAAAAGGAAGAAAACCCTGACTATCTATTCAAAGTCTCTATACAGTTTTCAAAGTAGTGCTGGCTTGTCCTTCAAAAACCTCCTATTTCTTTCCTTCCAGAGACACCTACCCAAATAATAGAGACATGCTGGAATTGTATTCCATGTGGTCTTCATTGCTTTTTATAGCCTTTTCTGCTCCAGCACTTCTAGGAAACCAGAGGTAGATCTTGGCATGACCAATTCAATCCCAAAGTCCTTTAAAATATATACCTGTGTCACGATAGAACAATGCAAAACAAGTACATATTGCTTAGTTGACATGAAACTAGTTTGGTATGCTTAGGTCGTGTGCAACTATTCTTAGTTTGATTTCACACTTCTTGTACATGGAATTTGAAAGCAGACATACTAAATTACGAAAACATATAAGCAGACGCATGTCGTCCACACTCAATATTTTTATTTTTGTTTCTGCTTTCACTGGGATTTTCATCTTCTTTTTCCCGTTTTCACAAGAAGATAATATGGTTTATAATATACAGCGTGTTGGTGGATCTTGGGATGGCTACTGGCTGACAGAATCTGTGCTTCATGACGGGGATACTTTCTCCGGAGGTGTGGCTTACTGAACTAGTATCCACAGTAGCTCGGAAGTCGATGTGGTTTCGTTATAACTTCGTTGCTGTGAATACGAGTAATATACAGTACAATGTATAGTGCTGGTGCATATTATCTTCCTTGTATCAAGACTGGCCAATCATGTAAATAAAAACTTGTACATTTTATAGAATGGAAAAAATAGATATTGCTTCTGGTGATGCATCAAACATCAGTATTTCACCCCTTATTGTGCTTTTATTAGTCATTGTCAACAAGAACACTCATGTCATATATCAGCATGCCTTTCTTTCCTAGAGGTATTTCCGTTCATCTTTAAAAATTTGACTCCTCTTCAATGTCACTTAGATTATTCCCAAGTCACTTCGACATTTTCAAGATAGTACAAGTTCTAGGCTGCTGTTTACAACAGAGCAATATTCACTATAGAACCCTTGACCAAATTAGATAGTCACAAAATGGCGTATCTATTCCACGGAGCTGTCGAGCAAAGGGAATTTTGCTGCGACTCAAGGATGTATAATTATATCATAATCAGCATAAGTGCTTCATTATAAAACAATGTATCCTGTTATACACGTGCTTTCCCTCGGCTGATCAGTCTGCCTCGTGCATCCAACATGATTTTAATTACAACTAAAAAGTAAAAACCAACACTTCAGTTTGAATGATATATGATATAACCATTAGGGGATCAATCATGACTTAAATAATAGTAACTGAATTCTGTTTTACCATGAACTCTCCTACATCTTTAACAGTTCAAAACCACTTGCTGCACATTAACATCATGCAAAAAAGAGAGGTAGTCCAAGAATTGGTGTATACTGCCCCCCCATAAATAAAAAAAAACTAAAACCAGAAGGTTCAGAACTTCAAAACTATGTCAAGGGCTCGATGAAACCTCAACCAAGTCAGCTCTCACGTATCATTTCTTTGTTTGAGAGATAAACTTGGTTAGGACATAACAATGTGGTGGGGTGATGTTTTTGTAATAGTTTTGGATGGTATTGGTGACCTCAAAGCCGAATTTCTTATAGAAGTTGATGGCATCTTCATTACTTGTCTGCACATGCAAGTAAATCTCTCTGATATTCTGCTTTATACAAAGATCAAGAACATGATTTAACATCTTTGTACCTGCACAGTCAAAGAAACATGATGAATACACAAGAAGCAGTTTCATTATACTGAATTGTTAGGAGAAAATGAACGTCAATTGGAATCCCTGCAGCTCCTGATCTTCAAAAGAAGAGTTCAGTATCTTTTCACAAATCTCAGAGTTTTGATTTTGGAGCCGAAATATGCATTTAAACAGTTCCCAAAGATCACACGAAAAGATTCCAACTGAAAAAGGGATTAAGAGAAAAGACAGTAGTGAAAGCTGGGGGTTCCATCAATACACAAATGTTCTGTGGTGAACATGAAACAAACAGAGAAAAATTTAATGTTGGTAATCACTCTGAAGATAAGTTCACTTACCAATACCTAGACCACGATATGGAGCTAAAACACCCAAAGTCATTATATAAACACAAACAGCTTCACCTTCCTTGTCAAGTCGACATGCAATGGAGCCTACACAAATGTCACTATAATATGCTGCAGGCAAAAGAACTAAACCAGGTCAGACCTTTGAAATTTCCAGCATTCAACTTTCACCATTGGAGAGATGACACAAGATAGAGATGAATTTGTCAAATACTAACAAGGAGGATAAAGAGCAGTAAGTGCTGCAAAAGTCTTTACACCAGCACCGCAGAAAGAAAATAAGCTCACACTGTGTCCCCCTGACCTATTTTTGAGGGGCTTCTATGGAATCTGTCATACTTGTCATCATTCTCATTTTCCTGAATGCTAAAGGACTCCCCCCTGCGCACGCTTCTATAAACAATTGTCAAATCAATACCTCTATCACCTGTGTGTTCACTAGATATCCGTACTACCTTCTCTACTGTCAGGAAGAATGTACAATCCAATAACCTTGTGCTTCTTTTAATTCTCTTGTTTGAGCAAAAGATGTTCAAAAATCTTTCTGAATAAAGAAAGTAGGTATACGTGAATAAATTCGTCAAGTCCTAATGCCAATAGGCTTAGTAACAAAAAGAAAATTGAATGAATGTAGGAATAATCATGGCCAGATGTCGTTTCTTGCATCCAATAAATACCATAACCGAGGAGAAGAAAATATGTTTAACTTGCTATTGTTTCAAATGAACAGCAGATAGTGCTACAAGCAACCACAATTACTTATTTATGTTAACAAATAAGCTCAGTGGCAATTGTCAATCCTTTTTTTACCATTAAAGGACTGTTCTGCGAACTTAAGTACCAAAGCTTGCATAAGACCTACCGAGCAAGACAATCACTCAAGGGCATCAGATCTTACTTTTAAGAAAAAAGTTCTCACAAGTTTTATGTAACTATTTAAGCAAATTAAAAGGTCCACTGAAGATGGTTCCTGCCAACTCCCATGGAAATTTAACAGAAAGAAGAATGTATGGTCTCCATGAACAGTTATCCACCTTATATTAGTGGACCAATAATGAGTTTGACACCCATACTTGAATAGAGCTCTGTTACTGGCTGCCACAGTCTACGAATTCTCACCAAGACACATAGACATGTGTAAATCTACTGTGTAAAACGCCTCTGACCATCGGCCAAGCTTGTGTGGCAATAATATAATTGAGTTGGACAAAGCGTGTGATATACATGACTTTCAGGAGAGTGGAATCTAAGAATTAAACTATAGACAGTTATAAAGGAAAAAAATCTATTTTATGCTTTTATTCTCTCTTTTTCTCTTTTTCTCTTTTTTCTATTCTTTCTTTCCCTTCTTCCACTGATAAGATTGAAAAAGAGCTTCACCATTCAGGCCCTCGTTCAGACCGACTTATCGCCATCTTCACAAAGTCACTGCTCTCTCTTACCTGCTCATCTCTCACACTGAACACTCAGTTTTTCCTCACTATACTCCCTGGAATTTTTCCTTCTTTAAGAAACTCATGTATCACACTGCAACAAGTAAAGAACTCAAAACAATAAATAGCCTGGACATATACAAGAAAAGGGCAAATAAGCATGGATATTCAAATAGCTCAGTCATATGACTCATGGCTCCTAATATGGTGTTGATGTGAAGCTAGGTTTAGTACAGGCAGAATGCCGTCAGCTAGACTGGCAATACTATTCTGTTCTGGAATGGGGTTCTAATTCAAATTCCTAGGTGATCAGTATTTTTAAGCAACTAATCGGATAATATGAGGTTAAGATTCAATGGACTTTTGGATGTTGTAGAGATCAGCTATGATTTATACTGAGAAACTTTTTAGAAGATGAACGTCCATATTGTAATAAAACTGTGCCTATAAAAAAATTGAACTCTTATTGTAATAATTACTCCGGAGAAAATAGGGAACACCTAAGTGTGCACAGAGGGAGTATTTTCCATGTTCTTTTCTGGGGGAGTTTTGAGGAAGATGGAAATGAATAATGTGATATTGATGATAATTTATGGTGTGAAGGAGATGACAGGGAAGGGAGGCTTGAGTTATTTGTTGTATGTGTGTAAGCAAGTGAAGGAGGTGGGAGTTTGTTATGCAAAACATCATAAATGTCCCTTCTTCCATAATCTTCTGGATATTTAACTTCATTCAAATATGCCAGAGGGTAAAATCATGCAATGCAGCAAATATTCCAATTCTGATCACCTCTTTTGTCACTGAGAGTCCTCTAACCACCTAAACCTAGACTTATGCAGCCTAAAACTCCTTACTACAACCCCAGTTTCATTCTTTTTCATGAAACTAGTCTTAAGTTGTAGCGCTGCATATACCACGTGTCTCCCTGACCTTCTTACCTTCAACATGCTTGTGAAACAGTGAAGTCAAATAGGTTTACCTTTTAAATACTGTATTTCATCTATTTACATTAGCCTACATGTCTCAAATGGCTCCAAACAAATATATTAATTTTACCGGACTACATTTTACAGAGATACCTATTGCTGCTTCTTTAATTCGGGTTAAGTTACTATAATAAAGGCATAGTGTTGGAAACTGGTGTCAAAATAACAGCAGGACAAATTGAAGTGTATAGTTCAGATTACGTGTTTGTAGCTTCACTTTAGGGTATCCATTTTCTCACCTGAAAATGAAAGATAACTAAATTTGGTTGATAGAATGTGTATGATACCTCATGTTCATGTAGCAGAATGAATTGAAGTGTAGTACATGTTGTGCATCAGCTTAGTTTCTTTGCTATGTAAGCGAATTATAAATCAGCTTCCTGAACAGACCTAGTATATAAAAGCTCTAAATTGATCTAAAATCCCATATTGTTATCAATTTTATGTCAGTATCAATATCTTAAGTCATACATGCGAGTCAGAACCAAATAACCCATAAAATAACGCGGAACAAGCACATTGACATCATATAAACCCTCAAAAAATTCAACACAACATCATTGCCACAATAACTGCATCTCCTCAGCAAACATGAATCCTCAACACTAACATCAACAACAGAAAAAAGTAAATGGACAAGATGTCATTTCACATTGGACATGAACACAATGAAAAACTTGACTCACCGCACCACAACAAACAGTACCACATATAGAGAGACAAAAAAGGAAAGATCAGAAAATTTCATAAAAGGAAATGTATTCCTATTATGACGCCTAACAACCAAAAATGCTAGTCCTCTATCCCAAAATCTTTTGATACAATTTCGCAATTGTCAACTACACGTCAAACTAAAGTTGTAATTTTTTAAAATAAGACTTTGAGAAGAAGAGGAGCCTTGGCGTAATTAGTAAAGTTGTGGTGCCACGTGATCAGGAAGTCAGAGGTTCAAGCCGTGGAAATAGCCACCGCAGAAATGCAAGGTAAAGTTGCATACACTTAGACCATATATTTAAGTAATCAATATAGTCACTCGTTCCAGAAGAACCCAGAAAAGAAAAAGGGAAGAAAAGGAAAAGGCAGAAGTGAAAACGAACCGAACCTAGCTTGGTGAAATCAGCAGCGGCAAGTGCATCGGAGTAGTATTTATCACTGTAACGAACTGGGAAGAGTACAGTGTTGATCTTTTTCAGTTGCATCATGTTCTTGTACCTTACATTCTCCAATGAGATGCACACTTCACGCCCCACACCCATTGCAGATTCTTACACCGACAAAAGGGTTGCGTGGTACATTGTACAACATATCTTCCTTGACTAGCCCATCAAAATTGATGATTTACAAAAAAAAACTTAAAGGTGCATAAATTTGAACTTTTGACCTCCTCCTCTCATCGACAAAAAACTTCAAATTAATCAATTTTTAAAAAAAACTTTTGACTCATGTGTTTGATAAGAATCAATTTTTTTAATTTTTTTGACTTATGTGTTTGATATGATGCATAAGGAGAGATAATTCTGAAATAAGTTTTATGTAGAAAAAAAGATAGTTCTGGAATAAATTTTTGATATCTCTTAAAGTTTGAGATACTAAGCAGAAATTAATAATTGGTGCTGAAATAAATTATTTCCTGTCTTTAAGTAGAATAAGGAATAATCTTGAGATAAATCATCTTGAACTAAAATAGTTAAAATAACAAAAATACTTCTTCAAACTATTTTTAAACATCACAGATATAAAAAAGTTAGAAGGTATTTTTATAAAGAAAAAAGGGTAAAAAATACCTCTCTACTTTAATTTATTGGCTAAATTTACCCTTGATTATACTTTAAGGCCAAATGCATTCCTACTATTAACAAAGTATGCAAGAATACCCCTAATTTGGATGGAATCCCCAATTCAATTTTATTATCCAATTTCAATCAAAATTGCCTCATTTTATCCTAAAATCCGACCCGACCCGAACCTAATCACCTGTTTTAGCACTTCCATCTTCACAATTCATTTTTTTTTCTTTGAAGTTGCATTTTTTTTAAAGACCTTAATTAAAATTGGAGGAAAGAAAGGTTAGGATTTAAGAAAAATAACTCCATAGAGTTCTATTTCATGGCAGATTGTGAAAATTTTATAAGGTAATTACTGAAGTAAAATCCTAGTTTAAAATGAAATCCAGTAAGGAATTATGAGTATAATTCAAAAGTGGGAAGCTTTACAAAGAGGGTTTGAAGGTGAAGAATAGGGGAAAAAATGAATCTTAGGTCTAATTAAAAGATGAATAAGAAGTTTAAAAGTTGAAACTTCCTTCACCCACTAATTGAAACTACCATTGATGGAGCTTCAATGGCTGCCAGTGGGGAGATCCGAGATTGCCACCATGGATTGATCCAAACGACAATAAATGTTAATCGAACTTATTTGTTGTTGATTTAGAGGTCATTTGTACTTGAAACTACTGATATCTTTCGTTTGAGCTTGATGGTGAACTTGTCCACCATTGGTAGCCATTGGAGCTCCATTAAAGCTTCAATGTTTAAATTTTAATTTTTTGGAAACGAGCTTCCTTTCAAGAGAGAGTTATTTCCGATGATTGGGAACATCTTGGAGTTCTCATCTATCAAATTAGAGACAATTTGGTAAAGATTTGAATGATTTTTGTTTCAAATTTGAATGCTAGTCGAAGGAAGACCACTGTAATATAATTTGGGTTTTGATTTATGGGTCGGGTCAAGTTTTAGGAGAAAAATCGGGCAATTTTGATTGAAATTGGATAATAGAAATTGAATTGGGTATTTCATCCAAATCAGGGGTATTTTTAAATACTTTATTAACGGTAGGGGTATTTTTGACCCTAAAGTATAACAAGGGGTAAACTTAGCCAATAAACTAAAGTAGAGGGGTATTTTTGACCCTTTTCCCTTTTATAAACAAGCAACTACTTAATCTTAAAAATTGTGCAATATATATTACTTTTAGTATAGCAAACCAAACAATCAAAAGAATCAATACCAGTCAACCAACATCTTTTTTCAAGGTCATTTGGTGTAATTTTGGCATCAAATTATTTTAAGGTAGGATGAATTGCACAATTTGGTTCATTTAAGGTTATTATTTAAATTCATCCCCTTGAAAGGAACTTGTGCAAAGGTGATATCAAGGACCATAATGTCTTTATCTTTAATCTTAATCTTTATTTTTAATTTTTAATATATTAAAAGTGTCAAAAGCATTAGAAAAGTAATTTTAACTTTTTATTCTTCATTAAAAGACTTCGCAATAAATGAAATTGTCTTTTTACTATTTTTTTTAAATTATAATTTAATTAAATTAAGGACTCCTAAAATATATGAAAAGAAATTAAGACTCAAAAATTAGTCGAACATTCTTTATAAACATCCGTATAAGAACCCTAATCTGTAGGTTTTTCTTTCCCCCCTTTTCAACATTGTTGTTTATCAAAATTATAAATAGTTACACATTCGTAATCATGAGGTTCATAAACTTTGAATCTCAATTTATTCAATCTTCTTCTTTTTTAATTTGGTATAACGATGAGGCCCTAAAGAATATCTGAAATGTATATTCAATTCATTGTCTATTTTACTAAAAACATATGATTTTCTAAGAATGAAAGAAGTGAAGCTCCACCTTCAATAGAAGGACGATATACACGGTTGAGTAGGCCTATTTCACAAAATAACCATGTTCTGTTATTTGAACCACCACAAGTGTATTCCTTCTATATACTAAAAAACTAACATAGAAACACATGAACATTAGGCCTTGAACCATATGAATAGTTGGGCTGAAAGTTTTATTTTTGTAGTGTTGAATGTTTGGTTTTTTATCTGCTAAAATGACTGAAGGGCACAATTTTATGTATATATGCAACAAAGTGTTGTAGTATATGCTATGTGGATAAAGTGTTATGTTCTAAAAAAAAGAACGTTGATTTTTTTATTGTCCATTAGTATCTTAACTAGGTAGAGATTAAGGATTGTTTGAAACTTTTTGTTTAGCCTTTCCGCATCATAAGGGTCTTAGAGGTTTAAACATTATTACTCACAATGTTTCAAAATTAACAGATAGATACATAGTTAAAGATCTGTTTGCACACAAATGATCTTCCAAGGTTGGTTTAAATGGACTTTAGAATAAGTTGTTTGCTAGAAAATCTCAATGGCAATCTCATGATGTTCCCATTAATAGGATGATGACATGGTACAAAGTAACATACATATCTCATCCATTCTCTATTTTTTTTTCTTTTGAAAAATCTTTATTGCCCCAATTATGATATTATCCACATTGTCTAATTGTAAGTTTATGTATATTAGAATTGTAACTATGATCAATTTAGTTTAACTGTAGGTTATCAAAGGTCAAGGTCATTTGGTTAGTTAAAGTCTTCGTATGATTAGGTTGATTTGGAGTTTCTACTCGTTCAACAAATTTAGGATATGTGGGAGCAGTAACACGAGAAGATAATTGTAGCGAAGTAATTTGATCAGTTAGCCTTTTTCCTCTTAAATATATCTTTCATGGTGGATTATTGTAATACCCCGCAAAATTCTAAACGAGTTTTCAGTTATTCGTCCCATGTTTAGAAGTCCCAAAGCCATTTAATTTACACTAAGTACAAGTGACATGACCATTTTAATATATCAAGATTTCAAATATTTTATTTTTGGTCTTTTCGAGTTTGAAATATTGATTTATAAGTTGAAATATGTTTAGGGATATTAAAAGGGTCATTCGGGAGAGTTTTGAAATTTTTGAAAGGGGTTCGGGGTATTTTTAGACCACGGAGGCAGAAATCCTCTGTGATTTGGACGTGTCACGGAAACTAGCCCTATGCGATCCATAACGTGTATTGGAGGTTAGTCTCTGTGATAGCCTCCGTGCCATGGAAGCTCTGAAATCCTGCAGCATCATTTAAAAGTTCAAGGGGCATTTTGGTTTTTCCCCCCTCACCCTAAACACCAAATTGACGTCTTAAAACCCAAGAGGAGCATTATTTGCCCCATTCTCCATCAGTTAACGATTCTAAAAATCACCCCATCCCTAAGAACACAAAAGTTAAAGCTTTTCCCAAGAATTCACCATTCAAGGTCCCAACTCCAAGTTTTCTTCAAGGATTTAAGCAACTCAGGTATGTGGGATATTCATCAATAGGGTTCCTTCCACCCATTGAGTCCCACGAACCCTTATAAATCTTTTTTCCTATTTCATAAAATTTCAATGTCAAGTATGAAATTACTCAAATTGCTTTTAATAGTTTTGAATAAAAATCACGACTTTGTGTTTCCCCATGTGAATTATACCCTTACATGTTTTATAATCTCAGTAACCCACATCATGTTCAGTTGATACCATGTCAATTTCTCAAGTTATGAAATAAACCATGTGATCATGTTATTCTCATAAGTTTAACATACTCGTGTACTCATAGTCATGAATTTCATCAATTTAGTGAAATATACTATGTTTTGGGGTTTACAAATCGTGAATTTCCTTAAAGTATTTTAAATGATGTTATTGTATTTAAAAGTATTATTTCAGCTTATTACATTAAGGCCAAGGACATGTATTGACAGATGAGAACACTTAAATGGGATCCTTGGTTTGAATTGGATATTAAAACCACAATTGGCATAGCATGAATTTCAATGCCTGACTTACCACCAATTTTTTTTGTTAAGGAAGCCATTTTTCTATTGCTTCTGCTATAAGAAAGCTGTTAATTGTAGACATGGCTACAAGGAATCATACGAGGCCTAGTTGTGCAAGAGTGAAGATAGAGGTGGATCTCATTAGCATCTCGTTGCTAAGTTACCTTATAGAGTAAAAATCAATGAAGAGGATGATATTACGGGGGAAATAAAATCCAAGTGGATTCAGATTCAATACGACTATATGCCTAAGTATTGTAAAGAGTGTTGTTTACAAGGACATGATGAAGAACATTGCTAGAATATTTATCCTGAGATATTTGCTAAGTTACAAGAGCAAAAAGAAGAAAAAGATAATACTAAGGAGGCTAATAAAAGGTAGAAAGAAAATGTTAGAGAATCAACAACTAACAACAACAAACATGTAATACCCCGTACTTTTTCCTAGCTAATTTTATCTCAAAAATGTCTAGTATTAGCTTCTAAATTGAACGATGGTTATTCCAATAGGAATTTTTACGATTTTCACTTTTTGTCATGTAGAAAATTCAATAAGCTTTCCATCGATATAAGATTCGCCCAAATCCGATAACTGAGTCAGAAGTTACGACTATTTTAAGTTCCTATCGTAAAACAACGCCATATTAGTCAGTGGCACTCCGCGTCACAAGAGGAAATGGCATTTGGAAAATTCCAGTAGGTGTCCACGATTATGGCGCGTCGCGCCTGGGTCCAAATTCAGAATTGTCCTTTTCCAGTGTCTTAGCGGGATTTTCTCCGCGTCGCGCCAAAGTTCCAGGTCGCAAAAGAAGGGGCAATATGATGGCTCTGCATCGCGCCATCCCTCAGTTTTACAATTGTCAAATTCCAGTGACATAGCACGATAACGCCACGTCGCGCCAGGGGTTCAGCTCGGGAAAATTTTATTGAAATTAAATGACGCTTCTAGGGTTAAAAGGGTCAACTTCCCCCCCCCTATTTAAGCCATTTAACACGTAATTCAGCCACTTTTCACCCAAAATACACTCTCTTCTCTCAAAAACCTCTCAATAACAAGCTAGGATTTTCATAGAAGATCCAATTCCAAGAAAGTTTCTCCGTCAATCTTCACGAAATCACGAACTAAGGTATGCATAGTGTTCATTCATGGACTCTTTTCATCCATGAAGCCTAAGAATCCCTTTTCTAAATTTAAGTTTATGGATTTTCTTATGAATTTCATGATTAGGTTGCTCTTGTTCATGTGGATAATGAGAAATTGAATTCTACTCCATGTTGGGTGATAAATTCTATGTGGGTTACATTATTATGGATATAGATTAATGCAAACCTATGATTAAACCCTTGAATGATGAAATTAGAATTAAACCATGATGTTTAATTATTGTACAATGATGTTTACATATACCATACCTATAATATGTTTGATTAAATGCCTAGATGAAGGAAAAATGCCTAACTAGCATGATACCATAAAATCCCCATGTATGTACAAGTTATGCCTATCACATGTTTTGATGAAATGCTTCTATAAATGTATTATGGATTATGATGTTAGTTATATGTTCAAGTAAGTTATGCTTGATCAGTTTCCTTCCATCGAGTCCTGGGGGTACTCATACCCAAAATATTAGCTGTGTGCCTAGAGCCATGTCATATTTTCATGATACTCTCAGTCAAGCTATGAATCCTTAGACTTCAGACAGTCTTATGACTCAAGAAATCTCTATGATCTCATAAACTCAGTCAGTTGTCATATATCAGTGGTATTCTGTCAGTCAACGGAATTCAGTAACTCAACCCATGTTCAATTAAGTAAATCATGTTCAGAGTCTATTCAGACGGGAGTAGGAATTAGCACCGAGTGAACTCAAGGATGGGAACACATATTATCAGATGAGGGTGTGATTCTTAGAAGTCATCCTCGCATTCCAGAACTATGTAGCCAGCATAGGTTGAGATATCAACAGTGTTCGATGAGGTTTGATGAGGTGGATAAGCACTGTCAGATAAGGGCCCCACCATTCTTGTATAGGGGACACTATCAGATGAGGGTCACCCACAGCTTGTCCTTATCGGTGGTGCGGTATAGACACCCTTCTAATTGGGGTTACAGATTGGACCCCAGCTCAGCTATAATGGCGTATCAGGGGCATATCGGTTAGATAACTACTTCTCACAGTTTTATGCTACAGAATCAGGACTGTCAGATATAGTCAATCATAATCAGGACTGTCAGATATAGTCAATCAGTCTCAGTAATAGAACTTAGATAGTTCTTCAGATTTCAGGACTGTCAGATACAGTCAACTCAGATACAGTACGGAACTCAGATAGTTCCATCAGATTCAGGATTGTCAGATACATTCACTCATGTTATCAGTTATATTCAGATTCAGTAATCATGTTATCACAGTATTAGTGTCAGTTGTTATGTCTCATGCATGTATTCTCACGCTCATGATAGTTAGTCAGTTATAATTATTGTTTATGCATATGAACCTCATGCATTCAGCCTACCTCACATTCATACCAGTACATTTAAAGTACTGATGCATTTGCGCTATGGTGTCTTATACCATAGGTTCAAAGACACGAGCTCCAGAGCAACAGTAGATTCCAGATATTCGAAGACAGAGTTAAAAGTGAGTCCTCATCTTTCGAGGACATGATTATTTCCCTATTATCTCATTAATCAGTTAATTAGTTGGAGTTAGTTGGGGACATATCCCATCAACTCCTTACTCAGACAGTTAAGTCAGTTAGAGGCTTTCTAGACTATCATGTTTCAGACTTTCAGTATGTTCTGTTGTGTTTTGGGTATTCTATTACCCTACACAGATGTTATATCATTTAGATTGTGTTCAGTATTGAACCTTATGGCCTTTCGGTTCATGTTTTCGTGTTATAAAGTATTTTATGCAGTATACAGGTATAGATATTAGTCATGGGTTAGCTTGTGGTCCTTCGGGGTCATGAGCACCGTGTAGCATTCCGGGTACCAGATTTGGGGCGTTACAAATTTGGTATCAGAGCCTAAGGTTCAATAGAGTCCTAGGAAGTCTGAAAGCTGCATCTAGTAGAGTCTTGTACATGGGTATGTTGAGTGCCACATTGATGTGCAAGAGGCTATAAGATGTTTTAGGAATAATTTCCCCTTTTTCGGTATTCATGTCGTGCCAGTGAGCATAATCTCAAGTCAATCTCTCAGTCTAATCTGTTCCCACCTTTCTTCTACAAAACATGCCTCCTAAAAGAAGAAACGGAAATCAGTTAGCCCCTCAACCTGAAGATCCTTTAGGAAATCATGTTTCTCGTGTGGAGTTTAGGGCCATATTCACTATTCTTGTTCAGTCAGTTGCCGCTCAAAATGAATGGCCAATAGTTATTTCGGCTAACCCAATGGCCAATTCAGCCGTAGCTAGTATTTGGGACTTCACTCGAATGAATCCTTTGTCCTTTCTTGGGTCTAAGGTAGATGAGGACCCTCAGGAATTCATTGATCAGGTTCAGAAGGTGACAGATATCATGGGGGTGACTATTGTTGAGAGTGTTGAGCTAGTTGCATATCAGTTGTAGGATGTGGCTCATACTTGGTTCAAATAGTAGAAGTCAAAAAGGTCAGATGATTCAGGTCCTATAGAGTGGAAGGAGTTTGTCACTGTATTCTTAGACAGATTCTTTCCCTAAGAGCTTAGAGAAGCTAAGGTGTTAGAATTCATCAACCTCGGGAAGGAAAATATGACGGTGAAAGAGTATTCTCTTAAGTTTACTTAATTAGCCAGATATGCCCCTCATATGGTTGCAGACAACAGAGCCAAGATGAGTAAGTTCGCTTCAGGGGTAAATGATAGTGTGGTAAAAGAGTGCAGATCTGCCATGCAGAACAGTGACATGACTTTATCCAGGATTATGACTCATGCTCAGCAGATAGAGAAGTAGAAAATTAAGCAGAGGGAGAAGCAGAATAAGAGAGTGAACACAGGTAGTTTCAACTTTGCTCAGCATTAATCAGAAGGAGGAAACCATTCCCAGTTTTATCCTAAGTCATTAGTTCCAGTCCCTTCTTCAGCCGATGCTCCAGTTTCTAAGTTCAGGAAGGGTAACAGAGATAGAGCGCTAAGCTCTAGGTCTCAAGGAAGTGTTAGCAATGCCCGAACTAATCCCCTTTGTCAGACTTGTGGTAAGAACCATAAGGGTGCTTGCAGAGCTGGTAGCGATGTCTGTTTCAATTGTGGCAATCCAGGCCACAGAGTCAGAGACTGCCCTCAGTCAGGTTATCAGAGTCATCTCTGCTCTTCAGTTTAGTCCGATCGCCCGAATCATCAGGGTGCCACCTCCAGTGCTACTAGTGGACAACGCCCAAATCGTCTCTATGCTCTTCAGTACCGATAGGATCAGGAAAATTCTCCTGATATAGTTACTGGTACGTTACAGATCTTTCATGTGTATGTTTATGCCAGGAGCTTCTTTGTCTTTTGTTACTCCTTATATAACAGTCAATTTTGAAGTCAGTCCCAAAATTCTAGCAGAGCCCTTTTCAGTCTCTACCCTAGTGGGTAAAACTATCATAGCCCAACGGGTATACAGGAACTGTCCGATTATGATATTTCAGAAAGTCACTTCAGCAGACTTAGTTGAATTAGAGATGACTAATTTTGATGTCATTCTCGATATAGATTGTCTTTATTCCTACTATGCCACAGTCGACTGCAGAAATAGAATAGTACAGTTTCAATTTCCGAATGAACTCATCCTTGAGTGGAAGGGTAGTACTTCAGCGTTCAGAGGTTAGCTTGTTTCCTACCTTCGGGAATGGAAAATGATATGTAAAGGATGTGTCTATCATCTTGTTCGAGTTAAGGACACTAGTTCTGAAACTCCCAGCCTTGAATCAGTTCCAGTTGTAGGTGAATCTTTAGATGTCTTTCCTGAAGATCTTTCAGGAATTTCTCCCGAAAGGGAAATAGACTTCGGTATTGATCTTCTTCCAGATACTCAGCCTATCTCTATTTTACCATACAGAATGGCACCCACAAAACTCAAAGATCTGAAAGAACAATTAAAGGATCTATTAGATAAGGGATTCATCAGGCACAACGTTTCCCCGTAGGGCGCTCCAGTATTATTCGTGCACAAGAAAGACGGTTCTCTCAGAATGTGTATAGACTACTGTCAACTCAATAAGGTCACGGTCAAGAACAAGTATCCTCTTCCCAGAATCGATGACTTATTTGACCAACTTCAGGGTGCCAGTTATTTCTCTAAGATAGACCTCAGATTCGGCTATCATCAGCTCAGAGTTAGAGAATATGACATTCCAAAAATAGCTTTCCGTACTCGGTATGGTCACTTCGAATTCCTAGTCATGTTATTTGGTCTTACCAATGCCCCAACCACTTTTATGGAATTGATGAACCGTGTGTTCAAGAAGTACTTGGACATGTTTGTCATAGTCTTCATAGATGATATCCTAGTCGATTCCCGCAGTTAGCGCGATCATGCAGACCATCTCAAAATAGTACTTTAGACTATCAAAGATTATTAGTTGTTTGCCAAATTCAGTAAGTGCGAATTTTGGCTAAGGTCAATAGCATTCCTTGGTCATATCGGTTCTTGTGATGACATTAGAGTAGATCCTCAAAAGACCAAAGTAGTAAGAAACTGGCCTCGCTCTGTCTCTCCATTAGATATTAGAAGTTTCTTGGGTTTGGCTGGCTATTACAGATGGTTTGTTGAGGGATTTTCTTCTATTGCATCCCCTATGTCTAGATTGACTCAGAAAAAAGTCAAGCTTCAGTGGTCATATCCTTGCAAAAAGAGTTTTTCAGAGTTGAAGACTTGACTCACCTCAGCTCTAGTCTTAGCTCTCCCAAATGGTTCAGATGGGTTTGTAGTGTATTGTGATGCATCCAGAGTAGGTCTAGGTTATGTCCTCATGCAACATGGTAAGGTCATAGCCTACGCCTCTAGAAAACTTAAACCCTATGAGAGGAATTATCCTACTCATGATCTTGAGTTAGCAGTTATAGTCTTTGCCTTGAAGATTTGGAGGCATTATCTATACGGTGTTCATGTAGATGTGTTCATTGACCATAAAAGTCTTCAATAGTATTTTTCTTAGAAAGATCTTAATCTTCATCAGAGAAGGTGGTTAGAGATCTTGAAATATTATGATATGAGTGTCCTTTATTATCTAGGCAAGGCCAATGTAGTGGCCGACGCTCTCAGTAGACTATCCATGGGTAGTGTTTCTCATGTTGAGGACAGTAAGAAAAAGTTTGCTCAGGAAGTCCATCAGCTTGCCAGACTAGGCGTTCGCTTAGTCGATACAGATGAGGGTGATATATGGGTTCAGAGTAGTTCAGAATCATCTCTAGTTTCCGAGGAAAAAAAAGCAAGATAGAGATCCCATCCTTGTCAAGTTGAAATAGTCAGTCAAGGATTAAAAAGTAGAGGTTTTATCTCATGAGGGAGATGGTGTTTTGCATTGTCAGGGTCATCTCTATGTTCCAGGTCTAGATGGCTTAAGGCAGCAAATTCTTGCTGAAACACATGGTGCGCGCTACTCTATTCATCCAGGGGCCACAAAGATGTACCGCGACTTTCGGGAAATCTATTGGTGGAGTGGAATGAAGAGAGACATTACAGAGTTTGTGGCTAAGTTCTCTACATATCAGCAGGTTAAGATAAAGCATCAGAAGCCTAGTGGGTCCATGCAGGAGTTCAGTGTTCCTACTTGAAAGTGGGAAGTTATGAACATGGACTTCGTGACGGGTTTGCCTCGAACTCGTCATCAGCATGATTCAATCTGGGTCATTGTAGACAGAATGAACAAATCAACTCATTTTTTTTCTCTTATTCAGCCGAGGATTACACCAAACTCTACATCAAGGAGTTGGTCCGATTGCACAGTGTTCCATTGTCCATTATCTCAGACAGAGGTACCCAGTTCACCTTTTATTTCTGAAAGGCATTCCAAAAGGGTCTTGGTACCCAAGTTCATCTTAGTACAACCTTTCATCCTCAGACAGATGGTCAAGCTGAAAGGACCATTCAGATGTTAAAAGATATGCTAAGGGTGTGTGCAATCGATTTCAAGGGAAGTTGGGATGACTACTTACCTTTGATTGAGTTTGCATACAACAACAACTATTATTCCAGTATTCTGATAGCTCCATTCGAATCTCTCTATGGTAGGAGATGTAGATCTCCAATTGGTTGGTTTGAAGTTAGTGAGGCCTCAGTTTAGGGCCTGACTTAGTATTCTATGCCTTAGAAAAAGTCCAGTTGATTAAAGAAAGACCTAGGGCTACTCAGATCCGACAAAAGTCTTATGTAGATATTCATAGAAAAGATCTCAAGTTCGAGATTGGTGACTATGTCTATCTAAAGATCTCTCCCATGAAGGGAGTGAAGTTGTTCGGCAAGAAAGGAAAACTCAATCCCCGATATATCGGTCTCTTCAAGATTCTCAGTCGATTCAGCAAGGTAGCTTATGAGCTCGAATTGCCTTCAAATATAGCCTCAGTTCACCCAGTCTTTCATGTTTCTTTTCTCAAGAAGTGTATAGGTGACCCAGCAGTTGTAGTCCCTATTCAGAGCATTGATGTTTAGAACACTCTCTCTTATAAAGAGATTCCAGTCGAAATCTTAGATTATCAGACTCGTAGATTAAGGAACAAAGAAGTCCCTCTAGTTAAGGTTCTTTGGCGAAATCAATCCGTCGAGGGAGCTACTTAGGAAGCAGAGGCAGACATGTGTACCAAGTATCCTCACCTCTTCTTCACCAACTCAGATCAAGCTCAAGGTAACAGTTCCCTTTAAGCTTACTTAGTTTCATGTTCGGTGTTCATCATAAACTTGGTATGCAGTTTCATGCTCATGTTCCCATTATAAACTTGGTATCAAGTACCATTGCATATTCAGTCATGCACACATGTATCAGTTCAGTTATGTAATTATGCATCAGACATGCATTCTCATTGTGAGAAACTTAGTTCTTGAGAACACTAAGTCATGCATTCATGAATCAGTTACACATGCATCGGATATGCATGTTCAGTATTATATGTTCAGCTTGTCAGTTATGTCAGTCATGAGATCATGTTCCAGCTATTTATGTTCAGCATGTACGTCAGTTTTCTTATCTCCCATCTTAGCCAGTCTCATTCGAGGACGATTGTTCTCAAGGGGGAGATATTGTAATACCCCATACTTTTTCCTAGCTAATTACATCTCAAGAAATTCTAGTATTAGCTTCTAAATTGAATGATGGTTATTCCATGAGGAACTTTCAAGATTTTCACTTTTTGTCATGTGGGAAATTCAATAAGCTTTCCATCAATATAAGATTCGCCCAAATTCAATAACCGAGTCAGAAGTTACGACTATTTTAAGTTACCATCATAAAACAATGCCATATTAGTTAGTGGCGCGCCGCACCACAAGAGGAAATGGCATTTGGAAAATTTCAGTAGGGGTCTGCAATTATGGCGCATCGCGCCAGGGTCCAAATTCAGAATTGTCCTTTTCCAGTGTCTTAGCGCGATTTCCTCCGCATCGCGCCAAAGTTCCAGGTCGCAAAAGAAGGGGCAACGTGATGGATCCACGTCGCGCCATCCCTCAGTTTTCCAATTGTCAAATTCCAGTGACACGGCATGATAGCTCCGCGTTGCGCCAGGGGTTCAGTTCGGGAAAATTTTACTGAAATTAAATGACGCGTTCAGGGTTAAAAAGGTCAACTTCCCACCCCTATTTAAGCCATTTAACACGTGATTCAGCCACTTTTCACCCAAAATACACTCTCTTCTCTCAAAAACCTCTTAATAACAAGCTAGGGTTTTCATAGAAGATCCAACTCCAAGAAAGTTTCTCCGTCAATCTTCATGAAATCAAGAACTAAGGTATATATAGTGTTCATACATGGACTCTTTTCTTCCATGAAACCCAAGAATCCCTTTTCTAAATTCAAGTTTATGGATTTTCTTATGAATTTCATGATTGGGCTGCTCTTGTTCATGTGGATAATGAGAAATTGAATTCTACTCCATGTTGGGTGATAAATTCTATGTGGGTTACATTATTATGGCTATAGATTCATGCAAACCTATGATTAAACCCTTGAATGATGAAATTAGAATTGAACCATGATGTTTAATTATTGTACAATGATGTTTACATGTACTATGCCTATAATACGTTTGATTAAATACCTAGATGAAGGAAAAGTGCCTAACTAGCATGATACTATGAAATCCCCATGTATGTACAAGTTATGCCTATCACATGTTTTGATGAAATGCTTCTATAAATGTATTATGGATTATGATGTTAGTAATATGTTCAAGCAAGTTATGCTTGGTCAGTTTCCTTCCATCAAGTCCTGGGGGTACTCGTACCCAAAATATTAGCTATGTGCCTAGAGTCATGTCATATTTTCACGATACTCTCAGTCAAGCTATGAATACTTAGACTTCAGACAGTCTTATGACTCAGGAAATCTCCATGATCTCATGAACTCAGTCAGTTGTCAGATATTAGTGTTATTCCGTCAGTCTACAGAATTCATTAACTCAGCCCATGTTCAGTTCTGTAAATCATGTTTAAGGTCTATTCATCTGGGAGTAGGAATTAGCACCGAGTGAACCCAAGGATGGGAACACACAGTATCATATGAGGGTGTGAATCTTAGAAGTCATCCTTGTGATGTGTGAGCAGACGCTAACATATTTGAGGCTTTTAACTGATAATAATTACAAAGTCTTAAGCAACTTTTGTCGTTTTTTATTGTTTTATCTTTGATTTTGCAGTGAAAGTCAAGAGGCAAGAGAACCAATAATAATGGAAGTAAAAGAGTTGAAATATGAAGAAAATAGAAGAGAAGTGTGGCTGACGACATTCCTGCTAAGTCGTCAGTACTCTGATAGGTTATCAGCTTTATCGTCAGCCTTAAATAGAGAATGGGATTCAGTTTGAAGAAACGACAATGACATGTGATAAGACATCAGACTTGTGATAAGCCGTCAGAGTCGCCATCAGCCTTAGACAGAACATGGGAGCTGAGGTGGAGAAGTGACGACCTTGTTTGATATATCGTCACAGTTTTGATAAGCCATCAGGATTCACCGTCAGCCTTAAGCAGAAATTGTTAAAATTAAAGAGGAGCTGACGACATCCGTGATAAGTCGTCAGCCTCTTGATATGGCATCACACATGTCGTCACCTAATCCGAGAAGAACACTGAACTCTGTGATTTTGTTTCCTTAATTAGGGTGAAGTATTTAAAGCATAGTTTAGGGTTTTCTAATAGGATTTTGAACCTATTTTGTAACGCACATATTTTGTTATTTTCTCTCTAGTTTCTTGACTTGAAGAAAAACAATTAACTTTGAAGAGATTATCATCAATATTTTGGGATTTCTACTTTGATCTAATATGAGAAACACTTGTTGCTATTCATCTTGCTGTAAGTTCATCTTTCAAATTATGAATTCAACTTGTTGTATCGATTATTACATTATGAGTGGCTAAATCCCTTTAACCCGAATTATGGGATCTATGGGTTAGGTCTTGGTAAGTTGCTAAGTGTTCAAGATTCTAAAGGTACTAGGACTCCTTGATAATTCCGAGGTTTTAATTATTTTCTATTGGTTGTAAACGATAGATAGCACCTGCTTTGATTTGCTTGAGATAAGAAATCAACTATAGTAGGAAGTGAATTATTGACAGGGACTTGGAAGCTACCAACCTTCCATTTAATAATTGACACTGTAACAAGGTTAATTAACCTGAGGTAAAGTCTGGTCAGTGAATACAAATTCCCTAAGTCCGAGAGGATTAGGTAATTAAATGCTTAAGTAGGTCGAGAGACATTTAGGCATAACTTCGATAAAGACAATCTGTTGTTCCTACCTATCGTGAGAATCTTGAATCACTATTAGCATTTGTCAAGTACCAAAACCAATAATGAACATAATCCTAGTTTTCCATAAACTTTTGATTACAAACACTGAAACTAAAGTGACCAACAATTATTTCCTAATCTCCAAAACCCCCATTTCAGGAAACATCCAACTATCAGTTGATTAAATCACAAATGACTTAAGTTCACACCATATTTTCTATGGGATTCGACCCCAACCTAGTTGGGTTATATATTGACAACGATCGCTTACATTCTTATTAGAGAGTTATAGTTTGAGCGTTATCAAAAATTGTGCCGTTGCTGGGGAATACGGTTGTAAATTAAAGTTTGTGTGTGTTAATTGACTGTTAGTCAAGTTTCCTAGTTTTACATTTATTTGTTGTTTTTGTTTATTGCAGGATATTTGTAGTGTATGCCAAGAACCAAAAGTTCTGGAGAACCATTATTACCATTTAATCCGGAACCACAACGAATTGGAAGAATGGCAGACCAATAGGAGGCTGACAGGTTAACAGACTTAGCTAGAGCTCAGGTGAATGTGCAGAATGTCGGTCAATAAGTACGTCATCCAAATCCCGAGGATGAAGATTTGGGAGACGAGGAGTTGCTAAACCCTGGTAACCCAAGGCACGCAGAGCAAGTAGTTGCACCAGTACAGTGTAATGCTAACAGGAACCGTTCATTCCAAGGAAGGCAAGATTACCAGCCGGTCCAATATGAGCTCAATGATAATGATGATGGAATGGATGGAGAAACTGCAATGGGTGCAATTATTCCTCCACCGTTGGCACCTGGGGAAAAATTCAACATTACAAGTACTATAATTCAACTCCTCAATCTAAAGGGGTTGTTTGGTGGACTTCCTGGGGATGACCCAAACTTGCATCTGGTGAAATTTGTCACCATATGTAAATCTTTTGATAACCCAAGAGTGGGTCAGAACTCAATCTGCTTAAGATTGTTCCCGTTGTCTCTGTCTGGAAAGGCAACAATATGGTTAAATGAGCTGACGAACGATTTGATAACCAACTAGAGACAGTTGAAAGATGCATTACTAGAATATTTTTTTCCACCCTCCAGGAGCGTACAGTTGAGGGACAAGATCAGTAAATTTCGATAGCTCCAGAATGAAGCCTTGCATAAAACCTGAGAGAGATTCAAAAAGAAGCTAACACAGTGTCCGAACCATAATACGACAGACATACACTTGATGGAGACTTTGTACAGGGCTTTTAACTCTGTGACAAAACCAATTATAAATAATGCTGCTAGTGGTTCGTTTGTTGATCTTACATTCCCAAAAGCTTCAGAAATGCTAGAGAGAATGACCAAATAGAGTTGGGCATGGCATACCAGAGACTCTATGGTAGCAATCCCCACTGTTTCTGTGGGTATGACTGTGGAACAACGCAGAAGAGACGAGGAGTGTGACCAAGACATGGCTCACCTAAAAATGCAGATGGACTTGCTAACCAAGCACTTACTATCAGGCAAGACTTAGAAGGTGAAAGTTGTGGGATATCAAGATAGAGTTGATACTGATCCAGAAGAAGAGGTGAACTATGTTAATAATTAGGGGGGTTTCCGAGGCAATAGTCAAGGGAAATAAGGTCTGAATTATTATGATAAGCCTGGTTGTAAAGATAGGGAGAAGGGAAATTGGAAGAGCAATAATGCTAGGAGCGGGCTATATATCCCTCCTAGAAATCGTGAGGCTACTACAACAAGTTCTTAAAAAATGTCCATGGAGGACATGATGGCTAAATTTTTAAAGGGAGTGGAGGCTACTAACTCAGGAGTGACTACCATAAAGAACGATTTGTCATCTATTAGTCAGTTGGTAAACTCGCATTCTACTTCGATCAAGCAGCTGGAACAGCAAATGAGCCAAGTCTCCACAATACTGATTCAGAGGAAGAGCAGAACATTACCTAGTGATACAGTCCAGAATCCACAGAATGATGGATCATGTATGAAGATTACCACTAGAAGTGGTAAGATATTAACTGGCCCTTCTGTGGGCAAAAATATAGTTAATAATAAACCAAAAGAAGGTGGTCCAGTAGAGTCTGAGAAGATGGATGGTTCTGAGGATGCTCCAGAAAAAGGGAAAGAGAAGGAGAAGGAAGTAGTGGTGAAAACTCTCCCAAGACCACCACCTCTCTTTCCTCAATGATTGAAGAAAAAAGCTGATGATACAAAGTTTAGCAAGTTCATGACAATGTTGAAGCAGTTAACAATAAATGTGCCTTTGGTAGAGGCACTTGAGAAAATGCCAGGATACGTTAAGTTTATGAAAGACCTTGTCACGAAGAAACGGAAGGTTAGCCATGAGTCAGAGGACAATCTCTATCATTGTGGTGCTATCTCCACAAGGTCTTTAGTAAAGAAAAAGGCAGGCCCGGGCGCATTTACCATCCCATGCACTATTGGGTCCCTGAATTTTACAAAAGATCTATGCGATTTGGGAGCCAGTATAAACCTAATGCCACTTGCTGTGTACAAGAAGCTGGGTTTGGTAGATCCTACCCCGACAAACATGCGATTGGTGATGGCGAATAGGTCTGTAAAGTGGCCAGTGGGCATATTACATAATGTATTGGTAAAGGTGGCCGACTTTATACTGCCTGCTGATTTTGTAGTCCTAGACTTTGAGGTTGACTTCGAAGTACCTATCATCCTGGGTAGACCATTCCTTGCAACTGGGAGAGTGATAGTGGACATGGAGCTGAATGAGCTGAAGTTCAGGCTCAATGACAAAGAAGCAAGATTCAAAATACACTCATCCATGACCCAACAAAAGGAGATGAGTGTTTGCTCAATCGTGGATGTATTCTATGAAGATGGTAAAGTGATATCAGCAGGTTGTCTTGACGAAGTCTGAGTAGTCAAGATAACCAGGTCGTGCCACGACATTAAATCAGGTGCTATTGGGAGGCAACCCAAATTTTTTATGTCCCAGTAAAGTATTTATTTTTGTAGTTAGGTTCTAGTTCAAAGAAGATGGAATCGATGTATCCAGCTAAGTATTCCTGATGATATATTTGATGGGCTGTCATAACTGTGATAAGACGTCAGATTCATTGTCAGAGAAATCAAACCTAAGGCATGTTCTGTTAAGGCTGACGACATTCGTGATAGGCTATCACAAGTGTGATAAGCCATCAACCTTTATCGTCAGAAAACCTAAAAGAGTAGCTTTAATTTTGGGCCAAATTAAAAAAGATCCGGCCCGACCCACAGCTTTGTCTTTCCACCTTCCCGCGTATTTTTTTTTAAGTTTTATTTCCTTCCATATTTAGTTTATTTTCTTCCCTTTATAGTGTATTTCCAAGTAAAACAAAAGAAAACTTTCTTCCTTGTGAGTATGGGTTGAAGTCAAAATCAAGAGTTCTTCTTTCATCTACTTCCTCTTACTCATGTAACCAAGTTGAAGGCACTTATCAGGTATTCTCAAAACCTAACTCTTCTCTTCAGTTGGTAAGTAATAAACTGATGTGAACCAAGGTTCCTAAGAAGATTGAGTCAAGTTTAGCTTGGCAATGTATGAAAATTGGGAACTAGGGTTTGTTGTGCAAGCTTGGGACTTAAAGCTCAACTCAAAAATATGAATCGATGGGATTTTAAGAAGAAATTGGATAAAAATCAAGTTAAAGTTGAGTTGGGGTTGTGTCCTGAGCCGACGACATGGCTGATAAGTTATCACATTTGTGATGGCTTATCAGACACGTCGTCAGAAATTGATAAAATTTTGTGGGTTCTATTTAGAGCTGACGACATTCATGATAAGCTATCACAACTGTCATGGCTTATCAGACATGTCATCATACCTTTGACCTGAAGCATTAATAAACCCTTTCAAGGGGTGTGGAACTTCAATGACTGATGTGTTTGTGTATATACTATGGAGTATCGACTAATGGTTTTCCTCTTGCTACAGTTCTTATAATGGAACCCAAAGAAAAGAACCCAAAATCTACAAAGAAAAGGACCAAGGGAAGTGTACCTCGGAGACTCTTCGATGAGGGCTCCGATTATGAGGAGGAGGAGCCACTGCTGAGGAAGCAAAAGAAAAAAAAAACTCGAAAAAGCCTTCACTACCTCCACCAGTTGAGGTGAAGAAAAGTGAAGAGAGTGATACTGAGCCAACAACATCTGAACATACAGCTTCTGAGCAGACGACCTATGAGCAACAAGAGTCTGAACATGCTGAATCTGAAGAGCATAATTCAGATCATCCTAATTCCAAGGAACATGAGTCTGAGCAACATAAATCTGAGGGACCATCATCTGAGTCCCCTTCTGCTGAGCAACAAGATGATGAAGAATCCTTGATTCAGGGAACTATGGTTAAATGCAAGAACCCTGCGGTTCGAGATAGTGTTAGGTGGAAAATTCCCAAGACACAGAAAATCTTCTATGACGGGCTTCGTAGAAAAAAATGAAGGCCCATTAAAAGGCCAATCTTTGAAGAAAAGAATATCATCACTACCGGGCTGAACAGATATCCTAAAGTGGAGCAGAAATTCTGAGACTACGACTTGGGATGGACCGCGAAAGAAGAAAGCTCATTTTTCCCTATACTAGTTAGTGAGTTCTATGCAAACTATCAGGCTCTATTGGAAAACATGTGTAAAGAAGGGGAGAAATTAGTAGATCGACCCTTGTTGGATAGAGTTCTAGTACAGGGTGTGATGGTGGATCTCTCAGAAACAACAATCAACAGATTTCTTCATGGCCCCGAATTCACTCTTTAGGCCACTTCATCTACTTTCTATGCTCGGTTGAAGCATCGTGAGAATCAACGGTCTTGGTTAGCGACCCTCATAGCTGAAGGAAAACTTGAATGGTTGAACAACCCTAATGAAAGGATTTTTAAGGCTTTTCTGACTCAAGAGGCAAAGTTTTGGTGGGGTGTAGTGTGCACGCATTTGATGCCTACTGAGGGAGATAATATCCTTGGAGACAATAGAGCAATATTGGTTGCAAGTCTTGTGGCTAAACTCAAGTTGAACTTCGGGGAGATTATTGTTGAAGAGATGAAAATTTGAGTCTCAAGGCCTGATACGTCATATTCTTTCCCTTGTCTTATTACAAGATTATGTAAGGCAATCCATGTACCTGAGGTTGTAGGGTTAGACAAAGAACTATTTGCCAAAAAACCCATAATCCCATCCGATATGATGAAAATCAGTCGAGACTGACACTTGACAGAGGAGTAGGGGTTGAAATAGACCCACCAGTTACAGGTACCAGCTCATCACCTAATGTAGCGGTGTAGGATTCTGAGGCTGCAGCACCGACCTCCTCAGTAATATAAGATTCAATGCCTAGAAATAAAACAAATCCTTCAGTTGTTTTGTCTACCACAGAATTTTCCTTCAACCCTATGAATTTCAAGAGAGTGGCAAAACAAGTCAAGTGGTGTGATGCTCAGCTATAACTTTTTGCCAAGCAATTTGTCTCTGCAGTAGACAAGAGGATTAAGGTAGAACTGGAGCCCTTTCGAGCCTTGCCCAATCGAATTAATGAATTAGAAAATCATTTTAACACACAGGTAAAAGAAATATAGGGCCTAGACCTTGCCCAATTTAGAGCATCCCTGGACAAGGTGAAGGCGAATGTTGGGGTATTACAGCAACACCAACTTATGGTGTCCGCAGATCCAGCTGTTGATGAGTCTGAGGGTAAAATCCCATTTCTTGATCTCACGGGGGAACCAATAAAGAAAAAGAAGAAGAAGGGTGAGAAGAAAGGTAAGGGTAAGAGAGAAAGGCCTGATAGTGATGAAGAAAGAAAGGTAGAGAAGAGGGCAAGAAAAAAAGTTAAAAAAGAGGAGACGGGAAAGGGGATGATCAAGTCACTAGCTGACAATGAAAAATAGGAGGAGGCCCTGTGAGCGAGAGCCGTGGGTGCCTCAATTAGTAGGCCTCCAACAAATGCTAGACCAGATGTTTCTGAATGGGAGGGGGACTCCCGATGGAGATAAGGCAACTGAGGATGTAGCAGCAGGGTCAGGGACCCATGATCCCTGTGCTTGATCTACTCCAAGTATACCCTAACCCTTAATTTAGTTTTTCTTTGATTTTAAGTTGAGGGTGTAGGGTAAGTTGTTATTGTAACATTTTGTAGTTGACTAAGAGAAATACAAGTACCTGAGGAAGTTAACACGATTTTGTTATTTTGTGAACACCTCTCAAGTGGTCTAATTATTTAACTGTGTGATTTGCATCTAATTGTGACCACTGTGCATCTTTGTATGGTATTAGTTCTAGTGACTTGATAACCATTGCTAAATAATTTCATGAACCGTATAAGTAGTAACTTGTTTTATTTCCTATGTGCCATGTGCGTGTGAGATTCTACTTAGCTCCTTTTGTATGTTGAATTCAGAACTTGCCCGGTTAGTCTTACCTAGGTTGAAGGATAGGGTTTAGGAAAGGATCATAGGCCATTTTGATATTAGCTCACTTTAGCCTAAATGACCTTTCCTGTATGCATAATATCCCTTGATCCATATTTTGATCCTGAATAGCCTATTTCTTTTTACGATACCTATCACTGTCTCATTTTTATATCATAATGAACCTTTTTTGGCCCTGGTCCTCCTTGGAAACTGTGCACCTTGACTTAGGCAAATGGCCTAATTTGAGGGTGGCTATCATAGGGGGTACGTGATGTAAAATGAGTATGAAGAAAGGTAGAGTAAAAGAAAAGAATAAAAAGCTGGGTGCGGTGGAAAAGAGCAAGAAAAGAAAAGTTGTGAAAAAAAAGAAGTGATTGTAGAAAAGAACCGCACTCATCCTGAATAAGTGTGATCAAGAAAAGAGAAGAGTAGAAAAAGGTAAATGCGTGAGACCCCAAAAGCTAGTGTAGTGTCAAGGATGCTTAGATACTTTAAATATCATCGAGTATCATACCATCCACTAGCCTACATTACAATCCAAAGAGAAGACCTATAGTGATCCTAGCTAACCTGTCTGAAGATCTTGGTAATAAAAATAAGGGCAAGCCTATGGTATTCGGTATACATTGATTGGAACTTCATTCTGAGAGTGAGTGTCTTGTGATTGTTCCCATGGTTACATATGTGATGTCTGATATAAGTGCAATGGGACTTCTTTGTGGTGAGGGCACACTGGTTACGTTGCTAGTTTCTAACTTGTTTGGATAGTGTAAGCTTGATACATGCATGGTTGTTGTTGCTGATTTGATGCCATATCTTGATTCCTGTATGTCACGTTGTTTCTCTTTAATAAAGTACACCGTTGTTTGTAAATTGATTGACCTTGGAGATGGTGAAGATGTTTTGAGATAATATAGATGGTTGACTGTTGAATGTACTTTGTATTCTCTTGGTTGTGTTTTAGGTGCTTGAAGACAAACAATTGTTTTAAGTTGAGGGTGTTGATGTGTGAGCAGACGCTAACACATTTGAGGCTTTAAACTGAGAATAATTGCAAAGTCTTAAGCAACTTTTGTCATTTTTTATTGTTTTATCTTTGATTTTGCAGTGGAAGTCAAGAGACAAGAGAACCAACAATGATGAAAGTAAAAGAGTTGAAATCTGAAGCAAATAGAAGAGAAGTGTGGCTGACGACATTCCTGATAAGTCGTCATCACTCTGATATGTTATCAGCTTCATCGTCAGCCTTAAATAGAGAATGGGATCCAGTTGGAAAAAGTGATGACGACATGTGATAAGCCCTCAGACTTGTGATAAGCCGTCAGAGTCTCCCTCAGTCGTAGACATAACATGGGAGATGAGGTGAAGAAGTGATGACATTGTCTGATATGTCGTCACAGTTTTGATAAGCCATCAGGATTCACCGCCAGCCTTAAGCAGAAATTGTCAAAATTAAAAATGAGCTGACGACATCCGTGATAAGTTGTCAGCCTCCTGATAAGTCGTCACGCATGTCGTTACCTAATCCGAGAAGAACACTGAACTTTGTGATTTTGTTTTCATAATTAGGATTAAGTATTTAAAGTATAGTTTAGGATTTTCTAATGGGATTCTGAACCTATTTTGTAACACACGTATTTTGTTATTTTCTCTCTAGTTTCTTGGCTTGAAAAAAAAACAATTAACTTTGAAGAGATTATCATCAATATTTTGGAATTTCTACTTTGATCTAATCTGAGAAACACTCGTTGCTATTCATCTTGTTGTAAGTTCATCTTTCAAATTATGAATTCAACTTGTTGTATCGATTATTACATTATGAGTGGCTAAATCCCTTTAACCCAAATTATGGGATCTATGGGTTAGGTCTTGGTAAGTTACTAAGTGTTCAAGATTCTAAAGGTAATAGGACTCCTTGATAATTCCGAGGTTTTAATTATTATCTATTGGTTGCAAATGATAGATAGCATCTGCTTTGATTTGCTTGAGATAAGAAATCAACTATAGTAGAAAGTGAATTATTGACAGGGACTTGGAAGCTACCAACCTTCCGTTTAATAATTGACACTGTAACAAGGTTAATTAACCTGAGGTAAAGTCTGGTCAGTGAATACAAATTCCCTAAGTCCGAGAGGATTAGGTAATTAAATGCTTAAGTAGGTTGAGAGACATTTAGGCATAACTTCAATAAAGACAATCTGTTGTTCCTACCTATAGTGAGAATCTTGAATCACTATTAGCATCTGTCAAGTACCAAAACCCATAGTGAACATAATTCTGGTTTTCCATAAACTCTTAATTACAAACACTGAAACTAAAGTGACCAACAATTATTTCCTAATCTCCAAAACCCCCATTTCAGGAAACATCCAACTATCAGTTGATTAAATCGCAAATGACTTGAGTTCACACCATATTCCATGTGGGATTCGACCCCAACCTAGTTGGGTTATATATTGACAATGATCACTTACATTCTCATTAGAGAGGTGTAGTTTGAGCGTTATCACCTTGCGTTCCAAAACTAGGTAGCCAACATAGGTTGAGACATCAACACTGTCCGATAAGGATTGATGAGGTGGATAAGCACTGTCCGATAAGGGCCCCACCATTCTCGTATAGGGGACACTATCATATGAGGGTCGCCGACAGCTTGTCCTTACCGGTGGCACGGTATGGACACCCTTCTAATTGGGGTTACAGATTAGACCCCAACTCAGCCATAATAGCATATCAGAGGCATCTCAGTTAGTAACTAATTCCCACAGTTTCGTGTTACAGAATCAGGATTGTCAGATATAGTCAATCAGTCTTAGTAATAGAACTCAGATAGTTCTTCAGATTTTAGGACTGTCAGATACAATATAGAACTCAGATAGTTCTATCAGATTTAGGACTGTCAGATACAGTCACTCATGTTATCAGTTATATTCAGATTCAGTAATCATGTTATCACAGTATTAGTGTCAGTTGTTATGTCTCATGCATGTATTCTCACGCTCATGATAGTTAGTCAGTTATTATTATTGTTCATGCATATGAACCACATGCATTCAGCTTACCTCACATGCATACCAGTATATTCAAAGTAATGATGCATTTGCGCTATGGTTTATTATACCATAGGTTCAGAGACACGAGCTTCAGTGCAATATTAGATTCCAGATATCCACAGACAGAGTTAGAAGTGAGTCCTCATCTTTTGAAGACATGATCATTTCCCTATTATCTCATTAATCAGTTTATTAGTTGGAGTTAGTTGGGAACATGTCCCATCAACTCCTTACTCAGACAGTTCATTCAGTTAGAGGCTTTCTAGACTATCATGTTTTAGACTTCAGTATGTTCAGTTTTGTTTTAGGTATTCTATTATCCCAACAGATGTCATATCATTCAGATCATGTTCAGTATTGAACCTTATGGCCTTTCAGTTCATGTTTCCGCATTATAAAGTATTTTATGCAGTATACATGTACAAATATCAGTCATGGGTTAACTTGTGGTCCTTCAGGGTCATGATCACCGTGTAGTATTCTGGGTACCAGATTTGGGGCATTATAAAACATCAATGGGTACAAAAAAGAAATAAACACAGAAGAGACAAGTGTGGTCAAATTGTAGGAAATGTTGATGAAAAGACAGATGGACTTGAGATATCAAATGTTTTTGATGTTTTAAATCAACAGAAGAATTAACTGCAAGAAGAAACAACCAATAATCAGAAGAAGTAGAGTATAAAGGATTGGGTTAACAAGAGTTTTGGCAAATCAGAAGAGGAGGTAGTACTAGAAAAATAGGCCATAAAAAAGAAAAATACTGAGGAATGTAAAGCTGATAATACCAGCGGTGATAATAATACACAAAAATGAGAAGAACTAGCAAAGCAGGGAGAGGATAATATGAAGCAGAAAATACATTTTCAGCAAGAAAGACAAGCAGGAGAGGATACTCAGAACACAACAAAAAAATTAATGGTGTTGGAACAAGATAAGTCTGACAAGCAAGAAATGGTATTAAAGGGGATTCTACCATTAGCAATTGAAGCAGAGAATCTGATGGAGATTATTAATAAAAAAAAAGACATGGATAATGAAGATTTGGGAAATAATATAGATAAGGTTGTAGTTAAAGGAAATTTGTCTCCAAAACAAATTCAGTCTTTAAATGTAAAGCATGGAAAACAGCATAGGAGAAGCAGAAATACAAGTGGAAGTACAATGTAGACAAGGAGATATATGTCAAAATCTACATCAAAATGAATTTATTAATTTGGAACATCAGATTAGTTAATACACAAAGCATTTACAAGGTTAATAACAATGCATAGAAGATATCAATTTTGGTTCATTGGTCTCATGGAACCATTTCAGGAAAGCCATAACATTGATGATTATAAAAGAAGGTTGGGAATGTAGCATGCAGTTATAAATAAATCAGGTAAGATTTGGACTTTCATAAACTCAATAATGGAGTACAATGTTATTAGGAATAAGGAACAACAGCTCACCCTAAGACTAAAAAATCAACAGGCAGGAGTAGTTGTGTTTGTTACACTGGTTTATGCAAAGTGTAATCAAAATGAGAGATTAGCATTATGGGAATCAATGAGAGAAATGGCTACAATCATTCAAGATCCATGAATACTGGGTGGAGATTTTAATGTAATAAAAGTAAGGGGGAGGAACTTGGAGGTTTGCCAGTTACAGTAAATGAGATAGGATTTTAATC
Organism: Capsicum pubescens; assembly: GCA_030864215.1. Lineage (NCBI taxonomy): Eukaryota > Viridiplantae > Streptophyta > Magnoliopsida > Solanales > Solanaceae > Capsicum > Capsicum pubescens. The sequence continues at coordinate 216,441,782 of CM061545.1, read as the reverse complement.
ACTATATTAACACTTGCAATTTAGATGAAAATGGTTTTAAGAGAAACAAATATACATGGTGGAATAAAGGACTGATGAGGAGTGCATCTTTAAAATATTGGATAGGGTGTTGTACAATGACAGGTTGCAAGAAGTTTTCCCTATTATGGATATTAAAAATTTAGTAAGAAGTGGTTCAGACCATGCTCCAATGTTGTTACAATTTAGCAGAACAAGTAAGCAAGTAATCAAGACATTCAGATTTCTCAACTTCTGGTTGAAAGAAAAATCATGCATGGAGGTAATTAAGCTGAATTAGAAGGTTGGCATAGAAGGTAATCCTTTTATCATTTTTCATCAAAAGATGAAAAGAACAAAAGCTACATTGACTGCTTGGAGTAAACAAACTTTTGGGAACATATTTCAAGAGATTGCTACTTTAGAAGAGGTGATTAAAATAAGAGAGAAATAGTTTGAAGAAGAACCTACAAGGTCCAATAGAACTAATTTGCTAAAAGGTCAATAAGAATTAGCACTGCAACTTAGAAGAAAAGAGGATTTATGGAGATAAAAAGTAGGTTTTGAATGGTTCAAACATGGAGAAAGGAACACCAGTTTTTTTAATGCAGTAGTGAAAGAAAGAAGGTCAAGATTAAAAATTAAAAGTGTCTAGAATGAAGAAGGGAGTTGGTTGGAAAGTCAGGATAAAATTGCAAAAGCAACAACTAAATTCTTCCAACAACAATTTGAAAAGTAGGAGGACACACAGGACTTCTCAATGCTGGATGTTCTACCTACAATAGTATTAGAATCTCAACATAGAGAGTTAAAGAAGGTTCCTACAATAGAGGAGGTAAAAATAGCAGTTATGAGGTTGAATAGAAATAGTGATGGAGGTCCAAATGGTATGACTGGTGTTTTTTATCAAGATGCATGGAATATTATTTCCAAGGATCTTCATCAAATGATTATTGCTTTTTTTTCTATGGATATGAGTTCCCAAGGTTTATTACTCATATTAATTTGGTTCTGCTACCAAAAAAGTTAGTAATGAACACTTTTTCAGATCTGAGACCTATCTTACTTAGTAATTTTATGAATAAAATATTTTTTAGAATTATTCATGAAAGAATTAAGTGTATTCTACCTGATATTATTTTCGAAGAACAAACTGGCTTTGTTCAAGGAAGAAGTATAGCTGAGAATATATTGGTGGTTCAGAAAATAGTGTCTGAAATTAGAAAAAGGGGAAAACCTCCTAACATAGTGATGAAACTGGATATGATGAAAGAATATGATAGAGTAGAGTGGTTGTTTCTAACTAAATTTCTGAGAAAGATATGATTCTATGAAGAAATCATTGATTTGGTATTCAGATTGTTAGAAAATAATTGGTATTCTATGTTGCTAAATGGACAACCTAAAGGATTTTTTAAATCCTCTAGAGGTCTAAGCAAGGGGATCCACTTTCACCTACTTTATTCATCATTGTAGATGAGGTATTATCAAGAAGTTTGAAATCTTTACTGCTCAAGAAAGAATTCAAACTCTTTGGTATGCCTAGGGGTAGTCCAAAAATCAATCATCTGGCATTTGCAGATAATATGATTATATCGTGTAAGGCGGAATTGGGTACATTGCAGTTGGTCACAGCAACATTGGAGAAGTATGAAACAGTATTTGGCCAAAAGATAAATAAAGATAAAAGTGCTTTGTATTTACATAAAAGTGTGTCTAATGGTGCAGTGGTAATGGCAGAGTTAGCAACGGGGATCTTGAGACAACAATTCCCTTTTAATTATTTGGGATGTCCTATCTTCTACATGAGGAAGAAGAAGGTGTACTATCAGCAGATTATGAACAGAATTAGCAACAAATTGCATGCATGGAAAGGTGAATTACTCTCTTTTAGAGGTAGAGAAGTATTAATCAAGCATGTATTGCAAAGCAGTCCTATTCATTGTCTTTCAGTCATGAACCCTCTTAAGAATGTGTTAAATACTATTCAGAAGATATTTGCTAAGTTATTTTGGAGTAGTACTATAGGAAAAAGAGGATGACATTAGGTGACATGGAAGACTATGTGTTTTCCTAAAGAAGGAAGGGGTTTGGGGTTCAAGCTGTTGCATGATATTTCCACAACCTTTTTTGTAAATTATGGTGGAATTTTAGAGCTAAGAAGACTATTTAGAGTGAATATATGCATAATAAATATTATACAAAATATCATCCTAAGGAGGTAATGTGGAAATCAGTGAGAGAATCTCAAGTATGGAAAAAAATGCTGCAAGTAAGAGATCTTACTGATCATCTTATAAAGTAGCAGGTTAGAAGAGGTGATGCACATATTTGGTTTGACAATTGGACCAGATTAAGATATATTTACTCTATTATATAGGATAGTAAAGAATGGGATGACAGATATCAATATGTTAAGATTTAGTGTGGAATATATAAGACCCCGCAAAAATTCTCTCATAGTCTGAGCCTTAGAGCGTGTTCGGCGAAGTGTAAATCCGGCCCTAAAAGATTGAGAAGTGTCTTGCCAAGTGAAAAATATTTTGAACTACATAGAATTTCCCTAATATCAACATTTTGTCATGTAGAGCATTGAATAATCATTACATTGATACCAATTTCGTCAAAATCCAGCATTGAACGAGGAAGTTATGGTCAAGCAGTCGGAACCGCCCAGGTGCGACGGATGGGTTGACCGTCGGGTTTACAACAGACTATCGTTGAGACCATCACATCGAGGCAGTGTTTTTTTTTTCTAATCGATGTGTGACAGACGATCCGATGGACCGTCAGACTAAGCGACGGACCGTCAGACTAAGCGACGGACCATCGCAGCCCCCATTCAATATTTTTAACTCATTTTAAAAAGGGCTTTTTAGTTTTTTTCAATTCTTCTCAGACCCTATTTATACCTGATCAAGGCTCACAACTTCATTTATCCTCTTCCACATTAAAATCTAGGGTTTCTACCAAATCAAAACCCTTCTTTCTTCTTTAAGAAAAATTAAGAGAAATCAAGAAAATCAAGAATCTCTCCAAGAGCCTTCAAGAAAGAGTTTCCTTAAGGTATGCAGATGTTGATTCTTGGGTTCCTTTCACCCAAGAAGCACAAGAATCCTTTTCAAAATTCAAAGCTTCTTAGGTTTATGATTTTTCATGATTCATGTGAATTGAAATTGAAGTTCATCCTATTATTGAGTTTTTAATTCATGTTTTGTTGATGAGGTTTCAAGCTTTGACCCTAGTATGTGACATTCATGTGATGCTCATAATAAAGCCTCTTCAAGTTGCTTGTTAAGTGATGTGTTCATGTTAATTAAATGTAGAAATTATTGAATAAGCAAAGCATGCTCCCCATATGTTTGATAAAATGCTTATGTGAAAGAATTAGAGACATGATAGCATGTGGACTAGAAATCCCCAATTGTGTGCAAACCCATGCATGCCAAGTGTTTGTTGAAAAGCCTTAGTGAATGAATTATGATATGATAGCATGAAATTCCTCAATTATGTGCTCTTTGATACATGCTAAGACTTTAATACATGCTGAGTGTTTGATGTAAGACCTTGTTGAATGGAGTATGGGCCAATAGCATGTCTCCCTATACTATCACATGTTTATGATTTCTAAATACTTGAAGAGATGCTTTAGTGATTATGATGGTGAATGAATGTCCATGGTCTTGATTATTCAACAACGGTTATATTTTACTTTTATGTTATCGAGTCCTGGGGGTATTTATACCCGACAATTTAGCTGCAATCTAGAGCCCGGGTCAGTTTTCTTGATAATCTCAGTCATGCCACGATTCTCAGAACTCGGTGAGTTATAAAACTCTATACTCTCAGACAGAAACAGAACTTAAGAAATCTCAGTAATCTCAGTATCACTATTATTCTAGCCTCAGTTCAGTACTCAACTCAGATCTAGTAGTATTCGAGTGTTCAGTTCAGACTTCAGTAGTATTTGAGTAATCTTTTCAGAGCTTAGTATCATTCAACTAGATAGTGAGATTTAGTAATATTCCGTCAGATATGAAACCAAGTGAATTCAGCTTACCCCAGCCAGATCATTTGAGAAACATGATCAGTATCAGATTCAACTCAGTTTAAGTTCAATTAAGAATCAGTTCAGAGTCTTTCAGTTGGGAGTAGGAGCTAGCACCGAGCGAGTGCAAGAATGGCGACTCCATGTTAGAGAGGCAGAGTCGTTAGGATCAATCCCTGAACTCCAAAACTATGTAGCCAGCACAAAATGTAGGAGTCACCCGTTAGGAAAAGGCTTGACTATTATACTGCCTTAGGCTTGACATCCTATGAGGGTCACCCGTTAGAGAGGCTTGACCAGAGTAGAGGTTTTTACCCATGGCACGATATTGATACCCTTCCAGCTGGGGTTACACGTTGGACCCCACCAGTTCAGATTCAGGGTATGTCGGTTAAGTAAGAACTCCCACAGTTACAGTTTCAGTATCAATCTTCAAAGTAGAACTCAGAAATCAGGACTGTCAGATGCAGTCACTTATATCAATAAGGAACTCAGATAGTTCCATTGATTCATAGACCACCCACTAGATAGGCATGGTCTCACATAAAATTATTCAGTATCATTATTACTAGATCCAGAGATCACCTATTAGATATGCTTGACTCAGTTTCAGATACAGTTGAGTAATCTCATTATCAAATCCAGAGATCACCCATTAGATTTCAGATTCAGTTGTGTAATCTCATTATCAAATACAGAGATCACCCATTAAATAGGCTTGATATCAGTCTCGAATTCAGTTGAGTAATCTCATTATCAGATCTAGAGATCACCAGATAGTCTTGATCTCATTCTCAGATTCAGTTGAGTATTCTCATTATCTGATTTAGAGATCCTCCGCTAGATAGGTTTGCTCTCAGATAAAATCTCTTATTGTCATTGATATTAGATTTAGGGATCATCCATTAGAGAGGTTTGATCTCTGATTCAGTCAACTGAGAGTAGCAAGTTCAGAGTGCAGTCATTGATGTGAGTAGATTCCATTAATCAGCTCCAGTAACATCAACTTATGAGATCACTCGCTAGAGAGAACTGATCTCAAGTCCAGTACTCAGTTATCAATATCAGGAGATTCAATTATTTAGTATCTCAGTATTAGTAGAGAGTTCAGATGACAGTAAAGTGGTATTCGAGTTTCAGTATTTTGAGTCACGATGATTTCAGTTATGATTTATGCATTCATGCATGTGTTCTCATTCAGTACTCTCGTGATTATTCAGTTAAGTAATTGTTCATGCATAAGCCCTTGAATTTAGCCTTACCTCATCTTCATACTCAGTACATTCCCGTACTATCGCATTTGCACTATGGTATTTTATTTGACACCATAGGTTCAGAGGCACGAGATCCAGAGTACCCTAGCAGCTCAGTCCCAGTCAGTAGCAGTAGAGGTAGCCATGAGTCCTCTTCATTCGAGGATGATCCTTATTTTATTATTGTATCAGATTTAGTTTATTTTTATTAGACGGAGTTAGTTGGGGAAATGTCCCATCAACTCCACAGTTATGACAGTTTAGAGGCTTTCCAGACAGATGTAGCAGTATTTAGTCTTCAGTTTTGAGTATTTTTAGATATTTTGAACCTTATGGCCAATTTCTGCATTTATTATCTATATTATGCAGTGCTCAGGTATAGATATCAGTATAGAGGTAGCTTGTGGTCCTTCGGGATCATGAGCACCGTGTGATGTTCTGGTTCCAGAAAATTGGGTCGTTACAGAATGGTAACTGGATTGAAGAGTTGATGGAGAATCTATTTTTTTAGAAGAGATGGTGGATCATATACTTCATAAAGTAAGACCTCCCTAGAAATCATCAAAAAAATAAAATCAATATGGAGTGTTGATACAGGAGGAAAATTCACAGTTAAATCAGCATGGCAGTATGTGAGGTATAAAGAAGAGACTAATGATTTTTATAAGCAATTATGGATTAAGGGGTTGCCTTTTAATATTGTATTCTTTATGTGGAGAATGTAGAGGGGAAATATTCCAGTGGATGATACTATAAGAAGATGGGGAGTGAAACAACAACAACAACAATAACAAACCCAGTGTATTCCCACATAGTGGGGTCTGGGGGGGTAAGATGTACGCAGTCCATTCCACTACTTCAAGAGAAGTAGAAAGGTTGTTTCCGATAGACCCCCGGCTCCTCGGGCACAAAGTAAGATTTCATAATTTTCAACAAGCGCTTTAAAAGTTGCTTTATATCAATTTAATCCACATGCAAAACTGAATCAGCATCTGGCTTGTGCCAAGCACCAATAACAACAGTCCAAATACACTCGTTTAAATGTCAAAACTAACTTTACAGATAAAGAAGATTGGAAGCAAAAGGGAAAGAAAATGTATGAAAATCCCCTAAAACCCCTCGTTGCTTTAGAGAGTCCTAACCTGCCTCAAACTAAACTGTCACTATTCGTTACAGGTGGATTTACCGTTTGAATCCTCAATTCCAAGCAAGAAAAGAGATCTCATCTTTTTTTTTCAGGGAGGGGCATTTCTAGTAAGATTTACAGTCAACCAGCACAGTGAATGCCTTTTTCGGCAGTTGTCGGATACTTCCTCCACCTCCAAACTAATTGTAACCCTAAAATTGTAATCAAGAATCTCATTTTCTTTCCGATCTACAAATGGTAGGACCAGCTCCTTGGTAGCTACTCAGCTAGTTAATTTGTGAATGTTGAGGTTGCTAATAGACAGTATATGTGGGTCCAACCATATCAATTGAACCAGCCATTTTCGATGACTGTTGTATAAGTGAGTGAACAGTCTCTGTTGTCACTGGTTGTGCTGGATGATAAAGACCAACAATGTTTCCATGGCCAGGTTGTGTGGGATTAAAAGCCACTTGACCCTGGGGTAGGTTATAAAAAGAACTTGCTTGCAAGATGGATAAATCTCAACCTGGAGTAATCCACACAGCTACGCCCTCACTCTGTTGTTGAAAGGTCCTTCCAAATGTTGGTGTTGTCAAAATCCAGCACAAAAGGCTATGTCTCATGTGCTACTGAGATCCTATACTGCTAACATGACTTGGTTCTATTTTTCTTTTTTTACACGAATTAACATTCAAGGATTGGGCTTAAGAGATACAATATGTGCATGGTGGGATGCTCAGGTGAAACAAAGAGAAAATGTGTACTTCAGAGCACTACCAGGCATCATTCTGTGAGAATTGTAGAAAAGAAGAAATGCATTAAAACATAAAAAAAAAAAAGTGAGTGTACAGAGGTTGATCTTTAATATTACAATGATCTTAAGGATGTTATTGAAATTTAGAAAGCCAAAGCTGGATTTCTCATATAAATGGCCGGTAATTTTACATGAGTTTAAACAATTGAAGCCTAGAATTAAAGTCATTATAGTGTTATGGGAGTTTCCAAGGGCAGGCTGGGTTAAGTACAACACTGATGGAGCATCAAAAGGGAACCCAAGGAAAAGTTCATAGGCATTCTATTTGATAGATATACTTGGGGATCTATTACATGTAGAAGGAGCAATCATAGAAGATATTAATAACATGGAAGCAGAGGATATGGCAATACTACATGCAGCTAAACATTGCAATCAACCAGAGAAGGACAAAGTGATCATTCAGACAGATTCTTTAGCAATACAAAAAATATTAAATAAGGAATGGGAGAGTCATGGAGTATAGTAAATAAGGTCAATCAAATATGGCAATTACTTTCAACCAAGCAAGTGCAAATTCAACATATTCTAAGAGAAGGCAATCAATTAGCTGACTATTTTGCTAACTTAGCATTGGAACAATGGGAGTTCATATTTACATCATTCAAATAGTTACCAAGTGCAGGCAGAAGAATAATTAATAGTGATAAACAATGTCCATAGCTGAGGTTATCACTATCAAAGGGGTAAAGGGACTGGGATAGCTAAAGCAAGTTTTTTCACATGCATTATATGTACAATCTGAGAAGGTAATCAAAATAGTGAAATTGCTAATTAGCCTAACTATACCAGCCAACAAAATAGGACTCTCGACAGTTTTGGGGGTCACAAGGTCAGATCTTATCTTCATGCGACTGAGATACTTGTTACTTTCCAAATATATGTGGTTACGAGCATCCTAAAAACTCCATACCATCTATATCTGCATCTTAAAGAAGGAGAGGTCAATAAACACAATTTGCAAATAAATCAATAAGGTCAATAGAGGATTTAACTCACTTAGAAAAAGGAACAAGCCTTAGTTGACTAGACCCTTCGATTCAGCATAAAAAACCACATCACTTACCCATACACTAGAGAATTCAGTTGAGATACCAGAAAGGAAAGAAAAAAATCAAGACCAAGTTACAACTTTTAGTAATAGAAATCAAATGAAAGGAAGATACTTACTTACTCAAGTTGAAAGAAACTTCAACCAAGTACAACCAAGACACGGAGTTAAGTACCCACAACTGAAGTAGAAAAAAATACTGATTTTTAAAAGGAAACATGATGGAAAGAGTTAGAGAAGAATGAAGCTCAACACTGAGCTCGAATTTAGAAATCCTACTCAGTATATATGTTACTTTTGTTGGGTTGGGTCATCTTATGGACCGTTCTAATTTTTTTGTTTCCGTTTTTGTTTTTTTTTCTTGTTGGACTATTTAGGATGGGTTGGTCCATTATTGTGTGGATTTTAATTTTGATTGATTAATAAAATTAAAAATTAAACTAAAAAAAGCGTTGGAGGGTTATGAACATCCGATCCTAAATGTTTACACATGTTTTAGAATTTCAAGTATCAAGTCAGTTAGATCATGATTTTATCATCATATTCAAATTTTCATATTCATGTTAAGAAATTATCATTTGTGAGTCCAGTTAACTTAAATCAGTACCAATGTCAATTCTGTCGGGAGTAGGATTTCACACCGAGTGAACCTAGGTATGAAGGATCACCCACCAGTAGAGGACTGAGACCATTAGTAGCAACCCCTAAGTTCTAGAACTATGTAGCCAGTGTAGATTATAAAATGTCACCCGCTAATAGAAGACTGACACTCTCTTAGGGGTCACCCGCCAATAGAGGACTGACACCCTAGTCCTTCAGGACATCAGCCTTGTGGATCCACTTCGTCAGACATGTGTTGGTACATATGGCAAGGTACTGACACCCTTTCAACTAGGGTTATAGGTTGGATCCTGATTATCTCAGATTGGGGCATGTCGGTTACATGATATCTCCCATAATTTTAGTTCAGTGTTTAGAGTATGTCAGCTCAAGTTTGCATGATCAGGTGTACAGATATTAGTTATTCAGATATCAGTTATTCAGTTATTCAGATCATTTCAGTACATGTTTATGCTTGATCTTGCATTTATTTTACATATTTATGCACTCATGCTCAGTACTTATATGTATTCTAGTTAGCACGTACTAGTACATTCAAGGTACTAGCCGCATACTCTCTTTTGCACTATGTGCTCTTATAACATAGGTTTGGATGCTAGTTCCCCAATCACCCTTAGTCAGCTCAGCACCTCTCAGCAGCAGTTGTGGTGAGTCCTTATCCATCGAGGACAAGTATTTATAGTTATTTTTAGTATTTTCTTTATTTCATCCAGTCAGGGTTAGTTGGGGGAGTGTCCCATCAACTCCTCATGTCTTAAAAGCTTTCAGATATTCAGATGTTCAGACTTGTTTTTTAGTTTTATTAGTAGTTTTAGACAAGTTGGGTATTGTTTCATCATTTCATCTTAACAGAGTTTTATCAATTTAACTTTCGTATATGGTGTTTTAGTATTATTTTATTCAGTTCTCATAGCAGGTACCAGATCATAGGTTAGCTTGGGTCACTTGTGGCCATAAGCACCGTGTAATGACTAGGGGGTAGTCTCACGTTGTGACAAAGCTTGGTATTAGAGTCAGGTTTTAAAGTGTCCCAGGGTGTCTAAAAGCCGCATTGAGTAGAGTCTTGTGCAAGGATGTGAAGCGCGCCACACTTATGGGTGAACTCTACCAATAGTGTTATCTCAAATCTCTATACATTTGGGTTGTATCGGGATGAATGAAATTTCTAGAGCTGTGAGCCTCATGGGGAATTGACTGAATCAAATCACCAATCTAAGGAACACAAATACGACCATCAAACCTCAAAATACCCTTAAAATCAATAGTGTACCTCCCAGACTCACCACTCGATACCTGATCATGAAGGGAGCAAATCTTGTCATCCTTATACTGACGATCACAAATTTGCTCAAATAGTGAGGACCTCGGCTCCACACTAGCCAAAATTCTCCTAAGATATGAAATATCAAGGCGAACCATCAAATTGGTTGAGGACTAAATATCCCATGCCAAAGGCCTCTGAGAAACTCATATCCAGGCCAAGCTACCCATACTCACTGCCTTGCAACTCAAGGCATCAGTTACCGTATTCACCTTACCTGAATAGTATAAAATGGAAATATCATAATCCTTAAGAAACTCCATCCATCTATATTGTCGAGCATTAAGCTCTCGCTGGGTCATAAGATACTGAAGATCGTGATGATCGATGAAAATTTCATAGTGTACCCCATACAGATAATTCTGCTAAATCTTAAGCATGAAAACTATCACCACCAACTCCAAGTCATGAGTGGGTAGTTGCACTCGTGTACCTGAAGCTGTCTAGAAGCATAAGCAATAACAAGACCCTACTGCATTAATACACAACAAAGACTAACACCAGAAGCATCACAAAACACGATGAATCCCTTACCCTCAATGGGAAGAGCTAATATAGGAGTTAAGGTAAGGAAATCCTTGAGCTTTCCAAAGCTCGACTCACACTCCTTAGACCATAGGAAAGAAACCTGTTTCCAAGTCAATCTGGTCATGGGGGATGAAATAGTAGCAAAGACCTTAACAGAGCATTTATAATAACCGTCCAAACTAATGAAGCTACGAACCTTAGTCAGAGACGTAGATCCAGTCAAATCATGAATTGCCTCTATCTTAGCCGGGTCTACTATAATACCATCCTTAGATACCACATGACTAAGGAATGTCACTGACTCAAGACAAAACTCACACTTGGAGAACTTGGTGAAAAGCATATGATCTCTCAAAGTCTGGAGCACGATCCTCAAATATTGCGGATGTTCCTCACTACTCCTCGAATACATAAGGATGTCGACAATGAACACAATCACAAAAGAGTCTATATAAGGCCTGAACACTTGGTTCATCAAATCCATGAATGCGGTTGGGGCATTAGTCAACCCAAAAGACATCACCAAGAACTTATAATGACCATAACAACTCCTAAAAGCTGTCTTCGGGACATCTTCAGTCCGAATCCGCAACTGATGGTAACCAGACCCCAAATCAATCTTAAAAAACACCACGAAACCCTGAAGTTGGTCAAACAAATCATCAATGCGAGGAATAGGATAACGGTTCTTTACTGTTACCTTATTAAGCTGCTTATAATCAATGTACATAGCATAGAACCATCCCTTTTCTTTACAAAAAATACAGGGTCTCCCCAAGAAGACACACTCAATCTAATAAATCCCTTACCAAGAAGGTCTTGAAGCAGAGAATTTATCTCTTTATATTTGACAGGAACCATACAGTAAGGTGTAATAGAAATAGGTTAGGTGTCAGGCTCGAGGTCAATACCAAACTCAATCTTATAGACTGTAGGAGTACCAAGAAGGTCGGTAGGGAACACATTAGAAAAATCATAAACAACAAATATAGAGTCAAGCAACGGACTCCCCACAAAATTATCACCAATATAAGCGAAATAAGACTCACAACCCCTTGAAATAAGTCTCCTAGCACGAACGTAAGAGATAATCCCTGTTGGCTCACGTCTAACTAATTCATGCCACACGATTGGGGAGATGCTGGGCATGGCTAAGGTAACAGTCTTATCAAAAAAATCCATGACTGCATGATAGTGGGATAACCAGTCTATACCCAAAATCATATTAAAATCCAGCATATCCAGAACAATAAGATCAGCACAAGTATCAACGTCACTAACTGTCACAACACAAGATCTGAATACTCAATCAACTACTAAGGAATCACCCACGAGAGTAGATACATGCAAAGGCATAAATAATAAATCACTCGTCAACTCCAACCGTGGTGCATAATAAACAGATATATAAGAATAAGTGGATCCCAGATCAAATAAGATAAGATCCAACTTGCAGCATACCAAAATTATACTTGTAACTACAGTATTTGAAGTTTTAGCCTCGGGTCAAGCAGGTGCTGCATATAACTGACCACGCCCGCTACCTGTCTAGTCACCTAACTGACCTCTTATCCGGCCAGCCTGAGAACCACCTCAAGCACCTTGGTAACCTCCCCTATGATCATGAGAACCATCTCTACTCGAGGGGTGAACTGCTCTAATAGGGGTATCTCCCTGAGATGAAATAACCATCAACCTACGATTAGGGTAATCTCATAAATAATGACCAGGAAGTCTACAAGTAAAAAAAAAAATATGAGCAAAACCAGAACCAATGGATCTGGCTAACCAAAAATAACTACCATATCTAGAATAACCCAAAGATGAACCCCTTGAAGACTGATCACCACCCTTATCAGGGCGACCACTAGCACCAAACTGACCTCCGTCAATAATCTGAAGAGCTAGGCTGACTTTGAGGCTGAAAAGATAGATGTAGAGAATACCCAACATGAAAACTACCACGCCTGAATCAGGAACCTCTATGAATCCCAATATATCTGCCCTAAAATCTAGGTCTCTTATCATGACTCTCACGGTGTATCTCCTCCATCACCCTAGTATGATTTAAAACCTCAGCAAAAGTCCTACCCGCAGAAACTAAACTCTGAGTAGCCATACGAATAGGGAGTCTCATCCCTCTAACAAAGTAGCAAACTATCTCATACTCAGTGTCCAAAATAGAAGTCGCATGTCTGTCCAACTCATGCAAACAAGACTCATACTCAGCAACTGTTATGGAGCCCTACTCCAATCAGGAGAATTGATCTTTTAATCAATCTTTAAGGCTGCCGGGCATATACTTCTCCATGAACATCTCAGAGAATCGAGTCTAAGACAAGGGAAAATATCCAAATGGTCTAGAATTCATAAAACCTCTCCACCAATGACGAGTAGATAAATCCAACTGAAATGTGGTGTAATCCATACCACGAGTCTTAACAAGGCCTAAACCACAAATCCTATCCTCACAAGCAGTAAGAAAATCATACACATCCTTGCCTGAAGCACCAGAAAACCTAGGTGGAGCCAACCTCAAAAATCTACCCAACATCTTCTGCTCCGAAGAAGACATAGCAGTCTGGGTCACAATTGGTTGAGCAACTACCGGCTGAACAACTGCTCGTGTAGGGGGAACCTTATCTCTAGGAGTCGTAGCTACAGAATGCGCTCCCCCCTCAGTAGAAATCTGATCAGTAGATTGTGCACCATCAGACAACATACCACCAATAATCCATAAAAGCTGAATCAAGGTATCTCAGAGCAATAAGGAAGGAACAAAACTTGGTGGAGTAGGTCCCTGGCCCACCGCTGGCTGTGGTAGAAGAATCTTTGGTTTAGTTACAGGAATAGGATCTGAGAAAGGTGGATTGTCCTGGTCCCTAGTTGGGAACACATCAAGAAAAGGGTCTGAGGAAGGCGTGTTATCTTAGTCCCTAGCTGGGGACACATCAAGAGGTTGTCCTCGACCTCTAGGTTGTCCACGAATAGGAGTAGGATCCTTGGGCTTGGTCTTGAGACTCTCATCTCGAGAAGAGGTAGCACGTGTCCTGGTCATCTGCAAAGGAGTAAAGTCAAGAGAATAGTCTATAAACCAACTCAGACTCTTAGCACGATATAAGTGAAAGAAGTAAAGAACTCCTAAGAATGTCCCATAGCCTACTGAAGATAGGAAATGTATGTCAACATTTCGATCCGCAGGACTCAACTAGATATTTGCTCTTGTACCAACAATATTGATAAAACCTAGGCTCTGATACCAATATTTCACGACCCAATTTAGAGGTCATGATGGTACCTACTAAGTCCCACCAGTAGGTAAGCCAATATCATAACCTGGGGTTCTTGTAATGGATTAGTTTAGTAAGAAATGGCAACGTCAGCCAAATTTAATGAACACAAGTTAAAATATAAATAAATTATTCTAATATAGATAAACAATCATCATAAGATACCATTCCCACGACCTGGTAAGTCCAGTACAAGAGCATCTAATGTCAATAATACAACCCAAAAGACTTAAAGTATAGTCAGTACATATGTCTCAAATACTAAAGATAGGATGTAAAAGATAGAGGGAAAATGGGTGACTCAAACTCAATGAGCTCACCCTATCTTCGAAAGATTAACCCTACACAAACTCAAACAAACGGTGACTACTAGTACTTAGATCTACACTAAAAAGGTACAAAAGTTTAGTATGAGTACCAAAACAATGGGTACTCAATAGGCATCATTGGCTAATTGAGGTAAGTCATGATATAAAGATGATAAAATGCCAAATAATTTTAAATAAGTCAAGCTACAGAATCAAACCTGAATCATCTGCATCATCACTATACATAATGAGTAATTAAGTCGAAACAACAGTATAACATATGGCATCAACACATACTAAAATCGTCGTGCATAAGAATTAGACAATTCAGAGTCATAACATATCACAAGGCATAAACACAAGCAAGCATAAGTAACAAGTTGGCGCCCATATGCCAACTAGTGTATAAAGTAAAGAACTCATCACCACATCCCATATTATAGGAGAGTACACCGAAGAGAGATAATAATAAGTTATTTAACCAACAACATATCTAAATCTCATCATTATTCAACCGTATATCACAGTTATCATGAATTGGTCATTTTAAAAAACTTTTATTTGTTACCAACATTGACCATGTCACCACATTCCATACAATTACTACCGTTAACTACTTATCATTAATACCCTTTAGCCACTACTTATTAGCTAAGCAGGAATTATTAACTACTCTATTAGATTACTAGCAATCATATAATTATAGTCATCTAATAGGAAACTATTCACCACATAGCCATTTTAATAGCCAACATTGCTTAACTAACCATTATTTAACAATAACATTACTCACTAAGTAAATCCTTATTTTATAACTAGCTTTTTCGCTTACCAACTAGTCTTGATTAATCAATTAAACAATAGCCATCCCAGATCCTTAGTTATCATTAATCATTGTCTACTCTGCCTTATATGCATTCAACACTAGTGGGCTACAACTGGTATTCTAATATCAACAATTTACTCGTCTTACATATAAATAAGTGTATATACATATGAGCATACAATTGTCATACATAGGGATAACCGGACTTGAACCGATATATGTACACGTAGGCACATCAAATAATCATCCTTCGGCCTTGCTGGGTATTAATATCATCACATCATCCTCTAGCATTGCCGGGTATCAATATCATCACATCATCACCCGGCCTTTCTGGGTATCAATATCATCACATCATTCTCCAGATTTTTTGAGTATCAATATCATCACATCATTCTCTAGCCTTATCAAGTATTAATTTCATCACATCAATAGGCAAATTAATCGTCAATAATAAGGGTCAAGCCCCACAAGGGCTAAAGTAAATTACAAGCCCCACGAGGGTTAAAGTAAATGACAAGCCCCACGAGGGATATAGTAAATGACAAGCCCCATGAGGGATAAAGTAAATTACAAGCCACACGAGGGCTAAAGTAAATTAATATAAAGAAAAGTAAAAAAGAGCATACCTCCAATACTCAATATTCGTCTTCCATGTTAATTTATCAATATATATGTGTGTGTGTGTGTGACATGATTATTACCATTATCATTGGTTTTCAAGCATGATTAGTAATATAACTTCCCATGTAGTCACTAATCATGCCTTTCTAGAATCATTAGTATCATAACTCACAATATTAGCAATTTGAGGGCTTTCTAGCATGGTTACTAGTTTTGTTACTAAACAAGAGCACAACATGAGTAATAGCATAGACCAAAGTCCAAAACCATAGCTTAATTAATGGCACACGTGATAACATAGACATGGGCTTAATTGATAGCATAAGCCATAGTTACTCATAGCATTTACGGTAATTTAGTCAACAAACTATATACATCAATTCTAATGTCATTATCATAATATAATTACCCAAATTAGCCAACATGTTTTAAAGGTAGCATTTCCTAGGTATTTAGTAGCCATCTAAGAGTTCTTCAAGAGAACTACATCAATCCAAGCTTAAGGTGGGTCAAGAACTGAAACACCCTAGTTTCTGGACCTTATAAAAAATTTTGGAATTCTGATCTTTGGACCCAATAAGACTCATGGGTACGAGCTGTATATTGGGGTACGTATGGTATGACCCAATTGTATACTAACCAGTATCAGTTGGTGGGATGGATTTTGGTTACTGTAATAGGTACGACCTAGGGATACGAGTTGTATTAGAGGTTATGGATCGTTTGGTTCCTTAAATTAATCTTAGACTTGGTTAGTTAGGTTAGATATGAGTACGAGTGGCTCACCATGATCCATAATCCAGGGTATAAATCATACCAGGGACTCGTATGGTAGACCGTGTTCAATCCTCCAGGTATTTTATTCTGCCAGGGATACAGGTCATGGATACGAATCATATATTGTTGGTACGACTTGGTTGGATGATTTGTATACTGGAAAGTATTGATTCCAAGGGTTTAGGTTCAGTTTATGAGTGGTGGATACCGATCATATCGGAGGACGTGACTCGTGTGGGTCAGTCGTATCCCTGCGAGGGGATTTTGGTGCAACTTAAATGGAGGTATTCTAGACATTTCCCCACTTATCTTAATAGAGTCCCATAACTCCTAACCTACTTGGAAGGTTATTTACCTTATTACTATATTCATTAACACTTAGAAACTCTTCCTAAACACTTTATAATTCTCTCAAGAACTTTTGGGCAAGGGGAGCTAGGGTTTCAACTAAGGGATCAATTTGGGGCTTGTCTTGGTGATTTCTTTCCCTCTTTATTTTGATTTAAGACATGTTATCTTCCCTCATTGTTAATTTTACTTTAAGGCATGGTTTATATGAATGTTTTCATGGTTTTACTATTACATGATTTTGGCTTTCAAATATAATTTTAGGGTTTTGATGTTAAATAGTTGGTTATGGTTTCCCATGGTTTTAATTATGCTTTTATATGTAATAATTGGATTACATGGGAATGGTTTAATGGAAATTTGAATTGGTTTTGGTCATATTATACCCCCAATGTGTTTGACAAAATATTTATAAAGATATGTTTATTGCATTGACTTCTTTTAATGGAACTTTTGCATGTTTTAGACTTGGTAAAGGAACTATGCATGGTTTAAATAGTTTGGAAAGGCTAAAGGCTAATCGGTTATGCTTGTGATGAATATGGAAGTCTCCCAAGTGGTTTAATATGGTAAATATAAGGGCACTTAAAAGTCCCTTAAACCTATAAATGGTTGGCTATGGATGATACTTGCAAGTAAGGGTTGGTATGATGATACCAATATCAATAGACTTGGCTAATTAATGGATAATGGTTTGGTTATTTAGAAATTAGTTTTAATTGGGTAATAATGGTGGGAGGTGTAGCTAAGCCATGGAAGGTAGAGGTCTCGGTGAGACCAAAACTGGAAACTCATATTTGTCAATATGAGGTTGGTCTTGGTGACTGTGTGCATGATGTCACACTTTATCTTGTAGATGTACTAGTCATACCATGGGATACTTCCCTGGTCGTGTGGCTATACGCACTGGGGCCCTTTCAGCAGGGGGATCTAAACCCATATAGCCCATGGGTAGTTTAGGACGAAAAAGCTACACAATCCAGGTAAAGGTTTTAAAGGCATGTTAAACCCGGTCCCTTTTCTCGGCATGGTTATATATATATGTATGGTTGTGTGCATATGGATGGATTTACTTGGTTTTATAAATGGAATTATTTTATCCTTACCCTGAGATCATGCTAGCGACCACTCACTAACCCCGTCTACTGGAGGCTATATACCCACGGTATGCAGGAATCAGTTGTTCTACTTCTCTTACATAGTGATCAACTCATAATCAACATTTGGATTGAAGTGGTGAGCTTCTATCCTTTTGGAAGACATCATTTCATATTATGGATATTTCTAGACATTTTAATTTTATTTTGGATATTAGTTTTGGCTATGGTTTGGGGCATGTCCCAACCGGATCTGATTACTCTTTTGGTTAGAGGCTTTGTGGTACTTTTATGGGTTAGAATGGACGAAATCAATATTGGTGTTGGCCTTAGCATTGGAATAAGTCAATGGTATGACATCATTGGACGATATTGTTGGTTGTTCCATCCTATTTCATTTTGGAATTAATTATATTATGTTTTGGAACGTCCTTGGTTATGGCCTGGTTTATGGCCCTTATTTGGTATAGTTTGGTATGATCAGATTATTGGTATGGGATAGTTGGACAAAGTTGGGTCGGTCACGGTTGTGATATATTCCCTGAGTCCTTATGTGAGTCATTATACTATTTTGTTTCATGCTCGAAATTCAGTCAACTCAGGGCAGGTGGCTGGAGGTTGGGTTGGGTAATGGGGGTGGTCTCCGGTCCTGGTCGAACGTGAGACGCCCATTACGACAAGGCCCCAGGGCGGGTTGTGTCAAGAACCCCCTTCTAATTCCCCAAATACATCCTAAGTCCAACTTCTACCAACTAGGCTAAGGTTTCTAAATCAATTCTTAGATGCATAGCAAGCCACCAATAGTCCTAAGGTAAGGTCTTCCCCAAGCAGTACACCTAATTCAACCATAGCATCTAAGGCGCTTCTATTAATATGAGCACTAGGTTCAACTTTCCTACAACATTAGTGACAAGGTCACTCACATCCAACTAAAGTAACTAAGGCATCCTCGTTTTAGCCATGAGACATAAAGTCTAATTCCCAAAGATTTAAGCCTACAAGTCAAGCATTTCGATCTATAAGTTCAAGTGACCTAAATGATTCAACTAAACAAAAATATTACCATTCAATATTCCAACACATAAAACCCATCCCAATCTATCAAGATTTCACAATTATACTATAATATATCTCAATCCAACAAGGAACAAGCCTAACCTACCTCAAATCCAAGGAAATCTCACAAACTGCTAAACCTTCATTTTTCCTTTCCAAGAAGCTTCTTCAAGGTTTCAAGCTATAAAAAATACAATCTACACATTATAACGAGAACATTGATACCTATATTGCACCATTGTGGTTCAGGTCCAAAAACGACACCAAAACCCCAAGTGCATTCCACTTACGGAAAAATTATTTTTGGTATTAAGCTTATTTGGGGCTAAATCAAGCTTAAGCTTAATTTGGGGCTAAATCAAGCCTCCAAACTATTTGGTATTTTGGTCAAGAATTCAAGAAATTCAAGCATGTAATGGAAGGATTCAAACCTCAAATCCATTGTTAATTATGAAAATATATGTTAACTAAGCTCCCAAAACAAGACTCAATTTGAGTTTAGCACACCATTTTAGGGTTCCTTGGTCTCCAAGATGAAAGAACAGTGCCCAAAACGTGGTCAAGAGGCCTTTAAATACCCTTTCAAAGAGGTGTTGCGATTGTTATCGATGGATCATGATTGCAGCATAGCGATAGCCATTCATGCTTGTGCGATCGCGGCATCCTCCCCTTGCACCAGGTAATAGCTGAAACTAGGAAAAAATTTCAAGTTTCAGCCAATGCTTCATGATTCATTTGGAATCCAATATAGGCAAATGAATTATGTAACCATACTAAATTCTATGTTCTGGATGCTTTGCCGAAGTTGGATTCTCCATCCAAGGTCGTTTAGGACAAATATGGGTCCCACACCCAAATTTCCAAATTTCCAAGTTTTCAATTTTCTGACTAATAGATCGAAATGAGTTTGGGTACATTGGGACCCAAACCAAAGATCTAACTAGCCTAAAATTGATATTCCGGAGGTGATGCCGTAGTCAAAATTTGCATTCAAGATTGTTTTAGTAAATTTTTTGCCCGATGTCTATTTAAAACCAATGAAGACTTCTAAACAGGGAATTGATTCTAAAAACCAGGGGAATGTCAGGAGGGGGACATGCTCTATGTCCACTGATTCTGTTTAGTACAGTATAGGAAGCCCTTGTTTGAGTGAGAGCTTTTAAAATGCCATTCATTTCGCAATAAGAAAGTTTTCCACATAGAGGTTGAAGTTACATAAAGCGAGAGTGCATCCAAAAATTTGAGAAGAGTGCTCGGCCTTGGTTGAAACAATTATAGGTGTCAATGGACCGATTTCACTAACAGAGAACTTTCTCCCGTTAGTAGGTAAGAGCCTATTCTATCTTGCTTTCTGAATGAATTCCGCTGCGCCCCTTTTCGATTTCGAAAAAAGTGCAACACATGCCTGTACTATTTATCTAATAATGCGTCATTTCCTCTTATTTTTTAAACCAAAAAGACAAACTTTCAAAATTCTTTTTTGTAAGGCATGTGAAAGATAACATTTAATATTTATAGGTTAATATAGCGAGCTTAAGGTCTTTTGAAAGATAAGATAAACTTTTTCTCTCAAGCGAGAGCAGCTGAAAGGAAGTCTAGGAAGCCAGCTAAAAGCTTAGCGGATCTCCTTATAGAGCATATATGATGATGCAATCTCTTGGGCAGTACTCCCCACTTTAGCTTTTAAAACTCACTTCTTAAACAAAGACATTTGAATGGCATAGCGATCCACGCTGATGATTTTTACCTCATTCTCGATATTGCACTATAAGACAAAGACCTATTTTTTAGGCGAACCCCTAGTCTGTACTCCGCACAACTGAACTATCCTTATCAGTCTCGTGGATATGCACCTCTTCTCTACAACCGCTAATGCTCTTGGTTGACTCCTGCGCACTCAGCGCTGTCTTAGATTAAACGTTGACTTATCTTATTGCCGTTCAATCTCTAAGGTGGGTTTTCGCTGAGAACGGAATAGTGTTCGTGTCCAAAGGTGAACAAATCCCTAGCTTCTAGAGTTTGTTGCTTTTCCCAAGCCGGTGCCTTTAAGGGAATGTGACTCTCTTTCCACGGGCATTTTTTGATTCTTGAAAGAATGTGATTCAAAGAATTGACGGTAACCAAGGTGCCTACTCTTCCTAACGAGCCTGTTTATTAAGCATGGTCGGTCAATCAGGTAATACCCCAAAGTCTATCTCCATAGATATAACATTTCTTGAGATCCAAAACTACCCCGAGAAATGCTCTAGATCAATAGAAAAGGGGACCAGAAAAGGAATCCCACATGAGGGGCAATAAAAATTACTTAAAAGAACTTATTGCTAATAAAGATGCTAATTGGTATCCTGGAAGCCATCTTTACATAGACCAAGGTACATGTTCCTCGATTCTTAGGGCATCTTTATTTTGCTTTGTTAGAGCGTTTATTTCCTAGAGATTCTTTAACCATGAAAGCATCAACCCCGGGATTCTGTCCCCAACTACAAGCAAATCAAGCCTTACTTGCTTCATCTTTGGTTTTGTATTCTAAGGAGCAACTTCCCCGTAGGCTCGATTCGGTTCTATCCTCTCCTCTATACCTTTCATTCCACCCTATGTTTGATCACTCATAATCGCATTCTATCACACTGGTGGTGCTTATTTTTGAATTCACAGATTGGATAAGTCTTTCTGTATCAACCCAATTTTTAGAGTGATTAAAGAGCAATCGGGGTCGGGTATAATTTTCTCTTTCTCCCTTGTAGTCGTTACCCAAATTCGCGCAAGTGTGTCCACACCCCCCAAACTTACTTGACGTGGAATTCTTTCTAGCGAACCAACACAAACCCTACACACACCTAGGAGCACCCCTTCCTGCATATCCATACAAGATCTGAGTAAGCGGGTCGAGCCAAAAACAACTAAAATATTCCTTGGTGAATTGGGCAAAAACTTGAACTACGTACATACATACTTTTAAAAAAGGGTAAAGCCATCAGACATATAAGAACTGGTGCTATTGCGGCTACACCTCCCGATTTGTCAAGTATACTACGAAGGATGGCATGGATCGGTAGGAAATACCATTCTAGCACAATATGAGGCGGGGTGGACATCGGATTAGCAGGTATATAATTGTCGGGATGCCCCAAAACATTAGGAGCATAAAAAATCCAAATGAAAAAAAAGATAGCAAAAGCTACCCAACCTACTAGATCCTTTACATAAAAATAAGGGTAAGAGGCAATTTTTCCATCTCTGAATGTACACCCAATGGATTATTGGATCCATATTGATGCAATGCGGCCAGATGAAGAAGATTGGCGCCTACTAAAATAAAGGGGAGTAAATGTGAAGACTATAAAAACATTTGGGGTATTCTAACTCAGCAACGACGTACTAGCTGTTAATACATAATTAACTAAATCAAAGTGTTCCCTCTCTGATAACTGACGTTTTTTAGATGAGACGGTTCACACAATTCACCATAGTAGAGCAGGCCAAGGTCAAGGATCGAGTCGTCTGTTCATAGTTTCACTTTGCTTCTGTCATTCTGTTCCCCTCGAACTATTAAGGGAAAGCAAGGACACCGGTGATATCTACATTCACCGAACTGCCTGGTAACCGAGCTATCAGTTCTAGCAAGTCATAAATGACTTGGGGAAGCTATGAAAAATCTCTAAAGGTGAAAATAAGCGAAAATATGGAAAATGACCTGAAGGGTCATTACAGTAACCCATCATTTGTGAATTTTCAAACAATTAGAGTAGGAACTGCTTGTGGAAATGCTTATTAATATAAGTTGATGAACATATCATGCCAAAGTTGAACAATTTCTACTATAAAATTTGCCAACTTTGGTGAGGTACATGCCAGTAATTTTCTGCGTATATATTATAGTTTCCAAGTTCTAACTCTCATTGATGACACAATGTTTTCAACAGAAAAATTGGTGATAGTTTTATATGCTTGATGATGACCGTCTGTGTTATAATATGATGGAAGAAATTCAGAAATAGTCAATTAATTAAGAATGTAACACTTGTGATGTTTAGTAAAATTCAACCGTATGTAAATAATTCATCAAGATATTTGGGGATTATATGTGAGGTAAAACTTCTTTCTTTGTTATGTTGGTTAAATATATCTAATTTCAGGGACTTGAATTATTTTTCATTTATTTTTTTAGAACTCAAATGTATTTTTAATAATATTTATGTAAATTTAAAAACGTTTATATTTAGTGATAGTTTTTTTCAAAATTAGTGTTGGTAGGCTTTTTTTTCCAGGATAAATGTTGATGGGTTTTCTTTTTCTTACGTAAAAAGGGAGACCTAAAAGATTTGGTAAGAAGAAAAAAGGAAAATATTGGTGTTTTCTTTCCTATTTATTTTATATTTTAAAAAAAAAGGGTCCTAAAATACATAATAATAAAAAAAAAGATATGGGTAGGTTTTTTTTCAAGAATTAGTGTTGGTACATTTTGTTATTAAATTTTAACCAATGATTATTCAACTCCAAATTATCGTCATGTTATAAACTAATGGAACATTTTGTTTTTGGCTTATGTATTCAATTTCTAATTTTTAGAAGAGTTATGCATTATATTAAAAGATTACCACTTTAAATATACCTTTGTCAATAATTGCTAAGCTACTTTTAAATTTTAATGATGTTATTCGTATATAATTTTAATTGATTGACGTGAAATACACGTATAAAAAACATACACTAATCTAGTTTTATAAATTATGTCGAACGGATCAGAATTTTAATACAAATTATTTACAAGTTCCATCCTCACTATCTAAAGTAAGTTTTAGTGAATGTATTGAAGAACTATAAGTCTATTAACAGCTGTATTAACATTCATTTACAATGTATTTGTTAAAATTGTCACACTGAAATCTATATATATATATATATATATATATATGAAAGCAAAACTATAAGCAAGACAAGAAATCAAGTGGCAGCACAAGAATAAGTCAAATGACAATCTTAAGACAAAGTTAAAAATTATGTAATAAAAAATTTAAATTTGAAACATATTATCTCTTTTTTTTAAAAAAAAAAGTCATTATCTTAATATATATATATAATATATATATATATAATTGTAATTTGAATTTCAATTTGAATTGAAAGATAGAGATATCAAAATTTAAAAATACATTATCCTTTATTTTAAAAAAAAAAAATCATTATCTTAAAAATAGATACTCATGATTGTAGAGTCCTAAATAAACTTTTTATGTTTCATATACTTATATATTTTAAAATTTAAATATAAAAAATATATTTAGGTATAGTTTATTTAAATATTAACCATTAGCATAAAACTAGAAACTTACAATTGAAGAGTTATAAATGCTCTTACTATTTCATTGACTAATTCCTTGAAGTTGATATAAAATATATTTGAATACATTTGATTTTCAATAATAATAATAATAATAATTATTATTATTATTATTATTATTATTATTTTAATAATAATAACAAGAAGAAGAACTATAAAAAATAAAAATAATAATAGTAGTACATAGTAATAGTGATGGTAGAAATAATAATTAAATGAAAATAAATACGTAGAAGTAATAACTAATAATGATTATAAGAAATAATAATATTATATTTAAAAGGATAAGGAAGAGAAATAAATTTATTCCTCTTTTATTTTGTTAGTATTTAGTATAAAAAAATGTAGATTAATCTCATTGATTTCAAATATGCCTCTTAATTCAAATATATATTTAAGATAAACATGTCAAATTTGAAAAAAAATAAAGATAAGGATATTTGAATTCAAATATTTCTCTTAGTTACGTATTTATTATCTAGTTGAATCTACGCACCTAATCCGCACCCCCTACAAATGGTATCAGAGCCTAGTTATTTAAAAAACTACAGAAGTAGTATACATGTTTAAATTTACGTGTTTATGAATTTAGATTGGATTTACTTGACAATAATTAACCAATATTAATTATGAGAAGACCATTTAAAAACATAGAAGCTTTTAGAAAAATTAAAGAATCTTTAATTAGTAATTATTCAGAATATATAAGTCTAAATAAAACAAAAGAAAACCCACAAAGATTAGTTTACCTAATTACCTTAAAAGCCTAGTTATTTAAAAAACTACAGAAGTAGTATACATGTTTAAATTTACGTGTTTATGAATTTAGATTGGATTTACTTGACAATAATTAACCAATATTAATTATGAGAAGACCATTTAAAAACATAGAAGCTTTTAGAAAAATTAAAGAATCTTTAATTAGTAATTATTCAGAATATATAAGTCTAAATAAAACAAAAGAAAACCCACAAAGATTAGTTTACCTAATTACCTTAATATCTAGTATTGAAGCAAAATTAATAATCCATTTAAAATCTAGAAGAATGAGACATATACCACCTAATTATGATAAAATTAGATTTAGATATCCGCCAAAATACTATAAATACGGTTAAAATGAATAAAATACAAAAATACAAAGAACTAAAACAAACTATTTCTGAAAAACGTAAAGAATTAAGAATAAGAATAGAAAGATTAAATTATAAAATATTTGTCGGAGTTAGTAAAAACTCAATAAATGCACAAAAAGATGAAATATCAAATTTAGAATCACAAATAGATAGTTTAGAATATATATATCAACATGAACTATTTACAATAAAATGAACAAAGAAGAATTTATAATAGACGAAAAAATATATGAAAATCACGAAGGATTAAAAATAAGAATAGTATTTTCTAATCTAGGAAGAAGATATAAGAAAATAGGCGAACATTTAAATTTAATGTTAGAAAAAGAAGAATTAAAATTAGAAGATAAATTGACAGCTATGGTAAGAATAGAAAGAGAAAATGAAGAAATAGATAGAAAAAAGGAAATAGAAAAAATAAAACAACAAACTACAGAAGAAATACGAAAAATAGAAGAAACTAAAAATAGTAGGATTACTGAATTAGAAAAAGAATTACAAATGTTAAAAGATCTGTATGAAAAAAGACAGAAAGAAAAAGAAGAAAAAGATAAAGAACAAAAATTATTAAACGAGATAAATCAATTTAAAGAAAAACTAGAAATAGACAATAAAGAAATAAAAAACAAG
This sequence comes from Capsicum pubescens, assembly GCA_030864215.1. Classification (NCBI taxonomy): domain Eukaryota; kingdom Viridiplantae; phylum Streptophyta; class Magnoliopsida; order Solanales; family Solanaceae; genus Capsicum; species Capsicum pubescens. Next base: position 216,415,587 of record CM061545.1, on the reverse strand, counting down.
GAATTAGAAATAAATAATATAGATGTTGAAGAGACAGACAATTATGATTCAGAAGATAGTGAAACATATACAGAAATATTAACAAATACAAAAATTTTAGAAATCAATGAAAAACAAGAAGTAATTAATGAAGAAAATTTAGAAAATATCAACACAGAAATAAATACTCTTGATAAAAAAGGAGATGAAAACATAATACCTAGAACATCAGAAATAAGGAAACCTACATATTATAAGAATAAGTTTAAAAGATATAATCTAAAGAATGAATATGACAAATGGACACCAAAACAAATAGTTAATAAAAATTATAACTTTTTAGACTTAGATTGTGTAATAGATACAGAAAAAACGATACAATTATGGATAGGATATATGACAAAACAATTATTAGATAATAATATAAGTGTAACAAATGCACCAGAATATATAGAAAGAACACTAATAGGAATAGTGAAATTATGGTTTTTAAATCTAACTGAAAATAGTAAAAGAATATTAAGAACTGACAAACCTACAGAAGGAACAATATTAACAAAATTAACACCTATAGAATTATTTAAAAAATATGAAACAGCTATAAAAGACGAATTTAGTAGCATGACAACAACAAAAGAAGAACAAAATGAAGAGAAAGATACAAATAGGAATTTAATGTTAAAATTAGCAATATGTAATATGTGCTACATAGATGAATATACTTGCGCATTTAAAGAATATTATTATAAAGGAGCATATAATATAGAAGAAAGTAAAGAAATAAGAAAAATATATTTTAATAAATTACCTGAACCATTTAGTTCAAAAATAATAAAAAGTTGGGATGAAACAAAAATAGTAGATACTCTAGGAGCAAGAATAAAATTTTTACAACAATGGTATAGAAACTTATGTGAAAAGTACATAGAAGAAATAAAAATGGAAAAAACAGTAATAAGAAATTTAGCATGTTGCAAAGATAAAATAGCACCTCAATTTGGATGCGAAGAAAGATATTATAAGAAAAGAAAAAGACATAAGAAATATAAGAAATACAAAAAATCAAAATATAAGTATAAGAAACCAAGAAAAAGATATTATGTAAAAAACTATAAACACAAAAGACCATATAGGAAAAAGAAATCTATAAAGGAATGTACTTGTTATAATTGCGGAAAAATAGGACATTTAGCTAGAGATTGTAAATTACCTAAAAACCCAAAAAATAAACAAATATCAGAAATAAAAATAGAAAACACAGAATATATGCAGATAGATTACATAGATTACGAATTAGAAAGTGAAGACAGTATATATGAAATTTCAGAGAATGAAACAGATAACGAAATAGATAGTGAATTAGACGAATTAAATGACTGAAGAAGATATAAAAATATTAACAAAAGATGAATATTTAAATGACGAAGGACCAGATCAAAAAATAATATTTGATAACAATGTATTTGATGAAATAAAAGGAAAAGAGTTAGACTTAAGTGTAGAAAAAATATTTAAAATACCAACAATAAAAAATATATTTACTAGAAAAAAGGAAGAATATTATGTAGTAAGCCAAAAGGAACATGTAATAGACTGTAGATATGCAAAAGGTAAAGCTAGTATACCACTAGTAACAAAAAGAATAATTAATAAAGAGATAAACGATATAAAAAGTAGAGACCCAATAAAATATGTACACCTTGGAGGTACAAAAATATTAATAAAAGCATGTTTTAGAGAAGGAATAGATACACCAATAGAATTATATTTAGCAGATGATAGAATTATAAAACCTATAGAAAAAGTATAATAACTGCCATAAAAGGAAATTTAATATACCAAAAATTTTAATTTATAATAAGTACGAATTATTCAGTAGCAGTAACAGATAGAAATATAGATAAATCACTAGTATTATATTGGAAGATATCAGGAATAGAATTAACCCCAGGAAGTAAAATATTTACAGCAAGATGCAAAAATTTATATGTATTAACAACAAAACATAAAATAACAGGAAAAAATAAGATTAACAAGATACAAATAGATAGCCCATTCGAACAATTTGTAAAAATAATAGATTATAATGATTATAGCTATAGAGACATAGATGTAGAAGAAAATCTAGAAATAATAAATGACAGAATAAGTACAACAAAAAGAACAGCTTATGATAAACCGGAATCATCAAGCTCATCAAAAAGAATAAGTTATGAAACAAGTTCAATGGATAATTCAAACCAATATTACATAACAGGAAAGGTAAATGAAAAAGAATATTTAATACTCTGAAATACAGGACAAGAAGAAAATTATATAGCAAAATATCTAGTAAAAGATGAGGAAATAAAAACCGACAATAATATATGCCCAGATCTACCAAGAAGTTTAATAAATACTAAAAATATACCAGAAAAAGAAATAATAATAGGAATAAGAAAAATAAAAATAGAATTTAAAGTAAAAGAAGAAGTGCAAAAAACAGACATAATATTAGGAATAAAATGGTTAGAACAAGTAAAACCATATAATATAGAACATACACAATTAACTATAACATATAACAGAGAGAAATTATTCTTAAGAAGAGCTTTAACATAAAATGAAAATATATGTATTAATGAAGATAGTAGTAGAAGGATATTACAGTAGATATCATACGTCTATGATAGATACAGGAGCAGAAGCTAATTTATGTAGATATAATTGCTTACCAGAAAGTAAATGGGATAAATTAAAAATACCAATAATAGTTAAAGGATTTAATAACGAAGGAAGCTTAATTACTTATAAAGCTAAGAACGTAAAAACACAAGTATGGGATAAAATATTAACAATAGAAGAAATTTATAATTATGAACTAACATCAAAAGATATACTTTTAGGAATGTCGTTTTTAGATAAATTATACCCACATATAATAACTAGAACAGATTGGTGGTTTACAACACCATGTAAACAGAAAGTAAGAGCAAAAAGAGTTAATAATAAAATAAGAAAGAAAACTGATTGGATAAAAGGAAGTGAAAAAATTACACAAAAGTTAGAAAATATGAAAAATGCTAAAGATACAATAGAACTAGTCGTATTTTCGATAAATAAAACAGAAATAACTATATTTTCAATAAATAAGATAGAAATAGTTAACAGAAAATTAGAACAATTATATAGTGAAGATCCATTAAAAGGATGGTAAACATAAAACCATTATAAAAATTGAATTAATAGACAAAAATAACATAATAACCCAGAAACCATTAACATATAATTTTGATGATTTAAAAGAATTTAAAATGCATATAGAAGAATTATTAGAAAAACAATATATACAAAAAAGTAATAGTAAACATAATAGCCCAGCATTTATAGTAAATAAACATAGTGAACAAAAAAGAGGAAAAAGTAGAATGGTTATTGATTATAGAAATTTAAATGCAAAAACAATAACTTATAATTACCCAATACCAAATAAGATATTAAAAATAAGACAGATACAAGGATATAATTATTTTAGTAAATTTGATTGTAAATCAGGATTTTACCATCTAAAGTTAGAAGAAGAATCTAAGGAATTAACCGCATTTACGGTACCACAAGAATTTTATGAATGGAATGTATTACCATTTGGATATAAAAATGCACCAGGTAGATATCAACATTTTATGGATAGTTATTTTAAACAACTACCTAATTGTATAGTATATATAGACGATATACTATTATATACAAAGACCAAAGAAGAACATTTAAAATTATTGGAACAATTTACGGATATAATAGAAAAATCGGGAATAAGTTTAAGTAAAAAGAAAGCTGAAATTATGAAAAATCAGATAGAATTTTTAGGAATACAAATAGATAAAAGTGGAGTAAAAATGCAACAACATATAGTACAAAAAATAATAAATTCGAAAGAAGAATTAGATACGAAAAAAAATTACAATCATTTTTAGGATTAGTAAACCAAGTAAGAGAATATATTTCAAAATTAGCAGAAAACTTAAAACCACTACAGAAAAAATTAAAAAAGGACATAGAATATAACTATAATGAAGAAGATGAAAAACAAGTTCAAAAAATAAAATTACTTTGTAAAGAATTACCAAAATTACAATTTCCAGATGAAAATAGAAAATTCATATATATAGTAGAAGCAGATGCTAGTGAATGTAGTTACGGAGGAGTACTTAAATATAAATATGAAGAATAAAAAATAGAACATCACTGTAGATACTACTCAGGTACATTTAATGAAACAGAAATAAAATGGGAAATAAATAGAAAAGAATTATGTTCATTATATAAATGTTTGTTAGCGTTTGAGCCATATATTGTATATAACAAGTTTATTGTACGAACAGATAATACACAGGTACGTTGGTGGCTAACAAAGAAAATACAAAATTCAGTTACAACAAAAGAAATCCGGAGACTAGTATTGAATATATTAAATTTTACATTTACAATTGAAGTAATTAGTACTAACAAAAATGTTATTGCAGATTACATATCAAGACAAAGCTACACAGACTGATATCATAGAAGAAGATACTCTAGAAAAAATACTCAACACCCTAACTACGCTTTCAATAAAAGTGGATAGTATGGGTAATGAGATAGAAAAGCTAAAGACTAATGAAGATAAACTGAAGTCTATAGCTACAAATCAGCTAACTCAGCAGTGTGCAGAGCTATGTCGATCGGAAGACATTAAAATTCCAGAGCTAGAAGGAGACGTTGGGATACTCCATAAAACCCATAACATTTATCAATCTACTTCTGCAGGTACAAGCAAAGGAGTTAGGAGAAATACTACAAATATGAACCTAAACAAGCTATTTGATAAACCATTTATTCCAAATACACCAAAAGATCCTATGTTTATACCCCCACAAATTACCACATACCGAGAAAGTCTAAACCAAGACAAAAAGACCTACAACTATACAGCCCGAACATACATAGAAAATATTTACAAAATACAAACCCTCCTAAATACCAACCCCAGAGCTATAAACGTCCAAGAACCACATACAAATTACATAACCCAAAAGCTAACTGGATACAATAAGCTAATTGTTTTGCCCAAAACCAAACCTGGTCTAGTTAAAACATGTTACGAATATGGACTACTTAGCACCGTATATACCCAAGACGGATATGAAATATCCACTATACCAGAAATATATGATTCATTTAACATTTTTAAAAGAATAACCAAAGGTAACCTATTTTTTATAAAATTTTATACGGCACCAGCAGAGATATTGTATGATGAAGTTAAATCACCTATACAAGTTGTAAAGATAGGAATAACCCGAGATATGATTATACCAGAAGATATTACTCAACAACCAGAAATACCTAGAATTGAGATACCAAATTTTTATGCAAATAAAAGAATTATTGGACTATCTACGATTCTTCAAGAATTAGCAAACAATTACCGCAACAGAAATCCCATATGGAGTTATTATTCAAGAGGTAATGTAATAATATACTCGAATTCAAAGGAGCTACGAGAAGCAGATATGGAAGACGTAAGGCAATGGATTTTGACCTTACTCAATCCAGAGAAAAAACCTATCGTCAGAGCCATTAAAGAAAAATTGTTTAAGATAAGCATGTTAAATTTAAAAAATATAAGGATAAGAATATTTGACTTTGAATTTTTAAATGAAAATTGAATATATATATATATATATATATATATATATATATAAGCAAAATTAAAAGCGAGACAAAAAGCCAAGTGGCAGCACAAGAAGAAGTCAAATGACAAACTTAAGACAAAGTTAAAAATTATGTAATAAAAATTTTGAATTTGAAATATATTATCTCTTTTTTAAAAAAAAAATCATTATCTTAATATATATATATATAAAAGGTTGCAATTTGAATTTCAATTTGAATAGAAAGATAGAGATATCAAAATTTAAAAATACATTATCCTTTATTTAGAAAAAAATATTTTCATTAGCTTAAAAATAGATACTCATGATTGTAGATTCTTAAATAAACTTTTTATGTTTCATATGCTTATATGTTTTAAAATTTAAATATATAAAATATATTTAGGTATAGTTTATTTAAATATTCACCATTAGCATAAAACTAGAAACTTACAATTGAAGAGTTATAAATAAACTCTTACTATTTCATTGACTAATTCCTTGAAGTTGCTATAAAATATATTTGAATATATTTGATTTCAATAATAATAATAATAATAATAATAACAACAACAACAAGAAGAAGAACTATAAAAAATAAAAAGAAAAATAATAATAGTAGTACATAGTAATAGTGATGGTAGAAATAATAATTAAATGAAAATAAAAAATGAAAATACTTCTAAAAATTTACTCATTAGGAGTTGGAATATTACGTAGAAGTAATAACTAATAATGATTATAAGAAATAATAATATTATATTTAAAAGGATAAGGAAGAGAAATAAATTTATTTCTCTTTTATTTTGTTAGTATTTAGTATTAAAAAATGTAGATTAATCTCATTGATTTCAAATATGCCTCTTAATTCAAATATATTTTTAAGATAAGCATGTCAAGTTCGAAAAAGATAAATATAAGGATATTTGAATTCAAATATTTCTCTTAGTTCAAATATATGTTTAAGATAAGAATGTTAAATTTGAAAAATATAAGGATAAGAATATTTGAATTTGAATTTTTAAATGAAAATTGAATTGGAATAGAATTTTTCCTTCTTAATCTCTTTTATATATATATTCACTCCTATCCTAATATGTAGTGTTAAGCTTTCTTTTCTCTCTTTGTTATTGATTACTGATTATTAGTTTTGTTTATGAATTTACTTATTACATTCTTTATTTTTAAAAAAAAAACTTCATTTGATTTGACATTGTTATTTTTCTATGCAGATGATGATGTTTAACAATTATATTTTTTATATTCGGGTCAGAATTCAAGTAAGTGATATTTTTCATATGATTTTGTAAAAGTAATTAAATATATCCTTAAAATTTTTAATACATGATGTTAGACTAAGTAATTGTTATTTTAAGTAAACTTTGATTATTAGGATTCAAGTTCGAATTGTGATTGATGGATATAATTATTATCCATAACTTTAAAATTTTGTGCTTATGAAAAACTTTTACAGTTCATGACAAAGCAGATTGCAGATTCTGAAATGGTTGGAGAAAATTTAAAATAAATATTTTTTTTATAATTTATAATATTTTAACTCAGTTATTTTTAAGGTGAAAATAAAATATTTTATAATAGAAATACGAATGAAAGATAACGAAAAGACAAGAAAAGTATAAGTAAAAAAAATAAATATTTTTTAATATTTTTTGATAAATTAGCTAAACAGAGAGAACTAGCTTAGCATGAATAGGAAAATAAAATAAAAAAGTAAATGTCAATATATTAGAAGAAATTTACATAGTATAATTTTTTTTCTTAGAATAAAACTCATGATTTTACTTTCTACTTTAAAATTTAAATTCAAAATTTTTTACATTCATTATGGAATTCATTTTAGTTAGAAGGGCATGTTAATAATTTTTTTCAATTTGATTTATAAAAAAACAAAAAAATATAAAATCAAATATATGAGATAAATTCATATTTTGATAGGTGTGAAAATATTTGACTTAAATTTTAAATTATAACTACTTCTAACGGACTAGATTATTTTGAAGTCTTTTTCTAATTTATATTTCATATCTATTTTGATTTTGTATTTTTGAGATAAGAGAGAAGAAAACTCAAATGCTTAAGTACGTAACACAAAATATAATCTAATTCAAGGTTAAAAAAAAAAAAAAGTAAAGTAATCAAATTACAATATATGGAGGATTATTTTTATTTTTTTATTTTTTTGAGGGGGGGGGGGGGGATTTAGACAACTTTTAAGAATATAATGAAAAAATCATAATACACATGTTTATTTATAAAAATTGACACAGAAAAGATGGAGGAATGGTAGAATAAAAATTCAAATTGTTTTTGACAATTTAAAATCGTTAAATTGTCAAAATATAAAAAATCTGAAACATAAAATCTTTTTTGTGCAATTACATAATTATTTTTACTAATATATATTAGATTTTGAAAGCGGATGGGTGGGTGGGTGGGTGATAGAGACTATTAACAATCCATCATATTTAAATTGTGAATGATATTATAAATAAAACTATGAAATATAATTTTTGTTTACAATTAGATGATTGTTTTTTCGTATAAATTTAATTATCAGTGGCGGAATTGAGTGTGAGGGAAGGAATGGATTCGGGTGGAGGCGTGAGGGGAAAGGGGTAGAAAAACATTTATATTAAAGAAAATAAAAAAAATGATTGGGGAATGGGGGAAGGTGGGTAGAATTTTTTTTATTTTATTTTTTTCATTTTATTGAGAAATGAGATGATAAACAATTTTCTTAAAGATAATATAATTTAACAAGTTTGAACGAGACATTTCAATATGAAACATAAAAAATATTACTTGAATATTATCCGCGCATCGCGCGAGTATGTATACTAGTTTCAATTAAATTCTTTTGAAGGTAGTGTTTTATCTAACAAGGTAACTCTTCCGCGTCCAAATCATACATAATGATATATTAAGCATAAAGGTGTTAATTAATAGAAATCACTATTGGATTGAAGTATTACACACGTCTATAAAACTTGAGATTTTGAACTTAGGAATATTCTTGAGGAAGAAGATGATGAATAGTATTTTCAAAATTTAAAAATGATTATGTAATCATCTAAGTTTGGGGAAGGAAAGAAACAAGTGATTGCAACCGTAAGAAAATTCCTCTCTGAAAATGGCAATTTCTCCCAGCAACTGCTGAAATGACAAACAGATCGCCTTTTCATTTGATTACTAAATGAAACACGTATCCAACATATCAAACACATTTTTTGTGGCTAAAAGTGTACTTGAAGAATGAGAAACTTTTGTCTTGCTCTCCCTTGATTCCTTGTTTACATCGGGTGTCCTTTGATTGCCCTGAGATGATGCTAAATTTTCTGTCTCTATACTTTCCTCCTGCTGTTTTTGCCCTTCCACCTGCTGATTTTTTCCTTTGCCTGCCTTCAATTGCCTCCTACATTAACCTATTTTATGTCCAAAGTCTTACAGTGTGTACACATAGCGGGTTTCCACTCATACTTCACTCGTTGTTCAACTATACAACCTTGCTCATTTTCGAACATCACCCCAGCTAGATAAACTTTGTCCATGGAAAATTCCACTAGAACTCTAGCATATATCATATGCTCATTGTTTGATGTAACTCTATCAGCTCTCAGTGGTATCTCAACCAAACCTGCTATTTTGGCCAGTGCTCTTTCGCCCCAGTACTTAATATGCAGTCCTGAAAATCGAACCCACACTGGCATACTAGTGACATTTTCATTTATGACTTCAATATCCGATGCCTAAGTTTTGACAACCATTGACTCGAGATCAAATAGCAACACTCCCTCTTCCACTACTTTAGCTCTCTCTCCTCATATGAATTGAATCTCACAAGAAAAACTCTCTGATTTACTTAAGCTAGCCTCTCAATTCCCCTCCTCTTCCACCATTTAGAATAATTATGTAGTTAGGTGTTGTGATGCATTCCATAATCATTTTAATAAAATCGTAAAGAAAATTCAGTCAGTAAAGCATTTCTTCCACAAACTCTCATTCGACATTGTTATATGCTTTTCTTAGGTCTATTTCGATCAAGTGGCACTTAGTGGTGGCCTTCCTATTATACAACCTCACCAATCTTGGCATATCATGATATTCTGCACTTTTGACCTCCCAGCAACAAAAACACTTTATGTATTGGATATAATCCTAGGTAGTATACCTTGCAATCTTTTGCACGACATCTTGAATATTATCTTCCATAAAGTATTATAGCAAGTTATAGGTATGCAATCTATCACTGACTCTGCATGTTAGCTCTTAGAAATTAAAGTTATAACTATGTATTTTTATCCCTTTCAATAGATGACTAGTTTGAAAAAATTCCTGCATACCTGTTATTACATATGCCCCAACTACATCCCAAGAATCCGTAAAATTTGCTTTCATAACCATCTCCTCCTGGAGCTTTATCCCCATCAATTGACCATAATGCCTCTTTTACCTCATCTGCAGTATATGATTGTCCAAGCAATTTCTTTTGTTCAACTGATACCCTTGCCCTTCTCATGATGATACTGCTACCAGCAACAGTCTTGTCAACCATTTTTAGTAGCCAACAACTCAGTATAGTAGTCGATGAAAATTGTTCTTATACCACTGTCCACTTATGTCCTTCTGATAACAAACATTCTCATTTTATTATAAAAATTCCGTTCTTATGTCTTCTCCCTTTGAAAGCATTTTGACAAAAAAAAAAAAAAAGCAGTGTTCTGATCCCCATGTCTTAACCACTTCACCTTGCTTTTTTGATACAAAAATTGATTTTGCGCTTTCTACAATTGTGCATATTCCTTGGACAACAACATCTCTTCCTCAATTAAACTTTCATTTGGTCCTTGTTGTATCCTTTCTTGACAGTCACACAACTTTATTCTTACTGCTTCAGTCCTCTGTTTTGTTGCACTAAATTTCTCTTGATTTAACTTTTGTAGTTTATGCTTGAGTTTATTCATCTTACCAACCATCTAAAACAACTTTCTCCCTCTACCTGCAGTAGTCCAGCTATTCTTCACTTTTTCTTTGGAATCAGGATCAAAACTTCACATGTTGAAATAACTAAATTGAGGTTTCATCAGTACTTTCCCCTGTTCCCAATTAATAAACATTGGGTAATGGTCAAACGACTCTTCTGGTAGAAATTGAGCTTCAGATGCATCCAACCAGTCAGTATTTACTAGTGTTCTATCAATTTTCTTGTATACTCTATGCACCCCTTTCTATTTATTATTCTGTGTGTAAAAAGCTCCTGAAGATTTCAGGTCTTGGTGTCCACACTTAGCTACATATGGCTAAAAATTCTGTCTCTGCCACAGTTACAGGCCTTCCAAGCTTCTCACCCCTATGAAATATACAAATGAAATCACCAACACTGGCGATGGACCATGTATGATCATGGATGCAATTTATGTCTTCCCACAACTCCCTTCTCATCTTAGGTTCATTGAAATCATAGACTATTATTTCAAACACTTTCCATGTATTCCTTGCCAGGACTAAACTATTAATTATTTAAGCAGTGTTACGTAAAGTCACTACATGCAACCGGGTCGTCTGGGAATTGTAATTTTGATAATTCTTTACAAAGTATTTTTATTTTCTGACCTTGTTTTTTATCTCCCTCGTTGTAATTATATTCTAGTAAGTAAAAAAGTATTAAGATTTGATAACAAAACAGAAGGACATCAACAACTACTAAAATACTACCAACAGAAATATTAAAAAAATATGAAATAGCTATAAGAGATGAATTTAGCAGTATGACAACAAAAGAAGAAGAGCAAAATAAAGAAAAAGATATAAATAGAAATTTAATGTTAAAACTAGCAATATGTAATATGTGTTATATAGATGAGTATACGTGCGCATTTAAAAAATATTATTATAAAGGAACATATAATATAGAAGAAAGTAAAGAAATAAGAAGATTATATTTTAGTAAATTACCTGAACCATTTAGTTCAAAAATAATAAAGAGTTGGGATGAAGCAAAAATAGTAAATACCCTAGGAGCAAGAATAAAATTTTTATAACAATGATATAGAAATCTATGTGAAAAATATAGAGAAGAAATAAAAATGGAAAAGACATTAATAAGAAATTTAACATGTTGCAAAGATAAAATAGCACCTCAATTTGGATGTGAAGAAAGATATTATAAGAAAAGAAAAAGACATAAGAAATATAAAAAATACAAGAAATCAAAATATAAGTATAAGAAACCAAGAAAAAGATATTATGTAAAAAATTATAAACACAAAAGACCATATAGGAAAAAAAATCTATAAAAGAATGTACTTGTTATAATTGTAGAAAACTAGTAATTAATTGCTTTATCATAGTATTTATTAGTTGTTTGTTTTAATCTTAATAATTCCTCTATATTTTCATTAAGGAATTCTATATATTTTATATCTTTAGTTCTCATATATTCTTCTAAATTTATTTTCATTAGTTTTTCTATTAATTGTATATTTTTCATATCCATTTTCTAATTTTCTAAATATACGTAATTTATCATAGTTGATGTGTAGGTTTGGTATGTAAATATTTGTAAGAGTAGGTAGGTAGGTGTGGTATGTAATTTATTCTAGTCATAAAATATTTATCAAATATTTTTTCCAATATGATTTTTCTTATATCTACAATTTCTATATCCGTAAGTATATACAAAACAAGTATTTTGAATTTATCTACTATTTCGTCAGATAAATAAGCATTCATTTTTCATATGATCCTTTTTCAAAATATTCCTTTCAATCATACACATAACAAAATATGATCATTTTAGATTACTATATACTAGATTATTCTTAAATGACATGTTCTTCGGTCACTATTAGCATGGTAATCTGAATACTTTTCCCTTAAAAAGTGTCTTTACTTTGGCTATTCCCCTATCACGGCTTTCTTGCCTCACCGATTTCACCTTTAGGATAGCATAGTTCTTAGAAATTTTTCTCCTTTTTCCTCTTTGCTAATAAACTTCTTAACATGCTATTTTTTGAATAATTCTACTATAAAGTAACTAACATGAACTTATTTTATCATATCATGATTGTTAGGAATTTATGAATTTAGCTATTCATAATCATAAATATAAATACCTGTTCTGGTAAACCTGATAATTCTAGATTTTCCATAGCTGTCTGATTCATAGCCTTTCCTTGGAAATATAGTTGTTTTTTATTAAATAATTCAAAAGTTTTTTGTGTACAAGAGAGGATTTTGCTTCAACTCATGAAGGCTTACCTCTAACTGAGCAAAATGCTCTCTATTTATAATCCTAAGAAAGCGTGTAAACTATTAACACACTTTACACGTTTCCTAATTTACATCTCCTATTTTTGTCAGAAAGATAAGAATTAATAATGCTATACATGAAAAGTCAAAAAGCCTATGCCTTAAAAGTTAAAGCTATTAATGGCTATTACTAAAAAGTCTTCCTAACTATACAATTTACGTAACAATATTTAAAAGGCTATACAATAATTCACATGTCGTTTTCTAGCTTTTATTATCTTTGTCTTTAATCTCTTCCATTATTGCTCCGTTGTTATCTTCTTATCATCTTTTCCTTATCGTATCTGCTGCTCTTTTTATCTTCGTGCTATTGTAGCATCACATCTGGAATAAAGTTGTGTCTGCCACATATGTGGCCATCGTATCTTTGGCCAACCTGTTTGCAAAATTGATCCATATCTTCTTCTGAAATAATTTCTTTCGTAATAGATCTTGTGACCGATAACTCTTTTGGTTTTAGGATCGTTATGACCCATTTTTTTTATGTCTTCTCTGTCATTTTCTCTAATATTTTTACAAGTAGAGTAAACCAATAATTGATTTCTGTGATAGTAAATCCAAACTGGGTTTTGATTTATATAATTATTTGCTAACTCAGTCAATATACTGCTAAGTCCAATAGCTCTCTTGTTTCGGTAGAAGTTCGGTATCTGATTTTTGGTTATCTCTTCTTGTTCGCATATTTCTTCATGGATAATATAGTCTCGTGTCATTCCTATCTTGACAACAGTAATTGCCTGTTTTATTTCATCAAACAATATTTCTGCTGGTGCTTAGTAGAAACGGACATAGAATAACTGTCCCTTCGTAATCCTTTTATAATTCATAAATTTTTTGTGAATATCTGGAATTCTTGTTAACTCTTCTCCAGTAATTGTGTAAACTGTAGATAATAGTCCATAATAATAACATGAAGAAATTAAGTTTGCACTGGTGCCAGGCAAAGCAATAAGTTCGTTATAGTTCTGACATTTTTGTGTAATATATCCTTGGTTTTGTGTTGCTAAATCTTTATTCTAGATAGGTTTTGTATTTAACAACTTTGTAAGGTATAAAAATTATCAATATATGTACGAGTGATATGGTTATAAGTCTGCTTTTGTTGGTTGAGTGATTCAGAATAAGTGTATTACTGGGGAGGTATAGATGACTATGGTTTTTGTATATTTGGTGTATATGGTTTTGAGAATATTTGGTTGAGGTTATAATTCTTTTTCTTTGGTAGTTCAGGTTTATTTTGAGTGACTATATTCTTTCCCTTGGATACATCACCTGCGCCTGCAGCTGTAATTGTAATTTCGTTAGTAATTTGAGTTTTTAGGTGTTTCTCATCGTCACCTTCTAGGTCTAGTTTTTTAATGTGCTCTTCCGGCACAGTATCTTTGCTAATAGCTTCTTGTTTTTTATAGTGCTCAACCTGCACTTTTACATTTGTAACTTCAGTAGTTAATGTGATAACTCGTTCTTGTAATAACTTTATTTGTTCAAACACTTGTAATATTAAGGCTGTTTGAATATCTTTGACATCAGCTTCTTCCATTGATAAATCAGTTTGAGTAGTTTTATCTTGATATGTAATATGTAATAACATTCTTGTCAGTCTTGATTACTTCAATCATAAATGTAAAATTTAATATATTCAATACTAATCTCCGAATTTTCTTTGTCGTAACTGAGTTTTGGATTTTTCTTGTTAGCCACCATCGAACCTGGGTATTATCTGTTCTCACAATAAATTTGTTATATACAATTTATGGTACAAAGGTTAATAAATATTTATACAATGAACATAATTTTTTTCTATTTATTTCTCATTTTATTTCTGTTTCATTAAATGTTCCTGAATAATATTTACAATGATGTTCTATTTTTTCATTTTCGTACCTATATTTAAGTACTCCTCCATAACTATATTCACTTGCATCTGCTTCTACTATATATGTAAATTTTTTATTTTCGTCTGGGAATTATAATTTTGGTAATTCTTTACAAAGTATTTTTATTTTCTGAACTTGTTTTTTATCTTCTTCGTTGTAATTATATTCTACATCTTTTTTTAATTTTTTCTGTAAAGGCTTTAGTTTTTCTGCTAATTTTGGTATATATTCTCTTACTTGGTTTACTAATCCTAAAAATGATTGTAATTTCTTTTTTGTATTTAACTCTTCTTTTGAATTTATTATTTTTTGTACTATATGTTGTTGCATTTTTACTCCGCTTTTATCTATTTGTATTCCTAAAAATTCTATCTGATTTTTCATAATTTTAGCTTTCTTTTCACTTAAACTTATTCCTGATTTTTCTATTATATCTGTAAATTATTTTAGTAATTTTAAATGATCTTTTTTAGTTTTTGTATATAGTAGTATATCATCTATGTATACTATACAATTAGGTAATTATTTAAAATAACTATCCATAAATTGTTGATATCTACCTTTTACATTTTTATATCCAAATGGTAATACATTTCATTCATAAAATCCTTGTGGTACCGTAAATGCGGTTAATTTCTTAGAATCTTCATCTAACTTTAAGTGGTAAAATTCTGATTTATAGTCAAATTTACTAAAGTAGTTATATCCTTATATTTGCCTTATTTTTAATATCTTATTTGGTATTGGATAATTATATGTCATAGTTTTTGTATTTAAATTTCTATAGTCAATAATCATTCTACTTTTTCCTCTTTTTTGTTCACTATGTTTATTTACTATAAATGCTGGACTATTGTGTTTACTATTACTTTTTTGTATATATTATTTTTCTAATAATTCATCTATATGCATTTTAAATTCTTTGAAATCGTCAAAATTATATGTTAATGGTTTTTGAGTTATTATGCTATTTTTATCTACTAATTCAATTTTTATAGTAGTTTTATGTTTTTTCCATCCTTTTAATGGATCTTTACTATATAATTATTGTCTTCATTTTATTTCTTCACTTTTTACTAGATATTTTACTATATAATTTTCTTCTTTTCCTGTGTTTAAGAGTATTAAATATTTTTTTTCATTTATTATTCCTGTTATATAATATTGATTTAAATTAACTGTTGAAGTTGTTTCATAACTTGTTCTTTTTGATGAGCTTGATGATTCTTGTTTTTCATGAGCTATTATTTTTGTTGTGCTTATTCTATCATTTATTATTTCTAAATCTTCTTCTATATCTATGTCTTTGTAACTATAATCATTATTATCAATTGTTTTTACGAATCGATCAAAAGGACTTTCTATTTGTATTTTATTAATTTTATTTTTTCCTGTTATTTTATGTTTTGTTGTTAATACATATAGATTTTTACATCTTGCTGTAAATATTTTACTTCCTGAGGTTAGTTCTATCCCTGATATTTTCCAATATAATACTAATGATTTATCTATATTTTTATCTGTTATTGCTACTGAATAATTCACACTTATTATAAATTTAAATTTTTGGTATATTAAATTTCCTTTTATGGCAGTTATTATACTTTTTTCTATATGTTTTATAATTCTATCATCTGCTAAATATAATTCTATTGGTGTATCTATTCTTTCTCTAAAACATGCTTTTATTAATATCTCTGTTCCTTCAAGGTGTACATATTTTATTGGGTCTTTACTTTTTATATCGTTTATTTCTTTACTAATTATTCTTTTTGTTACTAGTGGTATACTAGCTCTTTCTTTTGCATATCTACAGTCTATTACATGTTCCCTTTGGCTTACTACGTAGTATTCTTCCTTTTTTCTACTAAATATATTTTTTATTGTTGGTATTTTAAATATTTTTTCTACACTTAGGTCTAACTCTTTTTCTTTTATTTCGTCAAATATATTACTGTCAAATATTATTTTTTTTATCTGTTCCTTCTTCATTTAAATATTCTTCCTTTGTTATTATTTTTATATCTTCTTCAATTATTTGGTTCATTTTTATATCTTCTTCAGTCATTTGATTCATCTACTTCACTATCTATTTCATTATCTGTTTCATTCTCCGAAATTTCATATATACTATCTTCACTTTCTAATTCATAATCTATATAATCTATCTGCATATATTCTGTATTTTCTATTTTTATTTCTGATATTTGTTTCTTTTTTGGATTTTTTGATAATTTACAATCTCTAGCTAAATGTCCTAGTTTTCCAAAATTATAACAAGTACATTCTTTTATAGATTTCTTTTTCTTGTATGGTCTTTTATGTTTATAATTTTTTACATAATATCTTTTTATTGGTTTCTTATATTTATATTTTGATTTCTTGTATTTCTTATATTTCTTATGTCTTTTTCTTTTCTTATAATATCTTTCTTCACATCCAAATTGAGGTGTTATTTTATCTTTGCAACATGTTAAATTTCTTATTAATGTCTTTTCCATTTTTATTTCTTCTCTATATTTTTCACATAGATTTCTATACCATTGCTTGCTCCTAGGGTATCTACTATTTTTGCTTCATCCCAACTCTTTATTATTTTTAAATTAAATGGTTCAGGTAATTTACTAAAATATAATCTTCTTATTTCTTTACTTTCTTCTATATTATATGTTCCTTTATAATAATATTCTTTAAATGTGCACGTATACTCATCTATATAACACATATTACATATTGCTAGTTTTAACATTAAATTTTTATTTATATCTTTTTCTTTATTTTGCTCTTCTTCTTCTGTTGTCATATTGCTAAATTCATCTCTTATAGCTATTTCATATTTTTTCAATATTTTTGTTGGTAGCATTTTAGTAGTTGTTGATGTTCCTTCTGTTTTATTATCTGATCTTAATACTTTTTTACTTGCTTTGGCTAGGTTTAAAAACCATAATTTTATTGTTCCTATTAATGTCTTTTCTATATATTCTGATGTGTTTGTTGTATCTATTTTATTATCTAATAATTATTTTGACATATATCCTACCCATAGTTGTATTGATTTATTTGTGTCTATTACACAGTCTAAATCCAAAAAGTTATAATTAATTATTTGTTTTGGTGTCCATTTATTATATTCATCATTTGGATTATATCTTTTAAACTTACTTTTGTAATTATATGTTGGTTTCCTTATTTCTGATGCACTAGGTATTATATTTTTATCTAGAGTATTTACTTCTGTATTTATTAGTTCTAGATTTTCTTTAGTAATTACTTCTTGTTCTTCGTTAATTTCTAGTTTTCCTATGTTTTCTAGAATTTCTGTATATGTCTCACTATCTTCCGAATCATAATTATTTGTTTCTTCAGCATCTATTGTATTTATTTCTAATTCACTGGTTTCTGGTTCTTTATTTTTTATTTCTAATTTTTCTTTAAATTGATTTATCGCGTTTAATAATTTTTGTTATTTATCTTTTTCTTCTTTTTCTTTCTGTCTTTTTTCATACAAATATTTTAGCATTTGCAGTTCTTTTTCTAATTCAGCAATCTTACTACTTTTAGTTTCTTCTATTTTTCGTATTTCTTCTGTGGTTTGTTGTTTTATTTTATCTATTTCTTTTTTTCTATCTATCTCTTCGTTTTCTCTTTTTATTCTTACCATGACTGCCAACTGATCTTCTAATTTTAATTCTTCTTTTTCTAACATTAAATATAAATGTTCACCTATTTTCTTATATCTTCTTCCTAAATTAGAGAATACTATTTTTATTTTTTATCCTTCGTGATTTTCATATGTTTTTTCGTCTATTATAAATTCTTCTTTGTTCATTTTATTTAAACGTATATTGGTTATGTTGATATATATATTCTAGACTATCTATTGTTGATTCTAAATTTGATATTTCTTCTTTTTGTGCATTTATTGAATTTTTTCTAACTCCAAAATTAGCTGGAGTGTATGCAATGACAACACATGTCTAATCTGTGACATAACTCCTGAAACAATAGAACACCTTTTCTTTGATTGCCCTTTCTCAAAGATGTGTCTAAATTAAATCTTGATATGTCTAAGGATATCACTGAAATTAACAGATGTAAAAAGATATTTGAAGAAGGGTAGCAGAATATACAGCGGGTAGAACTAGTAGAAGAATAATTTGGGCAGTGATCACAATCCTGATTAACAACATATGGCAAGCAAGGAATGAAACCCTGTGAGAAAATATGGTCCCAAGTCCTCAAGTGATAGTGAAACGGATAAAGAAAGAATGTAAATATCGCAGTTCTGAATTATTTTATAGTAGAATTACTTGTAAAGATAGAAATTGAATAGAAAAATTATATGAAGATTTTCTTCAGAGGTGAGTGGTATGAGTGGAGTTTTCCGGCTAGAGGGAAAGAATATTTGTATATGAAGCATGTTGTAATGATTTTTTAACATATGGAGATAGTAAAATATGTTCAGTTCAACCAAAAAAAATTTAAAAAGAAGTTGGTTAATAATGTTTACGACTCAAATAAATAAATACTAATAAAAGTATTATGGAGTGAATTATATCAAAAATGAAAATTTTGAGTTTGGAAGAACTTGTAGCTATTTTATGAACTAGGGGTGACTTCAGCTAGATTTCTCTGATACAAATTAATGAAATCAAGTATAATATATATAGATGAGATGAATTGGACTTGTTAAATATGCTTGAGCTTATTGAAAAATGATTGTCAAAACAAGTTGTTTGAAAAATCTAAGCGAGGAAGTTAAGATATGTACCTTCCTTTAAGAACTTTTGATGAATTTCACAAATTCTAATACTATAATAACGCTTCTTTAAAATGCTTCAAATGTTGTTTGAGTCTGTTGGAGCGAGCAGATCTTACACCTTTCATATTTTAATGTATATAGAGTTTCTTGCTATATTATGATATTTGTGCAAAATTGCATTACCAGCCATTCTATATCTGTCTAATTTATATCACTTTACATCATAATTTTCACTTTGTTGAGTCAAAATAATTAGCAAAATTTTAAAACTCGTTATTGTTTTGTAACGTACGAATTTTTTTTCAAAGAGTTGTTATTTTTTCAAATTCAGAGTAACTTTATTTATCAAACTAGTGAAGTTAGCCGCGCTTCGCGCGGTCATGAAATTGACCTGCCTCATCCGATCATGAAAGATTCGTTAAATTTATGACTTAATTTTTTCATGAAATTGTCCTGGCTCATGTGGTTATGAAAGATTCGTTAAATTTATGACTTAATTTTTTTAACATCTAATTAAATTTAAAAGTTAAACACATTTAAGGTCTTTTTTTGACATGAAAATATTAACGTGCTTCATGTAAAATATTTTAATCTCTTTTGGATAGTTAAATACAGATAATAATTGGTGTACCTTAACTTTCAACCGTTACAGTATTAATTCAAGGAAGAAGTTACCGTAGAGATGAGGGAGAAGGAAAAGTCGCATACTCATTAAATTTTTTTTGTGTGTGACATTCAAAATCTTTTAAAATTAATTTATTTTTTCAATCAAAGCAGTGAACTAATAACCAAAAAAAATCAAAAGAATTGAGAACTATCAATTCAACATTTGCAATTTCAAAGTGGAGAAAGATGAATAATGAAAAAAGAAGACAATTAGTATTACTGCTTCTCATTATTTTAATTCAATAATGGCAACTTTAATGAACCATTACTATTTTTTTATATTCTAGAGTTGTAACTTATGTTTTTATTAGTTGAGTTATCACAATAATTATGTTGTGATCTAAGTTTTCATTAGCTGAGTTATAATAAGTCATAATGATTCCAATACTTTTTACTTAATTACATTTGTTAAGCTGATGTATTTTTTAATTCAATTAGTTAGTAGAATATTATATTATTATTATTTAGTAAAATGAAGAGAGACATAAAAAAAAAGAAAAAAAAGATTATAAGTTTCAAGAAATTCTACTATACTAATCTTCAAGTAATTTGGGAACTTTAAACTCATTAAGATTTAAGAATCCCACCTAATTAGTGCAAGAGATAGTATTATTGAAATTATTTTCATCACTGGCAAATGGCAATACACATAATAAAAGATGCGTCGTAAATTAAATATATTAATTTTTTAGGCGATAAAAAAATGCTACATCACCTTATTTATAGATATTTACAAGAATTTAACTTTAATTTGTTAATACTTTCATAACTTTTATTTTATTTAAAATCTAAATCTAAAAAATATTTTAAAACAAAACCAAAAAACAAGTACAATATTGAACTTGTTTGCCACAAATTCATAAAACCCATTGGTAGGAATCTTTCTTCCCTCTTTCTCTTTCTTTCACCTTAAGTATATGATAATAGAAAATTATTGTTAAGATGATTATTATTATGATCATGAAAATTATTATTAAAAGGATTGATAAAGAGAAGAAGAAAAGATGAGGTGTAATTAAGAGGATTAACAAAGTAGTTTTTGAAATTCGCAATGAAGCACAAATTAAATAGAATAAAATTTCATAAGACAATTTAAAAAAAAAAATAGGAAAGGAGGAAAAGAACAAAAAAAAAAAAACTTAATCAAATAACTATATACATCATCTTCTAATAGACCACAATTATATATAAATAGAGATTGTATATTTAAAGATAAATGCTTATATAATAATTAAGTTTTACGTTAGCAATAAAATAGTAGTATACACAAAGTGTAAAACTTTATAATTAAATCTTGTTATTGGAGAGTACATATCTTGTATTTGATGGCATAGTTAATTAAAATACTAAAATAAGCAACAATAAGGACATCTATATTTATTAATAAATCACTCGAAAAAATTTACTTTTCTAAACTAATCTGACCATCTGTCTTGATGTATTATAGATTCATCTTCGTCTTGACAATGAACTTATGCGAAACTAATTTGGTCATTTTTTCCTTGATGAATCTTATGCCGCCATCAAGCTTCCTTCTTCATCTTGGTGAACTTGTGTTTGATTCTTATGATACAAGAAGAAATTTTGAATAATATGTCTATGTTCTTCATCATAGTAGCCACATTACAAATTACATTTCAATGTTCCCTCTTTTAGTTATTGAACACATGATTGATGAAAATAATGTGAAAAAAATTGAAAAGGAGAAAAAGATAAATATTAATAGAAAAAGAAGAAGGAGAAATGGAAATGAACATCCAACAACTTTATAGATTATTGTTATTTATAGATTAATCAAATCCCAAGAATAGGTAGAAAAAAATTGAAAAGACATGTTATTAAGTGAGAATACAAATAGATAGAGGTTTTTTATAACTCATGAGCTATAATTAGGTGTAGTAAATATGATATAATTTTTAAATTAACAAACAAATTAATTAATAAAAGAATGAAGGAGAAAATTCAAAACAAGGAGAAAAAAGATAAATATTTTTCTTGACCTATGAGGCATGCCACATAAGCATGCCTATTAGTCTCCTTTATATATAAAGAGAGATTTAAAGCAAAGCATTGTGGTCGTGAGTGCACATTTCACTTGAAAAAAATGATTATCGAGTCATATGAGCTAAATACCAAAACTTCTATAGGATTAATGAGTCAAATCATTTAAAAGTAAATAAAAAATGAGAAAAAACATCAAAACACTCCTAAACTTGTCCACAAAAATTCACTTTAACACTTAACTTTACTAATAATTCTTTCCCCCCCAAAACAAGTGAATTTTATACAACTCCAACAGCTGACGTGAAATTTTTTATTAAGCTCCACGTGTAAACACCAAAAGAAGAAAAGAGAAAAAAATAAGTTGGGCTCATTTCTTTATTTTCAGTCACACCCCTTCTTCTTCCCCCACACCCTACCACTCCATTTCTTCTTGTTCCTCTATTTTTTCCACTATTATCCATCAACCAGCTTGAATCAAATACATATAAAAAAAAATCGTGTAAGTTCCTACAATAAGGTCAGCTTCTTAAGAATTTTTTTTCAAGAAAATTCAATTTATTCCATCAAAATCAATTTCTTTGATAGTTGAATTAACTCCATATTTATCAGATTCTTGTTTTGATGAACTAATTGAAAGTACCCATATGAAAATACCGATAAATTTGTATTGAGAAAGAACTGAAGAAGAAAATCGCAAGAAAGGAACTAAATCGATAAAAATTCTCTAAAAAATGACAGCCACTTCGAATTTGATAAAAAAGCTCAACATTTTTTCTATCTCTAAACTCTTCCGCACAACAATTACAATTTTTGAAGAATCAAATTCAAAAATTTGGGTTCGAAATCGAAAAAAACGGACCTCAAAAAATGTATCGAGTTCAAATTCGAGGGAGGAGGGTGGGTGAAAAAATGGGGATTTGCAAATGAAGCGAGGCAGAGGACCTAATTAAGAAAGAATTTGGCGCGAGGTGGGGGTTTAAAGATGGGGGTTGGGGGAGTTGAAGAATTTTCAGATGAAGAGGTGGGGGGTTGATGAAGAAAGGATTGTGGGGATTTTTCCTTTTTTCCTTCATATATATAGTATTTTTTTACGTGGCATTGATGTGGGGGCATGTAATGCATTTACCGTTGTGAGAGTGGTGTTATATTTTTGGGGTGATATTTAATTCACTTGAAAGTTGTTTAGAGGGTAAATAATTGTCCATAAAGTTAAAATATTAAAGTGAATTTTGTGGACATGTTTAGCGGTGTTTTAATGTTGTTTCTCAAAAAAAAAATTGGGACAATAATTTTATAGACCACATATGCTGACGTGTGTATCGTTCAAGTGTAATTCCTCAAATTGTCACTCAACTTATAGAAGTATCCACCAAAGTAACTTTTGAATTTTTTTGGATAATATTAACGCTCAACTTATAGAAGTATCCCACCAAAGTAACATTTGAATTTTTCTGGACAATACTGTCATCAACTTTCAAAAACATTTCACTAAAGTAACTTTTTAATATTTTTTTAAAAATATTGTCACTGAACTACACATATATTTCCAACAGGGTGAAATCTAATGAAAAAGTTAAATTTTTAATGAAATTTTATTCATATATATTTTTAGATAAATACTCATTAATTATACAAAATTTATTTAATCCATTTAAATGTGTCTTTAATGAAATAAATTATATTTATATAATTAGAGAAAAATGATGGTGCAATCTTTCGTTAAAAAGTGATACATGTATCTTTTATTTTTAATGAAAGTTTATATATTTAATCATTTCAGTTTTCTTTTTTATTTAAAATTCAGTCTAATGATAAAATTTGTTGTACAAATTTGCAAAGATGAATAGTAATTATGCATCACCGATGCTATTTTTTGGCTAATCTTATTTTCTGTTATGAGAAACTTCTTTAGTACGATCTTTTAATTGCAAACTTGAGATTAGTATGTAGGAGAAAGAAAGGGGGAAGATGGTATGATTTTTTATGAAAATATTATTTTAGATTACACCTCCATTTTGCTCTAGTTACATGAATATAATCTATTTTATTAAAGATATATTTGAAATAGGTTAAATAAATTTTATATAAATAATGGGTATTTGATCTAAAAATGAAAGTTATATATAGATTTTTATTTTATATAGATAAATAGGAGGTATAGATACATATCTTAAAACCTATCAATATTTTGAATAACTTTTAGATTTTTATTTTTGTTGAAATCTGATTCATAGTTTAGTATTACATAAAATAAGCAATTACCGAAATTTCCAACACAAAAAGTTAATTATTTTTTTTATGAATTCAGTTGTATAATTTTAATTATGCTATAATTTTTCTCATGATAATTCAAATGATTTTTTTTTTCATTTCAAATCTTTTCTATCTATTTTTAGAAGTAGAGCGGAAAGAAGTCAACATGACATTTGAAAATTCCGCCTAAAAAATTTCTTAGTTGAGAAAAAAATTACCCTATGTTAATCTTACACTTAAATTATATATAAATGATAAGAAAAATACATAAAGAAAAGAATAAAAAATATTTGCGAGTTTTAAAACTAAAAGTTTGCATAGTCAAATAATTTTTAATATAATATGAAGTTTTTTTAATAAAAACAATAAAAACTTAAAATACTTTAGACGTGGTAGACATTGACAAGTAATAAAAATTATATAGTTCATAAGTGTTGACTTTAATTAACAATAACCTAAGAGAGTCACACATTGATATTGTAGTCTCGCGTCACCATGTTAAGCCGATTTGATAACTTAGGAACCATTATTTATATTTTTATTAATAGATATGACTTCTAATTAAGGAACTATATTAATTTTATATTTATATAAATTTAAACTACATATTTGAATAGTTTTTTTTTTAAAAAAATATATAGTTTAAAAATATTTCAATAGTGATAGTCAAAGCTCAAATTACTTTAGGCATGATAGGTATCGACACAAAATTAAAATCATATAATTCAAAAAAAGTCGATATTTGTTAAGCATCAATTCAATAAAGTCATACATTAATGCTATAGTCTTGCTATCCTACGTACTTTAATTATTATATTTGTTAACTGGTGAATTAAAAATATAATTATTAACTGGTGAATCATTAATTATATTTGTCATTAATATGAACTTTAACTAAGTACTTTTATTTTAATGTTTAAAAAAATCGAACAACATATTTAAATAGTTTTAAAATATAATTAAAAAATATTTCTATAATGATTGTCTAAATTCAAAATTCTTTAGACATGATAGATATTAACGCATTATAAAAATTATAGAGTTCATAATTGTTGACCCTAGTAAACATCAACCCAAAATAATCACCCATTTTAGTTATTAAGCTAACCATTATCATAATTTCTTGGTACTCTAAATAAAAATTAACTATATCCACATTTAATTATTTTCACATTTCTTAATAACCTGAAGTAGAAATATTGATTAATTATAATATTTTATTTGAAATAATTTATTACGGCTACAAGCTAAGGTTACTATTGCTAAATTAACTTTTATAGTGTGAAAAATAACTTTTTTCACTTACACTAGGCATGTTGTAGGTGAAAATTAAAAAGAATTGAAAAATTGAATAACTGAAATCAAAGATAGGTAAAATTTATCTGCTATTACCTAACATTTCTATCACATAAAAAAATTCAAACATAAACGTCATTTAACTTTAAAAAATAATATATTTTTGACATAAAAATATTCTACCTTTAATATTTAGAACACAAATTATTTGACCACAATCTTTGTGTACTATTAGAAAATAACAAATTAAAGGACATATAATAGCTATAGTAGCGATTTTATGATTAGGATAAGCTTGTGTGAGACTTATTAAAATTTTGTTTAGATTTGATATAATTAGTTAATCAAAGTTAATATAATTACTTATTTTTAAAAATTACATTTAAAATTTACAAGCTATAAAATTGGATTCAATCGTCGACAACTCTAATGACATTTCAAATACTCTATATGTGAGACAAGGCTATCAATTAATTTTAATCGTGGATATATATATGTATGCTTGAGATACTGAAATAGCTCATTATTATTGGTATCAAATCAATAATAATTCATACAAGCTAAATCTTCTAATCGATAATCAAGTCAAAAAATGAAATTTAATTTATTCATTTTTCTCTTTATAAAGAGGTTTTCTTTCATCCCAAAAATTGACTATAATTTCTTACATAGATTTCATTTTAAAATACTGAACTTCTATAGACGCCATTGCAATAAAGGTATTATTATCTAACAAACATAACGTAACACTTAGTGAAATTAATTTGTTTAAAATTAATATAATTAGTTGATTAAAAAAAATTAAATTTAATTGTCCATTTATTTAGTTATAAATCATTGTATAGATAGACTTTTATAATTATTATGTTCAGTTATTAATCCTTGTTCAACTAACAATAATTATCTTTGCAGTAATTATTAGTTAATTCAATTTAATAATAGACCATAAAAATATTATTCCAATAAATAATTTTTGAGAGGCATAACAATTATCAAAATATCTGATCAAGAGAAAACTTAAGTTTAAACACAGTAAAATTTTATTTAAATCGGCTATAATTAGCTAATTAAAAATAATTACATTATAATCACAAATCTATTTAAATTATATTTCAAATTTACTTGTAAGACTCGGTAATATTGTATCAAATCAAATCAAATCAAATCAAATGATTAAAAATCTAATTTAATTAGATTGGCAAATATATTATTGTGATGAAACTTAGTGTTTGATTTTATAATAAAAAATTTAATTGCTTTGTAGACACAATATAAATTTAGTATTTTTTTTCTAATCTTTTTTCAAAAAGTTTATTCGACCTAGTTAATAACAACCTAGAAGAGTACTAACAAATTAATATTGTAGTTTTTGTGCCCTTATTTTATGTCGATTTGACAACTTATGAATCATTACTTATATTTGCTATTATTATGAGCTCTAAATAAGTAATTTTATAAATTATTATTTTTGAATAAAATTTAAACTATATATTTAATTTTTTTAAAATATAAATTTTAAATATTTCAATAGCAACACTCAAAATTCAAAGTACTTTAGTTACGATATACATTGATATATTATAGAAATCACGAAAATTATACAATTCACAAGTGTCGACCCTAATTATGAAAATCAAGCATACATATGCTATATTATGAAATCTTACACCTATACTTTCCATAATATTATACCTATTTTTTAAACATTTAAAAAAATTATGTATAAAATAATTTTAAAGTGAAAGAATAATATAAAATATTATATTTAAATAAAATTACAA
The DNA here is from genome assembly GCA_030864215.1 of Capsicum pubescens. NCBI lineage: Eukaryota > Viridiplantae > Streptophyta > Magnoliopsida > Solanales > Solanaceae > Capsicum > Capsicum pubescens. The sequence goes on along the minus strand of CM061545.1, from coordinate 216,387,968 downwards.
ATAACTTAAGTATTTAAAGTGAAAACAAATTATTACTAATAGTTGGTTTATCCTATTAAATAATTTGTATCATTTCATATCACACTCATTAGACATAAAATAATTATTTTATAGAATAAATAAATTCTACATTTGCTAACTTTTTATTTTAAATTATTTTCAAATTAAAAATAAAAGAAAAAAATAACAATTTAGCCTCTTTCATCAATTTCTCTCCGAATTAAAAGGTGTCGCATGGATATTTAGCCTCTTTCATCATTCGATTTTTTTATTAATATTTTAGTTTTTGCTTTTTAATCTTAATTTTTTATTTTACATTATTTATGTTCCATTTCCTTTCTTTTTATTTGTCAATCATTACTTCTTGTAATTTTATGTTATGTCACTTATTTTTATTATTTATTTATTTATTTATTTCTTCATCTAGCATAACAGATTAACTACACTACTATTTTAATTATTGAATTAAAATAAAATTTTATTGCTGAACAAGGTTATAGATTCATATTTTCTTTTCTTTTGAATTAAATTACGTGGGTCATAAAAAATTATCGAAAAATATGAATCAATTATTTTTATAATATTAGTTATAAATATATATATATATATATATATATTTATTAATATATTTTTAATAAATAATATATGTATCTTGAATATCAATTTAGTATCATTTATAAGGGTTAGGATCCATCAAATACGAGTCTTACTTTAGACATGGTGGACATTAACACATTATAGAAATCATAAAACTCATATAGTTCATGTGTTTCAATCTAGTTAACAACAATCCTAAAAAGTCTTCCGCTAATGTTGTGGGAGGCTTATGCTCTCGTGTTACGCCGAATTGATAACTTGTGAATTATCATCTATTTATGTTATTAATACAACCTCTAATTATTAATTATCTTTAAATTATTTTTTAATAGTTGTGGTATCCGAGCCAACTTGCAATAAAATTAAACTATATTTAAACAATTTGAATAATAACAATAGTCAAAATTTCAAACACACTTTAGACATAATAGATGTCGACACATTATAGAATCCTAAAAATTATACAGTTCACATGTATTGACCCTAGTTAACAACAACTCGAGATATCAAGACGTATTAATGTTGTAGCCTTAGACCCTTAGGTTAAGCTGATTTGATAATATGTGAATCATTACTGATAATTTTTATGAATATGTCCTTTAATTAAGCAATTTTATTAAATATTATATTTAAATAAATTTAGATTTTATTTCAATAATTTTTAAATATAATTTCAAAATATTTCAATGTCGACAGTCAAAATTCAAAACACTTTAAACATGGTAGGCATCGACATATTATAAAACTCATATAGTTCATATATTTTGATCTTAGTTAACAGCAACTCATGAGAGTCATGCATTGATGATGTCGTCTTACACCCTTATGTTACTATAATTTGCAAATAATAATTTATATTTGTTATTAATATGATCTCTAATTAAGTAATATTATATTTAAATAAAATTTAAGCTATATATTTGAATAAATTTTAAATATAATTTAATATATTTCATTAACGGCAGTCAAAATTTAAATTATTATACATATAATAGATATTGACACATTATAGAAACTGTGAAAATAAAAAAATTCACATTTGTGGACCCTAGTTAACAACAACTAAAGATATCAAGATGCATTATTGTTGTAATTTTGTACCTCTATATTATGGTAATTTGATAACTTGTGAATATTACTTATATTCACTATTAATATATCCTCCAATTAGATAGTTTTAATTAATTATTATATTTTAATAAATTTAAACTATATTTAAATAATTTATAAGTCTAATTTGAAAATATTTCAATAATGATAATCAAAACTCAAAATATTTTAGACATGATAAACATTATAAAAATCATTTTTCATATTTGTTGAACTTAGTTAATGTTTTAAGAAAAACACTTTTGTGATAAACTTTAGAATGAAATGACTTTTATATAAAAAATAAATAAATAAATTTTTGAGATAAATTCAAAATTTAGTTAACCACGGATGACCTTTATCCAAAAATATTTAAAGGAATTATGATCAATATATAACAAAATTAGTTTTAAATTTTGAAAAAATAAAAGACTAAAGAGAAATTGAGGGAGAAGGATGAAAAAAGAGGGTGTGATTAGATAGAAGATGAAATTAAGGTGGGTCTCCCATTTTAAAGTTAAACAAATATTCCTCTTTCATATTTAGGCCTCATTTATTTGTACTTAATGGAGGTCTGAATCTGAATGGTTCAGACTTCAGACCATTAAGTGCATTTATTTTTTATTAAGGTTTAACTCTTAATAGATCTGAATTGGTCTTAATCATTTAGATCTAGAACCAAGTCTTAATAGGTTTGAAGGGATATTCTGGTGTTGGATAATATTCACCACTCTATTCATAATTAGCAGTCACCACCACTAACCACCTCTGCCACCGTCACCATTATCAACCACCACCCACCTCCACCATCGACAAAAAATACCGCTACCAACCACAATTATCGATCGCTACCACACCTACTACCTCTTTTATTCTAATTCTATTCACCGCCACCACTCCCGTCAATAACACCACAATCAACAACTACTACCGGCCAATTCCTACTACCAACCAACTTATCTATCACAACTAGCGTCACTACTAACTACCACTAATACATCACAACCTCTACACATTCTTTGACCACTACCTCCATTGTCACTAGTAACACCACCTCTACCACCACTTCAACCAGTACCATCGCTACAATTTATCTCTACTAACAACCATCTCCACCATCACAACAAATAACATCTCTAATTAGCACCAACACATCGTCAATCATCATGCATTTATGTTTCAGCCAACACAATCAACACCTTAAACTACTAACATCAAACAACATCACATCACAACCACCACCACCACCATCAATCGCCACCATCATAACAGTCACTACAATACCAACCATCACAATTATCACCACCAACATTATTAATCACTAACATCAATCATTGTCACCGCAACCACCATTATAAGTCATCTCCACTATTACTAACAAACATAAATATTTTTTCTCAATCAAATACGAATAATTTTGTTGTATTAAATCACATACTTTTTTAATATATAATTAATTTTTTATTTGAATTATATTTTTTATTTTATTATGTATCCAATTTTTTTTTTTTACACATTCAGATGTTGAAAAACAAACAATCTTAATCATTCAGTTTTTAGATCTAGAGGCAACATCCTAATCATTCAGATGTGCATTCAAATTCAGATGTCTGAATCTTAAAAAAAATGGAGCCTTAATGATGGCCATAATTAATTCAACATAAATTTTAGTTACATTTAACTTCTTGAATTTAGAAGATAGTAAAGATTTATTTATTTTTTAAAAGGAAAAGTCTATTATAGTCTTTTTGTTATTATGACCAAAATATTATGGTCATTTAGCACTTAACAAAAAAACTATAATAGCCTTTTTCTTTAAAAAAATAAATAAATCTTTTCTATCTTCTAAATTCAAGAAGTTAAATGTAACTAAAATTTATGTTGAATAAATTATGGCTATCATTAAATATGAAAGAGGAATATTTATTTAACTTTAAAATGGAAGACCCACCTTAATTTCACCTTCTATCCAATCACACTCCCCCTTTTCGTCCTTCTCCCTCAATTTCTATTTAGTCTTTTATTTTTTCAAAATTTAAAACTAATTTTATTATATATTGATCATAGTTCTTTAAAATATTTTTGGATAAAGGTCAACCGTGGTTAACTAAATTTTGAATTTATCACAAAAATTTATTTATTTATTTATTATATAAAAGTCATTTCATTCTAAAGTTTATCACAAAAGTGTTTTTCTTAAAACATTAACTAGGTTCATCAAATATGAAAAATATAATTTTTATAATGTGTCAATGTATATCATGTCTAAAATATTTTGAGTTTTGATTATCATTATTGAAATATTTTCAAATTAGACTTATAAATTATTTAAATATAGTTTAAATTTATTAAAATATAATAATTAATTAAAACTATCTAATTAGATGATATATTAATAGTGAATATAAGTAATATTCACAAGTTATCAAATTACCGTAATATAGAGGTACAAAATTACAACAATAATGCGTCTTGATATCTTTAGTTGTTGTTAACTAGGGTCCACAAATGTGAATTTTGTGATTTTCACAATTTCTATAATGTGTCAATATCTATTATATGTATAATGATTTGAATTTTGACTGTCGTTAATGAAATATATTAAATTATATTTAAAATTTATCTAAATATATAGCTTAAATTTTATTTAGATATAATATTACTTAATTAGAGATCATATTAATAACAAATATAAATTATTATTTGCAAATTGTAAAATAAACGTAATATAAGGGCGTAAGACGACATCATCAATGCATGACTCTCATGAGTTGCTGTTAACTAGGATCAAAATATATGAACTATACGAGTTTTATAATATGCCAATGCCTACCATGTTTAAAGTGTTTTGAATTTTGACTGTCGATATTGAAATATTTTGAAATTATATTTAAAAATTATTGAAATAAAATCTAAATTTATTTAAATATAATATTTAATAAAATTGCTTAATTAAAAGACATATTCATAAAAATTATCAGTAATGATTCACAAATTATCAAATCAGCATAACCTAAGGGTCTAAGGCTACAACATTAATGCGTCTTGATATCTCGAGTTGTTGTTAACTAGGGCCAATACATGTGAACTGTATAATTTTTAGGATTCTATAGTGTGTCGACATCTATTATGTCTAAAGTGTGTTTGAAATTTTGACTGTTGTTATTATTCAAATTATTTAAATATATAATCTAAATTTATTACAAGTTGGCTCGGACACCGCGACTATAAAGAAATAATTTAAACATAATTAATAATTAGAGGTCGTATTAATAACATATATAGATGATAATTCGCAAGTTATCAATTCGTCGTAACACGAAAGCATAAGTCTCCCACCACATTAGAATAAAACTTTTTAGGATTGTTGTTAACTAGATTGACACACATGAACTATATGAGTTTTATGATTTCTATAATGTGTTAATGTCCACCTTGTCTAAAGTAAGACTCGTATTTGATAGCAACTAACCCTTATAAATGATACTAAATTGATATTCAAGATACATATATTATTTATTAAATATATATATATATATATATATATTTATAACTAATATTATAAAAATAATTGATTCATATTTTTTGATAATTTTTTTTGACCCACGTAATTTAATTCAAAAGAAAAGAAAATATGAATCTATAACCTTGTTCAATAATAAAATTTTATTTTAATTCAATAATTAAAATAGTAGTGTAGTTAATCAGTTATGCTAGATGAAGGAATAAATAAATAATAAATAATAAAAATAAGTGGCATAACATAAAATTACAAGAAGTAATGATTGACAAATAAAAAGAAAGAAATAATGTAAAATAAAAAATTAAGACTAAAAAGCAAAAAATAAAATAGTAATAAAAAATCGAATGATGAAAGAGGCTAAATATCCATGCGACACCTTTTAATTCGGAGAGAAATTGATGAAAGAGGCTAAATTGTTATTTTTTTCTTTTATTTTTAATTTGAAAATAATTTAAAATTAAAAGGTAGCAAATGTATAATTTATTTATTCTATAAAATAATTATTTTATGTCTAATGAGTGTGATATGAAATGATACAAATTATTTAATAGGATAAACCAACTATTAGTAATAATTTGTTTTCACTTTAAATACTTCAGTTATTTGTAATTTTATTTAAATATAATACTTTATATTATTCTTTCACTTTAAAATTATTTTATACATAATTTTTTTAAGTGTTTAAAAAATAGGTATAATATTATGGAAAGTATTGGTGTAAGATTTCATAATATAGCATATGTATGCTTGATTTTCATAATTAGGGTCGACACTTGTGAATTGTATAATTTTCGTGATTTCTATAATATGTCAATGCATATCGTAACTAAAGTACTTTGAATTTTGAGTGTTGCTATTGAAATATTTAAAAGTTATATTTTAAAAAAATTAAATATATAGTTTAAATTTTATTCAAAGATAATAATTTATAAAATTACTTATTTAGAGCTCATAATAATAGCAAACATAAGTAATGATTCATAAGTTGTCAAATCTGCATAAAGTAAGGGAACAAAAACTACAATATTAATTTGTTAGTACTCTTCTAGGTTGTTATTAACTAGGTCGAATAAACTTTTTGAAAAAAGATTACAAAAAAAAAATATTAAATTTATATTGTGTCTACATAGCGATTAAATTTTTTATTATAAAATCAAACACTAAGTTTCATCACAATAATATATTTGCTGATCGAATTAAATTATATTTTTAATCATTTGATTTGATTTGATACAATCTTACCGAGTCTTACAAGTAAATTTGAAATATAATTTAAATAGATATGTGATTATAATGTAATTATTTTTAATTAGCTAATTATAGCCAATTTAAATAAAATTTTACTGTGTTTAAACTTAAGTTTTCTCTTGATCAGATATTTTGATAATTGTTATGACTCTCAAAAATTATTTATTGGAATAATACTTTTATGGTCTATTATTAAATTGAATTAACTAATAATTACTGCAAATATAATTACTGTTAGTTGAACAAGGATTAATAACTGAACATAATAATTATAAAAGTGTATCTATACAATAATTTATAACTAAATAAATGGACAATTAAATTTAATTTTTTTAATCAACTAATTATATTAATTTTAAACAAATTAATTTCACTAAGTGTTACGTTATGTTTGTTAGATAATAATACCTTTATTGCAATGGCGTCGATAGAAGTTCAGTATTTTAAAATGAAATCTATGTAGGAAATTATAGTCAATTTTTGGGATGAAAGAAAACCTCTTTATAAAGAGAAAAATGAATAAATTAAATTTTATTTTTTGACTTGATTATCGATTAGAAGATTTAGCTTGTATGAATTATTATTGATTTGATACCAATAATAATGAGCTATTTCAGTATCTCATGCATACATATATATATCCACGATTAAAATTAATTGATAGCCTTGTCTCACATATAGAGTATTTGAAATGTCATTAGAGTTGTCGACGATTGAATCCAATTTTATAGCTTGTAAATTTTAAATGTAATTTTTAAAAATAAGTAATTATATTAACTTTGATTAACTAATTATATCAAATCTAAACAAAATTTTAATAAGTCTCACACAAGTTTATCCTAATCATAAAATTTGTTATTTAATTTGTTACATGTCCTTTAATTTGTTATTTTCTAATAGTACACAAAAATTGTGGTCAAATAATTTTTGTGTTCTAAATATTAAAGATAGAATATTTTTATGTCACAAATATATTATTTTTTAAAGTTAAATGACATTTATGTTTGAATTTTTTTATGTGATAGAAATGTTAGGTAATAGCAGATAAATTTTACCTATCTTTTATTTCAGTTATTTTATTTTTCAATTCTTTTTAATTTTCACCTACAACATGCCTAGTGTAAGTGAAAAAGTTATTTTTCACACGATAAAAGTTAATTTAGCAATAGTAACCTTAGCTTGTAGCCGTAATAAATTATTTCACACAAAATATTATAATTAATCAATATTTCTACTTCAGGTTATTAAGAAATGTGAAAATAATTAAATGTGGACATAGTTAATTTTTATTTAGAGTACCAAGAAATTATGATAATGGTTAGCTTAATAGCTAAAATGAATGATTATTTTGGGTTGATGTTTACTAAGGTCAACAATTATGAACTCTATAATTTTTATAATGTGTTAATATCTATCATGTCTAAAGAATTTTGAATTTAGACAATCATTATAGAAATATTTTTTAATTATATTTTTAAACTTTTTAAATATGTTCGATTTTTTTAAACATTAAAATAAAATTACTTAGTTAAAGTTCATATTAATAACAAATATAATTAATGATTCACCAGTTAATAATTATATTTTTAATTCACCAGTTAACAAATATAATAATTAAAGTACGTAGGATCGCAAGACTATAGCATTAATGTATGAATTTATTGAATTGATGCTTAACCAATATCGACTTTTTTTGAATTATATGATTTTAATTTTGTGTCGATACCTATCATGCCTAAAGTAATTTGAGCTTTGACTATCACTATTGAAATATTTTTAAACTATATATTTTTTTTAAAAAAACTATTCAAATATGTAGTTTAAATTTATATAAATATAAAATTAATATAGTTCCTTAATTAGAAGTCATATATATTAATATAAATATTAATAATGGTTCCTAAGTTATCAAATCGGCTTAACATAGCGACGCAAGACTACAATATCAATGTGTGACTCTCTTAGGTTATTGTTAATTAAAGTCAACACTTATGAACTATATAATTTTTATAACTTGTCAATGTCTACCACGTCTAAAGTGTTTTAATTTTTTATTAAAATATTTTTATATTATATTAAAAATTATTTAACTATGCAAACTATTAGTTTTAAAACTCGTAAATATTTTTTATTCTTTTATTTATGTATTTTTCTTATAATTTGTGTATAATTTCAGTGTAAGATTAACATAGGGTAATTTTTTTCTCAACTAAGAAAATTTTTATTCGAAATTTTCAAATGTTATGTTGACTTCTTTCCGCTCTACTTCTAAAAATAGATAGAAAAGATTTGAAATGAAAAAAAAAATCATTTGAATTATCATGAGAAAATTATAGCATAATTAAAATTATACAACTGAATTCATCAAAAAATAATTAACTTTTTGTATTGAAAATTTCGATAATTGCTTATTTTATGCAATACTAAACTATGAATCAGATTTCAACAAAAATAAAAATCTAAAAGTTATTCAAAATATTGATAGGTTTTAAGATATATATATCTATACCTCCTATTTATCGATATAAAATAAAGAAATATAAAATTTAAAATTAAAGATTAAAAAAATAAGAATTGTTTATATGATAAAACACCTAATTAAGTAGATATGATACATAAATATATAATGTTAAATTAAAAATTTCAGATAATACTACTCTGGTCACACTGATTTTGGATATATGAGAATATAATTAATTAATTTTATATTATTATTTTTATCCTAGACTATTCTTTTCAAACAATAAGTACTATGCAATCATATTTATTAAAATTATGTTAATTTGTCCATTCTCATGTATTAGGATAGTTTTCAATGTATTGGGAAAGAATAATAAAATAAGTAATGAAAGAATTTTAAATTTAAGATGAAAGGGGCAAAAATATCCAAAAAAAAATGAATTTATAGTGTGAATAGAATTTATTACTATTATGGCTAAATCATGGCCAAATTTTATGGCCAAAAGGTTTTTTTCTATCAAAACTGGTCAGTTAAGAATAATGTGATGTTATTAAATTTTTTACCAGTTTTTGTTCTCATATTAATGAACTTCATTAATGTCTCTTCTAAAATGATTGAGTGAAGAGGGTTAAAACAAATAATTCTTTCATAACGTAATTCCATTTCAAAATAATTAAATTATTGGAGTATGATACACTAGGGGTGTACAGACCAAATCGTCAAGTCAAACCGAACCGACGAACTAAATCAAACCGAGAAAAAACCCGACTTATGGTTTGGTTTGATTGGTTTGGCGTTAGAAAAAACAACAACCATTCTTGGTTTGGTTTGGTGTTAACAAAAAAAAAGTCAAACTGAGCCCGAATCAAACCGACATATTATTTATATATATATATTAAAAGTGTGAAGCCCCTAAAAAAGTGATTTGACCTTTTGCCCTTTATTAAAATACTCCTCAATAGACAAAATCATCTTTTCACTATTTTTAAAAAATAATAATTATTAAATTATCATTCAAATATTTAGAATATAAAAGAAGAAAAGAAATAAGGAAGAATCTCATACCAAAAAGGAATTAAATGCAATGTTAAAATTTTTCGTTAGCAACATTTTAGGGAAAACCCTATTTCTGGAAAGGAAAAAAAGTTAAGAACCAAAATTTATATGTATAAAAAAACGTATGACATATTTTTAAGGAAAAATCTATTAATGGAAAGGAAAAAAGTTAAGAACCAAAATTTATATGTATAAAAAAACGTATGGCATGTTTTTAAGGAAAAACATGTTCTTTATTTTATTGCTTTTTAGGATCTATATACTACATGATAGATTTTAATTTTGGTTTTATTTATTTGAAATCATCCTATGATGTACTATGTGTAACTTTGTTTCGTTGTTTTGAGAATTTTATTTTATGCATTTCACTATTTATCTTTTGTTTTTGTGGCAGATTTTGTGAAAAAATTATGATGTTGTTAGCTCTTAATAGATGACTTGCAATTGTCTTTCATCATAATTTTCAGGTTGTCATCTTCTATCTTAACATAATCTTTTCTGTTATTGTCAATTTGTTAAAAGTAGTTGTAAACTAAAAACACTTGCTTTATATTTTAAAAAAAATTGAGTTAATCAAGGACTTCTTTCAACTCATTATCAGGCAAATTAGGTTCAATGACTATATATGTTTTGTAAGTGCACAACAAGTTTTTTTTTTTCACGATTTGTACTATTTACAATAATTTTTGTGCTTCTCTTTTTTCTCTTTGATTTTAGGTCAACTTATTTCTCATGTGGGGTTGCTTTGTTACAAGTTCAACTTATTATCGACTTTAAGTTGCGTAAATCACCACGTTAAGATATTATTTTAATTTTGAAGGAATTCTTATAACATCAAAAGGATCAAATCATTTATGCAACGGAATAATTTATACAAACTCTTAGAACTTAACCTCAATCGCTTAACCTGAGGTTGGATTTTTGAAGTTAAAGACATATTGTTGTGCTAAAAGAGAAAGGGTAATCCAGAACTTATTAATAGAGGAGGCCCGTTACTATCTGTTGTCTTTGTTATTATCTGCTATTTCTTGTACTTCTGTTACTTTATTATTGGGATTGCTTTGCACCACTCTTTCTTTGAGCCCGAGGATCTGTTGAAAATGTCCTCTCTACTTGAAGTAGAAGTAAGATCGGGTTATACTCTATCCTCTTCTAACCCACTTTATAAAATTATATAGGGCATGTGATGTTAGTGTAATCTTTATTACAAAGTATGCACCAGTAGCATTATCTATATGAACTTTATGCAAATATAGTTTTGCATTATCTAAGAGAATGAGTTATAGTGAAGGCATGAGGAAGAAGCTTCCATATATGAAAAATGTGTCATTATGGATCGAAGCATTTTCAGTAAAAAAAAGGGTGATTTATTAACATAAAATTGCTTGGTTCATAGATGTTATTTGAGGTATAGATGACCTTGAGAGTTCAAAACCTTTCCCTTTACAAATATAGTGGAAATAAAAGTGAATGCAAAGGGTTACATCTAAGGTTACTCCAGTGTTATGAGTCACTTCTAACCAAGAGGGTGAAAGTTCGAGTCACTAAGGAAACAAAGTGAAATGGGCCACTGTTGACTCTTGAGGATAGGGAGTTTCGAATGGATTTATCGTACCAGAGAAGAAAAAGAAGATTAATCTTGAGCTTAGGAGTTCTGTAGTGGGGTTTATCACATTACAGAAGAAAATAGAGAATGCAAAGATTCTTTTTAAGCATGACTTTAAGATTAGGAATAAAGAATAATAATAGGCTAAATCAATGATGCATGCATTGTCACAAAAAATAATAATAATGATGCATGACCTGTATTCTATATCAAGTAGAGGTTTCACCTAAAAAAACAAGTATTCTTAGAATGATAATGAGGCACCAAGAGAATTGACATTCAAAAAGTAAAATATTACGAAGATAAAAATTAAGAATTGAGGACCCAAGTCCCTAACCCTCTATAATTGTAATTGTTGCAATATCTTTTTTTATTACAATTGAAATAGTCAAAATTTAATCGTATATCTATTTTGACGTAATGTTTGAATTACAAAAAGTAATCAAAGCATATAAAAGAAATTTACTAAATTATTTAAAGCTAAGCATGTTGTGAATTTTGCTGGATTTGAGATACACTATTTTTCATTATCTTATATGATATACCATTTTAATAGATTTAATACTTATTTTAACATCAATACTATTTTTAAATATTCTTATTCGTTTTTGGTATAATTTTATTGGTTGATGTGACATACACGTGCAACGCACGAATTCTAAACTAGTATATATATATATAATATTTAATTTTTTTATACATAAAATATTAATTATAATCTACCTTTTAAATACTTTTTCAACTAGTTTTAGTAATTTTCAATAATTTGAAAGTAGATGTAGATATATATTTAGATTTGGGCCTTTTAAGTTGTAATGTTTGTCCATTAATTGCTAATTAAATAGTCGAAAATCCAATATAAACTTAAAACCTAAATTTTTCACTCTTCATCTCACTTTTTAGTTTCAAGAGAGTTTTCCGCTCATCATTTTTTCATAATTATGTTTTTTCATTAGCACATGAGTGAAAACATATTTGATCTAATATTCGATCACAATATAATTGTAAAAACTAAAGATTATAAAAAAAGATCAAAAAAATAAAAAAAACCAAAAAACCCAAAAAGACGGACTAAAACCTAAACCGAAAAAACTAATTTTATGTTGGTTTGATTTGGTTTATAATTTTAATAAACTGACATGATTGGTTTATTTTTTTTTTTAATAAAAATCGAACCAACCCACCTTATGTACACCCCTATGATACACGACTTAAGAAAAAAATTTTAGGACATAAATTGTAGGTTACTTTCCACTTTAATTTTTCTTAAATTTTTCTCTTAGAAAATGTGAAGTACTTAAAAACCTCATTAAATGAAAGGGTAAAATTGAAAGAAGTTTTCAACATGTTTCTTGAAGAATGAACAATTCATTTATTTGAACATTCAAAAATAGCTTAATAATTCATTTCTTTTGGAATGGAGGGAGTAGTTTTTTTAACTCTTAATTGAAAGTTAATGAATTATTAATTCATCCATAACTGTATTCCAATATCGAAAATGCATCATTTATTTCTGTATTTATACCCTACGATATTGTCTTCACAAAAATTAAGTATAAAATGGTACAATTGAGGTGCTATTAAAAGAAACGGTAAACAAAATCTTTTAAAAACATTTCTGTGTTATTTGTTTATTTGTTGTTGTGCATCTATATTTGAAATATAATATTCATTCTTTCCACTTGAAATTGTTCGTAAAAAATATCTAGCTCTTATCGATAATGAAGACACTTATTTAAGTTCATATAAAGTGTTTGAAAAGAAATTGTTTACTCCAATTTACCATAAAGATGTAATCATGTGAATTATTTTTAAATGTGTATCTAATTTATTTATAAAAAAAGAAAAGAAAAAAAAAGAAAAGAAAAAACAATTAGAAAGATTTTATATGTTCGAGAGAGGTAAGCATCAAGAGAAAATTGAAGGATAGGTGTCATTTAAGTCTTAAATGAAGGATTAGTGACATTGACCAACTTAAAGAGTCAAACATAATTAGGAAAAGTGATTAAGTTAATTGTGAACTTGATTAATATTTACAAAACTTTCTAATCTTTTCAAAAATACAAATCAACCCACACCCCCCCTCTCCAAATCAACCATCTCTCTCATCTCCCTCGATAATTTCTCCCAACCAACAGTTCTGCAAATTTCTTCCTTCAATCCCCCGCGAAGTCAACCTCCGACAATAAATAGTTGGGCTTCGAGTTCCTTTTTGACTTTCAACCATCAATCGACGTGATAGTCTTCTTTTCCGGCCACAACAGCTTCGAGTTCTTCATCGTTCCTTTTCTTCTTTCACAGGTAAAAAATTCTGGCCTTTTAGTTTTGAAGAAAAAGAGAAACTTGAGCTAACTTCTCTTTTAGTATTGGTTAACATTTTGCAATATTTGTTGCTTTAATTTGAAATGCGGTCTGAATAAAACCCTAATTTCTGGTATTTCTTCTCTTCTCTTTTCTAAGTGAAATATATTTTTTTGTTGTTTGTTGCATTTTTTGAAGTATGATTTTTGTTGTTTATGTTTGTACAAATAAAATAACGATGTTGGTGTTTTTCGTGTTGCGGCCGTTGCTGGGTTAATTTGTTCTTGTTCTTGGTAAAAATGGTGATATTGCTGTTGTTCTATTGAACAAAATCATGCTACTATTTTTTTCTACAATAGATTAACCTTCTGATGCAACAGATTAACCTTTTGATACAACAGATTAACCATCTGATGCAACAAATTTATTATCTGATGCAACCTATTAACCATATGATGCAACAAATTTATCATTTGATGCAATAAATTTACAATCTGATGGAATGGAGGAACCATCGAATTAAAAATCTGATGCAACAAATTAACCATCTGATGCAACATATTTACCATCTGATTAAAATCTGATGCAACAGATTTACTATATGATACAATCAATTTACCATCGAATGAAACAGATTTACCATCTGATACAACAGAGAAACCATCGTATTAAAAATATAATGCAACAAATTAACCATTTGATGCAACATATTTACCATCGAATTAAAAATTTAATGCAACAGATTAACCATCTGATGCAATAGATTTACCATCAGATTAAAAATCTGATGCAACAGATTAACCATATGATACAACAGATTAACCATCGGATGCAACAGAGAAACCATCTGATGCAACAGATTTACCATCAGATTAAAAATCTAATACAATAGATTAATCATCTGATGCAACAGAGAAACCTTTTGTTGGATAAAATCCAATCAACTATTCCAACAAGATATGTCCAAGACTTGATTTTTCCAATCGATCATTTATTTGTTACAATAGACGACCCTTCTGTTGGAAAAAATCTAAACAATGTTGAGCGTCGATAACAGTTCCAATAAACCACTCATATGTTGCAACAGAAGTGTGATTCGTTGCACAGACCAGTCATCTATTTCAATAGATGAGTGATCTATTTTTATTGTTGCAACAAATTACTTATCTGTTGCAACAGTTAGGTATATATTGCAACAGATATGTGATCTGTTAGAATTGTTATTTTACTGTTGTACTTGTTAGATATACTATTATCTTTTTTTTAACAATGCATTAATCAATTATAAACTAATTTATGTTTCTGTTGTTTTTAGATTATATGGCTCCTAAAATAATAGAAACCGAATCAAGTCTAAGTAAAGAAACAAGTAAAACAGCTAGGCTACATCCACCACTCTATGAGCTTGCTTTACAAGCGTTATCTCAATAAGAAGCAGAAGATAATAAACATGGGGAGGAGGAATATTTTAAAAGAGATGATCCAAATGCTAATAGCCCTTCCACCGAAGAGTTGGTCAAAACCTTCAACATTGATAGTTATCCTGTGAGAATGCAGTGCGATGGTGCCACAGATTTAACGGGTGATTTCGTGGTTAAGTCAGCCATGGAAAAATCTTCGACACCTTCAGAAAAATACTTCGAGAACAAAATTTGGATGCTTTTTCCAGGGACAACTACTTTGGGCAATATCTTGATTTGCTGGAGGACAACAATGCTCATTTTCAAATAAAAATGGTATATGATCTTCTCAAGCGTAGGTGTATGTATGAAAACAAAGATAAGATGGATAAGGTGTGGATAAATTACTAAGGTATGCCTGTTTATTTTGGTTGGAAGGAGCTTTCCATAGTTACTGGACTAAA